>JAJNCI010000008.1:0-1200000 GCA_030708095.1 Trichoderma sp. CBMAI-0020 | reverse complement strand
GGTTTATGAGGGTCGATCAACAGGTCAGATCCTGATTGGAGGCCTTTTGGGAGGGGGGTTCGTTTTACTTGCTTATTTTCTTTTCTTCGTGATACAATATTGAGATTATGCTCGCATGGCCATTGAATCGATAATTCTGCTTGATATCCTCGAGTCGTCATGCTGGCCCGTCGTCCCTCAATCCACGCGTTTGGGCTTATCGATAACAAGGGGCTTCGGTGATGTAACATTAGGCTGCTTCTCACATGTTACCACCCCACCAGTGGTCTGTTGCCACTCGAATTAATTGATGCCTATCGTCGGTCTCATCACCTTCTTTCAACTATAAATAGCTGCGCCTCAAATCTTTGCAAAAGAGGATCCGAGGCATCCATCAAAATAGGTCGAAAACACCGCCAACGCCACAAGCCTTCAGGACCCCGTGTCCCTCGCTGGCTCGCTCGCAAAATGGGCCAAGAAGAATCTACTCTGGCCGATGCCCACGGGCCTCCAGAGACTCTCCAAGAGAGAAGTTTAGAAGCCGTCGCGGAATACATCAAGAGCGGCGATGCTCGGCGCATTGTGGTCTTGACGGGCGCGGGAATATCTACCGCAGCTGGAAGTAAGTCGATCACTCCCAATCTCAACCCGGTCCATATTGACGCCTGGTTGGCGCATAGTTCCGGACTTTCGATCGCCAAAGACGGGCCTGTACAGCAACTTGGCCCGTTTAAACCTGCCATATGCCGAGGCCGTGTTCGACATTGCCTACTTTCGCAACCGACCCGAGCCATTCTATGTCCTCGCGCAAGAACTATACCCCGGAAAGTTCTATCCGACAGTCTCGCATGCCTTCATTGCGCTCCTTGCCCAGAAGGGGCTGCTTCAAATGCTCTTTACACAGAACATTGACTGCTTGGAGCGCGCAGCTGGCGTTCCTGCGGACAAGATCGTGGAGGCGCACGGCAGCTTTGCGACTCAGCGCTGCATTGAGTGCAAGATTGAGTTTGCCGATGACAAGATGAAGAAGCATGTGCTCCGGGGTGACGTTCCTCGCTGCGAGGACTGCAAGGGCCTGGTCAAGCCAGACATAACATTTTTCGGCGAAGCGCTTCCGAGGGCATTCTCTGAAAAGTCGCACCACACGGCCATGGCAGACCTTGTTCTGATCATTGGTACAAGTCTGACGGTGTACCCCTTTGCTAGCCTCCCAGACATGGCGAGACAAAAGTCGCCGCGTGTGCTTTTCAACATGGAAAAGGTGGGTTCATTAGGGTCGCGAGTCGACGACGTGCTGGAACTGGGATCATGCGATAACGGCATCCGAAAGCTGGCTGAGCTACTGGGCTGGACGAATGAGCTGGAGGATCTGTGGAGAAATATCATTGGACATGAGGAGGCTGAGAGACAGCTGCGTAGTCAAACTGATCGCGACGAGGAAATTGAAGATGAGCTGCAGAAGTTGACTGGAGAGATTGAAACTGTCCTCAAACTTGATGAAGAAAGGGAGGAAGACGACGATGTAGAAGAGAGCAAGGAGGTAGAAGACGAGAAGGCGTCAAATAATGCCCAAGCATCGAAAGATGTCGCAGACACAAAAGACGCTGTCGACACAAAAGAAGAGAAGAAAGACGAGCCCGAAGCACCTACCGAAACGGAGAAAGCAACACCAGCAGACACAGCCAATACTAAGAACGAAGAGTCCGAAGCTACAAAAGAAACAGAGAGCAAAGAAGTTGGCGAGTCAAAAAAGGAAGAGAGCGAAGAAAAGCCGCTACAACAATGATTGAAAAGATTCATGTTATGACCTGATAGATTCCACGATACTTTTCGTATGCTATGTTTGTTGGACGCGCAACAGATGGTCCATGTGCTATCTGCACTTTCTGGGTTAATTGGGTTTCAAATTGGTTTATATATCGGTTCCTATGTACTCTACAGGTATATATATACTGCCACACAAGAGACTGTCTTGATAGATGAATAGTAGAGAAGAGACTTGTTTTCATTGCAGCAATCCTACCAGCGGCGCGCAATATATCTATCCTAAAGATGTCGTAACTCACTACCTTTGTGTTAAATTGTAAAACATCGGCATATCACCGTCCAGCTTCTCATTCGGTCAAGACATAGGTAATACAGGGGCGCAGAAAGTAAACGCAGCAAGTCATCCTGCATTCCGCCCAATTTCCTCACTCATACATATCCTTAATCCCCCTCACAAACCACTATCAATTTGATCCGGGATGTTCGTATTCGTCCACCTCCCCCACTGCCTACAAGTTTCCGCCACCACATTCGGAATCGCCAAAGCGCGCACCTTATCTGGAATCGTCAGAAACTGCGTAAACAATCCCGCCGAGGTATGCCACGCAATGTGACAATGGAACGGCCACACGCCTGGATTGCTCGCAGCATCGAACTGCATTACGACGTGGCCACTTGGGGGGAGCATGAAGACGTCTCGGCGCTGGGGATTCGACGACCGGACTATTGTCTTGCCGTCCCATTCGCCGTCGCCTTGGTGAAGGATGTACATGTTGAAGCCGTGGAGATGCATGGGATGGCTATAAGAAAATGGTCAGTCATCTTTTTATATAATATGATATCAGGGATGGATGGGGTTTGCTTACGCAACGGGAGATTGGTTCACGATGTTTATTCTCACACTCTTTGCGTTGCCGACGTTCCTCACGGCCCACTGCGACTGGAACGTCAAGTTGCCCAGGTTGCTCAGCAGCAATGTCGGACTGTTAAAGTTGCCTCTAAACGAATCACCATCTAGCGTCCAAAGAGTATGGTTTGTCGCATTGACAAACACATTCACCTGAATCTCGCTCGTCACGTCCGGCTTAGGGACAGGCAGTTTCATAAAAGGCTCTGTCAACGACAAGTCGTCATTGATACAAGTTCCCGGATCAGGAGCATTCCAGGGAGTAGACTGAGGAGCCTTGTCGGTATCCGCATTATCGTAGTAAATGGCCGCAAGAGCATTGGGCTGATTGGCGAGGGAGCATGTCGTGCTGATGTTGCTACGCATCCAGTAAGCGTCAAGAGTACCATTCGCCTTGACGAGGACATTAGTGCGTTGGCCAATCCCCAGCGTGACCACGTCAGTCACGTAGGGCTTGACGTCGACAAAGTCGTTTGCAATAACTGTCATCTTGTGGCCGTCAATGGAGAAGCGCTGCATCCCTTCGGCTCCGGTGTTTATGAGACGGAGAAGATGAGTCTTGCCGCGCTGGAAGCGGAATTTCGCGATGCCAGCGTCGTTAGTGCATGGAGTGCCGTCCGTGACCTTGGAGCAGTCAAAGAACATCTTGCCGTTGATCAGGTTGTTGTCTGAAAAGAAGATATTCTCTCCAGGCACGGTGCTCATTGTTTTCTTCACCAAGTCAAAGTACTCGTCATGATACCAGTCAGACAACATTACAGGGCCAATATCAACATCATACTTTTGCGATTTTGGCCCATGAATGACAATCGGACCCGTCAGACCACCCGCATATTGCGAAGAAAAGTGCGAGTGGTACCACGTGGTGCCGTATAGCGTGGCCTTGAACTGATACGTGAAGCTGCTCCCCGGTGGCACAGGGCACTGCGTCACAGCAGGCACACCGTCTTCCCAGGGTGTTCCCTTCTGAAGAAATCCGTGCCAATGCAGTGCTGTGCCCTCTTCCGGCGCGGAGATGTTGTTATGCATGGTGACTTGAATCATGTCTCCCCAGTTGGCCTCGATGAGGGGGCCGGGATAAGCGCCATTGACAAGGAGGACATCTCTCTGGTATCCGTCTGGGGCAATGACGCCGCGGCTAATGGTGAAATCATAACGCCTTATGACGCCCGTGTTGGGGCTCGTGTCATAGTAGTTGGTGTTGCAGTCGAGTGTGCTCCATGGGAACCCATTGGGGGTTGGATTGTTGGTGAGAAAAGAAGGGAGCAACGGAGCAACCAATGTTCCTAGTATAGATAGGCTAGAAAGTTGTCAGCACGTATAATTCTTCAGCTGTTGAGATGAATGGGCGTGGAAAGAGGATATATGTACCCGTTTGTTTGCTTCTGTGAGAGACTACTTTTGGCCAGGGAGCCATCTCTCTTCACTCTTCTAGAGCTATAAGAAGCTCTCATCGTGACAAAGACTAGCAAGATGTATCACTTGAAGAGATGATACTCAGATGCTTGGTATCCTACTGTCCAGGTGGACTGAATCCCCTCTATATATATTCGCAAAACAGCTTCACAAGAACAGCTCCGGTTCACATGTAAACTCATTGTTTACCGCCTCGCCCCCCCCCCAACAAGCAGTGGTCTGTTCGGGAAATTTCTTTCGACGAGCCAAGAAACTGAGGCAATCCGATGCCTGATCACATTGCTCCCCCCTGGTCGCATCTAGTGAAAAAACAAAGTTCCCTAGCCTCCATCCCGTATAAAACTATTGGCTTGGAGTAGGTCAGCCTCCCCGTAGGAGGATTTTCAGGGCGCAGGATCTTAGCTTCTCGTATAAGCAAGGCAAGGCGTTTAAAATGGTAATAACTTTATATAGAAGCCAAGGCCTGTGCATGCATGCGCATATGCATAGATCTCAGGTGAGGCTGTATGGTGCCGTATGACCACTTTGGCCGGGTATTCATGACTGCTTTGAAAATTTCATAGTATCCAGTCAAACTTTACAATGTTTCTAGTCCTAGCACTTGCTAGCTGCATAATGATACCATTTCATCTTATCTAGCGAAACGCGACTATTGTCGAGGGCTGATAATCCCCCAAACTGTTTTGTGCTGGCCGTGTACACAGGAGAAGGCTGCGGTTGGTAATACAGCATTCTCTGGCTCAACTCAGAGAGGACAAGGCCCACGGTAGTATCATCTTCGATCGTTGTTCAATGTCTCAGGCCATTCTCTTGGCAGGCTTCACACCGTTCGGGTTTTTTTAGGACACCGACACGATTCTGCCTTCCGGGTCAGCAGGACTGAAATTGGAAAGATAATACTAACAGCTGAAACTGGAAAACACAATAAATGACAAAAGAGTGTTACACTCAACACGAGGAAAGGCGAAGGAAGACTGGTTGTGAGTTGAACTGCCAATCAACTTGTTGCTCGGCCTTTTCCAAGACAAGGGGTAATATCCCGCGTGGGGATGACAATGAAGGATCGATTGAAACGCACGGAAACATCTCGAGCTTCGGAAGTCGATTCCGTCAAGAGTCTCACGAGCTCTGCTCCCTCGATGGGTCTAGAATGCAGGGCCGGGTTGTCGCCACATCCGTCTCGCTGATTTGATTAACTGATGTTGAGCAAGGGGTAGGATTAATATGGTCAATCATCATGATTAGCAAGTATAATTATAGAGGTAGACGAAAAGTCCCACGTTGCTGGACATACCATAGCGTAAAGGATTTGATAAATTACGTCGTACATGTGTGGTTACACATGCTGTTGTTTTGTTTCCCAAGAAACAAATACATGGCTGAAAATAGCCTCCGAAAACTTCCACATCAGCAACTTGTTTCAGCCGGCATGTCCAAGCATCGGAATCAGCTCATCGGACCGTGGCGGACATCCGAGCCGAAATTTTTCAATCAGGCCTCATGTGCTCCATCTCGGGTACCGGGCATGCCAAAAAGATGACAGCATACGAGTGTTATGACTCTTTGCATATGTGGAGAATGACGGGCCGCAGTCGATAAGGCTAACACTGCTGGAGGGTAGGATCGCTCTTCGAGAAAAAAGATATACTATTTGACAATTCCTGTTTCTTCGAATGGGGTCCCAAAAGCTAGAGCATGCGCGTGTATGCTGTCACTCGTCGCACAGGAGCGGCTGGAGATATTTCCCTGCGCGCCTGTGATATCCCACAGCTAATCGGCTTAGCAAATGCGCCGCAGAAGCCGCAGAGGCAATGGGGAAACAGAATTGATAGTTCCATGTTTCTTCCGAGCATGACGTATGATGGCACTGACAAGCCAGACAAAGCATTGCCAATTAAGGAAATGCGACTGTAGGTGTCAAGACAGCAGCTAACGTTGTATAATAAAGGGTGCGGCATAATATCGCGGTGACGGGAGGCGCAGACACATCAAAGGCACACTGGCAAGAAAAAAAAGAAAAGTTGTTTCGTCCATGCCAAAGCAGATAAAGCTCCCGATGCTTTCCCTCATAGCTTCCCACCAGCTTATGAAAATTTCATTCTTGTATACAAAGCTCCTAATGTCCCAAGCCCTTTCACATAGTTTAGACATACATGACATGATTTGCGTCGGATTTGATCGTAAATGTCGTTTGATTTATTGTTATCTTACAGGGCAGCCGATTAGGCTACCGGGATACGCAGTTTGCAGCCAACGATTGACCTCTCGGCGTGGTTCGTCCAGTCGCTGTGCGTGTAGAGGTAATCGATTATTCGTCCCTTCTCCAAGCCGAGTTCGCTCGTAATACTATCGGCCGTCGCTGCGCTCGCATGTACAGTTCTTGTAGCTTGGGGTCGGCGTCTGATCGGATCACGCTGCCAACGCCCATGAAGAATCTACGCCGCCTTTGTTAGCATCACAGCCAAGGCACGTCGGCAATCAACGCAGACATACCCGAATGTAGCACCAGATGCGCCCATGTACTGGCCGAGCGTCCGCATGATGCCTTGGGACCCAGCGCCATATCGGAAAATATTAACGGTGCCTATCAGGGTGTCAACTCGCGAATCATGCGCAAATGGAGCTCCATGCAGTTATTCCCCTACCGAAAATGAAGCCCATAATAACACCAACAGCTATAAATTGGCTTTAGCCTCGTTCTCAATGCAAACGCCAGGTCCGAAACAAGGCTCTAATAAAGGTTCTTACATCCGCCCATCATTGCGCCCATCTTGACTGTTAAAACTGTTAGCGAAATTACAGCCCCTCGCAATCGTTCGATGCCGTACGTTTGTCAAAAGTGGACGGGGCCTGGGCGCCACCATGCTGGATCGGGGCAACAGGAGGCATTGTGAGTGAAGGCTGGTTGCAACGGGAGTGCGTAGAGGCGTGAGAATCGCGGGATCGTAGCTTTTTTTTGTCGTCAATCGCTTCTCTCCACGATGTAAGTGCCAGTTGACGATTGCCCCGGTCTATCCACGACGAGGCCCCAGCCGAGACTGCTTGCTGATTGGCTACACGCCGGCCATCGCGGGAGCGGCCAAATGTTGATGCGGCGCATGCTCATCACTGCTAGCGCCCCCCACAGTGCGGAGACTCCGGGCCCCAGCCAGTGCAGAACTGTGTCGACTCATCACGTGAAGCCAGGTCATGAGCCGATTCAGGGCCCCATATGGCCTTTTGCGATGGCCAGGAATCGCCTGGGACTGCCCGATGCGAGCCTGCAAAAACGCTCGTCAAGAAATGCCCAAGCCTGCCTCGAGGCCGCGTTGTGGGAGCTGGGCGAGCAGCCTCTGAGACACCGCCGTGCACTGTATCATTTGGCCCCCCAGCGCTTCGACACGCCTAGCCCAGCGCTTAGCGGGCTAGGACGGCCAGACAAGATCCCCAAAGCACCATCCAAAGCACCTCCAGCCCGAGCTTCAACCTCCACGGCTCGCCAGCGTCGTGTGGAATCGCCCAGGATTGCGAGCTTCGATCATTTCACAGTATGTTTCACATCTGCCGCGGCGCGCACAGGGCCGGCCCAGGGCCAGGGGCTGCACCCCAGCCTCGCTTGGTCGTGCCATGCCAACCCCCAATTGGCGTGCTGGCCAAAAGAGCCACCTCAACAACATGCTGACGATTTTTTGTGATAGCACCGTTGCCAACGACCGTCGAGTCTGATTTTTCCTCCCAGGCGCCGTTTTTCCCGCCGACCGCAAGCGATAGAGTCTGCTTCGTTGTGAGCTGTAGCAAGTGAAATTATTTTTTTTTTCCGTTTCACTACGTCACGCGTGGCCCTGGGTGTTTTCTTTTTCTCTCCCCAGCAACAGGAGGCGACTGGCGACGACACACGCTCAACAAGTCCAACGGCGTGTTAAACTCCGCAGCAAGCAGGCGACAAGATCTTATCAACAAAAGACAAGAGAATAAACAATACATACGCCGTGCCTTCCCATCGAGCAGAGCGACCACTCTTAAGCCTTACTCATGACTGCCGTCGCGAATCCTCCTACCTTTCCGCAAATCTCCCGGCCGCCATGGGGCACTATTAATGGCAACAATCAGGTGAATACAGAGGATGTGCGAGGAATGTTCATGACCCGCAAGAGTCTGTCGCGAAGCAACTCATCCTCGTCCATTTCCTCCAACGCCTCAAATACCACCGTTGCGACGAACGGCTCACACTCCAATGCCACATCGCTGTCGTCCGCTTCAGATTTGAGCCAGTGGTCGAATGGCAGCGCGAACCGCAAGAGACCCCAACCCAAGAACCCTTGGCCAGCCGGCAAAGAACCAGACTTTTCGAGACTTCCCCAAGGACGACCCAACGGCATGGGGCCGTCCCACGGCGCCATGCAGCAAGCCGGGCAGGGACAGCCGCAAATGGGACCTCAGGGCATGATGCGACCCATGGGGCCCAGCGAGCAGCCGTTCCCTCCCGGCCAGCCTATGCTGTATCTGCTTTCTCTAAACGGCACATTTGAGCGCAAGACCATTGCCGTGCCTTTCGCCCCCGAGTCTATACGAATCGGCCGGCAGACGAACCAAAAGACGGTACCGACTGCTACGAATGGCTTCTTCGATAGTAAAGTGCTATCGCGGCAGCATGCCGAAATCTTTGCCGAACGAAATGGTAAAATCTACATTCGAGACGTTAAATCCTCCAACGGCACCTTTGTCAACGGCACTCGATTATCCCAGGAGAATCGTGAATCAGAACCACACGAGCTCCAGACAGCCGACCATTTGGAACTCGGTATCGATATTGTTAGTGAAGACCAAAAGACCGTCGTTCACCACAAGGTTGCCGCAAAGGTCGAACATGCCGGGTTTCTGAATACGTCAAACAACGTCTTGGATATGAACTTTGGAGATCTAGATCCTGCCAACAACGCGATGATGATTCCTGCTGGCGCAATGCAAATGCGGGGACGCGCTGGAAGTAACGTATCCATGGGTGGCAATGGCCGCATGATGGTTAATGGTGGTACTGTAAACGGCCATATGAACGGAATGGCGCAGCAGCGCTCTTTCTTCCTGACGCCTATTGCTACAGATCAGATTCTGAAGCGTCTTTCGGTGAGTGCTACACCAACTTGACCAGTTCTCTTATTTGTCAACTAACGTGGGACCCAGAATGAAATGAGAAGCGCCAAACTCCAGGCCCAAGATTTGAGCCGTACGAATCAGTTCATCAACACCCTTTTGTCAAAAGAGGACCTAAAAGATCTCGAAAAATCAGATGCGCCAGAGCCAACCAAACAACCCCAGACCCTGGTCAACGGCAATAACCTCTCCTTCCGAGCAGATCCCAAGGCTCGTTTCTCCGATCCCCCTGCACCACCGCCTCAGCAGCCTCTTCCCGAAAAGCCTGATGTTCCGTCCCTTAAGAGAGGTTCGTTGGAAAGGCCAAGGCTAGACTCGGCAAACTCATCACCGATTCGCCAAGAAAATCTGAACCAGATCATACAGCTCACCGAAGCCCTTAATATGGCGAAGCGAGATATTGATACCCAAACGGCGCGTATGCGTGAGCTAGAAATGATGTTGCAAAAGGAGCGAGAGGCACGTGAGCTTGCTGAGGAACTGGCCAGGCGTCTTGAAGAGTCTGCCAATAGTCAGGTCAACGGCGTTGAGTCTCATGACGAGCTTGAGAAAACTCTAGAATCATCGCAAGGGAATATCGCAGACGACTCAAAGACGGTGCTCCCAGAGCTAGAAGAAGTCTCCCCAGCGGACAAGGTTGCCCAGGAGACTGCGGTAGCGCTACAATCTCGCATCGACACCATGGATGAGCAGATGCGAGAGCTGAGAATACAGATGGAACAGTGGCGGAGTCGATGTGAAAGTGCCGAGGCAGAACGCGATTCCGGCCGGAAAACTCTCGAAGAAATGGTCATCCAATTGCGTGAAGAGGAGGCCAAGCGCGTTGCGGCCGAGGAACGACGGAGGTCACGCTCAAGATCACTTCGCCGCGACCAAAATGGGGCAGCACAGAAGAGCGCTGCTTCTCCTGCTCCTGAAGCTGCCACGCCGGCAGTAAAACAAGAGAGATCTTTGACTAATTCTAGTCAAGATTCGGCAGACATGCCAAACCTGTCGAGGGCCAATACTATTACGCCTCAAACCTCACCCAGAGGCCCTCTACAGAACCAGCATTTGAGAGCTGGTATCCCCTACGCCTCCATGATTGGTGTGGTGCTAATTGGCATGGGATTGATGGCATACATTAACGGATGGCAGCCATCTTCGCCTCAAACTGTTGAACGATAAATGTCGAATGTCGAGTTCCCTACAGGCGTTTTCTATAGTGATTTTTTCTTATTTGCAACACAAGCTTTCTTGCGGTATTCCGCGATGGGTGTCTTTTTTGCTGCACAGCATAGCACACACACACGACATCAATACTTCATCATTATCAGATGATCACGAGAAAATGGAGGCAATCATGAATAGCACACTCAAAAGAACTGGACTTTTTTTATTTTATTTTTTTCATCTCCTTCTTATAAGTATACTAGGCTAGGTTTACCACTATTGTACCAACGACACACTTTCATTTTCTTTCAACCCTCCTTGTTGTTCTTTTTGTCATACATTTTACATTTCTTCAACGTGAAGACTTCTTTTCTTTTCCTTTTTTTTTCTTCTCTTGTTAAGCAGCAAACACGCTGTAATGAACGCATACCTTTTTTTTTTTTTTTTGGGAGATTTGTACTGGCCCGCAGCGGATAAGAACGAAGTACAGCGGAAATGAAGGAGGAATAAGGAGAGAAGGGCCAAAGTTCTCGGCCAGAGCGGCATATGGAGTTTTCTTCTTCTTATTTACCATATATCGGTTGCATAGTGTGCGGTTAAATGGGGGGCATAATAACAAATTCTATTGTCGATCCGGTCTCTCTGATGTTATGAAGAGAGTAGTATATGAATTATGATTAGATGAATGATGGGTTACTGCTTTGCTTTATAGAGCAGGGGGTGAAGGGGATGCGAGATATTCTTTCTTTACGATTTATCTATACCTCGGTTGAATAATATTATCTGTGTTTATCCTGTAAGAGATCAACTTTGCATCGTAGCTTATTTGACAGTCTAGACATTTGCGACTGTTATCAACTACCCTATTCCAGACGAGTCAACTTTGCGGCGACCTGCATAGAATATCCGCAAAAGAGCGGGCGGCCGGCCCCACCAAAATCCGACGCTCTGGGGAAAAAGCGTTGGTCCGATCAGCCACGGCGCGAAACATCATGCGATTGCTGGTGATGCAATCGAGAACTTGTTTGTAACATATCCAGCCACTGCAACATACGAAATACCAATTCAAGAACAAACAGGAGACGAAGCTAGCTCTTGCATCCTACACGATCGACAAAAATAGGCGCTCGCATGAACAATTGAGAGGGAGGACGAGAACCACCGAAAAGAATACACATTATACAAAAGACAAGACATCATGGGCGCGTTTCAAAACAAGACATTCCGCTCCTCGGCCGACGCCAACAAAATCGGCATGAAGTACCGCGCGCTCATGGCCAAGCACCCGTTCCTGGCCTTTGGCCTGCCCTTCATAGCCGTCATCGTGGCGGGCTCGTTTGTGCTGACGCCGGCGACGGCGATTCGGTACGAGAAGCACGACCGGAGGGTGCGCCAGATGACCAAGGAGGAGGAGCTGAATGTGCGGAGGGGAGCGCGCAAGGTGGACATGAAGGAGGAGTACTATGTGAGTTTTTGATCTTTTTTGCTTTTTCCCGGTGGTGTCTTCTTTTTTGTCTCGCCCTGCATAACGGTCTTGGCTATCTATCAATCTATTCATGCAAGGGAGAGGAGGAGAGACATAATGGAAGGGGAATACGTCATGCAGGGAGAGACAGAGAACGGTGCACGAAGGAGAAAGAAGCAAAGGGAAAAAAAAATCCGAAATTTGAGAGGCTTGAGGCTAATACAGAGTGACAACAGAGACTTGCTGGCAGAGACCTGGATAATTGGGAGCAGCAGAGAGTCAAGAGATTGCCTGGAGAAAATGATGGCATCCTGTAAAAAAAAGCAAGCTGAGACACGGCTCAACATTCACGCTTGTGTGTGCTTGTGCCTGGGACGCTCTCGAGGAAGAGATTGCGTGATTTGTTATCAGGCAGAGACATACAGTGACGTTGCTCAAGCCACAAACAACGAAATAAAAAAAAAAAAAAGAAAGAGAAAGAAAATTGCAGACTATTGCCCTGCAGCCAGCACACAAAAAAAGCGAAATTACCATCATCATCCATTCACGAATCAAGAAAGAAAAGAATGATCAGAAAGGGGGAATACGCCACCGATGAGCCCATGGGGGCTATCTAAGCAAAAAGTCTCGAAATCGATCGATTGGCTACCGGGAGTCTGGTAGAGAAGAAGCCAGGGCTCTCAGCTCAAGCCTTCTTTCTTGGCAATCTCATTTCAATTTCTTTTTTTCACTTTATTTTTAACAGCTTCCATTTTTCTTTTCCGTTTCTTTTTCTTTTTCAGGTCGCCTCAGCATTCAGCTCTACTCAATACTTATTTTTTATGACGCCACTTTCAATCAAGCTCTACCACTATTGCTTTCAATAGTCGACCACCAACCAAAAGAAGCAAGAATCCTTTCGGGGCCGTATCTGTTCCGTGTATGCAAGGGCCATCTTGGGCTCAGAAAGCCGGTGCCCAACTATTACTACCACTACGTACTACTAGGCTCTGTTTAACATGGGTCATGGCACGAGGACGAAGGACTGAGTGAGGCCTTGGAACCCCAACGTTGACTCATACGGATCATCAGCAGGGCCACGACTCTAATCAGCGAAAAGGCGTCCAAATTCGTTACTAGTGCCGGGTTGGCAATCACATGGACCATGGTGTCGGTATCATCATCTCATGGGGTATTGCCCCTGCAGTCTAGCATGACCGATGTGACTGTGGTGTCCGCCCTACGTAAATGACAGAAGGATGATAGACACTGCGTCGGATCCTGCCAAAATGACAGAGGAGGCAAAGAGCCATGGGAGGTAAGCCTATCAGGGCGCTCTCTCCCTACAGGTTGATGGGGAATTTCATCTGTACCCCGGGCCCGAAGACCCGGACACTTATCTGTACCCCGGAGGGCCTGGGCCATGCAGGTTATCTTTTCGGTCTCAACATCCACTATGCTGAGCTCTCACAAGAAGGGATGGGGAAGAGGGGGGTGTATGATATCGCAACTCTGGAAAATCCGATCTTAGCCAGGGGGATACTAGACAAAACACAAGAAACGTACGGTTATAGCAATCACTAGTCATCCGTACTACCCACCCGAAACCCCAATCACCTCCGTGCCGTTCCTTTTTATATCCCCATTAGTGTGACACGTAAGTGACAGATAGGACGGACAGCACTAGTCTGCGGGCGTTGGATTGACAAAATCACAAGAGTGAAAAAAAAAAAAAAAAAAAAAAAAAAAAGAGGCCTAGCCAGGATTCTCGAGGCTATGGGAGAAATTATGGAGTGCTGACCAGCGAGCAGGGAAGCGTGCCGTGCCGCCAGGGGTGCGGGAGTGCTCGATAGCGTTGTTCTAGCAGCACTGGTTCGACTAAGAATTGCTCGGACGATCAGCCCTCTTTTTTCTCTCTTTCTTCCATATTCCGTATCGGTTTACTCGGGAGAGAGAGGGAAGGGGTGGCCAAAGAGATTGAAGCGGGCTGTCATCCAAGCTCTCGGTTTGAAGGTCGGGTGAGATGGAAGTTCCTCGGACACGATGCTTCCGAGAATGAGGGCCTTTCGACTGATATGTGACACAGTACACGACAAAATGAGTGTACAAGACGGGCTAGGAAAATAGCACACCGGAAAAAGACGGGTTACGCAAATCCAAGCCGTCGGGTCCTTTTCAAATACTCGAAAATCAACCACTCGTACAAACCTTTGGAAATGTGTCAATAAGAAAATCCTTCTGTGCCTGGTGTTGCGCGAGTTGTTGCTTCCGCTTAGGTGGTACGAGCTGTGATTAGTCCAATTCGGGGGCTGAGCCCAGAGACTTGAGCTGCTGTCATGTGGCTAGCTGTACAAATCCATCTGGAAGCCCGGGCTTTCCAGTGAGTTGGCGGGCGCCGAATCAGGACGGATGCGGCATGGCTTGCTGGACGTTTGATCGTCCCTGTCAGTTGGAATCTATTCGTGTTAGTGCTGGTATATCCATGTGTAATCAGGTTGACAAGTGTACAGTATTCTCTTGATCCTTGAAACGAAGACCTAGTCCGAGAGCAGAGCAGGGCTGCATGGATTAGGCTCCGGCACCTCTTTGAGCCCTGATTATATCTAGTCCATCAAGTAGTAATCTGAAATTTGGAATTACACGTACCTAGCCAGTCCTGAGATGGCAGTTGCTAGTAATAGTGCGAAGCTGCCGTCTCTTGGAGAACCTCTAGGGTAGGGAGCAAAGAGAAGCCATCATGGCATCTATGCTCTAGGCAGCTTTCGAAGGCCAATAGAAAAGACCGTTTGATGATATGAGGCAAACCTTTTCTTTCTGAGATTTCCTCCCAAAGACATATGATATCCCTGCCTGTGCTCTAATTACATGTCGTAGGTAGTAACGAGGAAACATCAAATCTGGCTCAGTGGTGCAGAGAAGCCCGCAAACACTCGGAAATCGGATGTTTCAGGAAATATGCAACGGTAATATCTACCAGAATATTCATTTGTCTTAAAACTGTGCGTTTTGGAGTGGATTTGTAAGAATGCTACATACGTATATACATGAGTAATACGGGAGAGCGGCATGAAGGAGTTACTACGACTATAATTCTTTCTCCGATATACTATCCATTACCGCACATCTAATTCTACCTTTTGGTCGTCTACCATTTGCCTTCAACAAAGCTGCAACTATAATTAGCTCCCGAAAACATACTGTTCGGCTTCTAGGCTGAGTCACCTTTGACTGATTCATGTGTCCAAACGGTTTCAAATGACCACATCTCGACTTGCCACTAGTGCACACGTACTACCACCGCTAGCTTCCCTCGGGACGAAGGCGGCACGCCTTGTGGGCGTCTCACATCACGCTCGGCTTCGGGAGAACTAGGAGAGAGAGCCTCAGGGCCGGTGGAGCAGCGACAGCCGGGTGGGATGAGAGTTGCGCGCCGTTGCAGCGACTCATTTGCTGCGGTGCTTATGGAGGATCACCAGCCGCTGGCGGAGCTGTTTGAGCCTTGTGGCCCTCGGATGAGGCTCCCCGCACAAGAAGGATCTATCTATAATACTTGTAGAATCCATAAGCAGTACTGAGCGGCAGGGCTGGATTCGTACATGTAGTATATGCATGTACTTACTTGTACGGCATGTTGGTCCTCTTGCACTAGCAGTTGAAGTGAAGCGGAGCCCAGGTCTGACAAATATGAGATTGCTTGCCACGGCTGTGGAAGCGACGGTAAGAGGCATGCGAGAGCTAGTGTATCCAGAGCAGTGGAATCTGGCGCTGATTAGTGACTGCTATGGCGTCCCAGCGCGAGCATTGCACGGTGTATGATAACGAGGCCGTGGAGTTGGGACCGGCAGCGAGTGGTGGTTTTTGATGAGGCATGCAAGGGGTGCAAAGGCCAAGCCGCCGGGGTAGAGCACAGGGCACGCCATGGCGAGAGTCCAAATGACCAAATATCAAGTGATGCTACTATGTATACTGTAAGGGCGACGAGGGTCTAGAAACGTGGTACCGACGAGGGTAGTATTTGCACGGTCCCGTGCGCTTGGGACTCAGGGCGTCGGCAGACTTGCGACCAGGTTGTCGGTACCTTCGATTTCGATGCCTACCTACAGCAATGGGCGTTGGTGATGTCGCCGACGGCTTGGGCCAAGTAGCACAGGCGGTCATGGCCTTCCTTGAAGCGGGCTTCCCGAGGCTCCTTTGCGCCAGGACGCCGACAAACATCGGCGACTTGACCATCATCTCAGGACGCTGATGGCGATGGCTGCGCAGGGAGTGCAAGACTGTCGTCGTGTGAGAGCCCAAGACACGGCTTTGTCATGATGCGACGCAACCACCACGACGTGCATTGCTGCTACTGTATGTATGCATGCATGTTTCTTGCGTGCAGCCCTAGCCTGCGCCGTACCTGCAGCCAACTGTCCTTGTGACCGCACTCCGCAGAGGCTCTACGGCACACACCCCGATAGAGTACGGCATCCTACAAGCTATATCGGGCAGGTTGGCGGGGGCTGAGGGGAAATTGAAACGCAATCTCAGTATCGAGTTGGGGGCGCAATCTCAGCCTGTTGCATGCGCCAGAGATCAATGTCAACTGCAGGCTGTTGGCTCCCTGCCTCGAGCCCGGCCGCCTGGTGCGCGGTGAAGCGTTGGATGCCTGAATATGGAATCTGCTGCAGCTAAGATCTCCAGCCGGTGGATTGGGGGTGTGGCCAAGGTCATCGGGCTTCACGACGTTTTCTATAGGCAGCACTGTTTTCAAGCCTTTGGCAGAGGATCGAGTAAAGACATCAATGCTACGTAGTAAACGGTGCATAGAGTTGTCGCACTTTGTGGTGGAAAGGCCCGACGCGAACGGCAACTTGATGCTACCTACTGATGCAAGTCAACTGTTAGCCATGTCTCGGACTGCACGTCTGGCTGTCAGTCACAAACTCGGGCTCCAGTCGTTCGGCGATGATGCAGCATATTGATCGGCCACTCTAGCATCGTGATACCACAATTTCTCTGCTGCGGTGTGCCTCGTCGAGCCAACACGGCGCCCACCGCTTGACAGGTGCGGGTGCCATTGATGGTTATGGCACCCCGGCGCAAATCCAATTTACTGAGATTGCGGCTGCACGATGCCTGCGCGGCTGATCTGCCCAGGCTGCCGCTGGCTGCAGGAACAGCAGCAAAGCAGCCTGCTTCCACGCTTGATTCGCAGATCCGCCCTCTTGACAAGATGACTGGTTGCATCGGCCGAGGGATGTCAGAAATGCTTCTGCGACAACATGACAATAGCACTACCCGAAGGCGTCGGAATTACGACAATCTTGCCGCCCATTGCTCCGTCTCGCCCAACACACATTTTGACTTTGGCAGCGCAGCCATGGTTCCTGAGAGGCGTTGAGGGGAAGTCGACGGCAGCGAATGAGCGATCGGCCAAGCCAAGCCACAAAGCCCCAGCACCCCTGTGCTGCTGGACGCCATCGTCTAAGCGATCCGCCCAAGCCAGAAGTGCCCTCATCACAGCAAATCTCTGGGGCTCGCTTGGTGAGAAGAAGCACTGCCGTTGAGGGGGCAATGAGGGGGGAGGAGAAGTGGCAGAGGGCAGAGGGCAGAGGGCGCAAATGGGACAAAAATGGGACATGATTGAAGGCACCTGGATCATGGGCAGCGGTTGATTGGCCCGCAGCTATGTGAAGCTGCGTGAAGCTGCGCAAAGACCAGATCTTCCCCTCGTCCGCCCGCTGCACGATCGGTCTGGAGCCTCAGCCTCAGGGCACCCCGATCGGCAGCTGGGCCACGATTGCGACGGAAATCCCGTCGAGAGCTGAGCGGCCCTGTCGCAATAGGGCGGAGCCTCGCGCATGCATTGTTGGACATATGAGCTGAGTGATGGATGCGGTATGTTTTTGCGCCATCTACATGAACATACATGCGCATGATGTCGTGTGGGTTTTGAAGATATTGCCTGGATCCATGGACTCTGGCATCTGGCTGCATGTTCGCACAGCACTTCCAAGCACATCCAACGCCGAGACAATCCCGACTTGGACGTATCTTGCTGTTGCACTCGGCAAAAACAGCTGGAAACCATGTGCGTTAGCGTATCCAGGCACTAGCTGCGGCAAGAGTCAGAAGAGGTCCCAGTTGATAAGGTACGCGATGTGGTCTCGCAGGATAGAGTACATTGTAGATGATGGTAGAGCCGTACTATTGCTCAAGGTCGGAAACAGATTGCGCGATATGACTAGGAAGCAACACCAAAAGCACCTCGCTAAGACACCACGCCGTGCAATGCCGCCACGATGGACTCACAATCGCCATCATGACCGGTGCCTGAACGATGGCTCCAGGGCACGGCACAGAAGAGGGGCGCTAGCAGGATTTTGACTTTGACGATGCCGCTACCAGCATTCGTCGCAGCTGCTCGTGCCTGAGCCGGCCGGAGCCAAGGCCTCCCTTGCGCCGCCATTGGCACTGCCAACAGCGTCGCATCGCTCATCGAGGCCTTTGCTGAGAATCGCGCGCGCCGAGTGCCTCCAGGCCGCTGAAAGCACTGCCTGCCAGGTGCTAGCTCGAGTCTGGATGCGGCTCCTTGCGTGCTGACGGCGAGGATGCTTCTTATTGCTGCTGTTGCAAGTATTATACTGCACTATCAAGGTAGTATTCCTGTAGGCCCAGGGCAGAACAAGTCACACGGCGGGCGTCGTCCACCACGGGCTCAAGGGCAGAGCTAGACTCGGCATGACGTCTACCATCTAACACTGTACAGCACTGGCAGAAGGTTTTGACATGGGCGGGGATCCCTGGCAGAGCTGCGACCAGGGCCATCAGCCCACGATTACGAGGTGGCCGGACCCCAAACGTGGTTCAGTTGGAGACGCAGGATGCAGATATGCAGGGCAGCTTGTTTCGTTTGGCTTGGATCGCCCCAATCAGCGCTCGACTGCGGCTGAAGCAACATCGACGTGATGGCTGCTTCTTTGCTTTTGGCACCGCACCGGACAGCTGGGAGCGCTGTTGGACACAACACAACAGGCCATACTGTACCATATTGCCTGGACCAGCCACGCCCTGGATCCAGCTTGAGCCGTCGCCAAGGTACGGACGACACGGGTCTCAGTTGGAGTCATCACAGTCGCGGTGGGGAAGCCAAGGTTGCTGTAAGGCCTAGCAGACGCCCATGGCAGCTTTGCTCAGCAGCCACAGAACGAGACGAGAGCCGGCCAAAGCCACCGCCCGGTCCAGGCTCCATCCGATGCCCATGCGAGGCACATGGGCTTCAGCAGACGCCGGCTTTCCACACGCCCGCCAAGCTGCACGCCCACTCCGACGCCCACGCCTCGCATCATGATCGATTCACACATATAACACCAGCCCGTCTCCTCGGCACTCCGGATGGTTGTGCATCGCACTGCTCACCCTCGAACTCGGGCTCGTAGACGCTGCAAAAGACACGATCGGCAGCGTTTTGGCTTGATAGCCATCTCTGATCGCCTGTTTCGCCACCTCCTGCATTCGTGTGCCCGGACACGCCCATCATACGCACGACTACATCATACACAGCACCTCCTCACCTGCTTTTACACTTTATTGGCCCGATCGTTCCGCCTTAGCTGCATACCCGATTGAGTTTGCCATTTGACCAGCATATATATTATCAACGCCATCGCCATTTTATTTATCTACCACTATTCCACACTCGACTTACACCAACCCACTCACACCAAATCATCTATACAACAACCATCTATACAACACCATCGCCATCATGCCCATCTTCAGCGGCCTTGGCCAGCGACGAGGGTCCAAACCCCGCGAACTGCACATCCGAAAGATTTCATTCTCTGGCTGCTCCCTTTCTTCGGCTTCCGACCGGTCATTCTCCTCAGATTCATCGTCATCCACTCTGCGCGCGCACACGCCTCGTCTGGCTACCAGCTCCGGCACTGCTTCCAGCTTCGACGGACTCTCTATTCACTCAACCTACCCACCTAAGCGGCTGCATGACCGGCCATTTATCCTGTCTGATCGACAACACTTTGGGTCGGCGCCAACATTTTACGACAGCGAAGATGCCGAGAGCAGCGACCTGGAAGCCTCTGAGAGAGACTTTGATGGCGAGGATGAGGACCAGACACAGTTCACCATGGAGCTGCCTCATGCCAGCCCTGTGAGCAGCCATGACTATGATGCCACAGAAGAGCCACAGGATTATTTCTTCATGCACATCACAAGCAGACCAAAGCCAGTCAACCAATCTCGCTGGTCTGACTCTACTATTGCATCCACCATCGCCTCACTGGATGACCTCACTCCTGTGTCAAGCATGTCTGAGCCCACTTCAGCCGCTATTGCCGATGCTGAAGAGGCCGAAGCTGCTGGCGCATCTACCCCTGGCTCCATAACCTCAGCCGCTCCCGTCCCCAAGAGGCCAACATACAAGCCTGTCGACAGCTTTGAGGACTACGTCAGGCGCGGGGGCTGGAAGCGAAGAGGCATCGTCTTCAACCGCGAAGACATGGACACTTTTGAAGCCTGATAATGCATCGGCAGAACCACACTGCAACAGCACAACCGCCTTTTCCTATCACTATCTATTTCACTTCGTCGCATATATTTTTATCATCATAAGCGTTTTTAACTCGACAATTCAGCGTCTGCACTTTAGCACACTATGCACACAAAGACCTCGCAGTCTACAACATCTCATTTTGTTTTATTTCTTTTGTTCATGGGAAGGGATTCTATGGCATATTTGGCACGGCCTCGGATATGGCTACACTAAAGAGAATCAACGTTTGCATCACTGCATTTTCATACCAACGTTTGATATTTTGGGACTTTGGGACGAGGCGACGGCCGGGAAGGGACTCGATTGGCATTGGATACCCGAGGGGGGTGGACCCTACAACACCACGACTACCAACTGCAACAATACGTCTATCATTTGATTTTTTCTTTTTTTGTCTACACTCTTATAGCTTAGCTACGTACATACTCAGGGCAATAGTCCCTGACAAACCATTGCTCTAACTCTATATCAATACAAGAGCATAAACAACCAACGTCATTGATGCCCGCTTCCGCTGTGACTTGAAAATTTTTCCTTCGCTTCTCGTTTTGGCTTGGCACTCGGTTTGGCTGCCGCACATGAGGCTTGGCCTTTCCAGCTGGACAGGGTATCTCGTCGTCATTGGCTCTCCACCCCAACTCTGGGCAACCGGCATATCGGCATGCCGGCAATAGAGTCAGTGTGCAGGGAACCACAGAAAAAGGTACGAGTCGGGCCACGCGACATGTCCCTAGCTAGCTTACGGCTCTGCACTTTTTTTTTTTTTTTTTTTTTTTTTCTCCCAGCCAAGACTTTTTTTTTCCCACATTGTGACTTGGACTGAGCGAGGCTCGGCAACACCGCCCCATGTTTGAAGGGGACCCAGGCCGGAAGAAGAGTTAGTTTGGGTGGATGTTATTGGACCCCGGCTAAGAAGGGCGGGCAGTGCTATTAATAACAAGGGGGTGGTGATGGGAATTTGAGAAATTGGGATACGAGATACGAATGGGAGCGTATTAGGTAGTTTGAAAGGATGCTTATCAGCGGGATTGTTTTGTTGATTTACATTACGTTTTTAGAGTATTGGCTATGTGTGCAAGTAAAGTTATGTCTAAGTGCTCGTATATTCCAAATAGGCTTTTGGATTGTTCTGATGCACAACGGTGAGTGGTGAGTGAGTGTTATGTAAGTTTGCAACTTGGGGTATTTAAGCATCAACGATGGCGTCAAAGTGCTTTCTACGGAGAAACTTTGGGACAGCCATTTTTTTATGGAGATGAGAGCTCTCCAAATGCCAAATTCCCCGACTCTATGGCACGAGGCCCTACGTAACTGAGCTTTTGGTGAGATGGAAAGCTTATTGCAGCCAACAGGAAACATATGCCGGCATCCGGTAACCTTAAGGAACGACTCCTTTCTTTCTTTCTCTTTTTTTTGTTTTTTTCAGGGGAGCCGTGGGATTGGGAATGGCATGTTGGGGTTACATTATTGTGCGCGCTGGGGAATGCCGAGTACGACTTTGCATTAACCCTGGTTAGATGAAATCTAGATCTCGTTTCTTTTCTTTTTTTTCTTTCGACATTTGGAGATCTGGATGGTTCCGAGATAGTGCATTGAACTAGCAGGAAAAGAAATTGGACTTTTCGGCCTAGAAGGGTGAAAAGGCAGCAAAAAGCAAAGAAGATGGTTGATAAAATTTTCTAGCTTGACGCCCAGTAGTCTGGATGCTAGATGCAAGCCATCTAAAAGCTTCATTAAAATCTCTGCTCCAAACCAACAGATTTCGTCTGGCCAATGCATTGACAGGAGATTGAGGGAGGCTCAGCCCAATCTGCCGGTACCGCCGCTATTTTTTTTTTTTTTTTTTTTCCCCTCTTGTTTGCTTCAATCTCGAAAAATCTACCCTAAAAAGGTCGGTGAGCATGATGTGAGACCCAGGACCCTGAAAGAGCGGCAGGGGTGAAGTGCTTGCTGTTTGACCCCTGTCAGCTCCACGTGGATTCCAGTGGGATGGTACTGTAACAAGACCCCGTAATAATAGCTGTCTAAAAATGGGGGTTATGAGACGCGTTGGAATGAGAAGAGAACAGATTACTTGGATGCGCAGGATTACCGAAGAATATACAAGGATGTAGAGAACTCGGTGTAAAAAGGAATGAGACGTGAGGCGGTGTGAGTATATTAGGGGACGGACTTTGCCGTGATTCAAGTAAGGCTGAAGATGGACCGCGTAGGGACTGCCCTTGTTTGTATTTGAGGTTTCAAAGCTGTTTTCGTAAAAACTTCAACTTGTTCGTCTCATGTTTTCGAGGCTGTTTGGCCTAATTAGAGTTAGAGCGCGTGCATTGACCCCGAGCATTGAGCTTGTTAGCCGAGGGTCTAGAGTCAGTGGAGTAAGTGAAGCGATATTGTATAGCTGTCAAACTCAGGTCTATGCTAGTCAAACTAGAGGCGCAAGGAGCAATTAGGCGAAAAGTAAAGGCATATAGCGGTGTGATTTGATCTCTACGTCATTTGCTGCTGGTCCGTGATGCTGGAAAACAAGGCTCAGCGACTCCGAAGTCGCAGTTGACGCTGTTTCAAGCTAAAGTTAAAATATGATATCATGAATTGCCTTTTTGTACCATTGTCTCGGCTCAGAAGGTTTTGCTAGATGAGTTGGATGAGTTGGATGTAAAGGGCATACGGCTTCTGCTCGCCTCATTCGTTCTCGCACAGCTATGTATGATACGTGACTATCATCCAAGGATACAATACTTGGTGGCTGGCCTCAGTGATAGCAGCATTTGAACTAATTGATACATCTCAATTGAGTTCTACTACTACGGCGGACGGCTCGTCATGCTCTTCAATCTATGGATAGCGCATATAAAGAATACGTGGATTAAGCTTTTGCTCAGCGTCAATCACCATTCCATAGGCTGGTAGAAGCCTAAGCGAAACTACATTGTGCATAGTCTAGCTTTCCTCAAACGCTACAGAATCTACTATTGCATCTGCTCATAGAAGCTGGTTGGAGAATTTGTGCAACAACGTTTAATGTATGAATGGATTGAGTCACCTCTTTATTCAACTGCTCGTGAAGAATATTGGTTCATGCGGTAAAGGCTTGCTAGTCCAGCATCCAGATGTTACAGTGGTCACATATCACAGTTGGCCAGCATCTAAACGATGCATCAAAGCAGACGGCCGTCTCTCACATTCTGCGGCAAACGGACCAATGAGAAGACATGAGCATTCTCAACCACTCAATTCCAGCATCTTGCGGACGGCGAGATGGCCGAGTTGGTTATGGCGTCAGGTTAAGGCTACCTTAACAGCAATTCCTGGTGGAGCAATCCGCGTGGGTTCGAGTCCCACTCTCGTCAAGCGTTTCTTTTTGCTTCTTTATATGCGCACGCCAGTCGAGTCTGCGAGGTTGTCGAGATTCTTGTATGAAACATGTGCCTAGAGCCCTACAATAGTGCGAGAAGCTGTCTGTGTTCCGATAGGCTGTTCTTTCTTTTTTGTTCACATTAGCCTTTTCATCTTGTAGCTTGTTACAAATACCTCGACAGTTTTCTGGGGACCTTCATGTTAGCATGTCTACGTAGTGTCTATTCAGTATTTGTCATATGCTTCCCTAGCCATTTGTAGATCATCCAGTTCTACGCGAAGATCTGCATGACTAGCTTCCTGCTGGAATGACAAGAGCAATTGATTCAGGATATTTAACCTTTTGTAGGAGAAACCCATCTAGCCGGCGTGAGATTGCAATATTCGCAACAACGAAACGACGTGGCTTCGGTTCGCGATGCCATTACGAATGCCATTGTTATATCGCGCGTGACTCTCAATGCGTATGTCAATCCAGTCCCAGTCAACATAATATGCTCTTCAATTCTCCAAATGATAACTACTTTGCGCAATGCTTCGTAATTGCATGCATTCAAGGCCACCACTAAGAAGTCACCGGCTTCAAAGCCCCAGCACACGCTCTCCCCTATGAGAAATGTAGAGCAAAGGTTCGAAGGCTGCAGAGAAGCTACCTATTCGTTTGATCCATATATCCGTATAGAAGGAATTACATAGTAGGCGTATCTCATATCTTTGACAATTTCCAAGGCAAGATAAAAGTGACTGCATAGTTGATTGGTCTTATCCTAGCTTTATAGCAAAGTACCCGAGCTACTGAGCAGCTCTTTTGTTATCGCATGCCAGAATTCAACGCCGAGTGCAGCTTGGTAGATGTTTTCAACATCCTCAACCCATAATATGCCCAACTCGCAGCCTTGAGATTTGCATTGGGAGGAGTACTTCAACGTGGAGGAGATACAGTGGCATTGCGAGAACCTATACTTAAAGCATGGTCACTCTTAACAAGTAGGACCAGGTCCCCAGTTGAACATTGCAAATAAAAGAGCGGAGAAGATTTACATCACGAAGTAGATATTGTTAATTAATATATGCGCATGCCATAATGCATATTCTAGGAAACATTAAGAGTTTTGATGCAATATCGCATGTTGGATCTCTTCTCAATCACAAAGATCAAGCTACCTGCTGCAGACAAACAAACTGCGTTTCCATGACTTATTAAAACCCAAATTTAATGTTCCCGTCCTCAGATGCCATATAATGCAAAAATTGGTATGCAAACCCGTTCCAAAGTCAATGTTGTTGTGGCTGATACACTTCAAGGTAAAGCCGTATCCTCTTGTACATTCCATGTTGAAGAGTGGTCTGAGATCCACACAGGATGGTTGGTATACTTACCAATGAACGAACCATTTCGTCGTCAACACAAACAATCAATGATATGAAACGCCCAAAATATAGAAAGAAGAAGAAGAAAGCAACACAATTACGCTTTTTAAAGAAAATCGCCCTGTGCAGAGCTTAATGCAGTTATATATTCCATCGTATATCGTTAGTCATCAGCGAATGAGGCTGGAGCTACAAACGCAACTGTGGCGCCCCGCAGAATGCCTGTGGCTAGTGCATCGCTCAATGTTATGCTAGTGTTTTTTTTTCCCAAAGCTCGCCTTCAGAATTTCGGCATCAAAATCTCGGGCCGCTGCATTGCATCTCACCATCCACCTCACTCACCGAGCCGCAAGTCGCGACATCATCGGGCCGCCGTCGACAGCTTGACCAACGCTCTTTCCATCCGGCATCGCGCGCGTCTGCAACTGACTCGCCTTGTCCTTTTTCTTCTCGCCCGCCATGGCGCCTCTCATCCTGCACAACGTCCCCGACGAAGAATGCTATGTCGGCGAGGACGGCATCAAGAGGCCATATGCCATGATCTACCCGTACGCTCCTCTATCTTGTATCTCTCTCGACGAACCAGCTGACCATTTCCTCTGCTTGCTAGACACGAAGGCACAACCCGAACACGGCGGAGCATCGCTGAAACAGGCTCCTTTGGCAAGTCAACAAGACGGTCTCGCTCCAAAACAGGCACGCCCGCCCGCGGCCGAGAGAATCCCACGCTCGCCGCCGCCGACAAGCTCTTCTACGACTGGGTCACGAACCAGTCCAGCGCCAACCCGCCCTCCAACCAGCGCAAGACCGCCGCCGGCGCCGCCTCAGGGGCCCAGGAAGACGCCGTGCCCCAGCGCGCCGCCGTCAAGTCGTCGCCTGTCGAGCTCGTGCTGCGCGGCTACCGCTCGTCGACGCAGCAGTACGCCGCCATCGCCCACTACGAATCGCTCGCCGGCCTCATCCTCGAAGACTACCCCCGCGAGCCGCCGTCTGCCCAGCGACGGTACAAGTCGGAGCTGCGCGATCCCGCCTTTACGCGCCGCCGCAACCTCTCGGCCGAGGAGCGCGCCCTGGTCAACCGCGCCGATGGCGGCGAGCACTGGGTCAAGGTCACGTTTGCCAGCGCCGAGGCTGGCAATGCTGCCGTCTACTCCAGCCCGCAGAGGATACTGGGCCACCTCGTCTATGCTGAACCCTACCGGGGCCTGGCACCGGCCAAAGACGAGGCCTGTCCGGACATTGAACAGCTGGAGGAGGAGCGATCAAAGAGCGTGCCGAGCTTTGCGCCGCCGAGTTTCGGACAGCCCAAGAGGAAATCGGTATCGGGACTTCCCACGACGTTTAACAGCCGTCTTCTCGACCTGTCCCCTGCCGAATCGAGAGAGTCCAGCCAGACGGTGAATAGTGCCACCCTGACGAGCATCTCTCACGGCTCAAGCGCCACCATTACCGAACCCCTGCCTCTCGGATTAACAACGAGCATCGAGCCCATGGAAATCGGCCAGGAGGACAGCATCTTCTGCAGACGCATCCCCACCGCACGCAAAGCCCGTCTCCTCCCTGCCGAACAAGCCCTCTTACCGCAGCAGTCCGTCGTGCAGCGCATTCTCAACGCACTCCCCATCATCAAGTGGTTTTCGGGCAGCATGATTGGCAACGAGGTGCCGCGAACCGAAACTGGCGAGTTTGACTGGGGCCGCGCGAGTCTCTACTGGAAGATTATCTGGTGGCTTGATGCAACTTTTAGTCTGTTTAGAGGCGATGTGTATAGCGTTGACAAAGACGACTGAGAAGGAGATTTACTGGTTGACGGTGTTATATCTGCGTTTTTAGGTTTTTTTGGGAGACTTTTTTTTTTTTTTTGGAGCTCGAAGCTGGATGGGATATTTTATGATACGAATGGATGCAAAGGATAGACGAAAGCAAAAACGGAGACATCCAAATAGCGTTTTTCGTTGGTGGCAAAGCAGCAGCGCGCATGTTCGACACGGAGACGAGAGCAATGCAGCTGCATTATTCTGGATCGAGGGAGATTTCTTCTCATCATGAGCATTTTAATAGGGGTGCATGGGTATATAATCATAAACTCTTTCTGTAAGGCGTTCCACTTGGTTGTAACACAATAAGGAGAAAGGGGGGGATAATATATGTAAAGACGAAAGCTCTTTCTTACTTGTTTCTTCTGTAAATGGGAATGCATCCTTGGGGTTTTTTCGTCTACAGTTTTGTTGTTTATACCAGTTTCCTTCTGTGAGACGCCCCCGACTCTTTTTTTGAATATTGTTGTTTTTGCTTTGAGACATCTATTTATGCCAAAAAAAGAAATAAGAGAAAAAGTAATCCTGTTTGTCCGCCCCCCCCAAAAAAAAAAAAAATGATGCATGCTCTTCAAACAATAAGGGGGGAAAAAAAAGGTCAATCTGGTAAATCATTTCGTAAAGCCATTCAATCATATAGAGCCGAACACCAAACAATGCCTCTGACACAAAGAAAAAGAGAGGATGAGAAAAGAAGGAAAAAGAGAGAAAGGAGCTCTATACATCTCAAAGACGCCTCCCCTATGCTGTTTGTGCGGGGGTTGAAGCTCATCAGTAGTCGTGGTTCAACAGCCCCAGTCTGTGCTCTCCTTCTTGCTCGCCATGATCATCTTCTCCGCTATCATCATCTTCTTCCTCGTGTTCATGTCCAATTTCACGTTCGGTGAGATCCCCACTATCATCATCTGAAAGCGTCCGATCCCTCGCTTCTTCAGAAGACGGTGCTCCATTGCTATGATTGTCCTCGTTATAGCCGTGCTCGTTACGCTCGTGGTCAGCATCGTTGTGACCACGATGCTCTTCATCTGCTTCTAGTCTCCTTTCGTGCTCCTCCTCTTCGTCTTCTTCGTTTTCATCTTCTTCGCCGATTCTCTCGCTCAACGGTGGAAACATGCCGTCTTGCAGACTAAGAGACGGAGAGCTTACAAGGTTATCCAACAAGTCAAACGTCACATCGGTAGGCGCCCGCCGAATCGGCTGGGGCGAAAAGGGGCGAGCATTCCGCGGCTTGTTAAAGTCAACCGAGAAGACGCTCTCGGAATCAGCGCTCTGCGGTTTAGCATCCGCGGCCGTGGCGGCAAGCGACTGGTATCGTTCCCCGTCGGTCAGCAAGCTCTCGCTTCTCGGCTCGGACGCCGTGTCAGCCAGGATGCTCTTTGGCGGCAGGATGGAAAAGAGCTTAACCCCTTCGCCGCCGCTCGTGCCGGCACCATGAAAAGGATCATCCTCAATGGCAAACAGGTCCTGGCCCTTTTCCAAGACGTCGTCCAAGCCGCCGCCACTCCAGCCCTTCCTAGCCAAGCTCTCGAATATGTCCACCTCGGCTCGCACAAGGCTACAGCTCGCATCGACTATCCGGCCGCTCGTCTCCTGGCTCTCTCGCAGCAGCGTCCTCGCATGGTCTGAATGCAGGCTCGTCAGCCCGTCGAGCTTGTAGGTCAACTCTACAAGGTGAGCCCTGAACCGCGCCACATCCCTGCGTCTCTGCTTATGCAGCTTCAGGCCCTCCTTCTCCAGGCGCTTAACCTCTCTGCTCTGGGCCTTGATGTTGTGCTGATACGTCTCCTCCTCATCGCCAATGACGGTCTGCCACTTGTCGAGCTCGTGCAGCAGCGGCACTTCGAAGGAGCGGTAAACGGTCTCGGAGAGGATCTGCTGGTGGTTGGCAATCAGGTGGTGCACGCCCGACGCAGACATGAGGGTATCGGCGGTACATTGGCCCTTTGTCGTGAAGCTGGCCGTCATATTGGCAGTCCCGGCAGGGCCAATGGGCTCTGAACGGGCCTCCTTGAGCCTCGCACATGCTTCCAGCGCAGAGCCAAAGGTGGAGGCGGCCGTCGAGAGAGCGGCGAGAGCAACCCGGTACGCCTTGGCCGAGGTCAGGAGACCGGCATAGGCCTCCTGCGACCGCTCAAGATCTGCCTTTGTTATGACGGAATGCAGCGGGCGAGGCGGAGGCGGCAGAGGCAGGTTGTACTGCGAGAGCGGGAGGGCGGTCGAGGCGAGAGAGTAGACGGGCGACTCTGGCATGGGCGGCAGTTGGGAGGTCGCGGGACTGGAGGGACGAGAAACGGTGGGAGTCGCCATGTTGACGAATCAACGTTTGGGAATTAATCAAAGAAAAGAGAGCGCTGTCGCCGATGACAGCGATGGGAAATGTCTCTTTTCTCGTTGGGCCGTATCCCAGTGGCCGGCTCGGCTCAGTCTAGGAAAGTCTGTTGCAGATTGATAAGAGGCAAGGCGGGAAGAGATAAAAGATGGAGATAAAAAAACAATGGCCAGCCACACAGCACTGCCCACGCTACACAGGCAGGCTTCAGATCAAGCGCATGGCTTGCTGCAGATTTTCGACGGAACAGGCGCACAACCAACTGGAGAGCACATGGCAGAGCAGAGAGAAGTCGAGAGTCATGCCATCTAATAATTGGTGCACTGGTCAGAAATGCCATGGGGACGGGGTGATGTTATGCCAGGCAGAACTGTGCTGTGCTGTGCTGTGCCGTGCTCCTCTCCGCTATATTACTGCTGGTTAGGTGCCTACTGGCTGATGATTCGGGCAGGCATTGGCCTCTTCCCCCACAGCTCAACGGACCACAGCGTCTCCTGCAGCGTGATCCGCTGGCGCAATGCCCGCCGTGGCCATCCATAAGCCGCCACGCATGACACCTGACGTCAACGCAGAAGGTATTGCCCTTATCTTGGTCCTTTTCTCGTCTGTTTCTTCAGCGCTCCCTTGTGATGCGGGTAGAGCAGCCGATGCAGGCCTTGTTGGGGGGGTGACGTGGTTTTAGGGGCATATGCAAGGCCACGAACACAAACTAGCGTTGTTTCTGTTTAGCTACAGGCACCTGTAGGCCATAGCAGCAGTGGTTGAAGATTTGCAGCTCCTTCTAGCCAAAGATGCAACAACCTGACCAGCCATGAAATGGAGTCTGGAAGCTTTGATTGTCTGCATGGCCTACAATGTTGGTGATCAATCCGTCTGCCAGCGGATCGTCCCCATGGCACTAGTTATAGTGGCGCAATGGCCCTTTGGTTTCTTGCATTTGGCCCGGCCTAAGCGCCGCTTGAACACGTCCCTCAGTTTCCACTCTTTGGCTTCAACTCCACAGCCGTGGCATCTTGAAACCGCCCGCATCTTGCTTGGCGTTCAGCAATACAACAGACATGGATTTCCCATCAATTCTTGCTTCTGTAAGTTGTAAACTTGCCCATCAAGCATCACCACCAAGTCAAGCCATTTTCCAAAAGCTACAGCAGCCTTTCTTCAATAAACGCTTCCACATAGTCCAGCTCATCCTCGCAAGTCTCATGACCCAGTCGGCTGCCCACCACCACCAGTTAGCATGACCGACTATAGTAGTTTCGACATGTTTAAATGTTGAGAGGAAACTAAGGGATCAAAAAACTCACCCGTACACATTCCAAAAGACTGAAAATCCCATCGCCGTCAGTGCCTCTCGGCTCTTCTTGGCAAATCCCACCGGCACCAACCGGTCATCTACACCGTGGCGCTAAAAAATGAGAGTTTCTTTGTTTGGAGTTTCTTCGGGGATGCATTCCATGAATTTCTGAGCTAATGGCAGCCATGCCGAAAGCAAGACGATGCCGGCAAGAGGCTGCGAATAGGTCAAGCCAGCAGCCACGGCTATCACTCCGCCTTGGGAAAACCCGGCAAGCATGATGCGAGCGGATGGGATTCCGGCGCTGATTTCTTCTTCGATGAGGCCGTGGATGTAATCCCTACTGGCGAAAATACCATCTACGTCTCCATCCGTCTGGAGCGCATCCGGCGAGCCATCGTAAACTTTCTACAGGACTGATTAGCACTGTCAGTAATCGGGAGCGGGCCGCCTACAATATCAAACCATGCCGGCATATAAGCGCTCGCTTTCTGCATACAATTAGCCCACATTCAACCTCAAATCAACATATCAAGTGTAACAATACCGCTGTAAAAGGGATTATCGGTGCATGTGGCAACACGAATTTGATGTTACCAGCATGGCCATTGCTCCTCCACTGGTTGATGGGCTCGTGTAGTGTTTCTGGCTTGTCGCCTAGACCATGGATGAAGATGATGGTTGCCGTGTGCTCAGCTCAAGGCTCGATAACGTCTGGGCTTGGTCGGACAGAAATGGAAATATCTTTCTCCATGATTTTCTTCAAGTGATTGTTGTCTAGCAGTTTCGCTCGAAGTGAATCATCAAGGTCTGCTTGTTGATGTCGCGCACGGACGTTACAACGCCAATGGTTTTACTATCATAACTGTCAAATCAACAGTTTAAAGGGAGAGCACTTTGGCAAAATTGACACTCCTCCCTTATTTATATCGCATCTTTCAATGCCAACTGGCGTTAACTCCTCATCCATGTCTCAGACAGCCTCGTTATTCCACATGACAACCGCCAGTCAAAGCTGTGCAGGGTAACTCCCTTGCGTTGAACGTCCTTGCAGAGATGTTCGTTGGCAAGCTACTGATGCTATCCCACGAGCGACAGAGTCTTGGTTTCCAAGCTCATTAGTTCCTTGGATTTGTTTGGTTGAATTGTCCGAGTAAGCATGTTGTAGAGATACACCCTCCTAACGATAACCATGGCATACGACGCACTGATGGTTGTGCTACACAGCCGATGGCATGTGAATATTACATATAGTATCAACCAAGAAGGTACAATCTCTCTAGACGTTCTTGTATTCGCTCCAGGTACAGATAACATTCTGTCGTCTGTGTTAGAGGCCCACTGGTCTGAGCTCCTACCTCTCCCAACATCGCAGCAAGCCATCATGAAGATGCATGGACTCCTTGACGGATATCTCTCTCGTCTCAATTCTAGTCTCTGCCAAAGAGCCTCGAAGACGCAAAATCACAAACCGCACATATCACATATCAACTCAACCTGGCACAAGGACAGCATTTCCCACGCCCCTGCTAATGCAAATGCCCTCATGGTATCCCAAAACCGATTCAATTAAACATGCTATTGCATCCCACTCATATCCGTGAAAATAAGAAGGAAAAAAAGCGAAAAATGTACACAAGCGATATCCATTCCTTCAACCATCGCTTTCAATCCTCCCCTCTTCTCCGTTCGATTTCATTCCCCCGGATATTCCCTTTCCTAAATTCAAAAACGCCGTCGAGAACGTGTAGACATTTTTTTTATGCTGAGCCGACAAGGAGGCCGTTGAGAGGAATGTGTACTGCAAAATCAACATTAGCTTTTTATTAACAAAATATCAATATTGGGGCAGCAGCAAAAACGCACTCAGCTTGACGACGAATCCGACTGCGCCCATGACGCCGAAGCCAATGCCAACAGCCTGGCACAGCTTAAGAAACTCCTTCTGGTCGGCTAAAGAAAAAAAAAAGTCGCGTTAGTTGAACCGAATAGAAACACATAGAAGGGGTGGCATCGCCTACGCTTCTGGCAGCGGTTGATGAACTGCACGCCGTCCTTGAAGAACTCGCGGGGAACATCGAGGATCTCTTCGACTTGATCGGCCATTGTGAGAATTGTTGAGGGAGTAAAAGGCGCGAAGAAAGAAAAGGATCAATGCAATTGGCAAAGGAGTCGCGTGAGTTGGAGAAAGCAAGAGAGAGGAGAGAAGAGAAGGGATTCAGGTGTCGCAACAGGATTGGCGAAGGAAATAAGTGGGAAAGCTGCGCTGTGCCTGGAGTAGTGGCCAGCATTTCTTCTGGTAAAATGCCACCTCGCCTCAAATTGGGCGTGGGGAAGGGTTTGGCCGAGGTTCTCCCGGCTGTAAGCTACTCCCTACCTTAGTAGGCATCTAGACTCTTCTACCCTTTTACTTGGTGAGACAACCATCTGAGTATTCTTGTGAGAAGCAATTTTATGGTTTTTCATTTGAAATGATTATTCATTTTCAAAACAAAATGTATACTTAATGGCAGATAATTTCTTGAAATATTATGGCATTTTAGCCATATGAATACGAACTGAAATTAGCCAAGCGCCTTCATCAAAGCATAGGCACCATATCCTTAAAGAACACACCAAAATAGAAACGCTGTAAAGTAGCATCAATTCCCACTCTTACCATCGCTGCCCATGTAATTATATAGGTACCTAGTACTTATATACCCAGAAACCGAAAAAAAAAAAGCAAACATACATTCTAAAGCTGTATAATAGCCCATACAACGCCAAACAATGCATACAACCCCCAGCAATATTGTATAAAACAAAAAGGCGATGCTTTGCACACACAAACCCGCACATCTGATCTTGTCCATTGTAAGAACAAGCAAGTTATCCCCACTGTCCTATAGGAACGACCCTCATGGAGGAATAACCCTCTAGCATATTCCACCCCTTATCCTTCTCCAAATCCTTTGGCCCGCAATTCCATGAACACGCTCGATAAAGAAAAGGCACTGCGACCTCGCTCTTGTCGCTGGTATACGTCCAAGTGCTGATGATCTCGTACTCTTCTCTCGCGTTGCCCCTGAAATGGGAGGTCCTCAGCTCTCGCCATTCGATCCATTGCATTGGAGGCACAATCAGCGTCTTTCGGCAGTTTGAGCAAACTAGGCCACCCATGTCTTTCTGCGAAGAGGCTCGTCGTAGCAACTTTCGAAGATGCTCAGGTCCTTCTGGGATGTAAGACTCAAGGTCAGGAAGTTGGCTGCTGCGGTAGCAGCTCCGCAGAGCCATCTCGAGTAAGCTGGGCACGGCACTCGGCTTCGTCGCTTGCTTTCGGAAGCTCGTCGATGCCGGTGGGGAGTATGTGGCTGCGAGGCCGATCCTGTTACTTGGTACCTCCACAGGTAGCACTGGTATTTCCGAATCTAATGTAGTTCGAAAATCTGAGAGAAGCTGGCCCCTGGAATCACAAAATTGCACCGGGCTTCGGCCAAGCCAACGGGACAGGTATCGCGGGACTTCACACATCGCCACTGGCCGCTCATATCTGTACACGAATTTGGGGCCAGGGCATACAAACACATCCTCATTGCCATCAGCTATGGGATCTAGAATGGACCCTAGAGACTCTATGCAGCCTTGTGGTTGGATGAGTGGATTGGCAAGCAGGGTCAGCTCCGTGAGCTTTCCCCCATATTGCAATAAATCAAGAAGCTCGGCAGGCAGGTGCGAGAGATTGTTGTGAGACAAATTGAGCTGCTTCAGGTTGCGCAGCTTGCAAACCGCGGGGGGCAATTCCGTAAGTTGGTTTCCACGAAGACTGAGAACGGCAAGATGTGTGAGATCAAAGATGCTGCCGGGCAATCGTGATAGCCTGTTTAGCGCAAGGAACACCTTCAGCTCGGGCTCCCTTGGCACAAACTCCACATCCTTGGCCACATCTGGTATGTTGGCAATTTGGCCCAGACGTTCAATGGTGCCATCGGAGAGCTCTTCTAGCCCCAAGGACCACAGATCAACCGATTCAACACCCCTGTCAACGCAATCATCAATCCTCCGCCTGGCCGCCATCTCAGCCTGCGACAAACGGATCGGTTGTAGCCTTGGCCGACTTGGAATCTCCAGGTAGTCCCAGTCATTGCCGAAATCTGCATCCGTGGTGACATCGCTGCCCAGAAAAACGCCGCTGTCATAGTCCCTTGTCAGTGTGCGTTTTGTCTGCTGCAGCAGTGTGTTGGGTGCGTCGCCGTCTGTCGCAGGGCGCTGCTGAAACCAGGTGCCAACATAGCGCTTCTTCGGCCGCCCTTCTACATAATTGTCCAATCCCGGGTCGTCATCACTAGAGAAGACTGCGGGATCACTAGAATTGAACAGCAGCGGTGATGAATACCCAGGTTGATGATTATTACGGCCACGCTTGCGGGGGTTGTAAGAGAAGCTCTGAGATTGCTCGTTCCACGATACGGCGGGAAGCTGAGGCAACGACGGCTCGTCAGACATTTGGATGTTTAAGCACCAAGGGGTGAAGCAAAACTTTGGTCTTAAACGGGAAAGTTGAAAAAGGGAGAACCTGACATCGTGTAGCAGCGGTAGACGCGCTCAACGCGTATAAGTAAATAACTTGCAGCGCTTAGCAAGAAACGCCCCACGCCGATAAACTCCACAGTTCTGTCGCGTGTGCTAGTTTTGATGGCTGTTTGGATAGGAGAATATGCCGATATAAACGGGGCCGTTCGGTATATGTGGTTGGTGAAAATGAAATGAAAGCTTTGTTTTTGTAAAGCCTGGGCAGCTGGGGCTTTCTATATTCCCTGTTCCGATTGAACTTTACTTATTTACTGCCATCCTTTTTCATTTGCTCTGGTGCATTCGCTCTGGACAAGAGTCAATTGAAGAAGGAGCGGCTCGACTAGCAGCTGGAAAAGCCTTCTTTCTTGAAATTGCCCCGACAGCTTGATTTTGTCCATGTCTCCTTTCTTATGAACCTTTTCTTGTTTACTGTGTTGCCTTGTCACTTGTAAACTTCCATTTTAAACTTTCGTGTCGGACAACAAGAGTTCTAGCAGCTGGACCCTGGCCCCCGCATTTTTTCCAAGCGGCATGAAGTGCTAGTGCCATCGGCGCCAGGGGTAGCAGCGTGTCTATATATGTCAAAGTGCTGTGAAATTCAGGACCTGGTAGGAGTGTTGAAGCTAATGTGCCGAGATAAATAGAGTTGCAATGCATGTTGCTTCTTTCAAAACTAGGAATGAGGATAGAGTTGAAATTTTTTTTTTGGGACAGAGTATGTAAAGTAAGAGGCCCAATGTGTAAATAAGTTTTGCGAATGAAGTCTACAGCTCTGCGTTGAGCTTACTTTCGCATTCGTAATAAACCTTGCTTCGTATGCAACGTGTTCAATGGTTTTCAAAAGAGCCCTCTGCAGCTTTTGATTACGAAGGAGTGTCGAGATGAAATAGAGATTGAAACTTGTTTCTCAGTCCCAGTCATCGTCATCTGAGTCAACCTGTGCTCGCCCAATGTTACTTGTCTTTATAGTCTTGCCGCCGGCTAATCGCTCCTCCTCAGCCTCTTCCGCAGCTCTCCTTCTCTTGACTACTCGCATATCCGAGTTGGGCACGGCGCCAACCTCGACAAGTATGTCGTCGATGTGTCGCATGTTGGTCCGAACGCCTCCCAAGGTCAGGAGGGTCACAACCTGCTTTACAATATCTCCCTTGCTGTACACCAAGATTGTAGGGCAGTTGCGGTCCGGGTAGTTTTCGATGGCTTGGTTGGCTCTGATTTCGCAGAACTTGACATCGCCATACTCCTTTGCAGCCTGTCTCCATAGATCTGATAGAACTCTTGATTCCACGTTCGTAGCCCCTGAGGCTGATGTGAGGTTCACGAAGACGGGGCCGTTGTTGGATGCTTCTGTGATTTCGCGCTGATAATCAGGCTTCGATATGGGGTATACAGAGCCATGGATGGATTTTTGTTGCAGATTGCTTAGCTCGGCCATGCGCTTCTGGCGGTATTGTTCTAGAAAGTCGTCGTCTTCGTCGTCTTCCAGCTCGTCAAGCTCGTCCAGCTCTTTTCCCTCAAGGCGATTCTCATGTGCAAGCCTTCTCGCCTCCAGGATGGCTTCCTCAATCATGGGAGTAGGGCTGGGAGGTTTCTCGGGGATAACGCCATGCTTGCGCAGAATGTCATTCCTATGGAGGGGTCAGAGTTGCGCATCACCAACATCGCGGGGCAGCTTGCCATTCGGTGTCGGCATCGGGGTCGTCGATTGGAACCGCAATTCTTTGTTCTGAAGGCGCAGCCATGGTGAGCCGATAGCTAGACACAGATGTTTGGAACAGCTATTGGATGATGTGTTGTTTGAAGAATGTCAAAAGAAGAGTCTCGGTAGCTGCGCGCAGCTGAGTAGTACGTAGTAGCTTCGTAGCATCATCTGTAGCGGGCGTCGTGGGGGCCGCGCAAATCTCCAGGCAGACAGAAATAGCAGCCACCTTTTTGGCTGCCTATGAGCCTAGAATTGCCCAGAATCGCCCACATAGCTCTGCTATGCGCACACAAACGGTGCATAAGCCCCCATCTTTCCCTAGTCACCGATTCATAATTTTTAGCGCTATGGAGTTGCTCGAGCTTGGCCCAATCATCAGGCGGCGAATTCCTGTCACGTGTGCGTGAGCGACCAAACCCTATCACGCTATTCTGTTTTGGACACAAATTTTGAGTTGCCAGCGAAGGAGAATCGCCCCCTCAGTGTGCACCGAACTTTTCCTCGCTTAACTCCTCTCACTCCAGCTTGCGAGCCTCAAATCCGTCGCCAGATTTCGTCAAGTACTCGACCCTCGCAAGACCTCCGACGGCATATTTTTGTTCGAGATATAATCAGTCAAGATGGTAAGCGACAATTGTCTTTCACTACCTCTGGAGGATGGAATCTATGCGATGCTATGGGAACACGGGAATGGCGGAGGAATCGATGATGCGTCACCTGAGGGCGTCAAACTTTTTTTTTCGAGTCGAAACTATCGAGAGAATTCACGTTGAACGGCATCGATGACAAGATGGAAGAAATGATGGATGAGGGAAACGAAAAGATGCAAATCAGAAGACAGAATTGCTGACCAAATTTTGTCTCAGGTTCTCGCTGTTGACCTTCTCAACCCTTCAGCGGCCGCTGAGGCCAAGAAGCACAAGCTCAAGGTACGAATCGAATACGAAGTCATCGTCAGCACGAAATAACCATCGATATCTAACATTGATCTGTCCCTCTAGACCCTTGTTCCCCAGCCCCGATCCTTCTTCATGGACGTCAAGTGCCCCGGCTGCTTCACCATCACCACCGTTTTCTCTCACGCCCAGACCGTTGTCATCTGCCAGGGATGCACCACTGTTCTGTGCCAGCCCACCGGTGGTAAGGCCAGATTAACCGAGGGATGCTCTTTCCGAAGAAAGTAAACTGCCCGCGGGGTGGTTTTCTTTCCTTGGGTACTCATGACTCTTATGGCTATATGGTGGTGATCATCTCGGATCTGCAAAACAAAACATTCATCGGCGTGGGGGATTAGACAACATTACCTTGCGACTTTAATCAAAATCTCTTTGCGGATAGAAGATGGAACACCCAACACAGGGGCGTTTGGGGGTCTCCGGATATCTTGCATGGCACATCATTCTTCTCGTTTTTCCGTTTACGCGCCTTGTACCACAGAGTCGAATTCTTGAGGCAGGAACAAAAAAATAAAAGCACTGCATTGGGTGTTCAGCTGGAGAAAGCATTCACATGAGTGTCTAGATGGATCTTTGGATGAACTGACTAGGCGCGATGACGTGGAACCGCTGATTTTGAGGATCGCTTCATACCCGGGGTGCAGTGGGTAGCGGAGGATAGCACTGTGCTTTTGCGAAATTCAAAGGTTTCCACGAATATTGCCGTCTTTGTCGCCCAATGTGATTCCTGTGATGTGGCATGTTACGGCTAGTTGTCTAAGTCTGGAGTATGCCTCTTAAAAGACGTTGAATGGACCATTTCTGTAAATCTACTTTACGTATAAAACTTCGAGCATGTTTTATCTGTATGGCCGACCATGACCAGCTTGTACTTTGGTTTATGGCTTCGAACAAATATACAACCAAAATTCTCACCCAACGCTACAGCAGTGACGCAATTGATTATCTAACTGTCGAGTCCAATGTACATCGCTGCCATCAACGCTCGGGGGATCCGCAGACAGTCGCAGGCTGACGGGACCTGCTAATCAGGCGCTTTTCCTATTTGTATGACATCTTTCTGGCTTAGTAGAGATCATGAGCATAGCTCGACATTGAGGACTTGCTTTTTTCTCATGATACGGCTTTGTAGGACACAATGCTGAGAATGTAGAAGTATGTATTATTGAAGCCTACACTGGTGTATATTGATATCCGATATGTGTAAAAAACAGTAACCCGCCCTTTAAATCCAAAGACCCCATTAACATTATGTGTATTAATTGTCATCGTCAGGTCGTAGTGTCATATCCATCGTGAGATATAGTTCTTGTTAAAAGAAATGTAATTTCGTCTCATAGCGGCAGCGTTCAAGCTTACTCTTTTTGCAGACCTAGAGCAAAATCATAATTTCAACATTAGCAAATGCAGTCACAAGAGGGCATATAATCGAACTGGAATGTCCCCTACTAGCAGACGGAAGAGCAATCAGTGGTCTATGTTCCCCAGCAACTGTCCTTTGTTCCGCAAGTTGCTCTTTTAGCTGTTCCTTTTTCTTCTTCGGCCGTCCTGGCCTCGGCCCATCTCGGACATGAATCTCCAAAATCGTCGGATTGTTTAAATCGAGGCCTCGTTCAATCGCCCGGTCCATGATGTTGTGGACGGTCCTGGGGTGGATCCCCGTTAGCCTCTGGATATCCTGGTTCGAGACGCCAAGCAGCTTGAGGGTTAGAGCTTGAGCCCTTGTTGCGATGTCGTGAGCAGGCATGCTTTTAAGATTTCGATATTTTTTTTTCTCGATCAAATATTATAGAATCGAGTTTATGATATGTCTAGGTTTCCAAATTATAGAAGCAATCTGTAGAAATGAACATCTCCGTTCCATATCTATGCCGCAGCACGCCATGCCATGCATCTTACATACGCCCATGCTTCCTTCGTCTGACGACCCGCTGCCATGGATACTATACTGTAAGCTGCATGTTCTGCTTTTGTGCAGTAGATGACTAACAAAAGGTTTCGAACGGGACGTTGTACTGTGCAGTTGAAGAAATGTACTGCCCAATGCATACTGTGCTATTGAAAAAAACCACTTTACGCGAAACGGTCGCGCCACGACGCGCCTCAAGCTCCAGCCTCAAGAGACCCAAGAAAGGCTAAGCCCCACCCAGCTGCACCTCCACAGGGCCCTTAGTCAAAAGCTGTCCAAATCTCGTTACCCCAGCGATTTCCTCCCACTTCCTTCTATTTTGCTCCAAAAACATTCACCCCGGTCCAAACTCTCCTTTCTTTTTTTCCTTTGTGAATAAAAACAAGAAAAATATCCAAAAAAAGAACACTCTCCACTCCACTCTTACTGCACATTTGATTTCTTGTGCATAACACTTTGACGAAAGCGGAAACTTGTTTTTTCCCCCGTTTATTGAGCCCCGGAATTGGGAACATCCTTCCGGTTGCCGCAGTGAGACAAAGGTTGAGACCCTTGTCTTGGAATTTTTTCGAAAACGACGCAACGTCATCTTCGTCATTTGCCAACTTTGAATTGCCCGCCACCTCCTCGACGGCGATAAACGATACTTGTTCTTGTTCGCCTCGTTATATCGCACCATCATCATCGTCCATTAGCATCATCATCACAATCACTCATTCTCGCTCATCATCCAGCCCGTCATGTCGACCCCCCGCAATAAGCGCCAATTCGCCGGCGCTGCAGCCGATCCCGCCCAGCGCCAAATCACATCCTTCTTCGCCGCTCAGTCGCCCAACAGCTCATCCCCGGCTGCCGCCGACGCCTCCTCTCAGCGAGCCCCGTTGCCCGCCAACGTCCAGGCAAACCTCCTCAGCGTCGGCATGCGGGTGCGCAAGTCCGTGCCCGAAGGCTACAAGACTACCGGCACCAGCGCTTTCAAGCTGTGGACGGACAGCACCCGGCCTGGCGAGGTGAAGGTGGCGGCGTCGTCGCAGATGATGTCGATGGGGAAGCCTGCATCAGCAGTATCAAGAGAACTACTGCCGTTCTGCGGCATCAACAAAGTCGGCGGACTGGATACGCAACCTGAATTCGTCTATGATGACGGCGATTTCGAACTTCCCGCTCTGGACGAGATTCCCGAGCTGAGCATGTCGCAAGAAAGCACCGATAGCGTCGAGAGCGGGCCTTCAAGGAAGCGATTCTTCGATGAGCAGGATGACTTGCAAGTCCAGACCTGGGATGGAGATGACGCCGGTAGCTACAGGGCTATTGCTGTCCCGCACTCTCGGATCAAGAAGAGCCCTACGTTCAAGGGCATGGACCAGGAGAATATGGTTGTGGACGGCGATGAAGACTTTGAGGATGCTAGCTTCCTGGGATTTCAAGGAGGAAAGGCCATGGATATGGCTTTTTAGAGCAGACTGTCTGCAAAAGTGTCATTGAGGCACAATTGTACCAGGGAGTCTCTAATTGCATAGGGGGATAGACTGTGGCGTATCGGCGTTATCTAAAGCACAGCTTATACAGTTGCTGTGACCACTCAAACAGGGAGGCTGTCAATTTTTGTTTTTTATTGTACATGGCTTAGCAGGTCAAGATGAGCTAGGGACTGGTTTGTACGATGGGGTCGTATCATCATCAATATTGGGGTGTATAATATTACCTCGAAGTGGCACATGCATAACATGTGCTCATTAAATACAAGGAATTTACAATTATCTACAGTTACATGCCAACAAACGGCCCTCGGAATTCGAGTAGGTCTCGTTGGCCATAAAACTCACCAGCAACTGTGAGGATCATGGTCAGGGTTGCTCTCATGTTCATCCTCGCGTCCCTCTTTTCCTCTTCCTGGCGATGTTCGTTCTCGCTTTCGGCCAGTCTGGCTAGGAGATTGCGCTTGGCTTCCTCCAGAGCCGCAGCATCGTCGTTTCGCTCGACAATCTCGCCATCGTCAGCTTCAGAATCGGAGGCGATATCCATCGCTACATCTTCATCCTCGCTGTCGTCATGTGTCTCTATGATGTCTCCATCGTCTTGATCTTCGTCATCGATCCTAGTTGGCACCTCGTTTTCATTTTGAGAGATGACGACAGGAGCTGGAGAAGATGAGTTCAAGACTGCATTTTCAGCTGTCTTGTTTTCAGTCGCTGGAAGAGTATGGTGCTCTTCATCGCCGTCTTCTTCGTCTTCTTCTTCTTCTTCTTCATCGCTACTGCTGGCATCGACATTATCGTTCACACCAAATCCATCATCGGCAAGTTCATCTCGCAGGGCAGCCATCTCCGCTAGACTCCTCCCCAGAAGCACTGCTCGTCGGCCCAAGTCACGTATCCAGCCCACTTCCGTGTGGTTAAGCTCGCCCAGTTCAGGCAGCCTGGCAAGCAAAGCCCAGAGCCATTGACTTGTCCTCTGAGGGATGCTGTGCCCACTACGAAGGAACTTGCCGCCAATCATTACGCGCAGTATCCGAATGATGGTATCTTTGGACATGAGGGCCACTTGGATAGGATGAGGGTCGGTAGTTTGGAGGAGCCGCGTCCACAGCCGCGTAGTGGGAGAATGGCGTCCAAACGGAGCTGCTTCTGTAGCCTGGGAAGTAGACAGCCGACTGGCAGCATTATCGGGGAGTTTTGAGTCAAGTATTTCGCGAGTGCGACGATACTGCCCCAGTATAGAGGCATAATATGCTTCATTAAGTGCTTTCTGAGCAACAGCAGGGTTCTCTTCATCAGGGTCCTCGCCTTGCTCGACATCGCCGTCTCCCCATCCTTCTGATATGCCTATGTAAGCGCCATCTTCGTAGAATCCTTTGGAATCAGGCACTGCAGGGGTGTCATGAGCATCGAAGCCTTGGTCGATTTCACCCTCTTCATCAGAATCGTCGTCGGCGGCCTCTGCATCGAATTCTGGTGGAAGTTGGGGACCAATCTGGACTTTTGGAGCGACCAAGAGGTGCGGGATGGAAGAAGCTTCTTGTCTAAGTACTCACCATATCAGTAAATGCGGTCTGAGATGTCAAATTATTGTTCAGCAGATGCCATCTCGGGAAGCAAACCACACGGCTGTGTGGAAAGGAAGGGTCTCTTCTTACCTTACCGACATCAGGTATGCCATGGCGTCAGAGTCATCCTCAAAATCTGACTCTTCTCCTTCTGGTATGGTAGTGGCATCTTTTCTACTTGAAAAGACATATTTCTGCCCCCACGTCGGATCAATGCCAGAGTTCTGGTGCTGGCGCGTTTTGGAGGCTTGCGTCTTTGCGCGTTTCGTCTGCGGTTCAGGCGCATCGCCGTCTTGATCTTCGATTTCCCGCTTGGTAGCCATCCTCGCTACCGTTATGAAGGATTCAGGGGGTACATTGACAGTATCTTCAAACAGCGCGCAGCAAAACCTGCTGTCGTGACTTGATACGCGGTGAAGATTGAAGATTGTAGAAATGTACCTAAGCTCGAGATTCAGAGAATTATGATACAGGGAGGATTGCTAGTGCCTGGGCACTAACAGTGGCGGGGAGCTTCCCTGGCTCAAGCCCCCCCACCAGCCCACTAACATGTGCCGTTACTGCTAAACTAGCAGTCATACTATTCGGTCGAATTTGAACCTTGATCTGAACATTGCAGCTTTTGATAATCGGCTGTGGATGGTTTGGCGTCAACAATGACGGCGGCAATCGTTCGCCGTAGGGCTCTAACAAGGACGACATGGCGTGAATCCTTCGTCCAGCCATACATTGGCCAAGTGCCTTTGCGGCGTTCGCTGAGCACCTTCAATCACTTTGTGGCAAGCAGTCAGTAACATCATCTAATACAAAGTCTCAGCCTTACTGATGAGAGCCCATTACAGCTAAAGTTGAGCCAAAAAAACCATTGCCGCCACAGATACCCAATGCGAAGCCTTTCAGACTTGCTGTAAAGGACAACATCGCCACCGACGAGTTCCCTACGCAATGCGCCTCGGCTATCCTGGGCCAGCATGCGTCTCCCTTCGAGGCCACCATCGTTCGCCAGCTACGGCGACGGGGAGCAACCGTTGTCGGGAAAACTAACATGGACGAGTTTGGTATGGGATCGCATTCAGCCAACTCTATCCACGGACCGGTTCGCAACCCTCTAGCGGCAACCAGTGACGATGTCTCTGCGGGGGGCAGCTCTGGAGGCAGCGCAGTTGCGGTGGCACTTGGTGAGGCGGACATTGCGCTTGGCACCGACACAGGTGGCTCAGTTAGGCTGCCGGCAGCATATACCGGCACCATCGGGTACAAGCCTAGCTATGGGATGCTCTCGAGGTTTGGCGTCGTTCCGTACGCAAACTCCTTGGACACTGTTGGCCTGCTTGCACGCGACGTTGAACCGATCCGAGAACTTGTATTCGACACTGGACTCTATCAAGAGCATGATCCTTGCGATCCCACGTCGTTGAATGTTGCGGCCCGTCAGCGCTGTTCAAAGGCTTGTCCGCCAACGCTACCGACTCTCTCTCAGCTTACTATCGGCATACCAGTTGAATACAACATCGACGAGCTGGACCCTTCCATACGTGCGGCATGGACTGCCACTGCTTCAGCATTGGAGACACAGGGCGCTCGTGTAGTCCCCGTATCTCTTCCATCGATAAAAGAAGCCCTTTGCGCATATTACATTCTCGCACCGGCAGAAGCATCTTCCAACTTGGCCAAATATGATGGAGTACGATACGGTGTTCGCGGCCCCGGAGGAGATGCGGCTGGCGAAACCCTGTATTCTGAGGCTCGCGGTGCTGGTTTCGGAGCCGAAGTGAAACGGCGAATTCTCCTAGGCACTTATAGTCTGAGTTCTGAAGCCATGGATAACTACTTCATTCAGGCTCAAAAGATCCGTCGGTTGGTCCAGCGGGACTTTGACAGAGTTTTCAAATTGGACAATCCACTGTACGAACCTAGGCAGTTTGACCTGAGCGAGATGTCTGCGGAGACTGCTTTGGAGGACAAACAAGGTCCTCTCCAGGTGGACTTTTTGCTATCCCCAACTGCGCCAACGTATCCACCAAAACTGAGCGACATCCAAAAACGAAGTAGTGTGGATATGTATATGAATGATGTCCTCACCGTCCCCGCCAGTCTTGCCGGTCTGCCTGCCATTAGCGTTCCAGTAAAAGCCGAACAGAGCCATCAGTTCCCAGCTGGTATTCAGTTAATTGCGCAATATTGGGATGATAGGAGGCTACTAGCATTGGCAGATCAAGTGGTGAAGCTGATGGCAGTATGAGGCAACGTGGGAACATGTATCAAGTTTTGCATAAAGCAGCGAAAGGAAAGGGATGTTGATAGATTTGGCTTGTATTATATTCATGATGACTTTACGACTCATCTACGTTATCTTATCATTTTGGAGGATGAGACTCGCCTGTTATATGCTGGATGGGTATTCGGATCTTCTGTCTAGATCATCGTCTCTGATGAAAAAGGCTGTAGTAACAACCCCGTAATCGTTTCCCACATAGTGCAGAGCTTGTTGCCAGCTCATGGACTCTGAGATTCATATACCACTTCTCGATCCCGCATGCGTCTAGAAAGAGTCCTTCCATGTCTTATTCAAACCATGCTCTTTGCATTAATTCATCGAGTTGGTGGTTGGAATTGGGTATCGTGGCATTGGACCGAAGCGGGTAGGATCGCAGCGGCGTTCGAGTTGCGCATTCTTCTTTCTTTTCTTTTCCAAAATTCAACAGCCAGCTTCAAGGCGATGTGCTGCGACTTCTCCCATCTTCTCCCCTGTCCACTTCCATCTCTTCTCTTTCTGATACTTCTCCAGATTCCTCTCGCTCCCCATTTGCCTGGCCTTCGTCCCCTCCCTCGTCATCATCCTCTTCCAGCAAGTCCTCAATGTCTCCCAACGGACTAACCCTCGGATCCAGTATCTCCAAATCTTCCAGAACTTCCCTCTTCGGCATCTTCCACAAACTCGTCGCGCACACTCTATCCTTGTTCAGCAGGTCGTCCACAAACTCGTCGATAAAAGTAAGCGACGTGCCCGCCCTCGCTTTCCGCCTCAACTTCCGCCTGTCTTCCAGAAAGGGCTCCAGCGTTGTATACACGTCCTTTGCTTGTCTCGTCATCCGCACGTAGAAGCACGCCAGTGCGCGCAGGTACTTGAAGTGCTCCCCCCCGTAAGATAGGTATTCTTGGATAATGGCGTCGCTGGGTGCCAGTTCGAGGAGCTTGAACGCCAGACACAGGAACGGACTGGGTTTTTGTGAGGCGCCGTGCGTGCCGCCTATGAAACTGACGTGCTCGACGACTCGATCGATGATGTCGGCTTCGTTCAAGGCGAAGCATTGCTCTTTGTAAAAGTAGGAATCGACGATGCGGTCCTTGACGGCCTTTTCCATAATGGTCGCCGGGTTGAGGCCGTTTGGCGCGAGCGCAGCATTTGAGCCGCGCTCATCGAGGAAGCGCCGCGCATCGGCCTGGACGGTATCGCCCTTTGATTTCGACATTGTTCTGAGGATGCTGGAAAAGAGAGGAATTTGGGGCGATGACGTCGGGATGGACTCCCGCAATCGTATGTAGGTAGCTGTGTCGCGTAAAGGCGCCTAGATTTCGATATCTGGGGTGCGATAAGATAGTTGCTGGGTCAACAGCGCGATTATGCACCTCTGCAGATCCTCAGCCGCAGTAGACGCGGGCTGCCGTCTCTTGTGTATCCAGACGATTCATGCCTTGGATTTGCATTAAATAGAGCGGGATCTCATCGCGTGTTAGTATTTTTATCGTTTCCAGGTTGTACAGATTACGCGAAATTTTTTTGTCATTGTTGTCATAATAGCTTCAATATGCGTCGAATTCTCCTCACCTCTGGTCAGGTGTCTATGCTGGCCACAGCCACTATGAGTACGCCACAACCTTTCTCCATCAACATAGCAATAAAAGTCTAATCCTTCCCACTTTGTATAGTCCTTCTTTGCACCAGTGCCCTATTTCTGAGCGGCTATGCGATCCAGCAGCGCACCCTGCGAGACCTCCGAGCAGCGATTCGGCCCCGCCACTCGCCGAAAGCGCATCTGCCCGAAGAATTCAGAGGCGCACTCGCGGATATTGAAGAGAGCGAACTGATCGTTTTGGAAACCGAAGGCCAGAGATGGTCTAGAGAAGCTCGCGCGTTGGGGGCTCAGGGTCAGGCTCGGGTATCGGATGCAGAGATCCAGGTCGAAGAGACACCCGTAGAGTCTGAGTCTGAGCCTGAGCCCAAGGCGGAGCAGAAAGAGGAGGGACAGAAAGAAGCTCCGGCTGCCGTGCCTAATGGAGAAGCTACACAGAAGCAGCTTGAGATGCTGGAAAAGATTCAACAGAGCGTGGCTGATAAGTCGTGGGCCGTCGAGAACCCTGACCCGTTGTCGAAGAACAAGGCTCCGATATCAGCCGCACAGCGCAGAAAGATGATTAAGGATGAGATTTTGAGATTGGCGCAGTCTGACAAGCCCGTCTACTACCAGAGGCGACTGTGGTAGGCTGTGAACAGTGCTGAAGTAACACTACTTTTTTTTTTGCAAATATTATTTGGGATTGGGATTTATGAGTTTATATGGAGTCATGATATGGGGGTATACGAATATGGAGGAACGGTCTATACACGAATTGGATATAGTGTACATCTTTTGGAAATGAAACAAATATTTCACAGGATTAAAGCAAGCCGCCAGTCAACTGCTTTCTGCCAAGGGTATAAATGATTTGTCTATTTAGCAGCGATTAACTAACGAAATGCTAGATTGCTCGACGATGGGTATAATGATCAGTGTCGTAAAGTCATAACTCATGATATCGTGGCCGCCCCCTGGTGTTGCACCACGTCTCGCTTCTCATCTTCCACCCTCACCTGAGACTCGTCGTCCCCAAAGACGGTGATATCATCCTCCACCTCGGCTGTCCCAAACCTCCACGCGGGAATCTTCTTCTCGAACAACACATCCAGCTCTCCATACGTCCTTGCTCGCGTTTCGGGAATGCGAAAGATGGCCCATATCGTGACCAAGAAACTGATTCCAAACCAAACAAACGCCGTCTTGCCCTTCAAGTTTGCCTCAGTCGGGTTGATGAGATATGGCTCTATCGTATTGTCGACAATGTTGACAATGTTGTAAATGACGCCGGCAATGGAGAGCGTCTTGGCTCGCAGTCTGGTTGACGAGACTTCAGCGGCGACTGCCCATGTCTGCGGCCCGATAGTAGCAGAGTATACAGCAAGCCAGACGAGCGCCAAGGCAGACTGGCCCCATTTGGCGGCTGAGTGATTAGAGGCATAGGATAAGACGCCAATGAGGAGGAGATCGAACGTCAGGAAAGTGTAGCCGCATAAGAGCACGGTTCGCCGGCCAAAATGCGTCATGAGCACCCATGAGAAACAAGTCGCTACAAAGGCAATGCCCATGTTGCCAAAGTTCATTTTGTAAGCATCGGAAGCAGACAGGCCGGCCTGCACAAAGAAGTATGTGGCATTGTACGCCAAAGACTGCCCAATCAGACTCTGGGATGAGAGCGACAGACAGGCAATTTCTGTGCGTCTCAAGTTGGCTCCCCTGAGGCAGTCCCAGTAGCTCGCGTCGGCTTTCAGCTTTTGCTCGAGTCTGTTTGTGTCATTCATCATAAGCACCTTTTGGTGAATCTGCTCATCCGTAAGTCCCCGGGAAAGTCTCTTCAAAGAGTGTACTGCGTCTTCAGCCCGGCCTTGTCGAATAAGCCACCACGGCGAATCAGGAGCCAGCCAAGCGAGGAAGAATAGAGGAACCGGCCAAACCCACTCAACGGCAAAGGGAATCTTATAGGCCCATTTGGTCGTGTTATTGACCAGCCCTTGAAGAATTCCCGCGATAATAAGCTGGCCAATGACCCAGCAGATGTTGATAAAGGAAGTCATGTAGCCTCTCAGCGCGAGGGGGCATATCTCGGACGAATACATGGCGCCCATGATGGAAAAGATGCCCCAGATAGCGCCGAGAAGACACTGCCCGGCAAGCAAAACATGCACATTGGGCGCGAAAAAGGGGATAAAGATGAGGCCCGTCATGATGGCGAGCGCAACCATGGTGACTCTGCGGTGGCCGAAGCGCTCGGTGACGAAGCCGTTGATGATCATGCCAAAGACGCCGCCGCAGGATCCCGCCGTGCTGAGGCCTACCTGCCAGGGCCCGGAAATGACTTTGGCGCCAAGTTCTGGGTGATATGTGCCGTATTTGTCGACGAACGAGGGGTATGCCATGAGGCTGCCCATGAGAATCGTGTCGTAGCCAACCATGACTATTGGCGTGTTAGTCAAACGGGCCATTGTCAGAGCCGAGCTCTCCAACAGCTCAAGCCTTACCGATTGTAAAGGACATTGCAACTGCCCAGAATATGGCGCTGGGATACCGCTTCAGCGCCTGGCCGACCGTGGTCGCATGCTCGTCTCTATTCGCGCTGGCGACGGCGGCAGCAACCGCCGCGGGCTCAGAAACCGGGGGCATCGTCGTCGTCTCCATGGCTGCGAGGAATTGGGCACAACTCTTCTGTGGAAAACTAGACACCAAATTATGGGAAACCAGGTTTCGCAAGGAGATTAAAAATTAGAATGGCCAACTCAAGCAACTCGAGACAAGTCAGCACCGGTATAACATCCAGCCGCCTCGATAGTCTCTACCACGCGAGGTCGTGAGACTGTGTCTCATCTGACTCATGCAATAGCTCGCAGGATCAACGCCGACTGGACAATAATTGGCAGCCAACTCAAACTTATCTATGTACCTATCCTGCGAGGACTCTTGGCCTGTACTTTCTCGGCCGAGGTCGCAGATTAGTATTACTTCCGCAGCGGGTCCTCCATCGACTCCCGAGGCCGGCGGGCCCCATCCTGTTGCTTATCACGGCATTTGCAACTACATACGGATATACATGTGCAAGTCCGGAGGTTTCTGCTGATCAATTCTTACTAAATCGCTTGTTACTGAACCCCATTAGCTTGCATAAGAGCGAGAAACTAGACAATAACAACAGGAAAACATCCTTGTACGCAATATTGAGCTGGGGTTGATAACGAAAGCAATGGCGAGAGCTTTTTGCTTGATTATATAGCAACGCGCGCGGCTAGGCGAGATGGAATCCTCCAGAAGGCAAATCTGTGGGTAAAAAAAAAAAAAAAAAAAAAAAAAAAACTTGGCCCCTGCACGCGGTCAGATCTGGAGATCTTAGCGAAGCGCATCTAGCCCAGAAAGTGGGCTCCAAGCAATATTTCCTCCTTCTCGATGGTGTACACCATTGCTCTGTTATTGAATCCAGTAAAGAAACGCAGCAGTTCACGATTGGCTGTCTTTCTCAACGCCATCGATATGACTTGGCGTTTCTCTGATTGTATCTCCCGTCTGCTTGGTAGGTTTTATATACGATCATCTCCAGCAAAGAATCAACAAATTTTATATACACGCGATATCCAGATGCATTCACTCATAAGCGCTAAATCGCAGCATGCAACCTTCACTGCATGACTCACTGCGCCGCAAATCCAATCCCCTTGACCAAATCTCCCCTGTTGTAAAACTCCACGCCGGGGAGCAGCTCGCCCACAACCCAGCGTGCCGTCCTCGCGTGCATCGAGCCATGACCAAACGGCTCCAGCGTCTTGTCCCTCCTCATCTTGCCGTCTCCAACCTGCAGGTTGCCCATGGCATCCACCAGCGGACCGTCCACGGCGGGATCGTCTCCCCTGGGAAAAGATGATGGGCCGTCGCAGAGCGCCTGGAAGCAGATCAGCTGGTCCTGGAGATGCTCGTCCACGACTCCGCCGAGAGAGATCTCCTCATACAGGCCTTTGCACAGCTTCTTGGACAGCAGCGAGATGAAGCGGTCGTACCCCTTGACGTTCTTTGGCGCCGATGTGAGAACGTCGCTTGCCCAGCGGATGCCGCCCGTCGAATGAGCAACCAGCAGCACCGACCAGCGGCTATCGGCACACGAATCCTCGACTATCTTGAAGCTGATCTCGGCGCCGGGCCAGAGAACTCCAACGCCTTCGACAATGTTCTCTTGGAGCTTGCTGTGCGAGTGCATTGGCGTGATGATGCTGACGTCGATGCTCTTCACCTCAAACGATTCCGGGAAGCTGTGCTGCGGCGCGGGCACACACTTGAGCTTCTCGCCCTTGGCCATCGGATAGAACTTGAGCGAAATGGCCCCCCTCGACTGCTTTCCAAGGCTCCATCCCCGACACTTCAGCTCCCGCGCGATCCTCACGCCAAACCGCTCTTCCAGCGTCGGCGCCAGCACCTGATCGAAATACTCGAAACTCGGCGAAAACGAGACATTCGTCCCGCCCGAAAGCTCCACGGCCACGGGCTCGTTTGAATTGTTGCTCGCGAAGACCAGAAACGGCAGCATCGCCTGAAGGACCAGCATCGTGCTCGCGGCGCCTGACTCCGTCCTGATGGAGATGTTGCGCTGGAATAGCTCCGAGGGCGGCCGCCTGGGCGTAAAGGTCACTGTTTTGGAGCCGACGCTGAGACCCTCGACGTCGGCTTCGGTGACTTGGGCGAGCCATTCAATGGCTGCGACGTGCTGGTTCTTGAGGCCTTGATATTAGAAAGTATGATTAGAACCTCTAGTGAATGAAGTCCGTATGTAGACGCGCTGAGAGGCTTGATATCTCTGACTAACCTCCACCTTTTGGCCGGTTGCCTCTCACGTTGGTTATTTTCACCGGCTGTGAAGTAATCGCTGCCAGCGCCACAGCTAAACGCACAAGTTGGCCGCCGCCTTCACCAGTGCGGCCGTCAAGCACAATTGGCTTCATCTCGCGAATCTTGTGACTGTATTTGCTTCGTTGAGTATGAAATGGTAGAATGTGATGATGTGATACCGCCCCGTAGCGTGGGCTTGCTGCGGTGTAAGTGTGTAGGCGTTGCAGCGCTGAGCAAGAAAAAAGATACAACCTGCTAGTTTCTCTTTGACAATTTGCCGTCAAGGGGAAATTGCTTTTGAGATGAAGTTGATGAAGTATTATCATAGTTTTCTGCGATGAGCGATTGTTTGGTGTTATATGATGCACCAGTCATTGAATCCCTGATGAGCCTGGATCTGCACAGCCGCTCCTAAGCCCCAAATTCACCGCCGGTGAGTCACCCGCGGCGCCATTTCATGCATGGCTGTCATTCTATCAAATGCAATCTGGATGCTCTATTGCGAACTCTAACCAATTAATTTTCCGCTATTGGAGACATTTTCCGGAATGTTAGCAGTCTAGTCAAGATTCAGCACACAAATACACCAAGCAGATGATGTGCAGCAGCAAAAGACAGAATTGGTTACGCATATTCGTATCTCATTCATTACGGTTAATATACAGCTAATGAGGTGACTCCCGTCAGAGCACGCGGTATCATAGCAATACAGAAAAGCCCATTACCCAAACATGCAGCAAAACAGTTCATCCAGAAAGGCATCATTTGCCGTCACCCTCCCCTCTCCTCTCATCAGCGAATTGAGTGTGATGCCTCTGTGAGACCAGCATCGGTCTAAGCAATAGTGTCATCGCACTCCATCTCTACTTGTGCAGCCTCTCAGCTTGGCGGTAAAATGGAGGAAGAGGCTCCAGTTTCTGACGCAGAACCCAAACTCTGAAATGCCACAGGGCGTTCTTGATCTGGTAGCTCATGTGCTTGCGTGTACTGACACCAAACACCTGATCCAGCTCTTCAAGGGTAAGTGCCTTGGTCTCGGGCACAAAGAGGAGGATGAGGAACCAAAGAACGGCACACCAAGCGGCGTACCATCCAAATGCACCCTGAGAGGTAAAGGCTCTCTGGAGCGATGGCCAGGTAAACGACAGAATAAAGTTGAAGCACCAGGTTGTTGCGGTAGCCCACGACATGCCCACGTCACGGACATGGACCGGGAACGCTTCTGCCGAGTATGTAAAGGGCACCGGACCTTCGCCTGGGGAATAAAAGACCTCGAAAAGATACATGCCGGTGGTGACCATGCCGACCCTCTTCTTGATGTTGCTCGGGTCATCCGGGATGAAGAAGGACATTCCGGTCCATAGGAGGAAGATGCAGAGGAAGGGAAACGTAAAGAGTAAAAGGTTTCGACGGCCCCATCTATCAATGGTGAAAATGGCGGGAATGGCAAATACAAAATTGAGGATGCCGGTACCCATTGACGCAAGCAAAGCCGAGTTGGTAGAGTAACCAGAGTTTACAAAGATGGTGGTGCTGTAGTAAGCAATGACATTGACTGCGTTACGAGTTAGTCTCCAAAATCTCTCAAAGAAGGGGCATAGAATCTCTTACCTCCACAGAATTGTTGGCTAGATGAAAGAAAACATGTCCGTTAGCATTGACGCCAAGTGATCAAATTGATCGCCATCACTCACCCAAACATGAGAATCCAAGTAGCCCATGTGGCACGACGGTTACGAGGGACAGTGAAAAGCTCAGCAAACTGCGTGAAGAGATTCTTGCCCCTATTAACCTCTCTCTCGAGCTCTACTCCGACGTAGGTGTAATAAGTGTCACGGGCTGCTTGGACGTTGGAGTGTCGAAGGCTCTGGAAAGACTTGAAGGCCTTTTTGACTTTATTATGCTGGATATACCAACTGCCAGAAATGTCAGCCTGGAGGTACATGAAGTAATAATGTAAAGATAGAACATACCGAGGGGACTCTGGGCAGAAATAGACTTGGACACAGACAATTAGGGGTAAGACGACGGTGCTGCCAAGCATGAGACGCCAGCCGAGACTAGGCTTGATGCCAGTTGATGGACCAAAGGCGACACCCATTATGTTGCCAAGCATGATGCCAAAAGCCGTCCACATCTGCCACTCTGTTTGATACTCAGTTAGCTCTATCCATACTGTATGCTGAAAGGATAAACAGCGCAATGGAGACTTACGCATAACCAAGGCCCCTCGAATCGGAGCTGGACTGCACTCTGCGGCGTAGACGGGCACTGTAGATGACTTGGGGCCGATTCCGAGTCCAAGGACAAACCGAGCAATGAAGAGGTTCACCCAAGAGTTGGCAACGCCCTCCCAGATTGACGCAACAGCGGCGATGAAGCAGGAAATAAAGATGGTTCCTCTCCGTCCGAGCACTTTGTTCAGGGGCTCCGTCAGCCAGCAGCCAAGAATAGCGCAGCAGAGATACGGAGCGCCGACGACGAGGCCGGTAATGTTGTCCTGCATGGATGGAGAGAAGCGAGTGACGTCTGGGCCTGCAATGTCGAGATCTGCCAAGTACAGCGCCTGGGCACCGTTGTTGACCGTCTCGTCCATGCCTTGTACCGCAGCAGCCATGGAGCACATGCAGCAGAGCCAGTAGAGCATAAACGGATGGGACCAGCGGTGCGTCTGCTCGCGTTCAATCAAATTCTTATCCTCTGCGCTGAGTTCTGTCAGGGACTGGAAGGATTCCGGATTCTGGGCGGCCAGGGCGCCTTTGCGGAAGTCATCGAGATGGTCATTCAGGTCGTGGATTCGGCAAAACTCCCCAACGTCTTTGAGAAGCTCCTCTTTGGTTCGTTGCTTGAGAGGGTTCTCGAAGACGGCAGAGAGATTGTCAATGTTGGCAAAGGAGCCACGCCGAGGCGAGTCCTCGACGTTCTCGACGCCATCATGAAAGCTGATACTTTCTTTTTTCTCCATCATGAGCAGATGCTTGGTTCCAACCAATAATCAATGATGAATATGGGCGAGACAATGGGTCAAAGCTGGCGTTGTTGACACACGCAGCATCTAAGAGTCAGAAAGCACAGGTGCGTGTAAGTGAGGTTGCATGGGCAAGAGGACCAGCTGCACCTGCATCCCTGTTTCTGAGTGCTCTGGAGATGCTCAAGTCTGGGCGAAAGTTCCAGGCACTTGAACCTTTTAAGGGGAGTCAATAGCATTATAGATACTCATGTCATACGATGAAACGAGCTCTCGGAAGAGTTATCCCAGTTATGGCATCTCCCCTTATCGCATCTTGCATACAAGTCACCCTCCATCTTCCTCCAACTCCTCCAACTCCTCCAACCGGAGGCGTCAGCCACCAACCTAATCCTCAGCAATGCTTGAATACCGCTTGTTCTTGTGATATCCAAGGGCCGGCACCGACAGGCATTGCCCGCCATCAACGCCGATCACCCCTCGAGAGGGCGTCCCAGGATCCCAAACCTTGGTTTCTCCTGCACACTCGGCACGGTATTGCCTCGCAAGGCTGCGTACTGTAGGGCGGCCATCGTCACTTATAGGTCCCTTTGTCTGGGAATCTCGTTGCCTGGAGAAAAAGCGGATCTGCTTATTGATTTCTTTGCATCCTCATGGCTCAATACTGGAGCTCCACGAGGGCATCTCGCCCCACCTGGGGAACTGGAGAACTGGAGAACTGGAGAAGACAGGGTCGTAGATCCTTGGTGGTGAGCTGGGCCAAGCTCGAAATGACTTCATGCGCGCACAAAAAGACGAGCGGCTGCTGCTAAATGGCTCTTTGCTCCCTCCACACGTCTCCAAAGAGCTCAGCGTCAAGCCGGTACTTTTTTTTCGGAGATGATAGCTGCGCCGAGTTTTCATGAGGAATTCGGAGCCTCTGCAAGCTTCTGGCTACCCTACTTCTCATCGGGGTTGCCAAAGATGGCAGCCGTGGCGTCTAAAGCGGTGATGTAATAACTATAAAGCTTCTCTGGGTTGGTGCCACGGCGAATCCTATAAGATGATTTGCGCAAGATGGCCATCTTTGTGAGCCTAGCTCGGCTCTGGTTGGATTCTCCCGATGCTTCCCCAAAGCCACTGCAGCCACCAGCCAAGCCATTTGACTATTTCCGGCCATGTTCCGACGTCATTAAAAACGCTCCTAGATACCTGTATGCGACAAGGTACGACCTGCAATCGCGATGAAGCTGATCGGCGGCGGATTTGCCAAGACGAGAGCACAATGACGATACATCATTTCCTGATACTCGCTTTACTCGCTTCCGCCATTTTACAAAGCATCAGCAACGAAATATGGCCCAATTCTCCGCAAGATTCCCCGCAGTTACTCCATCCACTAAACAAACTCATGAACGTGACATTCTATGGATCAGACTCCAATATGTACTACGAATTGATCAATGCGGTGGGTATCGCCATGTTTTTCTGGAGTCGGTTCTTTCCATGCTCCAGTTTCCCCGGATTTTCGGCGCCCCAGTTCCCCAAATGCTCTCCTTTCCACATGGTGATTTATTCTGAAAGGCAGTGATCACGATGCTGTGCCTGATTTCTCGAGTCAGCGAACATGTAAGGTGCGAGGACCCTGATCAACATCAAATACCTTCAATAATAACAAGATTGTCATGTGCCTTTTCCGCATTATACTGCGGCCGTCAACAGTGGAACTGTCAGCAAACAATTCTGCTGCCTATCACCACGCATATGCAGCTGTCTTTTAGAACCTCCTATTGAAATTCCGCGGGGCGGGGCTGGCCATGCTATGCAAAGCTTCCTTTACTTTGGAATGTGCACTTGGCGAACTGTGGCTTTCACGGAGTTAAGGGCGCTAGCAGCACCTAATAGCTCGTGCTGCTTTTCTAAGTTTCTCCCTGGCTCTTATCGAAGATCTACAGGCGAATTGCATTGCTTCAATCTTGATTTGGCCATCAAGTCAAGACGCAGTGGTGGACAACTTGGCGTATATAGAAACAGTGCCCTGTACCCAAGCATCAGGTTTGCTGAGCACCATCCACACACTGTAGCTCCTCTGTGGACTTACTGTACAGCTTTAATGCTCTGATAGTTAATGATCGACGCGACTGGCGATAGGAACAAGGTGTTGCGAGGCTGGTGCCACTCGGCCAGTGTGTCTGCCTATCGCGTTTGTGGTTACATCGCCATGCATGTCACCAAGAGCCCTTTGGTACTGATCAGCAGGCAATCCTGGACATTTAACTCTGAAAACGTCATTCTCACGAGACTTTGTTTGCGAGATGTGTAAACACTGAATATCTGTAAAAGATGCTATACTGTGTATGGCTTTCTTTCACTTAATAGCTATTATCGTATCTGATGACATCCGCGCTACTGTCTGGATTGGTTCAACTTGCCACAAGACATTGGGATATGATTCCATTTAAGGCTGTGGTCGATTTGTAATATGTCTCGGCAAACCCAAGCGTGTATTCCAATACGTATATTTAGATGAGCAAACTTATAGCCTGCTATGTCTTTTCAGAGTCAAATGTATTGTTATCTTATTTTGGGTCATGTTGCGTTTATATTATCAACGTAAGAAGTGAAGGAAATAACACTGCGACTTGACTTGAACCGCAAGGAGCTGCATAGCGAGACGTTGCATATGACAGGGCATATGGACAATGGAATGGCTTTCATTGCCTGGTTTTACAATTTCTTAAACTGCTTGCAAATCCAAGCTTCAATCCAAACGCTCTCTTTAGTTGGAACAAGTCTGTCCAAGTGTAGCAGATTAACCACGTGGAGATGATCAGAGGGAGAAACGCGGGAGTAGAGTCGGGTCGACAAGCTCCAATCACATTGATACATCGATTCATTTATCACATAGATAAAATTTGTCCTTGCCACTAGCTAACCTTACTCTCCCAGGCTTCTACTTTGGTATGTGCTATAGGTGCCAATGATTGGACTGTTAGCGAACCACTGGAATATGTGTATGCTCCGGCACACCCAGCATATGCATGCAGCGTTTCGGGTAGCTGATGGGATATATCATTATGTTCCTAGCGTTTCTACTGAATCTCAACGCATTTAGTAGCAGCTTCTAACATTCTCTCGTCCTGTCATATACTATATGGCCGATCAATTCAACCGTTCGATAGGTGTTGTAGGTACTAAATTTAATAGGCCTCTTTTCGCAAAGAAGACGTAGGGTATCAAGCCAGCGACTGATAACTGCAGGGGATTGGCTTCTTGTAAATCAAGTTTCTGCATTAGTTGATGTATACATGTATATCATTGTTAGTAGCAGTGATGTGTATACATCAAATAGGATTACCAAGTTTCATAGGGTTCAGTATGCAAGCAGGCGTGTCGAGCTATTCACGACGAATGGCAGACCATCTGATCAGATAAAGACAGCGCCAGGTTAAGTAAGCAGCACCAAAGTTAGTACATGGAGTTTGCCGATAGCTCCCATTACCTCGGATAAAGCCTTTGGTATAATGTTGAGCGGTAAGAGAATCTGTTGCTATGCACTCAGAGAGCGCTGCAGTGGATTGCATAGCAGGGCCGAATCAATTTGCCTCTCTGCCAAAGTTCATGCAGCTAGCGCGATCTAAGCCAGTGATTCCCTTACAAAAGAGGGACCGCCGGGGCTAAATTGACCAATACGGAGTTCTTGGTACGATTTGGCCACATTTAATTGAAGCTTGAGACCAAGAATGGCAAAAGGTGAAACGGGGAAAAAAGAGCTGCGAGAAAAGGCGAGTGAAAAAACTGAAATATTCTGCTGGTACTGCAGTTTTTGCCACTAAGAAGGTGCGCCAAAGCGAACGATACGTACCTCTCTGCTTCCCAATTTCGTACCTCAGGCAGCAGGCATTCACAATTCACAATTTCCCGCAGTATCCTCACGCATTGGCCTCGCAGCTTCATTCTAACATGCACATTCTCCCGCGAGTCAAAATACGACAGGTCTGCATCCTTTGGCGATTTTTACCGCATTCCGCATATGCCTCACAAACTCGGTGAGAAACACGAGCCAACCAGCCAATGGCAGGCCTCCAAAACGCAACCTCCCTATCTTCTTGGCCTGAATCGTACGCTTGCAGCAATGCCGGCTGAACTGGATCCACGCCGGTGCGGCATCCACATGGGCTTCGGTGGATTATGGCCTGCTGCAAGGGTCTCTGGGGGCGCCACTCGTGATGCTCGCGCTGATGTTGCTCGCAGATGGCCCGAGGGCTGCGGAAAATCGCTCGAGGACGACGGAGGAAGACTCTGGGGAAGCCTGGTTGCGGGAGCAGCATTGTGCTGATGATGGGCACGTGAAAAGAACGGCGTCTCGCCATCTGCTGCACATCACATCCACGTGGAGGTGCATGCGGGGGAAGATCGTGAGATCGACCGACTCGCCTCGCCTTTTGGCTCTGTGGGCTCGTCGACGGCGGACGGACGAGACGAGCGGTTTGAACTGGCCTAGCCTGGGCGGAGAAAGTGGCGGGGGCATCTTGGGTGAGATTGGAGATGCAGGCTGCGGCCCTGAATCTTGCTGCTCTGGGTTGGCGCTCCAGCCCTTACGCTCGTCGGATCTCTTAACGCTACCTCCCTCCCGCCAGCAAGGACATGCTGCTGGCCAACTTTATTTAAACTCCCGATGGCTGGCTTCCAGATTGTTCTGCTGCCACTGCTCCCACCGCTCCCACCCGCTCCCAGCTGCGGCGCGTTGCTCCCATCGATCCCATCAGCTTCTCGTGCCGGTTGCGAGAGAAAGCTACGGAGCAAATACCGCGAACGGCTGACCTGTGCTACGGGGCTAGAGCAAGCCTTGCAGGGATGCTCACCCACGGTGACGTAGGTGTGCTAGGATCTATGTGGCTGGCTTGCACACTCGTCCTATCGACGGGGAGTTTGTACGACACAAAACGCCCTCGTCGGCCATCGTTAATCCGCCTTAACCGGCGCCGTCTCAGGCTACAGAGGTACTCTTATAATCAAGAAAAAGAGGCCTAGGCCAGATGGGGCCGAGACATCCACAATGTAGCCAGAGTTTCACAACTCCCAGAGTGGCATTTGGGGGGGACAGGAAGAGGAGCTATGAGCGCGCGCTGGCCGATTCAACGAACTAAAACCCCTCATGCCTGCCGTTGGCTTGTTATCGGGGAAATAAGTGAAAAAAAAGGCAAAAAAAAAAAAAAAAAAAAGAGGGAGAATAAAAAGCCATCGTCTTGTCCACTTTTCATGTATCTTTTGTTTTGTTAATCCCTCATCCATTGTCTCCCTCATCGGCTTTGGGAGCAGTGTTATACACAATGTCCTTGAATTCTACGAGTAAAGTGGACTTGGAGCCTCACTCCATCGAAGGCTCGAATTCTGCTCAGAACCGGGACGATGATGCGACAAAAAAGGACCTTTCCGAGCCATCAAGGACTTTGGAAGTTGCCGATGAGCTTCCAGGGACAGTGATGCCGGCCTTGGCTGAAGGCGACATTCCTACAACAACCAAGTGGGAAATCTGGACGTGGTACGCCTATTACATCGGCGCCAATGGCCTGTCTCTCTTCAACTTTGGCCCTACGGCCTTTCAGAACCTGCTCTCTCAGGCTGCTCCCGAGTCTGGCCTCCTCGAGTTTGCTGGCCGGTTACGCGACGTGAACAGCATCGTCTTGCTCGCCAATGGCATTTCCTTTGCACTGCAAGCCGCTCTGTTTCTGATTATTGGTGCCTACGCCGACTTTGGCACTGGACGTCGATGGATCTTGATTGTCTGGTCTCTCATTGCCTACGGCATTGGATTTGGCTGGCTCGGCGTCCACAAGCCCGAGCAGTGGAAGATTGCTACTGGCCTATACATTGTCGGTTTGATTGCTTACCAGCTAACCTTGACATACTGGACCGCCGCTTTCCCCTCTCTAGCCCGCAATACCACGAAACTCAAAGACTCGCGATTGCAATATGAATCCGGAGACATCACGCTGGGAGAGCTGGACCGCCGCGATGAGATGGAGCGAAGCCGTCTGAGCAACGTTTCCTTCTACATCCAATCGGTTGGCGAGGTTGTGATCCTAGCCATCATTGTGGGCATCATGTTTGGCCTCAGGGTAGACGACAGCGCCGAAAACAACAACTGGGGCTTGTCTGTGCTCATCGCCTTTGCGACTGCAGTCTGGTTGGCCCTCTCGCTGCCGTGGTTTTTCGTCGAGAAGAAGCGCCCGGGCATGCAGATTCCGCCTGGCTACAACATTGTCACAGTCGGGTTTTGGCAGCTCTACGAAGCAATGACGCAGATCCGCCAGTTGAAGCAGAGTCTCATCTTTCTTGCTGGGTATTTCCTCATTGGAGACTCGCTCAACACAACCGTCACCGTCATCTCCACGCTGCAGAACCAAGTCGTCGCATACGACACGCTGAAGCTGACGTACCTTCTCATCGTGGGCATTGTCGCCCAGGGCGTTGGCATCGGTGGCTTTTGGCTCATCCAGAAGAAATTCAACCTGAGCGCAAAAACAATGTTCAACGCCGTCATGGTGTCCATCATCCTGCTCGATGGCTGGGGCATGGTCGGCAACTGGACCGACAAATTCGGCTTCCACAACGAATGGGAGGTCTGGGTGTACCAGGCCTTTTACGGCCTCTTTGTGTGCCCGTGGTACAGCTACTCGCAAATCATGATTAGCTCCGTGACCCCCCGCGGCCACGAGTTCCTCTTCTTCTCCATCTTCAACATCATCGGCAAATCATCCAGCTTCATCGGCCCGCTCATCAGCAGCGCCATCATCGACGCCACGCCCAACGGCAGCAACAACAGCGCCCCCTTTTACTTTTTGTTCGCCCTGACCATTGTCAGCACGGGCGGCATCTGGACGTTCCTCGACTTGGATAAGAGTGCTCGGGAGCAGGAGGCGTTCTTGGCGCAGGAGAAGGCGAGGATTATGGGTAACGACGTGATGACCAGCAAATCGACCGATGAGGACCGGGATGGCGCATGATTTGTTTTGAACTGATTGTTTTCTGATTTTTGGCTATGGGCTGTTCCCTTGACTTGTCCCCATACAAGTTGCTGACGATGGTTGCAATGCTTCTTTTTTTTTTTATATCTAGCAATGATCTCGCATCTGTTGTCGAACAGCAGATGCGCATGCCCCCGCCCGCGCCGTTACCGTGTTTTCCGCCGTAAGCATTGAGGCATGTGAATCACATCACATTGCTTCTTTGATTGTAGATTCTTGCGTAGATTCTGGTGAGGCAAGGCTTATTTCCATTTACTTAGGCGTGACTTGTGTAGACTTTGTAGCAGTATCAGACACATCTTGATAGAACTTGGTAAACTATAATACTACTAGTACATACTGGCTAGGCTAAGTCAATCAAATACAATACATTCGCACTCGAATTCATATCATTACTTCATATCTTGGCCGTCCTCAATCTACAAAAGCACGAAGACGTAACAGGCACATCCGCCACAGCCATAGCTTTCCTCAACGGGCCTTCCACCTCCTTTGCCTCCGCTATCCTGCCCAATTTCACCAAACACTCATGGTAGCCATGCAGTGCCCAGACATTGTTTGGATGACGATGCACCCGCGGCAGGGAATCATCGAGACCCAGGTCTGCGCTATACACGGCCAGCGCTTTGCTGACGTGGCCCTGCTCGAGCAAGAGTGCGCCATAGGCATGTCTCGCGGGCTGCATCCAGCCCCAGGGCTCGTCAAAGGGGAGGCCGTCGTACCTGACGATGGATTCACGGAGGTGGGCAAAGGCGGCGTGGTAGTTGGCGGACCGGTATTCAATCTCGCCGTCGAGCATGGCTTCTGCAACGCAGAGAATGTCGATGCATTTGTTGTTGAAGAGGGTGCGGCTGGGTTTGACTCGCGGCACAGACTCGGCGAATAGCTGGCGCTGCTCGCGAGCTTCATCGACCTGGCCCAGTGCTGCGTAGGCCATGCCCTTTGCATAATGTGTCAGCGCCGTGGTTACGCAGTAGAGATGCTGGTCCTCGGGCATTTTCAGCGCCAGGATGTCTTTCCATCTGCCGAAGCGGATGAGGACGTGCACGCGCATGGCGAGGAAGGCCTCCAGCCAGTCTGCCATGGGCGGTGTCTCGACGCGGAGAAGCTCTTCGGAGAAGCTCGCCTCGAGCTGCTCTACCGTCTCGAGGGCCACCTTGGACTGGCCCGAGAACATGGCAGAGTACAAGCGGAAGTGGTAGTCGTGGCTGCGATAGAGCGTGTAAAAGTTCATGGGGCCTTCGCGCTTCAGAAACTTTTCATCTGCGCGCACGGCATCGGAGTTGGCGACGACGGCTCTCGAGTAGTCTCCCACGAGAATGTCGAGATGGCTGGGCATGTGGTTGAGGTGGCCCGAGTCTGGGACGAGGCCCCGGAGGTTGTTGGCGGCGGGCATGGCTGCCTCTGGCGTATTGGACATTTCCATGAGATGGATGTAGAGATGGAGCAGGCCTGGATGCCGGTTGCCGCCATCCAGAGACATGCCGTGGTCCAGGACTCGCTTCACTTCCAGCGTACGGGCCTCCGGGGCTGGATTGCCGGTGCGAATGTCCCAGAGAGCCCAGGGCGTGAGGTTCATCATGGAGTCGGCGTACAAAGTGGCAACGTCCAGGTCGTCGGGATACTGGGCCGCAACCGAGGCCATGGCGTCGGCGTATTCTCGATTCCAGATCGGGCGGTCAGTCTTGGTTGGCGCGTCCGCCCTGGGATAGCGGAACCGCAGAGCCTCAACCAGAGCTCGCTCAACGGGCGTCGCTGCGTCGGCGCAGGCCTTGGCCTTTTCGATGGCGTGGTGAGTCCGGGTCGCCGCGTTCTGTATCTCTCGCCGGCCAAACAGGTCCCAGGGCTTGTTGTAGTTTGGCCCCAGCGCGTAGGCGAGGCCCCAGTAGGCCATGGCACAGCCCGGGTCGTGGGCAATGGCGCGCTCGAAGCATTTTGCGGCCTCTTCGTGGTTGAAGCCGTAGCACCAGACGAGGCCGCGGTTGAACCACGTCTGGGCGATGGAACTGCTGGTGGACACGGCGCGATGCAGGTCGCCGAGGTCGTAGTATTCGCTGGCTAGGCCTGGCCTGGCGCCGGCTGTTCTGCAGGCCTCTTTCTCTGCCGCCTCTTCCATCGCGGGCTGAGAGTTGTTGCTTGTGCAGTTTCGAAGAGAGGCGAATCGCTCTGGGTTCGCAGCTGAAGCGAGCGGGCAGCATGTCATCGTCCAAGGCAGGCTGGCACCGGCTCAAGCCCGACGAATGCACGTATGTAATCATCTGGACCGAGTGGAGATGGCTTGGAAGCTCCAATTGGTGGCGTCGGAGGGCCGGCAGTCGGCGCGACCATCCGAAACCTTGTAGGCAAGGGAAGGAGCAGTCATTGATGCAAGTAAGTAAAGCAAGAGTGGCTTGTGGTTGATTGCCTGGCGGTTTGATCTTGTAGACGATGTATGCAGAGGCAATGGCTGATGATGATTCAAAGCCCGGAGATCGGCGCGGATCTGGAATGCCCCGCCATAGCTTCAGGGGGGTCCGATACGGGTACGTACTGATAAGAGACACTCTAATGGTTCAAGCCAAGGGTTTTCTCAAAATGAAATAGATTTGAGAACTAAAAAATTATGCATTCAATCGAAAGCTCGAGATAGTTCTTAACATGGTGTGAGCGCTTCTTAGTTTACCGGTCTTGGCCATCTAAGATTGCCATGCCTTGTAAGCTCTATCCCGTGGATAAGTATAAGCCACAGATCTATCTTGTCTTTGTAGCGGAAACAAGTCATCAAATACATGTTTATCCATGTCCAATGCCAGACAGTCCCAGACGCTGGCCTCGAGATTATGACTTTGAATAAAGCCATCTGCATTCTACCAAGCCAGTACAGTTCTCGTATTGCCATCTTCGACCATGTGACAGTATCTTGCTATAGCATGGCTGTTGACATGGACAAGATTACTTGGCACTACCTCGCTCTACTAACTGCCCGCTGATGCGGCGCTATTCTTGTTCCAGTGGACAGTTAATGGCCTCCAGAAATTCATCCAGCTGGAAGTAAAGTGTGAGATGAAGAGAAAGAAGCAGAAGATGAAAGGGCTGTATGCCAATTTCAAGGCACGAAAAGTCGCAAGCCACCAACTCTACTCTGATTTATTTGATGCATGATGTGATGAATAAGTGCTAGACATGGCCTAAGAATGAAGAGCTAGAGCTGGGCCGCTGAGAGAAGAGAGCATTAGCCTCGACCATTCCGTACGTGGAGCAGGATAATGCATTGCCGGTGCTGATGTCAATGGATAAAAATAATTCCAGACGTTGACATGAACGAATTTCAAAGCAAAGCCGTCATCCATCTCACTTACAAACATAAGCAAAGGCACGCACGGATGAGAGCCGAGCGCGGCCCCCACCTTTTCCGAACGCCGGCTATCCGCTCCAAGCCGCAGTGTCGCTACTCCAAAGTCAATGAAGCATTATTAAACAGCTCTTGATACCAGCCTTGTTCCTGTAATCACCACCACATCGTTTCTGCCCAGACAGCCACTGCGCTCCTTTACCGGCTTCTCGTCCCTTGTTCGCTCCCCAGACCGAAAACAGACTCCTCTCTCTTTATACACCACAGCATCGTCATCACCATGTCTGCCTCGGCATCACCACCGCTCGCCAGCCTGCTCCCCCCCAGCTGGAAGCCCCAAGTCACCGCCTGGCTCGCCGAAGACACGCCCTCGCTCGACTACGCCGGCTTCGTCGTCGGCGAGCACCCGCGCACCGCCACGCTCTGGGGCAAGTCGGCCGGCATCATCGCCGGCCGGCCCTTTTTCGACGAGGTCTTCCACCAGTGCGGCTGCGCCGTCGAGTGGCACGCCGACGAGGGCTCGCGCCTCGATCTTGGTGGTAGTGATGGCAAGATCAAGGTCGCCACCGTCACGGGCCCTGCGCGGGGGCTGCTGCTGGGCGAGCGGGTTGCGCTCAACACGCTGGCGCGGTGCTCGGGCGTGGCGACGCAGAGCGAGCTGCTCGTATCGAAGCTGCGCGCGGCCGGATACAAGGGCGTGCTGGCGGGCACACGCAAGACGACGCCCGGCTTCCGGCTGGTGGAAAAGTACGGCATGCTGGTCGGCGGCGCCGACGGCCACCGCATGGACCTGAGCTCGATGGTGATGCTCAAGGACAACCACGTGTGGAGCCGCGGCAGCATCACCGAAGCCGTGGCGGCGGCCAAGGCGGTCGCCGGCTTCAGCATGAAGATCGAGGTCGAGGTGCAGAGCGAGGCCGAGGCCGACGAGGCGATTGCGGCCGGCGCCGACGTCGTCATGCTGGACAACTTCACCGGTGACGGCGTCAAGGTTGCGGCGGCGAGCCTGAAGGAGCGGTGGGCGGGCAAGAGGCACTTTCTGCTCGAGGTGTCGGGGGGGCTGAGGGAGGATAACGTTGAGCCGTATGTGTGCAATGGTGGGTTTCTTCCCTTGTTCCCCTTTTTTGATTGATATATTGGTTGCTGACCGGAGGATAGATGTGGACATCATCTCTACGAGCTCGATTCACCAGGGGGTGCCGCATGTGGATTTCTCGCTCAAGATTAATCACTGAGTTTGTGGATAATGGGATGAAAATGGATACAAGTGTATATTACTGTATGTGTAGTATGTATCGGGTTATGAGGCTTTGGTATAAAATGAGGGTTGGGTATAAAATGCACCTTGGGCGGCTTATCTGAATGGAATCATCTTTGTTTCAAATGCAGAAAGGCTATACATGAAATACAAGAAACGAGAAATATACACAAAAAAAAAAAAAAAAAAAAAAAAAATCTACAATAAACAATCATCAGTTCACCTCCTTCACCTCCTTCTTCGCCCCAAAGAGGCCGTTCAACGTCTTGCTCAGCCGCTTGCTCAGCTTCTCGTCGACATTGGCACCCGCCTCCTTTGCGGGAACCCCCGGCGCGCTGCCCTGTAGATGCGCCACCGGATTGCTCTGCGCCATGGCCGCGCTGTTCTTGTCGCCGGACGACGTGCAGCAGGATCCGCCGAGGAGGACGCTGGCGTTGTTTCTGGTGCCGGGCACGTCGAGCGCCGGGTTGGCCGTGAAGAAGTCGGTAGGGCGCATGTGGAGCTGGAAGATTTCGACTGGCCTGTCATGATTTTTGTTAGTAAACATGGGAACGAACACCTTCTCTCTGGAACAAAAGGGCTTTTGACTTACATGACGGGCCAGTCTTCGACTCGGACGTTGTGCGTCAGGCCAAACACGCTCCATACAACGGGGCTGCTTCGCTTGCCCCCGTCTTCAGCGTGTCCATTCGTGCCATTCGTTCCAGACTCTCGATCTGTGAACCAATCGCCTCGCTTGACCATGTCCGCCACGCCGCCGACTTCCTGCGTGCTCTGGTTCGTAAACTCGCCGGCGGCCCAAAGCTCGCCGTCGCGATATCCAGTCACCCAGGCATTGTGATGCGCAAACTGCGCCCGCTTCGCCGCCAGGGCGTCGGGCTCGGCGAGCAGCATGGCCGTCGTCGGCGCAACGAGCTTGTAGCCGAGGTTCTTGCCCGACACGGGGTTCCTCTTGTTGGCGTTTTCAAACTTGAGCAGCCGGTTGATGCGCGGCTCGGCGTCGACCCAGGTGGCCGCCTCGACCCTTTGGCGCTCGACCTTGTAATAGTTGCCGTAGGGGTTCGTCTTGGCGTCGACCTTTTGGCTGTGCGACTCTTCGATGATGACCTGCGAGTCGGCAGCGTCGTACGAGTCGATGGCGGGGTCGATGCGCACGGCGAAGACGTGCTGGTGGTTCTGGGCCATGACGCCGGGCGTCATGATGTTGCCGTAGGCGCTGGTCTTGCCCTCGTCGATGCCCGTGACGCTGACGATGCCGGTGGCGCGCGTCTCGAGCGTGATGGTGCCGGCGAGGTCCAGCTTGAACATGAGGATGTACTCGTAGTTGGCCAGCGTGGTGATGAACTGCACCACGAACTCGCGGTTGCGCGTCACCACGGCGCGGCTGGTGCGGTAGTTTGTGTGCTTCCACAGAATGCCGTTGTCCTGCTCGTGGAGGCAGACGACGGCCTTGCCGGGCGACGGCGAGCCATCGGGCTCCGTCATCAGCGCATCGACGTAATGGATTGCGCCCAGACAGTCACAGCCCAGCTCCAGGTTGTTGGCGGCGCGGCCCATGCCTCCATCGCCAAAGTCAAAGGCCTGCTTGCGGTGGAAGGGCGGCCGCGGGTCTGCGTACGGCACCGTCATCTCGCTGAAGCTGACGCGGTACATGACCGAGCGGTTGTCGTAGTGGACGTCGTGCAGGACGGCACCCTCGCGGGGCGTGAATCCAAGGCGGAACCGCCACTTTTGCCACTCAATCAGGCCGTCGTCGTGGACGGTGAAGGAGGCCCCCTCTGGCTGGGTGATGTTGATGGGCTTCAGGTCCGTCCGCAGAGGCACGTCGAGCAGCTCGGGGACATACTCGCAGCCCTTGTGGTTCTCAAACAGCTTGACGGGCTCGTCGCTCCGAACCTTGGCCTCCAGCTCGTCGCCAATGCCGCCAGTTGCGATTCTCTCCACCTTGACAATCTTCTTGGTGTGCCAGTCCATGACGGGGACGATGGGAATGGGATAGCCGTAGTGGTTGGAATCCGGGTTTCCGTTGCGGGCGTCCTTGGCATAGACCAGTCCCTGCATCAGCCGCGGGATGTTCTCCTCGTCGGCGTTGGGAGGGCCATACGGCCACGGCTCAACGCAGACCTCGAAGCCTTCTGGGAGCGTAAACTCGGACATGGCCTCCTTGAACAGATGCGAGTGTATGCAGTTGTCGTTGAATAGATCAAACTCGCCACTGCAACGTGTTAGATTTTGCCCCCCCCTTTTCTTGTATATTGTTGAGAGGCGGATAATAGACTTACGGAGTGAAATATGGCTGATGAGGTACGGGAGCAGACACTGTAGTAACCTTTCCATTGTCCAAGTTGACCACGGCGTTGATGTACTCGGCGCGATCCGCTCGGATCACGTCGTGCTCGACAATGGCTTCTCTGGCCGGCCGCGGCGTGTCTTCTGCCAGGCTGCCCGTGTGTTCGGCCTCGAGGAACGGCTGCAGCTCCGACTTTTTGGGCTCTTGCAGGTGGATTGCTCTGAAAAAGATGGTCTCTGAGGGGCCGTGAAGCTTTGCCACGGCATCGCGGGCCTGGGTGTGCTCGGCAGCCGAGAGGGGAGCCAGCGGATGCGGCCGAGCGGTGATGACGGCCATTGTGAAAGTAAAGACTTGGTAGTAGGATTATGATGATCAAATGAATGTTTCTGACTTTTGAGAAATGCTCGTGGTCTGTCTTGTGTAATATCACATAAGACGAAAGACAAGGTTGGTTGGTGTATGCCTAGTGCCCAGCTAATGGCGTTAAAACATACAAATTCAGTCTCCTATACGACTGTTTTCGATGCTTGTGTATAAGAGTGAGAGAAGATGACCGGTTCTGCAAGTCTCGCCCCCTTTGGCGGACCACGATGTTTAAGTAGATGCTCAGAGGTTGTCATTATCAAATAGTATCAACGGCCAAAGGATCCCGCGGGCTTCCGAGGCCGACAACTGGGGTGGGGGAGCTTCATCCATATCCATACGGTGCGATAGTGACCGGACGGATGATCGATCTCGTAAATCGAAACCCAAAGCCAGATGTGAATCAAGCTGCCAACGTCGTTGCTTCTACAGCGGCTTGGCCCAGAAAGGCGGAGGCGGGGCAGCCACTAAACGCGGTCCTCACAGCGGCGTTAGCGCCTTGCCCCGCGTTTTATTCGCCACGAACCGGCCAATCGCACCGCTGTCGGCGCACTATCAGGACGCTGGACGCTGTTGACGCTGTTGACGCCGTGGTGCCCACTTTGATAACGAGAAACACACGGCCACTTTGACACTGCGCTTTCTTCGCCGATCCATCATCAACTTTTTGCTTCTTCGAGGGACCCCCAAAACGTTAAAAGATGCCGCTCCGGCACATGATCCCGACTATTCCCGTTCAGGGCGATACCACGCACGGCAGGCATGAGGCTCAAGTTGGATGATTCACACGTTGTGGCATGATCTGATAGTCCAGCTGCATTCATCCTGGCTCATGTGAAGTTTATTGCCTGCTTTTGGACTTGCTGTGCCAATGGGAGTCGGAAGTCGGAGACGTCAATCGTCTTTTGGGGAATTTGAGTGAGGGGTTGCGGGAACGATGAAGATGGTAGATATTTACCTAATTTGGCAATTTTATGTGGCCGACTCTTGATGGTGGTTGCTCCGCGCAAAGGGCGCACAGCCGATGGGACAGAACTGGATTCTCATCTGATAGGGAGTTGTCAGGGCGCTGGCTGTTTTATTCGTGGCAATTACAGCACAGATACTGCACTTGGCTGCGAGTGTTTGATGCCTCTTACATGCTACATGTATGCGCAAAGCAACGGCACAGCGTTTTCCAATGTTCAATTTTCAGCAAAGCGGTTTGTTTTACGTACCACTAAACTCCAACTTTGTCCAGATAAACACACATGCAGATTCCCATCCCTATCTTGAAACCCGCCGTTATCTCTATTTTATTCCTATCGGCGGCCCCGCTGCGTGTATCTACGGAGTCGTCCACTTTCACTTTCGATTCCCCGCCATGCGCCGTCTTTTAGCAGCCGCGGGCTAGAGCCAGAAACGGAAGTAAAAATACATGCCGTTGGCAGTCATTCTGCTTGGAATTGGCTGGAGAAGAAGAGATGGAAGCTCAGAAGGAATCAAGAACTAGAGGCTGCAAAATAAATATATGTAGTAAAGTCCAAGGTAAAGCATTGTCTGAGTTTGCGCATATACTTTGTACCTATTGTATTTCCATTTGCCAAGCACCTTGTGATTCTTTCCTAAGACGTGCAAATTCGTGAAATGTAGATTTCAATGTTATAATAGCTTTAGGTACTGTAGTTCATCACTTAGGTTTGGAGCATATAAGATGTAGAGAAGAGAAGAGTGCGCACCTTGCAGATGCCACTTCATCTCATCGTACCTTTACCTTTTGCCTTTTTGGAGTTGAGCGCATGAAAAGAGAAGCAGCCGTCTAAAGCATCTCTTTGCCGCTTCTCCAGTGACGCTTTCATTCTTCCATCATCTGCTCGCTCGACTCCCCCCCGCAGCATCAATTCCTCCTCGCTCCCACCACGCTATTATTCGCGATTTATCCAACAGTATACAGCCATACTAGCACTTGGCTTCTACCTGACCACTCATTTCCTTCATCATGGCTTCAGAAACCACTGGGCCAAGGTCCGTCACATAGGATGTTCGTCCACCCGATATCCCAGAGTTTCGCATCGGATTCAGGCATCCAGGCTATCCAGAACCGAATAATTGCTTCCTATCTCTCCCACCAACCGACTTTAGAGTACACAAGGCTTTGGGCGAAAAAGTCTGGGGAGTGCATCATAGCACCGCTCGCGTAGCCTGTGGTATTCTTGCCGGCAATCGTTTTCATACCCCCTATTTCGCCCTCGACCGCGATGGCGTTTTTGGTGGTGACGTAGGCCCAGAGCATCTTTTGATAGAGGGAGAATACTACTTTGTCATTCCAGGAAACCGTTAGTCCCTGCACTCTACCCACCGTTTCCTCATGTATTGCATGGTATGGTAACGCATGCCCTTGGCTTTTTATTCCATCGTGGCCTCCTTCCGAGACTGGATATTTCCTCACCAAGATTTGGAAGATATATGGTCGCACGATGCCGCCAACAGAAATGATCTTTACTGTGGCATCACTGGTGATTGAGATGTCGCGGTAGCTCTTGTCCCGGAAACGGAAGAGCGCTGGTATACCATCAACGAAATGGATTTTAGTCTACCAAAGTCGCGAGACCAAGTTGACGCTGATACTCTAATGCTGCCCCTAATCCTAATAACCTTCAGAGGTAATACTATTTACTTAAAGCCGAGCTTGCACAAATATTTCCACGCCGGGTCCTTTACCATTGTGCCCAAATTATGGAATATGTTATGACTGTTCTCTCAAACGACGCTGAGGACCCCGAGGATCCCTGGGTACTTTTCAATGGCAAACCTGCTCGGCCCTTTTGCGTAGGCTCAAAACGGCAACTATTCGCGCGATTTGCCTGGACAAGTTTTGTACACTCAAACTCATGGATTGGTTTTGGCATTGGCGATATCGAAGGGAGTGACTTGGAAAAGTAGCTAGCCGAAAGTGAGTGCATAGGATAGACATGGGAGTTTGGATGAACAAGAAAGCAGTTTACGCATAAAAGATGGGCACTGCATAACCAATGTCTAGCTTGTAAATTGTATATCTTGCCTACTTCCGTCTTGACTGTTAGTATGTACATATGCATCTACACGTACAGGATTTTCTATGAATAGAATGAGAGGAAAATAAAGGAAATTGGACCGGTGAAACGAGGCTATCAGCACTTCAGCCCTGCCCGGAACGCTTAGTATGGACTGCCTGCTCTAGACCCTTGATCCTTTTTTTTAAGTCGTATCATTCGCGGATGTTGTCATCAATTAGCCTTGTCCTAAAGCTCCGCTTCACCTCGGCCCGTGCGGCAAGCAGAGAAGAAAAAAAGAAATCTAGATTTCTGTGGTTGGAATACGAAGTATTTAGTGGATGCTTGGGAGCTCGTATTGTGTGAACTAGGGTGGGGGGTTGAGATGGGGAGTATGGAGAAAATGGAAATAAGTTTCGATTGCAAAGCAGCTCCTAGAACATGAACGTTTGGTTGGCATACGGGAAGCTGGTGCCGAGTGAGGGTTCTACTAGGAGGGATAGGCGAGCTGGAATGGAATTGACTGGAGGGCGGGTTTGCGTTCGTTACAGCCGACTAGACTATTGAAACTCTCGTCTCGGGATGCACGCGATATGGGGTGCCTGGGCGAGTGGAAACAAATTTTATTTGTCGTCTCACAGGGAGTTCTGAGTTCTTTTTGTATGGTATACTTGGTGACTGATGATACGAGATGAGGTTCGAGGTACGTGTTGGTAGCGCTGTGCATAGTCGTGGACTACTCACCTCTGTTTGTGTGCTTAGGTTATGAAATACAATCCTTGGGTGAGATTGCACTTGAAGGGCTGTTTAGCCAGTATTTCCTCTGTTAGAAGGTGTTTTATTCCACATAATATGGACTACACCACTATATGTTATTGTTAATTAGCCCTTTTCATGTTATGTCATGCTATAAATGTTATATATAACTCATAGCTGCCCCAAGCTATCGATAATCTAATTATTTGACCAAGCACAGACGTTTTGGCTTATAGCTTCAGCCTCCCTATATAGCGTAAACTCGACTGTGATAGGCTCTCTGCATACAAGCCGCCGAGTATCATTATGAACTTGTAGTAAGAGGAAGAAGAATGGGATGGATGAAAAGGGCAGATGATTCGCGTGAAGGGAATGTACAATTAAAAATCGTTGCCAGTATCTCTTTTCGGCTCCAACAGTTTGGAGTTTACTAGCCTGAAGCGGTTCGCAAGAATTGGAGCATCTTGTTGGACAGGGCTGGATGAATATTTTGTTCTGCTTCTTTTACTACTCCAGACAAGCAGCAGTTGCTTTCTATTTGTCGTCCACTAACGGAGCGTGCCGAGTCTTCCTATACGACGTGCAATACGAAGGGCTGAAGTGCAGCTAGCTGACGGCACCAATGCACGATTACGAACCATTCATCTCGCCAAGAAAAGCTTGTGTGTGTTATTCTCGTACTTGGTACCGCTGTGTATTTGATTGGATGTCGAGTTTAGCAGATAATCGGATAAGCTGTGCATTAGCTCTACACGTTTTGACCATGTGATAATGACACGATATATCGACTAGGGCTATTGCCAACTCTATTCGCTGTATATTTTTACTCCGTCCACGAAAAATAATTGCTTACCAGAAACCTCGTGTGAAATTGCCAGCTAGGAATGAAGGAAAAAAAAAAAAAAAAAAAAAAAAAAAAAAAAAACTCGGAAATGATAGATTGCAGGGGTGGCCTGTCCGCCAAAGAGGAAAAAGAATCAGCCTTAATTAGTTCCATGATAAGGCCCGTGGATGCAACGCTGGCGCTTCCCCTTGCGGGCAGCAAAACGAGGCTTGGCACGGATTCGGCTGCTGGATCAGTAACAAGGTTGAGAAGGAGATAATCTGCAACTTTAATGTTGAGTGTACTGGCATGCAGTGCAAAGTATGAGATGGCCACGTGAAGTATAAATGGCTGAAAGATATTTCAAGCCTATGATTTGTCCTTTGTTTACATACTACTCAGCTGATACTAGAAAAAGTACATGTCCTGCGCTTGCTTGTTTTACTGTACGAGAATGCCCCATTGATAGCGCGAATTTTTCGCTTTGGGCTTTATAGGGGTCCCCGCGAAGGAAATGACGTCGCTCCACAGCTTTGATGTCAGCAGTGAGATGAAAAGTGCCGGTAGGATTCCAATGCGACTCTTGAATGCCCCAAAGGGAAGAGACAGACCAGGGCCAAACGTTATCCATCACATACCAGTGTTGAAAGTATAGATAAATGAGAGCGATGGATATGGAAGGTCGATGGACATGCAAATCCGCTGGCCGTTCAGAATCAACTGTAGCACAGCGCCAGGGTCGCCGATCTGCTCTGCAAACGACCGACAGATCTCGGCGCTAGGCAGTCTGGCGTTTCAGACCCGGCCGCTCCATAGTCTCTGATCCCTTATTTTCTTCCAGTAGCGAGAGGCACGTTGAGCACAGCCATGAGAAGCAGGTCCAGGCGCAAATCACTCAAAGATCACGTCAGTCGGGCTCGAGGCTGCTGCATTCCATGGTGTTTGAGCGTGGTTGAGCCGTGTTTGATCAGCGTCAGAGATGCCATGCGGCCATGATCCGGGGCTATTCTTGGACACGGCAACGTCATCTCCAGACAGCAATGCCACGGCAACACGCTGCCATTCTTGCACAGATTACACATTGCAGCTGGCCAGCTCTCCATACAGTACAGCACAGCATAGATACCTAGGTACTCAGTTGCCTAGATATGGATCAATGTGTTCAAAGTGTCCTCGTACGGCCTGGCCGGCTGCAACAAAGCAAAGCCCCCATGCAAATCTACAGCGGCGTGGTACCTCGTGCTAGTCGACGATGAGATTAGCGGCCCCAAAACGCCATTCAACGGCTTCTGGCAGTGCTCCTGCTAGCTGAGGCGGCCCCTATTTTCTGCCAGTTTGCGTGCTGCGACTTTTTAGCTTGGAAATTCTCCCCTCCCACCACTGTAAGGCGGACAGAGGCCAGGAAAAAAGTGACATCAAGCCGATGCGTGCATCCGCCCCATCCTCATCTGAGTCGCATCTTTCTTTTTCTTTTTTCTTTTTTCTTTTTTCTTTTTTCTTTTTTCTTTTTTCTTTTTTCTTTTTCTTTTTCTTTCAACAACCGCGTGCTTCCTCGTTCTTCTAATTCCTCGTTGACCACCTTTTTTACTCTTCCCTCCCCTTCTTTCCCCCGTCAATCGTTTATTCTTTTTCCAACCTCAAAGGATTTGTCCCTGTCAGACTGTGTGGCCCCTTTCGCAATCCCCTCTGATTCCTCGTTTTCTGCATTGGGTCTCCGTATCGTCCCATCTCGTATCTCTCTTCTGCCCCCGTCGACGCCTAATCGAGCTCAGAAAGAGAAAGAGACATAAAAAACGAGGATCCACATCTTGACCCTGGTCAAACGGAAGCAAGCGAGAAACTTATTTGGCTTCTGGTTCCTGGTTCAATCAACGACTTCTATTTCCTCTTTCATCTTCCCCGTGGCCTTTTCGCGTGGAAATATCGTGGTAGTCGACAAGAAGGCTGTTATTCCATGGTCTGGTTATAGCTTGAGTTGCATTCAGTTCGTGCTGGATACCTACCGCCTTGGCATTCGCGACATTCACGTCATTCGGCCCTTATCGACGCAAACCTTGGACTCGAAGCGAAAGCTAGATCAACGCCACAATGCTGAATCCACGCCGCGCTCTCATTGCGGCGGCCTTTATCCTTACCGTCTTCTTCCTCGTCTCCCGATCACACACGTCAACCTCGAGCGCGCCCAGCTCATCCGAGCGCCACGATGCACAGGCAGAGGCGGCCGCAGCAGCAGCCGCAGAAGCAGCGGCCAGCCAGCAGCGAGCGGTCCCGCCGCCGCCTCCGCAGAAGCCCATGATCGACATGTCGGGCATGTCAACGTACGAGAAGCTCGACTACGCGTACTCGTACGACATCGAGTCCAAGTTCCCCGCCTACATCTGGCAGACATGGAAACACACACCGGGCGAGGGCGAGTTTGAGTTCCGCGAGCAGGAGGCTTCGTGGTCAATTGAGCACCCAGGCTTCATCCACGAGGTCATCACCGACTCCGTGGCGGCCACGCTGCTGCAGCTGCTGTATGCGAGCATCCCCGAGGTGCTGGAGACCTACCACGCCCTGCCATTGCCCGTCCTCAAGGCCGACTTCTTCCGCTACTTGATTCTGTACGCGCGCGGCGGCATCTACTCTGACATTGACACGTACGCCATCAAGAGCGCTCTTGAGTGGATTCCCCAGCAGATTCCCAAGGAGACTGTTGGGTTGGTCATTGGCATCGAGGCGGACCCCGACCGCGCCGACTGGGCTGACTGGTACAGCCGTCGCATCCAATTCTGCCAATGGACAATCCAGGCCAAGCCCGGCCATCCCGTGCTGCGCGACATCATCAGCCGAATCACCAACTCGACGCTGGCTCTGAAAAAGGCGGGCAAGCTCTCCAACTTCAAGGGCAACGACGTCGTGGACTTGACTGGCCCGGCCGTCTGGACAGACACCATCATGGACTACTTCAACGACGAGCGCTTCTTCGACATGGAGCACAGCAAGGGAAAGATTGACTATCGCAACTTTACCGGCATGGAGACGAGCAAGCGAGTGGGAGACGTTGTGGTTCTGCCCATTACGAGCTTCTCGCCTGGTGTTGGCCAGATGGGCGCCAAGGATTACGATGATCCCATGGCCTTTGTAAAGCACGATTTCGAGGGTAAGTTTTGGGTCGGACGACTGGAGCGCGAACAATGTAAGCTAACGATGTGAACTCAGGAACATGGAAGCCCGAAAGCGAAAGACATATTGGCGAAGTCCAACAGGAGCTTGGAGACCTGAAGCTGGTGGAAGACGGACAGCAAATATGAGGTCTCGCAACAATCCTACAATTGCATGATTAAATGGAGGACACGTTATTCCCTTTTTTTTTTCTCGCCCTTTATAACTGCACCTGTATATTTTTACATCTTATTCGCTTCGACTGCGGTGGGCTGGGTTCCGCATCGGTTTAACATTTATATTCGGGTAATATTTCTTCTTCTTCTTCTTGTCGGTTTCGACCCTGCGCATAGGTGTCGCGGCTGTGCGTCGGTAGGAGGCAAAAGGGCGGCTTTTACAAACATTTGAGGCAGCATCAAGCATTGGGACAAGCTTAGCACTCATGTATTCTTTTTTGGGTTTTTTGACACCTTTTTCGGAGGGGAGCATAGATGCTGGATGGAGTTTGATTTGATCTGCGGTCGGCATATATACGCATATATACAAATATCATTGGCCTTTCCGACCTTTTTATTTCTCATGGGGGATGGTGAATAAGTTTAGAGTATGGGTATAGGTGTAATGGTTGCACCTCTGTTAGAAGGTTGTTGACTTGACAAGGACATGTCAGCTGGATCGAGGCCATCTAGCCAGATCAAGATGCTGCACCCAGATCGGGGCCATGTATCTTGGCTAATCAATAAGCGAGCCTCTACGGCAGTCCAGGGCGTCACAAGACTAGCCCGTGAGTGTTGCTTTCTGGCTGCTGGCTGCTCGCCGCCAACGTTTGCCGTCGCAAGGCAGATATAGCCGTCGACGCTACCAATGCAATCTGGCCTGCGGATTGGAGCCGAGGTCACTAAGAAATCGTGTTATCCACACAAACACGGTGTTCGCTCCGAGGACCCGCAGAAGCTATCCGTGACGAAGTGCGGTTGTAAGAAAAGGAACCGCTGTGTCGATGGATGCAAGGTAAAGGAGGGTTTATCCGTGGTGAAGCCTTGTACATACTCCCGGACTTCGTACCGAGGGCCGCATATACAGGGTTTTTGATCCGTGATGATGATGGTTTTGTAGGCCTGGATATTACCGCTTGTGGACAGTGCTGAGTTTGTAAGACGGGACGCATATCAGCTGCGTAGGACAATAAGAGCAAAAAGGGAATATTCATATACACCATTGTCTGTCCTTTGATAAATGGCCACGTTTTGCAAAAAAAAAAAAAAAAAAATACCGATACACAAGTCGGCCAGACACCGAAATCATGAAAAACTGCCCGTCCAAAAGCCAAGCCAAGCGTAGTTTTTGCCCCTGCAGCCCGAACCGGACCGCACATGCTTGCGGGCCAAGAAGTTGCCATACGGAGGCTCCTCCATTTTAGGGAATTCTGCCCCCTCTCTCGTGGAGCGAATGAGGGGGGCAGCACGGGCTGTTTCTCTCGTTTTTTCCTATTCGGATAAGGCTTGCCCTTTGTATGTACAGTATGTACAACTATAAGCTCTTAAAAAAAAGGCCAAAGAGAGGCAGCTTCGCGAACCCAATGTGGAGAAGTACAAAACGCCTCCCTCTTTTTGGTGTGGCTGGTTTTTGCTATACTGTACCACCTGCGACTAACAGCTGCATGCTAAACTGACTCCCGCTCTCAGCTCATGAACACGGTCCGAAGTGGGCGGTGGATTCCCATCTTTTTGCGCTCTCTTCCCTTATTGTGATTTTGATTACTCTGGGGAAGAGGGGGGCCCAATGCCGCCTGTGCGCGGGACGGGACTGTGGCTTTTCTGGACCCTCGGTCTTTTAAAATCGTGGGCGTGTTCTTGTACGTGTTATAAAGTGAGGAGTGGATGGTGTGTGTGTGCGTGCCGCATTTTATTTATGTATGTGTTGGATGGAGAACAGGTTTTTTTTTTGTGTCAGTATTTCTTTTTTTTTTTTATTAAATTGGAATGTGAGATTTGTGTTACTTTCCCTTTTTATTCCTTGACTGTTTGTCTCATCTTCATCTATCCGTTTCTTCCTCTTCTTTATTTCTATGTGGACGGTTTGCGATACACGATAGCATCAGGATACGGCAACAAAGGGTCGTCATCTCCTGTGACGTTGGCGAGGAGAGCTTGAACATTCACCAACAAAGACAAACATGGCCATCTACACACGGGCCTGCTCCGGGCCTCTCCTCGGCCGGAGCGCCAGAACGGCCGTGCGAGCCGCGCTGGGACGAAGAGCGGCCATGAGCTCGACGGCGACAGCCACGGCAACGGCAGCAACCGCAGCTGGCTTTGACGAGAGTCTGCTGCAGGGCCGGGCAGAGTGGCAGCAGCCGGCGAGGCCTCTGGCGCCGGAGGGGCTGAGCTTGAGGACGGGCCCGATGGAGGTGAGCAGACACGCTGTTGAAGCATACACTTACTAACATCATCTTCCAGCCCGCCCTCTTCACCGGCACAATCTCCGACCACTTCGCCTCCATCGTCTCGCTCCACGGCGACCGTCCGGCCGTCATCGCCCGCTCGCCAGCCTCATCATCACCCTCCATCGAAACAAGGCTCACCTACCACGACCTCGACCGCACGTCCAACCGCCTGGCCTCGTCGCTGGCCTCGCTCGGCGTGCGCAAGGGCGACCGCGTGGCCGTCTCGCTCGGCAACACGGCCGAGTTCGCCGCGCTGACGTACGCGCTCTTCAAGCTCGGCGCCGTGCTGGTGCCGCTGAACCCGAGCTTCAACGCCGCGCAGGTCGAGTCGGCGCTGGGCCACCTCGGCGCAGAGGTGCTCATCATCGGCGCCGTCACCGACCTCGCCTACCGCCCGGGCCGCGGCCGCAGCAACAGGGCCCTGCTGGAGAAGATTGTCGGCGACGTCCAGCGCCAGGATGGCGATGTCCAGAGCGAGGCCGTGCCGTCGCTGAGGCGCGTCATTGTGGTGGACAACCGCGCCGACCACGCCGGCATCAGCGACGACTTCAGGCTGGAGCAGTACCGCGCGCTGGGCGACTACCGGACGCTGCTCGAGGGCTCCGACGGCGCCGTCAGGCCCGACGCGCCGCTGCACCCGCTGGACACGATCAACATCCAGTTCACATCCGGCACGACGTCGGCCCCCAAGGCGGCGCAGCTCTCGCACACGGCCATCCTCAACAACGGCGCCTTGATCGCCGACCGCATGGGCCTGGCCGCGGCCGACCGCATCGTCGTGCCGCCGCCGCTGTTCCACTGCTTCGGCTCCGTGCTGGGCTACATGGCCACGGCCACGACGGGCGCCGCCATCCTGTTCCCGTCGCCGGCCTTTGACCCCGTGGCCACGGTGCGCATGGCCGCCGAGCACCAGGCTACAGGGCTCTACGGCGTCAGCACAATGCTCGTGTCCGTCTTCGAGGCGCTGGACCACGCGCCCAACCGCCTGCCCGTGCCGCAGCACCTGCGCAAGGGCATCGTCGCCGGCAGCAGCGTGCCCGAGTCGCTGATGCGCCGCATCTACCGCCGCCTCGGGCTCGACGACCTGGTCATCTGCTACGGCATGACCGAGACGGCGCCCGTCAGCTGCATGACGCGGCCGTCGGACCCCCTGAAGCAGCGCACGTCGTCGGTTGGCACGCCCATGCCGCACACCACCGTCAAGATCGTCGACCCGCTGGACCGCAGCCGCGTGCTGCCGCTGGGCGAGCGTGGCGAGCTGGCCACGGCCGGCTACCTCGTCATGAAGGGCTACTACGGCGACGCCGAGCGCACCGCGGCCGTGCGGCGTGCCGAGCCCGACGGCCGCACGTGGATGTACTCGGGCGACGAGGCCGAGATGGACGCCCAGGGCTTCGTGCGCATCACCGGCCGCATCAAGGACCTCATCATCCGCGGCGGCGAGAACATCCACCCGCTCGAGGTCGAGGACTGCCTCTTCCAGCTGGCCGGCGTGCAGGAGGTCAGCGTGGCCGGCGTGCCGGACGAGAGGCTCGGCGAGGCCGTCGCGGCTTTCGTCATCCCCAGCGAGGGCTGGACGACGGCCGATGCAAGCAGCAGCGACGACGAAGCCGCCCGGCGGTTGACAAAGGAGAATGTGCGCCGCTGGGTGCGCACAAAGCTGTCGAGCCACCTGGTGCCCAAGTATGTCTTTTGGGTCAAGGACTATCCCAAGACGGCGAGCGGCAAGATTCAAAAGTTTAAGCTGCAGGACATGGCCAAGGAGATGCTTGAGGAGGGGCTGTGAAGTTGGGCGGGACCGAAATCCGACAAAAAAAGAAATAAAAAAAAAAAAAAAAAGATAAAAAAAACCATGTAGTTAGTGGTGCGAGAGCATCTTCTCATATTCTCATATGACGTGTACAGCATCTTTTTGGATTTGTTCTTTGGAGTTTATAGCGTTTTGGCTAGGGGCCTGAGACATGATTTACTATGTTGGCCTTTTAAGCAGTTTATTAATCTTACACCTTGCCATTACTACATCATGCCAATAATCCTTACAAGAGCTTCTCGCAAATGTATGTATACATGTATGCATAACTATATATAGGTATCTAACAACCATGATATATCAACTCCAAGAGTCTATAACTGCAACTTTTCCATCGGCCCATCAGCCGGCTTTCATAAACATATGGTATCAATCAGGGCTGTACCCGTCCCGTCTTGCTCGAACCTGAGCCCTTGGCGGCTTTCATTCAAACCCCTACCGAAATTGAACATGGTAAACCCAATATCCCAAACAAAAGTTTTTCATGTGAAAGAAACAGCGTGCCTCACCTCCCGGTAAAGGGGGCCGAGAAAACATGGAATCGCAAACCAAACAGGAGCAAGTTGTAAAACACGCCTCAACGCCATCGTCCCAAGAAATAAATCTTCACTTCCTGCTGTTCCCTTCTCTCGCTATCCCCAAGCTTGTCATTTGGGAATTCGTTTATTCCACCTGTTTCTCGCAGCCAATACGGCCAAGAAGCTCCTTGCGATCGCTGTGTCCCGGTAAGCTAACTCCGCTGGCAGAAGCCTGCTTCTTAAGCCCGTTGCGTCGCTCCCAGCTCTTCAGGTCCAAGTCTTCCACGCCCACCTCTTGCTCAAGCGGCTGGATTTCCTCGTAGATGAGCTCCTCCTCGTCTTCGTCCCCTTCATACTCGTCGTCGCTTCGAGAATCCTCGGCACCGTCTCCGCGAACAACCTTGATGGCAACCCGGATAATCATGGTGAACCAGAAAATCGTAATGCCCTGCAGGAGGAGGAGAGGCGTGAGGAAGGCCCATTTGACGGTTTCGTTGTAGCAAACACGTCCGGTCGCGTTGAAGAATGGCTCAATCAGGTAAGCAAAGCCGGCAGGAGCCTCCGTAGGTCCAACCAACGAGTCATTCGGTCCAACAAAGCAACCACCGGGCATGATGACAGGCGTGTGGGCGTAGATGGACCAACAGACCATGAGGTAAAACACGTGTCGAGCCACAAACCATGACACCATGAAGAGGACAAACGTCAAGTCGCATAGCATCTTGTAGCCGCAGTACTTGAGGCATTTGGCAACCTAGAAGCGATTATCGAGTCAGTAATCATACAACGGCCAGCTTGATCAAATCAGACGGCGGCTTACGGGAAGGAACAGATCCACCACGTCCATGATGACCAGGATGAACAGTCCAACGCGGGTGAAGTGATAGCAGTAGCAAGACGAAATCAGGGCCGTGGTGATGAGGTGGTGGCTAAACATCTGCCAGTGGTCCTTGCGGCGATCCTCGATGTTGATGACAACAATTTGCTGCAGCCAAAAGGCCCACTGCGCAAGCATGTAGCCCTTGAGGAGGCCGCCCATTTCGCGATTCGGCCAGTCGGTCCATAGCTCTCTCATGTTCAGCCAAGCGGGAGAATTGACATACAGATACTATATATAGTTACAGTCAGTCAGTGACGGTCTCCCACAGCAATCTCACTTTCACCGCCACGTACCACTCCCGTAGGCCAAAAGATCATGTAGTAAATCAGCAGCCAGGCCTGTTCGCTAAATCGGGTCATGTCTTTTCGGTTGGTGATGCCGTTGAGCTTGGCAAAGGGTGCCAGGACATAATCCATGGTGCCGGCTCGGAGGCCAGTGAAGAGAACAATAAAGGCCGCAATCAAGCAGAGATCATCCTGCCCGGTGGCGTACTTGCCAGTCGCTTCATTGAAGTAAGAGAGGTGGAAGAACTTTCGCGTGTGTATTCTGGCTCTGGGGATGCAGGCGTGGGCAAGGACAAGAAGAGAGAGCATATTGAGCGACAGGCCTATATCCATCGAGACGCAAAGAGTCAGCAAAAGTTCCGCGATTGTTGATGCTGTGAGTAGTCCGCGATATAGAGAGTAAAAGAGCAATGCTGCGCTGAACAAAGCCTGCGACAGTCATAGAGCGCAACTCAATTGCGCGGCTACCTGCGGGGAAGTGCAACAACAACTCCAAACATACCGACTTGGTGCTCGACGAACCAGCGAGCGAGAGGCTTCCAGATGCCTTCGTCCTTGCGCCTCACCCGACGCACGAGAACAACATTGTTGCCATTGGTCTGCATATACCGCTGCCCGTTGGCAGAGCCGTTGGCCAGCCGTGAGCCGTGGGGAGCTGTAGAGGAGCTGGCGGCCGATTTCTCGCCCGCAGCCTTGGTCGCAAGGCTATCTGAGTCGCCCATGTTGTCCCAGGGGCTCTTGTAGGAGGGAAAGAAACGAACGAAACAAGGAAAAAAGAAGGAAAAAAAAGAAAGTAGCGGTCGCGAAAAGAGCAACTCGACACTCCCTGCACCAGCGCAACTATGAATGACTAGAATAAAAATAAAAAATAGGGATGGAGAGAAACTGCGGAGGTGAGTCCAGAATTGCTGCGACCGCCCAGTTCCAAGTTAGAGGCGTCCAGAAGGGTGTGGTGGGGGTGGTGGGATGTCTCACTGTTTTGGCTGCTGGTTGGCCAACTTTTTTTTTATTCCTCCCTTGCACCCTCTTTTTTCTTTTCAGGTGCGCCAGCTGCGGAGTGGCGCCCAAAGCTTGCAAATTGCTAGCTTCCCGAAAGGAGCTTTGGAAGGATTTTGACGCCTACAATTGCTCGGTAAACAACTGCTGGGGGGGGGGGGGGGGGGGGGGAGGAAATGAAAAGACCAGACGCTTTAAAGACCCATTGATTGGAGCTTGCTGGGTGACGAGAGACGAAACGAGGCACGCAGGCTGGCCCCGGAAAAACAAGCAAGCGAGAAAGGACAGATAAGGCGGTGGAGCGCCAGATCAGAGGGATCAGCAGTAGATGCGAGTAAGTCGTCAAACGAAGCCAAAACCTGCTGCTGGTGCATGTACCTCGTACCTGGTGTAGTAGTACTGACAGACGAGACCTTGTAAAGTAATAAGCATTCGTCAATAACACCAACTCGCAGCGTCTTGTTGTTGTTCTGTAAACCAACTTACAGCAGCAGTTGCACGTTGGTGCCAGCGCAATACGAGCAGTCAGCTCGCTTTGCACATCACATCACCCATCCAACAGCAAAAACTCGCTTTAGACGCAGCTCGTTTGCCGTTTCGTCTCAGGCACATCCCTCCCCGGCTCAAATGACGTTTCTCAAAAGTCCCACTATAGCAAACACGCTCTTATTGCACACAGCATGCAAGTAACATGACAAGAGAAAAAAAGGACCTGACGCCAACTCTTAGGCGGTGAGGGGGGACGGGCCAGTGGTGCGTCGGCCGCATGCACTAACACGTACAGGGCACTTTGCGCGACCCGCTAGCGGAATGGGCGCTGCAGAGGAGTGCTGAAGCCGCTCTTCGGGGGGCTCGCTAAAGGACCCCCGGCGCCCCTGGGCTCAACAAATGCTTGATGCGCCATCAGCGGGTGATTCGCTCTCGCTGGATTAACCTCAGCCCTCAAGCGGCTACCATGCGGTGGGCACCAATGGTGACTTGCCTATTTCTCCTCTTTTGAAACCGCTCAGAGGCCCGTGCGAGTCGAGCTTTTTGTCGTATCAACTAGCAACTAATGCAGTACTGGGTACTATGGGTAGTCATGATCCATAACTCCTCTTTCGTTCGGCGACAAGGAATGTCATTGCCGTGTGATACGACGCAGCCTGAGAGGCATATTTGCGCTTCAGACTTTCCAAGAAGTGCCAGTGTCCGCAGTGGGTACCATATCCGGATGTTTTTGTGTGTGGTGGTGGTGGTGGTCGTTGCTTGGAGCACACAAGGGCAGCGAACTGCGAATCCCCGCACACGTGGGCCGAGTATAGGCTGTTGCGTGCAAGAAACAGCAACTCTTCCTGGATACGCGTAAAAATCTCTCTACGTATGACTCCAATAGTCTACATCTTTGAAATTCCTCACAGTCGTCTTGATAGCCTCGGGAGTAGCGTTGAGTGCTGCCGCTAGGACAATCTTGTTGCGATGTTGTAATGATTTCTGCAGCAATAATCTGAATAACTGCAACTGCCCAAGACTACTATTGCTTAGCAAACAATCTTCTTCAACATCTAAATCAATCTCATCTTAGTCAACCAAGATCAAGTGGGGGCGGGGCCTACAATGTGCGTCCATGACATGATGGACGGCGGAGCCTCTATACAATACGCATATCCCACTGTCATCTGACCATTTGCGTCGTATGGATGCCTCAAGGGTCTACAAATGGCTCAACCCATCTTTACACAGGCAGGCCATTTCCTTTTTTCCCCCTCAGAATGACATATACATGCAGGCTGATCAGCTTGAAATAAGCAACAAGCGAGGTCGAGTTTTTTTTCAAGCCCCAAGGACAGGGTTCATCTAACAGCATCTTTAACTATACCGCTCTCAGCTGACCACTTATACACGGATGCTCCATTGGAAGAAGCAGCAATCAAATTTGAACGCAGTCATGAATACGCTCATACAATGTCCCAACATTTATAGCCGTAGTAGCAAGCAGGGCCAAAACAAACAAGAAAGTAGCCTCGTACCAGCTGAAAGAACATACTAAGTAATACTCCCTTCCAGCTTACTTCAATCCGAATGTAGACCCTGACTCACGCAAGGGTTTTCATCTTATGCCATACGTACCTGTAGCTTACTGTGCCATATCCGAGACTATTACCGGCGCACGAGGCGGGGAACAAAATGCTTGGCGGTAGCACTTGAAAGCAAACCAAAGCATCCCGTAACTGTACTTGTACATCCAGATAGTACTACTTCTCCATACATGCCCCGTACGGAATCCCATCTTGCATGCCCGCGCGGGTCCAAGACGGAATCTGCTTGGACTGCCCTTATTCTATGGGTTCTGTGCCCGCATGTTAATGTTAAAAGCTGCAGCCGCCTAGTGCTGGCTTTTTTTTAGGGGACCAGAGCTTCAGAAGCTTCTAGCTTCCAGCCAATCACATCATAGGAGGCTTCCAACAAATCTGCTGCACAGCCACACCACATCTCCAGGCACCCAAAGCAACCCTCAGCCACTTTCCCCACCCGACCAGTGATTTCTAGCCGACATCATTCATTCCGCCACAGCGATCGCCTTTCCTTGCGTCCCCTTTGGAATCTCGTAACAACGAAAATCCTCCTTCCAACCATCCAACGAACAGATTTCCTAGAGGAGAGCGAACAACCATGGCGTCCACCGCGAAATACCAGCCCGCCGCCCAGCAGGAGCCCGACGACGATTACACCCACGCGCCGCCCGCGTACGGCAGCACCGCAGCCGAGGCGTCGTCGTCGGCGCACGATCCTGGCTTGTTTGCTCAGCCGCGCAGCAGCGATGACAACATTCCCGACGACTTCAAGGTAGGTCGGAAGAAAATGCCCTCTCCACTACATTGTTGCTCTCTTTCTCTCTTCGTCCTGCTGAAAAAGCTCTCTCTTTTCTGCTATATACCTCAAAAAAGACAAAGGGCCGTTTGTACTGACGTCACTTGTGCACTTCTTAGTTTGGAGGCTCTGTCGCTGAAGCCACCGTCGACATTCGCAACCAATTTGTCCGCAAGGTCTACAGCATCCTCACCGTCCAACTCATCGCCACTGCGGCCCTCGGCTCCGTCAGCTTCTTCAGCGATGCATACAAGAACTGGATCCAAAGCCACCCGGGCCTCGTCTGGGCATCGGTACGTTGTTTCGCTCCCCAAATACCATACATAGCTAACATGATGACTTCTAGCTCTTCGGCGCCATGATCTTCATGGGCCTCACCTACTGGAAGCGCAAATCCTATCCAACCAACCTCCTCTTCCTCTCCCTCTTCACCCTCACCGAAGCCTACTCCATCTCCGTCATCGTCTCCTTCTACAACACCCGCATCGTCCTCAGCGCGACAATCATCACCGCCGGCATCTTCGTCTTCCTCACGGCCTTTGCCAGCCAGTCCAAGTACGACTTCACTTCATGGATGCCATACCTCTTCGGCGCCCTCTGGGGGCTCGTCATCTTTGGCTTCATGGCAATGTTCTTCCCCTACAGCTCCACCGGCGAGCTCATCTACGGCGGGCTCGCGGCCCTCATCTTTAGCGGCTACATCCTCGTCGATACGCAGATGATTATGCGCCACCACCATGTCGAGGAGGAGATTGCCGCCGCCATCAGCCTGTACCTCGACATCATCAACCTGTTCCTCGCTATTCTGCGTATTCTCAACAGCCAGTCTAACAACTAAAGCTGGTGAATGGCTGGTTGTTGTAGCTCTGCTCGTACTAGATGCAGGAGCTCCAAGATTGTGATTAAAGCTTAAACAGGCTGTCGAGTGTTCAAGTGTGATTTTTGTCTTTCTCTCGCAAATGTAGGATAATGGGTTAAAGTGAGACAGGAGTGCATCGGATAATTATTGCTTCTTCTTTTATTATTTTTTTTCCTTTTTTTTTTTCCGTTTCTCGTTGGTTTATCTCTTCTCTTTTGCATTCTATGGTTGCCTTCGGTTTTTCTTACCCTTGTAGTGCAACAGATTCTCAGTGTATTGAATTGAATAAATAGCTCCTTTCAACTCATCAAACATTCGATTTGACTAAATTTACTACAAGACAAGCTTGGTCAACATGAAGAAGGTTTTGAATGTATTTGATATCTGCATTAGAAGTCCACTACAGTAGCTAGAAATAAATAAAAAAGGCAGTTAAAAAAACAGGGGTACCATTTAACAAGATGGCTACTGATGCAGCTTTAAAAAAAAATTAGGATACCTTGCGAGGGTGTACAGAAAGAGGCTGGGCAGCAATATGAAAACTCCCAAAAGATGCCAAAGCACACATATAGCTCTGCTCCGCATGATATTATGCTGAGTAGCCGCATATCTCCGCCTTTGCCACTTCGAGAGACCCTCCTTCGTCGGGGTATACGTCGTCTTGTTCCAACGGCAATCATCCTCTCCGTATACTCCACCGTGCAACTCCCCTTCCCTCAACCCCTCTTCTCCAGCTCAACCGCCAAGGTCACTTCTCGAGTTGTCGTAGGTCGCAATAAATAAACAGATGGAAAAAAGTAGAAAATCAAACTCGATTCTGCAGCAGCTGGGAGAGGGGTGCTCTCGTCTCTTTGCTCTTCAGTTTGTGTAGGAGAGGTAAAACCCAACGCCGGCAGCGATAAATAGACCAACGTCGCAATTTACTTTTATAATGCCGAAGAAAGACCTAATATGTGATTCTAGAGAATCTACTCCTCGGTGACACTGGTTTCCAGCGCGGGGGACGCCTGGGCAGCGGCAGTCTCGCGCTGCATGCGGGCCTCTATCTCGCGAAGCTGCGATTCGCGCGCCAGCAGCTCTTGTCGCTTCTCGTTGATCTCGCGCTGGACCTTGAGCTCGATCTCGCGCAGCTTCTCCTCCTCTCGTCGGAGCTGTTCCTCCTTGAGGCGGACAGACTGGGAAGCCAAGTCCTCAGGGTTCATGGAGCTATCAAGTCTGTTTTCACATTAGTTTGCGACGGATTCTAGCAGATTACATTTGTGCTTACCCAGAGGCACCGCCATCCACACTCTTAGATAGTTTCTCGGTACGGTAGTTCTCATACAAGAAATCGTGGGTGATTTCTTTCAAATCAGCCAGGTGGCTGTGCAGAAGGGCTGATCGAATAGCCAAGAAGTCTGAATGACGAGGGTTCTCGACCTCAACAACACCCCATGGGTACTGGCGGGCACGGACCTTGCGGCCACCAATCTCGACCACGTCTTCTGAGCCAACAATGGCAAAAGGCATGAGGCCTCTCAACTCGGCATTCTCCTCAACGGTATCTTCGTCGTCCTCCTCAATGTCGTAGGGGAAGTTGTAAACGGGGATCCTGTAGTGCTCAATGTCCTCCATGACCAGCTTCTTCGACTCTGCAAGCTCCTGGGGGGTCAGAGTATCGGCTCGGCCAATAACGGGAATAACGTTGACGCGGGGCGCAAGACGCTTCATCAATTCGATATCGAGCTCTCGGAGCCTGGTGACAGCAGCGCGTTAACGGACAAGTAACTGGGGTGACACAAGGAAGAAGCTTACCCGTGGCCGGTAGGGGTGATGAAGTAAAGCATGGCGTGGACACGGTTGTCCCTGAAGCGAGGGTTACGCTTGATACGAGACTCTTCGGCCAGAATATCATCGTATTGTCGCTCGAGGTAGCCAACGATTTCTGAAAAGCTATAATTGATGGTTTAGCGTGCATGCGTCGAGATATGGGTGAAGGATGTTTGGGCGGGGCTAACCTGGCCTCGTTGTCGATCTGGTCGCCAAATCCAGGGGTATCGACAATGGTCAGCGAGATTCGGGTGCCTTCCTCGTCAAGTTCAAGCTCTGATGGAGCAATTAGCGGAGTTTGGACAAAAAAAATTCACAGTAATGGAGTCTGATGTCACGTACCAACCGTAAGGGGCTTGATCTTGACGCCCTCCTCAATGTGCGCGTTGGAAGCATCGTCGGCTTCCTTATGCTCGAGAACAGACTTGCCGCAGAGCGTGTTGACAAAGGTGGTTCGGCCTACAGAGGCACAATGTGAGTCTGGGAATCCCCCTTTGAAGCTGCGGGCGGGCGAATTGTATCGCGAATGGGTAGGGCAGCGACGTACCAGTGCCAGAGGCGCCACACACCATCAGGCAGAACTGAATGCCCTTCTTGACATTCTTCTTTCGGCGGATTACCTTCTATAGCGTCAAGAGCTGTTAGTTTCTGCGCGTTCTCGTGCCAAAGGCCGTGGCGTGGGCCGCAGCATCGCCCTGGAGAGCATGTCTTGGAAGCGACGCATGTGCATCCCTATTCTTGGACTGGCACGCCAAAAAGATTTGCGGGAGACGGAAGATTGGACGTACGGAGGACATCATGAGAGGCGACTGTAGAGAGGGGGAGGGACCTTGGAACGGTGGGCGAGGATTTGCAGAAGCAACGAGAGTGAAGAGAGAGGAATGGGTCAAGACGAAGCTCTTGATGGGGGAAAAAGATGGAAGAATTGGGGCGGTTTGGTGGCGGTGATTAGAGGCCAGGGGAAGTGCTAGCTAAAGGGGAAGAAGGCGTTGTATCTGGCGTTTGCGAGTCCAATTTCACGCCTGCACAGCTGTCGGGTTGGACCTTTCAGTTCAGGGGGGCCACCAGCTAGGCCCAGAAGAGCAGACCGCCCCTACCCACGGCCCTGGCCTGTAGCTCCCTACTACGAACGAGAATCGGCGGCGGTGGCACTAGGCGCCAGGTACAGCGGAGGTACTGCTGCCAGTGCCGCCCGGGGAACGGCAGTGCTGGCTCTCAGGAAGGTACTGCGGGAGTACCTGGGCTGGAAATCATGCAATCCCAAAACGCACTAACAGACGCAACCCGGACAGAGAAATCGCAGTACAGTACGAGGCTACGGAAATTCACCAGGAAGCACAGCATACAGGAGGACATGTGCAGCTGCTGAAAGAGAATCAAAATGACAAGTGAACCTCGCCATCAAGTATCTTTCTGCTTGCCACCATCCCGCTCTACCTTCACTTTGAGAGATGACCGCGGAATGCCTGGCTGATTGGGCATAAAGTAATACGAGCAAGCGAAGATTATGCTTGGAGATGAAGTGCCCAAGTGGCCTTTTATAGGTAGGGACTGGACCTACCTGTATTAGGCACCTGGCCTGTTCCCCAGAAGATTGCCAACATACTGCGCTTTGTACTAGACGGTATTGAGCCGCCTCGTATTCCAATGCTACGCAGCAATTACACCAGAAAACCTGATGCTCCAACTCGTATTACCATGTACACAGAGCATCCAAGGCGTCTTATCTGCCCAACTACGGGCCTCTGTGTCTATCGAGTGATGCGGCGGCTTTTTAAATGAGTTATAATTCATCTTTGTAAACTATTTCTACTTTATTTACGCTCACAATAGGCCTCCAGTATTGCGTCCAGCCTGTACTTTGCAATACCTACTCCAAGATGCATATCGCGACTCAAGATTGAAAGGGGCGGCCGGGCCACTCATTTCTAGCGTGCTGTCGCCCCAAGGCCGCGCGCCCAGCGGCCCCCCACGGCAACTCCAGCACCAAATGCCCGCGGCTGGGTCGCTCCGCATCAGCTCCCGTCTACTGTAGCCTGTAGGTGCAGTTAGCAGCAGTACTGCACTGCACTGCAGTCTTGTACCGGCTTAGCAGCACGCCTAAACTTCAAACAGCAGCAAAGTTCATCAGTACATACGTTGATGTACACGCGTATATCGCTCTGTGGAATCGCATTTGACTTTGACAGGTGGATGTGCCCTTTGCAGCGTCTGCATCCCTATCGCTCACTGTCTCTCCCTTCTCCATCCTCGCGCATCCATGCGCCTCCAAGGACCGCTGCAGCAGATGCATTCATGCCTTCATTGCTGACGGCCAGCGTTCAAGCTTATGTTGCGGGTGATTCCAGCCTCTAAAGCCGATAGCTGGCGGGGCCCCAGCGACTGCAGTGACCGACCACCGAGCGCCGCAGAGTCCACCCAAGATTGCCGAGCTGCTGGGCATCGCCGTCAACAACATCCGAACATACCCAGTGATACCCCCAGCGCGAACGCTTTCTGTACGGAGCCAGGAAGAAACTGCTTCTCCATCTAGAGCACGAGTGATACGAGAAGCTATCCCGCTCAAGTCTTGTTTGATTTTGCCCTTGTTTTGCCCTTGTTTTTCTCTCGTCTTTTTGCACCTCACTCTCGGCTGAAACCGCTCTCACCGCGATGAATGTACGACCGCCTATAGAGTCGTCCTCTCCCACGGCAGTTCTATCTGTGGCCTTCAACAAAGACTCCAGCTGTTTTTCCGTGGGTTTGGAGTCAGGAATATGCGGTAAGCCGCCGTATAGCGGGCCCCTTGATGAAGCCAGACTTTACAGCCAGCTGACCATGAGATCGTCATCATGTTATATAGTCTTTCATACCAAATCATGTCTGCTCAAGGCATCAAGAGGTACGTGATGATCACGGCACATATCGGCTGTTCACATATAAGGCAACTAACATCTAATGAGACTTCAACGCTGGCATCGGCCTTGTACGGATGATGGGAACGACAAATTACCTCGCTCTTGTTGGCGGCGGTAAATCTCCAAAGTTCGCCATGAACAAGGTATCTATTCCCTTTTATCCTGCAGCACTATGATGAATAATGGACATCTGATTCGGCGTGTTTCTAGGCCATCATATGGGATGACATGAAAGGCAAAATTGCGTTGGAAATCTCAGCTCTCAGTGCTATTCGCGGCGTCCAGCTGAGTAGGGATCGCATCGTCGTCGTCCTCCAGAATAGCGTGCGCGTCTACTCGTTCGCTAAGCCCCCAGAGCTGCTTCACGTATACGAGACAGCCGATAACGTCCTCGGCCTGTGCTGTCTCTCAGATAAGAAGCTTGCCTTTCCAGGCCGCACAACGGGACAGATTCAGCTCGTAGAGCTTGGCACGGGTAATGTTAGCATCATTCCGGCTCACTCATCTGCTCTCAAAGCTATTCAGCTAAGTGCAGACGGAGAGTTGCTGGCCAGCGCCAGCGAGACTGGAACTCTTATCCGTGTATACTCGACCAGCAACTGCGCCAGGTTAGCAGAGCTTCGCAGGGGCATCGACCCAGCAACCATATTTTCCCTCGCCTTCTCGCCGTCTGGATCATTATTAGCCTGCACATCTGACAAATCTACGCTCCACATCTTCGACGTACCTCATCCCCGGCGGCCAAGTGCTCATCGTAGCCCGCAGCCAGGTAGTGCAGGATCAGACGCAGACGTCGGGAAATGGGGCATTCTCAGCAAAATTCCACTTATGCCGCGAATGTTTTCCGACGTCTACTCTTTTGCTTCAGTGCCCTTCGAGGCCGGTAACGAGTCCATGATTGGCGGCATACCATTTACAGAGGGCACCGTGTTGGGAACTACAAGGCCGCCCAAGGGAGTTATTGGATGGATTAGTGAGGACAGCCTTGCTGTTATTGGCGCAGGTGCAGATGCACGATGGGAGAAATTCACATTGGTTGATGGCGATGACGGAAAGCGGCACTGCATCCGCGAAGGCTGGAAACGATATCTAGGAAACTCATGAGACAAACGCAAGGCAGAAGGAAGAATTATCCAAGAGTAACGAATGATTTGATTCAGATGCAACGGGCATATGGCGTTTTTTTGGGTGGGCAGCAATAGTAATGTTTGGAAAGAGACGTGGGAATGTTTTGGGTAATCGCCCTGTTAGGGACTATAGTTGTAGCTTTGGACTAGATGTTAATCTTGACGGCGCCGAGGAGATCGGCTTCTATTTCTCCTATGACCGTCGTCGTCGTCTTCTCTCCTTCTCCTGCGTCTTTCCCGGTCATCATCTCGTCTGTCATCGTCTCTTCTATGTGACCTGCTGGCATCGTCTCGTCTGTCGTCGTCTCTTCTGTGTGGTCGCCTGTCCTCGGACTTCTTTTCCCGCCGCCTATGCCGCTCCTGTGAATCTCCCCGAGAAGAGTCTCTGTGCCGTCTATGGCGCTCTCTCGAGTCATCTCGATATCTTTCTCGTCTTGATTCGCCCTCTGAGGTTCTTTTCTCTTTCTCCGATCCCTCTTCCCTCCGAGATCTCTCACCTCGGCCATCATCTCCCTTCTCTCGTCTTGATCTGTGATGTCTGTGATGTCTGTGTCTGTCCGATTTCTCTTTCCTGTCAGCTCTCCGCCGCGCATCTTCCACCTCTTTCTTCTTCTCCTCAATCAAGAAGCCCTTCATCGGGTCATCGTCATCGTGATCTCGCATCAATAGAGCCAATTCTCTCTCCTCCGGTAGCATCGGTCTCTGAACTTCCTCTTCTTCGCTCATCTCGTCGTCAGACACAGGTCTGCCCTCTCTGCGTTGGATATCTTCCCAGCCAATCTTGTATTCGTCTTGGTCTTCGTCGTCTCGAGCTTGGTACCGAGCGTGGTCGACTCGTAGTAACCGGCCGCCAATCTCAGCACCTCCTAGGTTGTCCACTGCCAGATCTGTGCTCCGCTGGTCTTCGTATTTCAGCCAGCCGAAGCCCTTGGATTTTCCTGTTTCCTTGTCGCGCACGAGTTTTAGGAATACCGGCTCGCCGAATTGGGAGAATATTGTGACAATGTCGCCTTCGGAAAGTTCATATGGGAGGCCGCCGAAATAGACAAAGGCTGTGTCGCGATAATCTACATGCCATGACGCGTCTGGTGAACTTGGAGCATGTCAGCTTTTGCGCTTCGCAATTGATGGTTGGCGGAGTGTTCAAGTACAGCAGACTCACATTCCATTTTCAATCTCTTTTTTGTTGAGCGCTTGAATGGCGCGTATCTGATTCATGGTGACTAGTTCGACAGGCAAGACTTTTTTTTCCAACAGATGTTACAACACAAGAAGAAGAGGCGCCGCTGTGTTGTAGTGATTATCGCAGTCATGCAAGGCTGAAATGTAGCGATCTGCAGTGGCTGCTAGCTTGCAAGGCTACGGGCTGCAATAGCACCTGGAGCCTGCTGGAGGCCACCGCTCTTCGGGCGTTCGTTAGCGCTGGGAGCTGTACTGTGCCGGGTCATCTCCCGGACCGACAAGATACCCCAAGCAGCGACCCTGAACGAGGAGCTTCTGCCGCAGCTCTGGGTAAATATCCTCGCCTCCAAGACCTGTGTCGTCCTTTTCCTAATACTCGAGCCGGAGCTAGACGGGACATTGACGAGCAGTCTGCCGGCGCAGAGGCTTTTGTCCGCCACGTCGCATCACCGTTGGTATATCTTCAGCAGCAAGATGCTCCACCAACATCCCTAGATCTCCATCATCCCACCTTCAGACTACAACGACATCAAGCGCGCGCCTTGCCCCCTATAATATTCTCGGCTACCAAGTCCACGCGCTTAGTACGGACGAGTACGCATATGCGGTGATTTGGCGACCTCTCATATTTCTTCTTGCAAGCATTCTGGTTTAGCGAAGCTACCATCTCCGAGGTGCGGGGGCCGCGACCATGGCGAACAGGATATCAACATATACGATGACATCAAGGGACGGCGACAGTCAAAATGGCGAGCCAAAGAGGAATTTATGGACTTCCATGCTAGAGTCAGTTGCCAGCGGCAAGCGATTACCGGAAAAGAACCTTTTAGTCATGGGTATGGAAGCGCCTCCCTCACAGAAGATGGCTACAGCTTTCAGGTGGTAGCTGACCGTACACTCAGGAGGCACTCCGGAATCGCAACGAGAGTTCCTGGAGTCCCTGTCAGGATCCGAACCGAAGCGCAACTTTGACCGACAAAAGATTCCGCCGATTGCGAACAATTATGCTTTGGGTTATACGTACTATGACGTTCTTGACGCAGATCAGGATGGTTAGTCCGCCTCGAGCCTCCCGGCTGTGGGAATGCCATTGTTGACTAACGGTGTTGATAGATACACTTGCTCGAGTTTCTCTCTACCTTCTTTCGCAGCCGTCGGGCGAATTCGCTTCGCTCGTTGCCCCCTTGCTCACGCCCGAAACGATACCAAATACTGCGCTGGTAATACTGCTGGATTGGTCGCAACCGCATTTGTGGCTTCGTCAAATCTGGACCTGGCTGCAAGTATTCCAAGAGGTCTTGGAACACCTGAGTAGAGATGTGCAGACCGAAATGGAAGATGTCATGAACGCATGGAAAGAGAGGGGCAGAGGAAGCTCTTCGGTCAACCTGGACGGTACTCCCTCCGCTACCGTCGCAAACGGCGATAGCGATGGCTCACTACCGCTTGGTCCAGGCGAGTGGACTGAGCCTCTTGGCTTGCCCTTGTGCGTTGTGTGTCAGAATGTAAGTCGGGATCACAAAACCTTTTTACGCTCTTTATCCTAACAGACTATAGTCACAAAAAATTGATTTTCTAGAAAAGAGCAAGGGGTGGAAAGAACCGGACTTTGACGCAGTGCTACAGAATTTACGAACAGTCTTGTTGCGACGTAAGTGTTTTTATCCCTCCTTGAAATCTACATTGCTTCCTCAGTGTCTAACATAGCTTAGATGGTGCTTCTCTCATTTACACTTCGCAGAGCACGATCTCTCAGCTGCCTGTTCTTATCCACTCCACCCTCGGCATTACATCTCTCCTAAAGCGACAGCCCTTGAAACACAATGTGATTGACCGAGATAAGATTGTCGTACCGCCAAACTGGGACTCATGGGGCAAGATTAGAGTTCTTGGCGGCTCATTTGACACAGAAAAGGTATCTCAATACTGGTCCGAGGACATCAAGCTACCTCTTGGGGCCGCTCCCCCAAGCATGGCATTCCCTGATCCCGAAGACGACGATGAGAACGGTTCCAACCAGCCCCCTCAAATTGAGAGCGCCATTGCCCTCTACGAAGAGTGGTGCAGAGACCCGAATAGTGGAGGGCTCGCCGTCGTAGAGAGCGCGATGAACGACGGCTCAGAAATAGCGATTGAAAGCGAGGATACGCAGGAATTCCTTGAACGGCAACTAAAGATTTTGGATGCGTACAAGTCAAAGGCACCCGAGAAGGCTACGGATAGCCCTCTCTCCAGCTCAACGAGGAAACAAGAGTTCAATGACGAGAAGACTGTGAATGAGCATATCGGTCCGGTGCAATTCAACATGGGCGGCATTCAGGTCGATGCTGACGATATGCTGCAACGCCTTAAGGTACGAATTCATCTCGGCATGAATAATAGTAATAATCTTTCAATCATCCAACTAACATTCTCGAATAGGACCGCAACGCACACATCGCAACCGACTCTCCTGCGGCTGAACCAGAAGCTGCCGTTGGCAACATAGCCAAGGATTTCGATAACGAGCAGCTTCACGACTTCTTTTCGGGATTGATGAATAGGACAGCCGGGGATCGGTCATGACGGAGATTCTTCAAAAAATTTTGCTCCCTCCAGTTTGGTTTAGTTTTTTAATGATCATCTTCAAAGCTTGGCGGGTTCAAAAGAAAACATCTTTTCTTGTCCTTATGTTTTTTCTGGTTAAGCGGCAAGTTCCACGAGCGAGCATTTGGAGACGAGCGCACACACATACACGTAACAAAAAGATGGAGGGTAAATGTCTTTCTCTGTATGTAGATTCAACTCTCGGATGATGATGATGATGAATTCTTTCAGGAGGGGGAGGGAGGAAAGTTGGGCTTTGGAAAGAAAAAGAAATAATTTGGTCACAGGGAGGAAGGGTATTAGGTAGGTAGGTAGGTTGGGCGTGATGAGGAAGAGACATACATACAATTTTGTAGAATAGATACCCTTGATGATGAGGAGCAAAAGAAAAAACTTTTTTCAAAACTTTTTCTAAAAAAAAATTTCTCAAATTTTTTACAGCTCAATAATAAATAGTAAGAGACGATAGATATCATTCGGTGTTTTGATGAACCTGAAGAACACGTCTATTTTGGCTGTAGTCTCTTTAGTATCAATATAGCATGACCCACCGAGACACCCTTTTTCAAACCATGCAAATTCCCTAGAAGCCAATGAAGAGCCAAAGGAACGGCCTATAAGAAGCAAAAAGGTAACGGAGAAAAGAGAGAGAGAGAGAGAGAGAGAGAGAGAAAGACTCCTCGAGGAACCCAACTTCCCCTTTCAAAGCACATCGCCACAAAAGAGCCAACTGTAAGGAAAAAGCTGTGATTTGTAAACTCCAATTACACTTTCCGTCGCGTTGACTTGTATCGTACATCCACAGTCCTCCCCTCCAGCCCCAATCCCAATCTCGCCACAACCACACCTCCCAGTAATCCCGGGAACAGCCACGGGTGCTGCAGCATCTCTGCCTCGAAAGCGTTGATCGTCTCTCGCGCGAGCCCGGTAAATTTTTCATCCGCTAGGAGCTCGCCAAGGCGGAAGAGATTGGAAACAGAGACCCCGTTGGTGGAAGGGAGCGATGTATCCATGCCGTCTTTGAGGCGGAGGATGGTGTGAGGGGAAGACGGGGCTGTTGAGTAGAAGGCGCCGGCAGAGTCGTAAAAGAAGGCGTTTTGTGATTCTATGAAGAGTGTCAGTATAATAGGGTCTAGTCATAGATGCAAATGCCCTTGGGGGGGTTAGGAGTTGATAAGACTTACTCTGTAGGTTGTCGGCAAACTCGAGGTAGCTTTCGTCGCCGGTGGCATCAAAAAGATCCAAAAGGCCATGAGTCAAATACGCATAGTCATCCGCAAAGCCTTCGGTGTGCCTCCCGCCGCTCCATATCCGATATAAGATCTTGTTCTTCTCATCCCAAAGCTTTTCTTTGATAAACGATATGCTCTTTTTGGCTGCGCCAAGATATTTTCGGCTCCTCTCTGGCTGCAGCTCCTTTAGGAAAGCTGCCGTCCGTATCAAAGCTGATACCACCAGGCCATTCCACCCCGCGACAATCTTATCATCAACGTCTGGATGCGGCCGTTCTTTTTCTCTCCTCTTCTTGAGCGCCTCTCGAGCAGTTTCTATATCTCGCTTCACAGTAGCAACAGGCATATTGAACTGCTTACTCAGCTCTTCTGGCGTTTTCCTAATCCTCAGGATGTTTTGGTTGATAAAGTCGTCGTTCGGGTCGTGATCCTCGTCCACGTTTCCATCCTCTTGGACGTCCCAATATGCTTCAGCTATGGCGCTAATGTGCTTGTCATCAGCGTTGACGACGGAAGCAAATTCACGCCGTGTCCATAGATAATAGGCTCCCTCCCTCTTTTCGGCGTCTCCTCTCTTGGCATACGAATCTGCAGCTTCGGACGAGGCAAAACCGCCGTCTAGAAGGGCAATAGGCGGCGAGCTCAGATAATCGGCGAGCTCGATAACAACATTGTAAAACTCGCTGTCTTCCTTTCCACCGCTCTTTCTCCATGCCTCTAGGTACAGCTGTAGAAGCTCAGCGTTATCAACGACCAATTTCTCAAAGTTGGGTATGCTCCAATCGGGTGTAACTGAACATCGCGCAAATCCAGTGGCTCCAATGTGGTCATGCAGTGCCCCGTCTCGGATCTTACGCAAGGTATCCAGAGCCATATCCAGCGCATGCTTGCACTCGGCTTCACCCACGACATCCTGAACAGGCGCAGGGAAGTTGACCAGATTCAGGAGAAAGGCCAATTTGGGAGGCGTCAAGAATTTGGGTGCCAAGCCGAATCCTCCATACACCGGATCAAAGGTTCCAGCAATATGCGTGTAAGCTTCTTCAAGCTGGTCAATGTCCAACTCGCTGGAAACGTCCGTACTGTCGCTCACCTTGGCTACAGGCTGGTTGGACACCGGCGCAGCCCAGCCAGCCGGAGCGATCTGCTGCTGCTGTGGGGCCGTGATGCTTCGTTTGCCCAGAGTGCCTTCGGCCGCAAATTCACGCAGTTGGCCAATGACCTCAGTTGCCTCTTTACGGCATCTTGCCTGCTGATCCTTCCAGATATTGCGCACTTTTTTCACAATGACCAGAAAATCCAAGGGCTCGTCGCCATGGTCCTCTGCAGCTCTCCTTGCTACGCTTGGGCCCGGCCAGTACGTTCCACCAAAGACGGGCTCCAGTTCGGGCGTAAGGAAGAGGTTGAGCGGCCAGCCTCCAGAGTTGCTCACGGCTTGGACGTAGTTCATGTAGATGGTGTCAATATCGGGGCGCACTTCACGGTCGACGATGATGGGAATGAATGAGTGGTTTAGGACGGCAGCGCAATCGGAGTTCATGAAGGATTCGAGAGCCATGAGGCGAGAGACTATTTGGGTCAGCGAGATTGATCCCGTGAGGCACGAGAACGAGGTTTCCATCTGGTACAACTCACAGTGGCACGCTCTGTATCCAATGTGCAGAAAGATGAGCTTGTTCTCTCTCCTCGCTCTTTCGACAGACTCATCGTCCAGCAGCTGCCATGCCACAAGACTGTCGCTATAGCCCTTGACAAACGGCGACCCGCCTTCTTTTGCGCGATTCTGGAGAGGCGGTAGTTGAGCTTCTGTGCTGCTGCCGCTGCCATCTCCTCTCTCCGACGGCGGCGAGGATTTCATGGCGACAGCAGATGCTGTCAACTCAGAGACAACCATGGTGGCGACCGAGATTCGTCGAGCTGATTGCTGTAGTTGCTCTTGTGTGGGTAGTTGATTGACCTGTCAGCTCCCCCGTCAAGCCGTGGATTTGCTAATTTTCCGCAACTCGCCAAAGGTGTTGGATGATATGCGTGATCGTGTGTCTAGATGAGAGCATTAGCTATGCGCTGAAGCTCTCGCGCTCGGTTGCGACTGCAATAAGCCAAAAAATGGCAGGGTAGGTAGATAGCGATAGTGGCAGTACCTGATCAGATAAGGCGCTGGATCTTATCGCGATTCGATCAAGAGAAACAGGAAAGATGTCCAGAAAGTTGGGAGCCTGGGATGGGTTGGGCAATGACGGAATAATGCCTACAGGTAGCTTACTCGCTATATTCTGGGGGGCACCGCTATCAACCCCGCCGAGGGGCTTGATAATGGCGCTACCCTAGACCCAATCGAGAGACCTGTTGGGCTTGCACTGGACGAATCGACGTCGTGAATGCGCCATTTCGGATGCAATGGGCAGAGGCCGTTGGTGCCATTCATCAATGGTAGACAGGTGAGAGTGGCTGCTGGTGACTAGGCTGTTTGGGTTGTATTGTATGCTGGATGTGGTGTAGCAGCTTATGGTTACATTCCGTTGAGAACTGCTACTTTACGCATGCGTTAACGCGGTATAAGTGAATCGGGGATTCAATCAACCGCAATGGTATATCATCTACCAGGTATGTGGAATTAGAGCATGTAGGTCTGAATTTCGCTTTCTACTTCTTCATCATCTTCATCATAGATTTCTGATGCACGTCCATTTGACTATTGTGTTGAAGCTAGTCGAATCACTCAATACTAATACCTAAATACCATTTGCGGACACAACTGCGGCAAATGGCTAGGCTAGCATCAAGTCACTATTTGAACCTTAATCGTGACTGGGCATGCAGCTAGATGGCAGCTATGCCCTGTTACTTTGCTTATCGTAGCTGTAGGTTTGAAATCTTTTTTTACGATATTCGACGATATGAACCACCCTTTATTCGATCGCTGCGGCTCGGACAAAAAGGTCCAATGTCAACGTCGATACAGCTCGATTACATCATCGCCGGATGCATGTGCTGCTACGACGAAGTTCCTGTTGCAAGCCTACTCAGTATATAGCAAAGTTACGAAATAGGCACCCCGTAAATGGTAGATCCAAGGAGATGCGCCTTCGGGGAGGCAGATTATGGGGGCAGTTGCCCAGAGAAGTAACATCAATACGTGCACACTCCATGACGCTGATATACTTCATGTTGCTTGAATCCATCACTGTAAATGCCTGCTCATCAAGCTGCAGGCCAGCGCCGTGGTACCTACAGCGTGCCTTGTAGTGGCGGATGGCGCTAATGCAGCCCGTTAACTTCGGCACGCTCAGCCGCTAAGCGCTACATGGGACTGTAACTTTGCTCATGCAGGCATCTGCCCACTGCTAGTATGTCACTAGAGCCCAGGACTCCTGGCAGCTTCTGAAAGCTTCATTCTTAGTCCTTTCCATCTCCATCGCCATCTCCATCGCCATCTCTGCTCCTTTGCAGTCTTCCATCTGAGGCGCCACGCAGCTTCATGGAAGAGCCGCAATATACCGTCTTCATCAGGGTGCCCATCCCTCGTCGAGGCTTTGTCGATCCAGCGCCGGTATGTGTCTCGTACTAACGCTTTAGTACCACATGCATCAGTGACAACACCGCACCAGGGCTGCTAACACCGTATCTTTGTCTACACAGGTCAGCTGGGACGTCGCCAAAGATGAGGCCCTATGGAAGATTCTCTCCGGACACAAGGAAATTGACTGTATGATACAACCCGTGGTAGTGATGGCCCAGAGACCGGAAGCATGTTCGAGCTGCTAACAGCGTACAGGGAATCTAGTGTATGCCCTCTATCAAAGCCGTGTCGATCCATTCTCCTGAGCTGCCCACTAACCATGCCCAGAGCCGACCGATTCGAAGTCCCCGTCGATTTTCTAGTGCAGCAGGTAGCCTACCTCAACGAACGACATCAATCCCATTTTCGCGCCCAAGTGAGAAAAGCAACCGCCGCGGTCAAGGGCTCTGCTACCCAATCACCCATACCCGGACCCGATTTGGCTGGTCTAGGCCATCTGAGGACGCCCTCAGCTCTGTCTATACGTCGTGATGTGTCTGCGCTCCGCAATGAGAGCGGTACATACGCATCCAATGCGCCGGCTCGCCCGACCATGTCGCGCAACACCTCGGCGACTACGACGGTTATGAGGGATGGCGGAGGCGCATCTCCTAGGACAAACAAGCCCAGTCTCCGAGCGGCTGAGCCAGCTGGGCGGAAACGACTATCATCATTGCCAATGGAATCGCCGGTACCAAGGTCTCCAAGATCTCCAAGGTCTCCCGAACAGCCTGCTGCTGAAGTCGACAAAGCGAACTCTCCTGGCCCAGCCGATAATAGCTCAAATTCCTCGTCTGACGATGACTCAATGCCGGTCCAGTCTCGCATCATCCGTCGGCCGCCGCGATTTGGGCCGCAGGAGTCATACCCTCATGGCTATCAACCCGATGAGGATGAGGAATCAGAACCTGCGTTCCAGCCGTATAGTGCGCCATTGTCGTCGCCTGACATGTCATCGACGTTGAAACTGCAAGACCGGAATAAGCCGAAGCGGAATCAAAAGGCAGTTGCGAAATCGCCCTATCATTCGCAAACCTCTGACTCGTCAGCTAGTTCACCCGCCCAGGTGCTGCGACCGGCAAAGACGCGAGATGTTAATAATGCAACTCCCTTGTCGCCTCGTCAAAACGCAGAGCCGGGAAGCAGCGAAGAAACCCACAGCATCAGCAGCAGCTTTAGCGACTTGGACGGTAGATTTCTCCACGTTGCTCGTCTTACTCTTTTGGCTAATGTTTCATTATTGCAGATGCGTCTGTCACACGATCCGCTATGGAAGAAGCCTACGCCAGTATGGATCGTGGCAGTGGAAGTCGCTTTAGCATCAGCCTTCCGTTTCGGAACAACCGCTGAATCACTTTGACGTTGTTTATGCCTGATCAATATTTATGACGAATGGAAATCGATATTTGTTTCCTTTGGGTGTTTATCTCACGAGTATTTATAATGAAGGGACCTAATGAAAGGACTATTTGGCGCCAGTGGCTGGAGTTGGATATCTAGCAACATCTATGATTTATACTAACAGATACACTGTCCATCTGCAAAGAGAGCAGCTGGTCCTTAGAACAGAGATTTTATTGTCTAGCTTTGGATGTTTAATAATGTCAAGCTGTGACTGGCCTATATTTAGGATAATATGGCAAGATTGTACCGCATTTTACGTTCTTCATTAGACATGCTAGGAAAGGTTGCTGTCCAAATACGATAATGGATGTTTCGCTAGCTTTGATAGCAGTATGATGGCAGCAAAATGAGACAATCTTCAAATCAATGTGCTAACGCGTGTTGCCAATGTCAATGTTGCGGCCAAAGCTCCATCTCCAAGCCAGTGTGTGCAACTCTGGCTGCGGGTGTTTGCAGCTGGTACACGGCTTTGCGCATCCAACTCTCTGTTTTTGGCCGCCGATGCTTAATCCGAGAAAAAAGAACTGTTGCAAAGGATAACGAGGAGTTCCTGCACTTGGCACTCTCACCGCATCGCAGCTTGGTAGCTCTTGGCTTCCTGGCTTCCTGACCTCTTGACTCGATTCTCTATCTCTACACCTAGAGGAAGAAATAAACCAAAAATCAAAGCGTTTCAAACCTTTATTTCGTCTTCACACACATATTCTAAAGAGAAACAAAGTCTTCTCTTCATCACCGCCACCATGTTTCGCCGTCTCTGGTCTGGCCTTTCCCCAGATGCCCATTTTCCTTCGGATCTCAAAGGACTCGGGTTTGTTTGCCCTTTCGCACTCTTCCTTATTACTCCGGCGAGAACTTTTGAATGACTCTTCCCTCCCGATACCTATTTCTAACAAACTTGTTTGAACAGATACTTTGTCAACGAGCAAGATGAAATCCGCTCCATCGAAAACCCGGACAATTACTTCAAATTCTTCCTGAATCGCAACCCGCGTATTTGTGCTCGCCAACGGTTCGAGTTTAACCGTAAGTGCATCTTATGTCTATGCACAGCATACCCAGCATCATTAATTTATCCACTGCATTACAAGGCCGCTAACGTATATCCGCTCCTTAGATGCCATAGAAGCCATCGTCCACAAGCGTCTCGAACACCAAGGACTGCTGAAGCTCCGCCTGCCTTTCGGTGCGTGGGAGACGGAGCCTCATTTGCCTATTTTTATCACCCCAGACTTGGAAACCCGGACTCGAATTGTCGTCATATTCGGTGAGCCCACCCACGAGCTTGGAGTCCTGGCAGGTCGCGTGGCCAATGGACCAGGAGGCATCGACGAAGGGAGCGTCATCCCGGTTGTCCGAGCTGTCAAACTGCAGAAAGCATCCGTCAGCGATGACTCTTCTCCAGGCATCTTATTGGCAAACATGGGTCAGACGTGTTGGTGGCCCGAGGGGCAGCGAGCCATCACTGTAACGGCCAACAATGCCGTGCCGCTGCCTAGTCTGGTGCATAGAGGAGTGCAGCATGTGCCAAAGATCCACGACATTCCAGGCAACAATAGCGCAGAGGAACATGTCAAATACGTGTTTAGGGAAGTACTCTCGCGCCGGGCTGGTGGTAAGGCAACCATGGATATTATAGCTACCGGGGAAAGTTGCGAGATTGTGGAGCGCTATTTGGACGGGGAGGGAGCCTGGAATATCTGGGGCAACAGGATCAGCACACTCGTCCTCCTTGGCCCAGTCTTTGACTCAGAGGGACTGAAGAATGAAAAGTTCAAGGACTTTATGGCAAAGGTAAGACGATGATACTTATCCCCTACTAAACGAAAGGCAACCATTCGGCTAACAAAGGATCCTTAAGCGAGCTTGTGCTTATGTGCTTTCTCATGAGCCCGTTGGCACCCCTCTAGCGCCTCCTGAAGGCAACCCGGGTCGTTGTATCCCCTCTCTAGGCCTCCCATGCCTCTCTTCTTCCGAACCAATGTATACGGAATCGATTTTTGTCCGAGCTCGGTCTCATATCCTCTCGTATCTCCAGGAGCTAGCTCTTGATCCCGATCATGAGAACCCACCCCTTGTTGTGCCGGCTGATTGCCCCCTACCTACGACTGAGCAGACTTGGGAGGAGGTACCGGAGGGAGAGAAACCTATCGTAATCAAGACAAATCCCGATGAGTTGGAAGAGGATATTAGGCAGATTAAGCGTTGGAAGCAATTTGAAGAGACTGGAAAGGCGCCAGAGATAGACTCGGAGATGGAGACGGAGGAGGTGGCGATAAAGGAGATGAAGATAGAGGGGATGGAGACAGGAGAGATGAAGACGGAGATGAAGACGGAGGAGTTAAAGACAGAGCCTTGAGCTCGAATCGGGGTATAGGAGCGCCATCCTAATGATCCAGACGCTCTCTGGGATGTTGATAGCTCTAGATTCCTCCTTTCATATCAGCCGGGAGACGGCTTCGTATAGATACACTGATTTAGGCACACCTGGATGCGACCGCAAAGCAAAGACTGCGACTTTCTTCAATAGCTGCTACGAATACTACATGATATTTTGCATCGTATTTTAAGAATGATTGTAACAATACTCATTTCAATACATCATAGAGAATAAACTTGGCGTACCGTACGCATTTAAACTTTGAAATAAGTCATGATGCCAGGCTTTTGCGCCTGTATATCCTCCAACAACTCCCGTGTCCGCTTAACGCGGTCTTGAATAACTGCCTCTTCGGCTTCCCAGCGGCCTTCCGTCTCCCGTGATGGTCCACTCCAGAAGGAGAAGACGGATGACTGAGACCCTGTAGCTTTCTTGTCCTTTTCTTCCTTTGCCAATGTTGATATCATGACGGACCAGTTATCTAGCCCGGTAGATAGACAATTTCTACACGTTGATTTCGTATCGCGGCCGTCATTGTTGATTTTCGGGTTTCGAAGCTGTTCTTCTGCGAGATCGACTCCATCCCTCGTCCAGGCTAGGCCGTCGTCGCGCGAGCCTGTTGCGTAGAGGATTTCGCCAATGTATAGATTTAGAGCCGCTTCTTGGCAGCGTTCTAGGGTGCTCCTCCAGGGGGGAGATGTCCCGTCAGGTGGGGGCGGGGGGTAGTCTGGCGGGGCGAAGAGGTTCAATATCTGTTGATAGATAGGTTCGCGCTTGGGTTTGGATGAGGGTGTGCGGGGTGGGTCGTTGGAGAGTGAGCGGCGGGCTTTGAGGATGGAGAGGTACATTGGTAGGGCGGAGGAGAGGTCGCCTTTGCGAGCCGTGTGGTTGGCCATGGCTGTCAGGGCGCTGAGAACGTTCATCGACGGTGGTTGGGCGCGATCCTTTAGGACTAGGGTTTTGGGATCGTATGGCAGTTTCTTTGGGTCTATGTCGGCGGTTGCCTCGGCTAGTGCTAGTTTGTAGAGAGACTCGGCGCCTTGGGGGTTGCTCTTGAACTCCATGAAGCTTGCGTATTCTAGGCATGCTTCCACCTTTTGGCGGGGGTTCAGGCCTTTGGTCGCGAGGATCTTGGTATACCAGTTGTCGGCCGACGGGTAAGCGAGCTCGCAATCCTCCTCGCGAGGAGCTGACGGGTTGCCTGGTGGGATTGGAGATGGGTGAGGATTGGACGGTCCGATGACGAACTCGGGAGGGGTGACGATGTTGCGCGTGATGTCTCGCTGCCAGCCGTCGACGTGCTCTGCGGCTTTGGCGGCCAGCATGATGGCTTCGAAGTAGCCTCTCCGCCATTCCTCGGATTTCTCTGAGATGTCGCAGGCGATAAACTCGCCAGGCACCTCTAGCGATGGATCGACGATATCCGAGAGCTTCACGACGTCCTGTCCTCCCGTCTTGGGATCTTCTAGCCGGATGACCACTCCGCGTGACAGCTCCAGAGCTCTAGCCCAATTGACCTCTCCATTCTTTGGGTCTTTGAAGTTGTTCGCATCGCGCAGGAATTTCCTCGTCAGATAGTGCCATTCGTGCGGCGTAGGGAAGTCTCGTTCCACGACCTCTTCGTTGACGGCGAACAGGACCGTCAAGACGCACACCACGACTCCCCACAATGTGAGGGTGTAGCGCACCACGAGCTTCGCCTCGTGCTTCCACCACCGTCGCCGCTCAGAGGTATAGCGCCGTACAGAGTTGGGGCTCGCTCTAGGGATGAAGAGAAAAGGCAGAATCGGTCGTGATCGGGTGTTGGATGTGGTGAGGCGGGACTGGTTGGCAAAACTCCTCAGGCATCGTGATCGGGATCCTGCCTGGGGGAATACAATCTTGCGGGTTATTAGTCTGGGGGCCATGGCGGCGCTGGCCTAGAAGCCGGAGTCCGGCTGGTGTAGAAGCCAAGGCAAATGGGTGGGATGATGCCTTTTTTCTTTTGGTTGCTTTGTCGATTGAAGATGCGCTCATTGATCTGCTAGGTGTCTATCGGATAAGAGATATGCAGATATCCAGTTTTTGGTGGGGTTAGCTGGTCTTATCCGCTTATCGGAAGAAAGTTTAATTCAATGGTACAATCTTGAGTAACTTAGACGCTATTTCTGGAAATTTATATGATGTGATGAATTATGTCTTCCTTTCTATCGGACACATTATCAAATCCCCGGGTACAGCTGCTTGCCACGGCTGCTGTATCCGGCGTGACTGTTGCGGGATTGATCCTGGGTTTTCAGGCCTTGGAACGAGAAGAGAGATTGTCTGAGCTGAAAAACTCCATACCACGACTGCCAAACAACGAGGATGATGGGTCTAGAAGAGTAAATCAGCCCCTAGATTTCATAGGTTCCACGTTCTAACATGTCTTTAGTTGAATGGCTTTGGGACGTCATCAGAAACAGGATTGGATCCTGAAGATGCTCGCAATATCGCTCTGGCAAAACGTGCGCAGGCTGGAGACTTTGATGAAGAGCTAATCTTGGAGCAACTCGCCCGTAACCAAGTGTTCCTCACGCCTGAAGGCTTGAAAAAGCTGCGCGACTCTTTTGTTATAGTTGTAGGCTGTGGAGGAGTTGGTTCACATGCAGCCGCGACTTTAGCACGGTCAGGAGTTTCCAATATTCGACTCATTGACTTTGACCAAGTCACTCTCAGCTCATTAAACCGACATGCTGTTGCAACTCTAGCGGATGTGGGCACTCCCAAAGTACAATGTCTCTACCGACGACTTATTGCAATTGCTCCTTGGATCAAGTTCGACCTCAAGCAGGAGAAGTTTGACGAATCCGTGGCTGAAACGATGTTGGCACCGTGGGAAGGCCGTAAACCTGACTTCATCATCGATGCCATTGATAACATAGACACAAAGGTTGCTCTATTGAAGTACTGCTACGATAGGGACATGCCCGTCATTAGCTGTATGGGAGCAGGTTGCAAAGGAGACCCGACAAAGATTGTAATTGGCGATATTGGAACTAGCAAAGACGATGGACTATCACGGGCTACGAGGCGGCGGCTGAAGCTCCTGGGAGTTACCAGCGGTATTCCCGTTGTTTACAGCACGGAGCAATCTGGAGAGGGAAAAGCTGAGCTATTGCCACTTCCCGAGGAAGAGTTCCAGAAAGGCTCTGTTGGAGATCTTGGAGTCATGGCCAACTTCAGAGTGAGGATTCTTCCTGTACTCGGAACTATGCCCGCTATTTTTGGATTAACTGCCGCCAATCACGTCATCTTGAGGATAACTGGATATCCAGTTAACTATGTTCCGGGCAAGGCCCGAGAACGAATGTACGAAGGCATTCTTACTTATGTTCAAGGATCGGAGGAGAAACTGGGTCGCATGTTTGTCCCTGGGTTGACTGGCTTGAAGAACCCGCTGACTTTGGGCGACGTCGCCTTCATGACTGAGGAGCTGTACAGCGGGCGCAGCATTCTTAGTGGCATCCCTACGAAGCTTGTTCTTATTAGATGGAAGAAGCCGTTGACCTCTAGTGTGTCTCGGATTGGAGAAGGCAAAGACGAACAGAAGTGCTCCACGATTCGGCTCCAGGATTTGGTGTGTATGACCAAAGAAGAGGCAACTAGGCACGAGAAGGAAATCTTCAAGGCAGACAAAGCCTTGGAGGAGCTTTATGACGATGAAACTATAAACAGGGTTGAGGCGAAGATGAGAGAGGCTGAGAAGTATGAATGGTGGCGCCAATAGCAGAGGAATATCATTTGTATCATCATCATGACCATGCCGTTAATTCACCGAATAGATATCTCTATGTGAGCATACCACGACTGCTCGCGAGTCAGATGAATACCTCTCAGCTAAGTCAGCCAAGGCAACAAGTAACGTGGCGGTTACATCGTTGCCGCCTTGTCATTGCTTTTGCCAATAGGATAGGCACACACTATTATCCTTGGCCCCCAAAATGTGATATCTTTGCGGAACGGGAGTATCCGACAAAGCCGTCGGGCGCCATCTTTACACGTCGCCCGTAATTGCCTAGGACAGTGACTGGCTGGAGTGATGGGACAAAGATGCGAGGGGGGTGAATAATACATGTAAGAAGCCATCTGATAGGACAAGCATTATGAGTAATATATCTTGTGTTTCCTATGTACGTGTTAATAAGAGATTGGCAGTGACACTGGATGCCTTTTTTTCCTTGCTTAGGATATATTTGCCTGCCTACAGTAGCAATGATGTCGGGACGTTCCTTTGGGGTAGCAATGAAAGTTTCGTACAGTACAGACCAATCGTTTTCTTTAAGCAGGGGCATCCCGGTATCGCATAATTCAATACATGTGTGATAATGAGGCGGTCACCAGGCTAGGCTGAGAATTAAGTCCCACCACAGTGTACGCAATAGAAGCCTACATGGGGTCCTCGTTTAAAGCATCATGGTCGTGCTTGGCTGAAAAAGGCATGTCTGTCTGTACGGACACCCCGAACAGATACTCTACACTGCGTCTTCTATTACAGTAGGCATTGGCCGGGCTTGGAAAAATACACGATTGAGATAGATGATTAGGTTGGCTTAGAAGTTTGGAAGATTACGGCGGCGTCCATGCCTCTCCACATTTGCGTTACTCACAATATGCATGTTCGCTTACCGATTATTTATTTATTTACCCCTTGTCTGCAGGACAGGCGCATTGAGTACCAAAAAAGAAAGGAATAAAGGGAGATAGAAATAACATTTACAATCTGAATTTCCTATAACTAGATGGGTATTGCTCTGAAAGCATCCATATGAAAGCCTAAAAAAGCACCAGACGTTTTGCGCGAGTATTAGTCGAGAGTGGCGATGTCTATTTGTTATATAACGCCACTTCTAAGCCTTGCATCAGCAGCACCGCAAGCCCTGTGAACACGCACAGATGCAATACAGAGACAAAGTTGCCTCTGTGTAAGAGTCTCGGAAAATTTAGGGACGTGACCTTTTGCCTTTTTCCTGATTCAGGATGATGGGAAGGGCTGTATATTGCTACACAGAATGGATCCTATGTAGCGAATGTGATGCGATTCACGGTTGCCACGGACTGGCTCGGGATCGTGCGAAGAAAGGCCTGGAGGAGTGTATTTTTTGATCTATTTTTAACTACTTGGCAACCTGGTAAGGCGAATTGTAGGCAGCTTGAATGATTGAACGCCTCTCGCTTAGATACGATGGATGGGTGGCGAAAGGCCGGATCTACAAAGCCTCAAAGACGAGGGAAGTCTACTGCTTAATTGAGTAATTGAAGCGACTATCTATTTACTGCTTGAACTCGGGCATAAGTTTTTTTTTTTTTTTTAACATATATACGCACGATAGCATGTGCATATCGTTTCTAATGCTCTTTGTTGCCTTCATTTGTTACCGCTGGGTATGGTTCAGAGGGCTCTTTTATTAGGCAACTACCGAATGGAGTCTTATCCAAACTTGTAGTTTAGTGTTTTATGTGTGTTCAATACTGAAAAGCTAATGTTTCATTAATAGCAAGTACTACTAATTAGATTGTGCTAGTACATGTAGGCACATGTGAGAAGATGGCGAGAATATAGGATGATGCGCCACTGTATGCAACTTGGCTGAGCGCACCCAGGGTACAACATATTAGTTCATATACGGCAAATTGAACAACAAAGTTGCCAAGATATGTGTACAAGAACTGAGAACAAGAAATTAGTTGTAACATACGTATATATATATATATATGTAACATCTGCTCAACCTCATTCATCTGGAGAAAATAAATAAGTATAAATCATTCACCTCTCAAAATCTCATGTGTCATAAATTCTTATATTAAAAAGTTCACATCGTTTATTTGGAGAAAATGAGCATGAATTCTCGTGGAAATACATACTATCTACTTTTGTACATGTAGAGGTGATGCACTTGACGCTATTCAACGGCTCGTAAGCCAATCGCAGGCCCACTTTTAAATTAACCAATACGACTTGTTTTTTTGGGCGCAAGGCAAAATGTAACCATACTATGTACACATCTACCTGTATACATGTACTTGTTCTTTTGTATTTAGAAGTCTTATATCTGAATGGGCGATTTTTTTTTTTTTTTGAACACGATGTAGAGGTTGAGCCATTGAGCTTGATATATTCAAGGGCGATTTGTACACGTACACTGAAGATCAGTGGAGACGCCATTATCCATTTTACAATCTACTACTTGTTTTCTCTTTGTTCGCCTTGCAAAGGTAGCTCAATACGGCAAGGGCAGACCAGATATCAAGGCTCTCTGTAAATCTTTTGAATTATTCAAATTAGATATGCTGGTTATGTGAAGTAAGGCCTCATGCTGCCCTCAGTTGGGCATTGAACGATGGACTGTTGAAATGGCGGGGCGACAGCATTTATTTTCTGGGCCTTAATGCGTTAACGCCCTAACTCGCCCGTTGGCTACATGTAGTCTTTCGACCCATGAAGACGGAGATCCATGCACTGTATGTCGAATCAGAGTATAGCGAGTTGACCAAGGGTTTCCTTGGAATATATTACAAGGTCTCCCTAGATTGGGAAACATTGCAGCCTAAATTGTGACGGCTGGAACTCTCTGGCCTCTGACGACAATTAAATGCGATTGCCGCCCCTCTGTATTCCTTTTTCATCTTAATGCTTCATCTCCATTAGATCAACGGTTTCGAATAGCATACGGTTTCGGTCACTTAGGCTTCAAGACGAACTTGATTGCGAGGCGAGAACACTTCTCTATCCAATCGGTCTCAAATATGAGAATGTCGTCATTATTTCTTCCACCATGGTCCAATAGCTGCACTTTGGCATCTCTTGTGGCTATATAAACGGTTACCTATATTTGCCCGACCGAAGCCTTAAAATGCCATGTTAGCTACACTCATCGTCATCGTTGTTTTCTTCGCCTCGTTATACTGAGTGTGGCTTTGGCTTACACCTTACACGTGGTGATGAAGGTGCCATCTCATGACATTCCCATAGCCGTGCCGAGACCAACTGGTGAAGACGTGATGCGATCGTCAAGGCAAACAAGATTCTTACCCACGCAGCTGTCTCAGACAAGTGTCATGCTTCGTTGGAATGATATAGCAGGCAGACAGCTAGCCGTGCAACGTGATACGTACGGGGTTGCACGATTGAGGACATATTGTGAGATGAATCACGAATATCACTTGAAATGGTACTTTTTAGAGAGAGAGCGAGGCATCTGCGTCAGGATGGCTGTAGCGAATTCTATGCCAGCGTTGTTCTAGACCACACTTGATCAGCTGTCTACTTGGTCGACGCCGTGAAACATTTAAAGACAATAGAGTAGGGAAAACAGCGGGAAGACAAACCTCGAACGTTGAGGGGTCCGGTAGAGACAGCTTAGTTCCAATACATGAGGCTCTGCAGATGCGGATCAAACTGAACAAGGCAAAGAAACAGAAACCCAGCCGAGTGTGCCTTGGGTTGACATGCGCAAACCGTGCTCTGAGGAGGATGTGAATTCGACTCCTGTCTCGGTGCTATCTATATGAATCTGGTTCGCGGTAGGAAGACTTGGTTGTATCCCAGCAATAGTCTACATGCATTGTGATGGGTCAAAATCCATGTAGGCGATGATTTAATTCGAAAAGCAAAACAGTCACAATACATGGTCTACCTACCTAGGACTGGGGGCCGTGCGCGAGCCGTGCAGCCCCACATCAATTGTCAAATCGTTATTCCAATATTGATCTTTATTCTCCAAGACTGCGTTGGAGCAGTACCTACCTACCTATAGTACCTATATATAGAGGCATTCTCCCCATTCCATAACATCAATCTCTCTGACTTTCTCCAACAGTCACACTTGCCATGGTTTTATAGCGTCACGGGACGCCATTATCGGCATCACTATCCATTATTTTGTCCATTTCCTGGGTCAGTCTTGCTGCATTTCCCGTCTCAATTGCTTTATTGTCGCTCAATCATTCCAATTCTTGTTGTCTGGTACGGGTGAGAGAGCAATATTTGTGTACCTGTATACGGGTTGGAGGCTCTGAGCTCAGAGCCTCAATCTCCACCAACCTGGTTCGCGGCCTGCACATGCGCTGCACTACAGGGAGCTATACCCCCTGCGAGTTGCCAGGCCAGTGCGGCTCTTCTCTGATGCAGCGCGCTTGTACCTACCTAGGTATATAGCATCCGTCGTGGGGGCTCCCCAACCTACTTAGCTTCGCCACTTCAAAGCCGTGATTTTTTCTTCCATTCCGCATCTATTCACAGCTACTTTGCTTTGCTTCATGACGTATTAACGTCGCAGCCTAGAGCCTCCGCTGACCGATGCGTCCTTAATAGTCTCCTCGCTCAGCTCGTCAGCCTCGGCCAGAGCGGCATTCTCACAAGGCGTCTTCTCTGCGACGTGTTCTCATTGAACCGCTCATCAATGGGTTAGCACGAAACAGGCTCATCAGCTGCGGATACCAACCTTATTTGTTATCACTTCGTAAACACCTTGATCATGCCTCGCCAGCTGGATATTGCCAAAAACTGGATGAATTATCAGCGCACAGCTCGGCAGCTCACCTGCGACTTCTGCCAGCAAGACGTAAAGCCGCCAACAAAAGCTGGCTTTGAGCAGCATGTGCGCGAAGATCCTGAAAACCATCCCAAAGAGGAGAAGGATATTTTGGATGCTCTAGAGAAGATGAAGCTTGCGTCTTCCAGAGTACAGTGAGTTGGCCAAACTTCTGGACTGTTTATCGACGTACACTGACCCAATTTTTTTTTTTTCTTTTTTTCGCCCAAATAGACCTCAGTTTTCAGAAGTTGATCAAGCCAAGAGACCCAAGAAGAGACCTGGTGGAACTGGTGCCCACGATTTATCAGAAGACCAGCAGAACCTCGATAATGTAAATGTGCATAATAGAGAAAGCTCTGATAATGAAAGGGACAGTAAGAAGAGGCGATCTCCTAGTAACTCGCCCACGCCACGAGTTTCACAGAGACACAGGCGGAGGCAGCAAGCCGAAAATGACAGCGAGTTTGATCGTGGGACCAAAGGCCTCAGCAATCGACAGCTCTGGAGCCCGGGCAGTGCTGCCTTGAAGGCCGCTCAAGCAAAGACACAACAGTCTAGCCAATGGTCAAAACAACAACCTCTCAACAAAGCAGAGGAGCCAGAACCAGAACCAGGCGCAAAAGCAGAAGCAGAGCCGGAAGAAACGTACACCGAAGATCCTTCCGTGTCGCAGATGATTCGTCAGCCAGAGACTCGACCAATCTCACAAGAGCAACTCGTTGCCGAAGTCAAGGGTATATACGCCGGGCTTGTCATGGTCGAAAGCAAATGCATTGAAGTGGATAACGCCCAATCGGCCAATAAAGACTCGCCGCAACCGCTAAATAATGAGCAGTGGCAAGCTCTCATCGCCCTACATCGCACATTGCTTCACGAACATCACGACTTTTTCCTCGCTAGCCAACATCCTTCCGCCAGCCCGGCGCTGCGACGACTAGCTTCTAAGTACGCGATGCCAGCTCGCATGTGGCGGCATGGAATCCACTCATTTCTCGAGCTTCTAAGGCATAGACTACCGCAGTCTCTGGAACATATGCTTACTTTCATCTACATTGCTTACAGCATGATGGCCCTCCTGTATGAGACTGTGCCTGCATTTGAAGACACTTGGATCGAATGCCTTGGAGATTTGGGAAGATATCGCATGGCCATTGAAGATGACGACATCCGAGACCGGGAAACCTGGACAGCAGTATCTCGATATTGGTACTCCAAGGCTTCGGATAAACTACCGACTACAGGGCGTCTCTACCATCACCTAGCTATCCTCGCTCGCCCCAACGCCCTGCAGCAAACATACTACTACACAAAGTCTCTTTGCGTCCCTATACCGTTTTTAAGTGCCAGGGAAAGCGTCATGACTTTATTCGATCCTGTGCTGAGCTCTAGCCCGCCTCGATTGGAGCTCATTGATCTTGCCTTTGTACGAATTTTGGCCATATTTTTCTCTGGAAAGGAAAGGCACGAATTGGCTCCTGCCGCCGAGCAATTTTTGAGTCTCCTGGATGGCCACATTGCTCGGACAACCAAAAGTTGGCTGGAGGCTGGATATTATATGGGAATTTCAATAACATGCTCTCTCTTTGGGTTTGGCAGTGATTCCAATGTCCTAAAAAAGGCCATTACCCCCAAACGATCTGACGATATGGATATCGCAGGCGAACCGACTGCCCCGGAAGCAATCCCTACACACGCCTTTCATCAATCACTGTCATTTGCGGTACAAACTCTCGAGATAGTTATCCGTCGGTGGGGGGACATGAATATACTGCCATTTCTGCATACGCAAATGGTATTCCTCCATCATTTATCTAAATTCCCTTCTGCCATAAAATTCATTGAGCACAAGTATCCATGGAAGCTTATTGCAACGATGCTGAATTACCTAAAACAATCATGCAAATTTGAACCACGCATGGACAGCGAAGGATTTCCCGGATCAGAAAATCAGGATCACTATCGGCCTCTACCAGAAGATTATGCTATGCGAGGCTTGATATATACGGAGGAATACTTTCCACTAAAATGGTTTGCAGGCGAAGCCGTTGAAGAGGATGAGAAATACTTTGAACAAGCTTCCATGGTAGATTCACGGAAGGAGAGGATATTGTGGATTGGAAAGCAGATTTCCTCCTTGAACAGATGGCTCGTCTGGGATGGAGAGAGTGCCAAATTCACTGTACCAGAGGAGTTTGATATTGATTTCACTGCTAGATCACCAGTCGTGGGGGCCAAGGAGATAGTGGACCTAGGGCCTAGCTCACACAGCCCTGATGCTGCTCATCATGCAGATTGAATCTCATATATTTGCTTCACACGCATATATTGGAGTTTTGTGCTTTTTGACGACTTGCATAACCTTTGATTTTGGGTCACTGGCGCCAGGAGCTTTGGGTCTGAACGCGGGACATAGAGAATTAGGTGCTAACCTTGTAGATGATTTCTTTCAACATTGAATATGGTCTCTATTCTTTGTACATTACCCTCTCGTGTACATTATTGCCATGGGTTCAACTCCATCTGTCATCATCATTCAGAGTGTCTAATACCAGATAGATTTATTGTTCTTTGTTCTATAGATTCTTTCTACTTGTCTCTCATGAAGTATTTTCACATGCTGTTAACAAATCTCAAAGTTTCTCTCTCTACTTACACGAACGCAACTCTGCAGGATGGACGCGAGGAAGCTTTACACAGCTTTGGAATCTGATTGGCGATGGGACATGTCGTGCTCTTCCTGGTTGCACGTGGCCAGTGAGGAGTAAGGGGACAGTAACAGGCATGGAGTCCGCGTGGCAGCCTTGTCCGTCTGGACAAGTTCCTAGCATGGTGCTGACCAATTGCATACGGTTATTCAGCAGTATATTGTCTTAATTTAGCGAGGCATATTCACGAAACGCAAGTATACAAGTTCAAATGGGTACCCAGCAGCATGTATGTACGGCTAGTTTGGTCTCCCAACGCTTCTAGAACTCAACACTTCTAGAATTAGCATGTTCTTGGAACCCGCACCCACCTATTCCTCGTATATGCCAGTCATTATGCGAGGCAACCCATGAGATATGATCAAAAGTTGATATGGGGAGGGAGGGAACCCCGCAATCAGGCTGAGGTTTGTTCTCTCTTTTCCCCTCACGTTTTATCTTTCGCCAACGCAGCGATGAACCCTTTCAGTAACCTATCTGCCACATCTACATACATATTTGCCTTGTAGATGTATATAATGGCATTCTAGAGGTGCTAGAAGCAAGTGGGTGAGGCATTTTGTGAAAGGCATGGAGAAACACATGGCTGACATTGCCTACATAGCACGACCATCCGAGCCAGCGAAAGATCAGCTGGATCAACTGGATTCTTGGGAAAAACGCCAATGGCTGCATCATCTATACTATCGGGATAACGGTAGCTCTCATTCCGCCTCGGATGAGGGGAATTCGGCCACGCGGGGGCATGATGCTATCACGATCAATTGCCTCATATCAACTAACACCGATGCTTCGGTAAAGCAGAATGTAACATACATTCAGCCGCACATGGTGGCTTGCATGTGAGTAAAACGGAGCTTACAGTACCTCTGTACGAAGACGCCTTAGCACAAGGGGGGACCGTTGCATCTGCCGTTTCTGTAATTCTTGGGAAAGCAACGGTCCTACCGATGCAAAACTAGGCTCGCCTAAATGGTGTCTGGTTATTTTTAGCGGCTCCGGTGCTACTCTCTCTCAGTAAAGTACTATTAGTAGAAGCTGCGGTGGAACTCGCTGGAACGCAGGTAGCTGCATACTGTACATGTATCCTTGTACAACTGCCAGGCCAGATCGGCCGTATTGCTACGGTGCTGCCTAACAGGACCGATCAGCAAATGCCTGCTTGCACGCAATCGGTTGCCCCTGGTTGGACGATCGGGAAAGCAACATTCTTTCAGTTCCTGTTAATGTCTACCTAAGGGCCAGTGCGGCCGAGCGGGTCCGCTAATGCGGTTGCCTTTTTTTCCAAGTCGGTTGCCTTGCGCGACAAAGGTCCTCCGTGTGAGGTATGTACATTCATGGTAAGAGGAGGTGGGGCAGCCGCTTCGAGGAATAAGACGAGATTTCTGGATGTTTGCCGATGTATGGAGCCGTGGGAAGCGATTCGTTCCGTCGAATAATCGAGAACGGGTCGAGAATCTTCCTTATGCCCTCTAGGCTTTTGTTGCCTTTTTTTTTTTTTCTCTCGCAGGGATGGTGCGGCAGGCTCGGCATGTCTAGAGTTCAAATGTTGTCTCGGTTGGAAGTATATAGGTACATATAAGGTATGTGCAGCCACCTTTGCGACATCACGTAATGTACCTATCGAAGATGAGAGCTGATGTAATAAATGGGACGCAAAGCTACAAGTCGGCCTTAATGCGTGGCTTCGGAATACATGACTCTTGCCATTGCCGCCCAGGTAAGTTGATGAGGCAGCCAGCTGAACAGACATTGCCTCTCCCGTATTCTACTAGGCTTGGAGCAAACTGTTCAGCTAGGCTGTTGTTTGCCTTTGGGTGCCTAATACCTAGTGTGTGCTAGCCTGTCATGATCCCAACGGATGAAGCTGCTCCCTTGCATCTCTTTACCCCCATTTCGGTATGTATACGTACCTACATTCCTTTGACGTCATCTACCTACCTACTAGTAGATCTAACTACCTACCAGCTAGTACATGTTTCAGAGATCTAGGTAGGCACGAGACCACATATGCCGATAACATGCAGCTTTACATGTAAGCAGGCGAAAGCTGCCTCAATCCCATCTACCTAGCTGAGCAAATCCATCTTGAAACCTCATTCGTACGTTGATTTCAAATCTTGAGGATGTCATGACTAGGATCGGAATTAAAGACAACATCTTTTCTACATTCTCTTGCCACTGCTGACTCTAATTCCCGCCTTTCTTGTTGCCTTACTTGGGTCCTGCTCCAACATGCCATATCGAGACTTTTTTTTGTCGTAATTAGGTGGCTGAGTAAGTCAAAGCACCCGGATAGCCGGAAACAAAAGAAGGATTAGATATCTTACTTGAAGGGTGAAAGCGTGTTACCATTTAGTATTGCAGTCAGCATTTCCGCATCTTCTTACCTAGCTCAGGTGGGATGCGGGCTTACAAGACCTAAATCAGGCGACCTCTGACGCCTGCGAGGCGGCGTTTGGCGCTTTGAGCAGTCATTTGATACGGGGGCACTTGACTTGATATGTGATATGGAAATGGTTGCCTTGGCTAATGCTGGAGCTGAAGTCGCCCTAATGGGAATTCAGGAGGCTGGCTAGACTCGAATGGTCGTAGAAACAGTCTTTCTAGGATCTAGCTCTTCCATCGTCCTAGCTGTATCATCGTAATAGAAAAAAGACGGTGTAGGGGACTTTGCTCTTTGGGAAAACATTTGCAATATCATCATGGAGATGTGGCCGAATGTAGTCAGCTTTGCATAGGTAGTGGGTATCGCATGCAGTAAGAAGTCAACGTGGTAGTATCGAATACCACAAGATTCATTCACCGATTATAATAGTGTAGTGAATCATCCACGACTAAGAATCGTCTGTAGTTTATCGTTTTCCCGCAATCTTGGTGAGCCTCACGAATGGTAAGATTTCGTCTTGATTCGGGTTAGTGAAATGGTTGCCTTTCTGACATTCTGCCTAAGGCGGCCAGCGGTGTGGACTCAAAGTGGACATGATTACAACTTGCTCTGAATGAAGTAGACTGGTGAAAAAAGTGTATACAGCGCCGAAGGATGAGTAGAGCATTGCTTGTGGACTATGTGCAACTATGGCAGAGGCCATGTACGTCTTCGCTGTTGACAGAGCGTGCCTGTTATTTAGGGAAACTGATGAAATGATGGTTGGAAGACTTGACAAAAGTTGAGCCAAGAGGTGTATCATTTAATTATGTTGATGGCAATTAAGAACGTTATATCTCATCATGCTGCTGTAATTGTGTACATTGTCAGTCATGTGCTACTCTTTTATTAGCTACAAGTATCAACTTTATAACAAAAGGCATTTGGCATACAGCTTTGAGTCGATATAAGTTGTTTATAAGAGTATAAAATGTTAATATAGATTACGAACAACATACTCTTACAACTGTCAGCCGTTTGGTCGTTTTCGTTCTAGTCAAATCAAATTTCGCAATTCATGTCATCCAAAGCCATCGCATCTTCCATGCTTTAGGCACATCTCTCGAATCATCAATCGACATGGTGTGTTCTACGCTCATCAAGTATAACTCAGCCGTGGCTGGTTAAGAAAAACTTGCCTTTCTATCTTTATGAATATATCTATCCTATGTGAGATGCTAATCTATTAATATCAACATCCTTTACAGCATAATATGCATGCTTGTATATCCAAGAATAGAAACGACAATTTCCCTACTATAGTAGCACCTATGTAACTAAATGGTTGTAAAAAATATTCACACATAGCTAATTGGAATCGTAAAATACACTGTCCGACCGTCCTACTGCAGTTCTTCTCAAAACCGTGCTCTTGGTTTGCTGCACTCATTTAGCATCACACAGTCACATATAGCTCACGACATTATTTTATTCACTATTTCATATACGTCGGTATTGATATTTAATTCAAGTCTCCCCATAGTTACAGTCTCAGCCCGACGGTACAGCACGCCCAACCATTGGCAGAGCCAACAAACAAGCAAGGCTACCCAGCGGAGCTATTTGTCCTATCACCCCTGCAGCTGAACTCATGTACCTTTTTCATCTCCCAACAACATTGGGCCACGTGCTACTAGACAGCATTTCGGGTATCAAACTACAGCTCCGATATCAGGGTAATTAATTCACTAGGGTTTGCTGAGTAAAAGGCAACTACTTCAGACCAATCCATCTCGAAATATCCATGAAAGGCGTCCAAATACATGCATGCAAGCTGAGGTAGTCATGCAGTTTGCTATTCTTGCATACTTGCTATTTGTTATATCATTTGGACAACGCAGCTGAGGTTAGGTTCTAGGCCTTTCGGTGAGCTGTCGCTAGACGTACCTGATTGCACAAAGTTAGATTTCGGCCCCCCCAGTGCAGTATAGGCGTCCAAGACAAAGACTAGTATTTGGCAATCATGCAGGATATAGCTAGTCACAAGGACAACTCTTGGATCTAGACCATATCTACATCCTCTCAAGGATTTAAAAACGCAAGGGCAATATGCAGTGTGTGTCATTGGGCCTCTTGTTTGTTGTTAGTTTTCATTGCCTTACCTAGTTTAATGCAGCCAAGCTATGTAGATCCTGGGCCTGAGAAAGGGCGCGTTGGAGGCTAATTTAATCAAGGCAGGGATTGCCCCAACTTTGACGCCAATTGCGAAGCAGTACCTAGTCAGACTGCGTGCAAGGAGCAGAGAGACTTTGGAATGTGAGTCTCAATTTAGTAGCGGTGAGTTACAACTCACAAGCTTCTGAAATGTATGACGCAGGGGGCACGTTGCGAAGACTTGCATATATCGTCTGCTCTAAATGATTACTGCAGCGCCGACCGCTACATGGTAAGAGTCGTACATGCCATTCGGCCTAAAGCTCGCGCTGGGCAGAGATATACGAGGTTAGGAATAGGGAGTTAGTTGATTGAGCACTCTTTACACGGTAAGCAAGAGGTCAAAATACACAGCATCTAGACTGCTTTGGTAGCCACTCTAATACATACTGCAAAGGTCATATTCACTATCCTGCGTTGAAGTATGTTTTGTTTTCACTGTCACTAATCTGAGCTGATCAGTGCTCCATAGAGTATTCTCATCGTAAGCAATGCATAGAGTTTATGGTAAAACTGTTTTATACAAAATCAACAGGTAGAAATCAAGTTACGTAGTCTATTATACATGTGCATCTCTATGCATAACACCTCCCAAGATGAAGAATTCAAATAATCAACTGCATAAGCCTGCAATTCCATCGAATAGTCGAGATGTTGCGTATGTTATGCAGCAACAATTGACAGATCTCACTTTGTAAGTCTAGGTACCCATTTTAGAATAGAGTCCCTATTCAAGCCACGCAGTTTTTAACTGCCAGAAGACTCATATAGCTCAAATGAAGTCGCGATTTGAGAAACAAAACACAACTTGGAAGCGGCTTAAGCAATCTTGATGTGGATGGCAACTTCATTGGCTGATAGATAGCTGCGATTGCTCATTGATGCTTCCCAGAGTTGTAATTTGAGAAAGAAATCACAGGTTATAGAAGCGAATGATACTAGAAGCCCAGCAATACCGTTTGAGATAGTGAAACTGTTAGCTGACGCTATATGCCTAATATACTGAATATAGTATTGAGATGGAAAACTTCCAGTTAATATGAGGCACAAGATTATCGTCTCTTGGTATTTACTTGGCAGATACTTGCTGTTATCCCAGTGTGATATCGGCAAGACACAGCGTTATACTATCGTATCATGGTATGATTACCCCTACAAACATTCAGATCCATTTTCAAGTAACCAATCCATTGTTTCCCAACGCCCAATTCCCTCGGGTATAGCTTTCAAACAGTTATCAAGATCCTTTACAGTCCAAGCCCCCTGAGCTTTTTCGATAAATCGTCCAAATTTTACACCAAAATCTTTCTGGGAAGCATCAACAAGCAATCGTAGCTCTTTACCGGCCATTGAAGCTGCCATCCACATCAAAATTGCTTTGGAAGCTGGATCGCCGTTAAAGGCGCCACAGCCCCATAGTCCCGTCCACACAGTCGGATTCGCACCATCTGACCATGATGAAAACGCCGTATACGCCTTTCGAATCTCTCGTGTGAGGTTTTCCTGTTTCAGATCAGGTAACATTGCAGAACCTTCTGCTTCGTCCAGCTCCAGCGCATCCATAAACAGCATTCGACCTCCTTGCTTCTCCCCTAACGCGAGTTTCTCCCAAACAATGTCACGACGCTGACCAAAGATTCTCAGCATAGGGCGTGCCCCACGAATAACAAGCACTTGGTTATCTTGCAGCGTGGGTGTAAACAGCACTGCGGGACAAGCTTCGGGGCAGTTACCTACGTATAACTCCTCTTGAGTCGCTGACTGTCCAAAACCGATATCCTTATTAGCAGAGACCACAGCTGCGCCACTGTGCCCTTGGTAGGCAGCTTCCTGTGGCTCGGTGCTGAATTTTTCCAGAGGGACAACGATCAGTCTCATCAACGGATATTGATCCAATTCCCACGCTAAAAAGGTTTCCGGACCGTCGAAAGCATGTAAAGAGAATTCAACATGGCTGTCAAGAGAGGTTCCGAGGTTCCCCATCCGTGACTCTGCACTGAATTGGTCAAAATATGAAAAGAGCGCCGTGAGATACATTCGTACTGCTTGCGGATGCCGCTGTCCGGATCCATACCAAATGCTAAAGTCGTGATATCCATCCCGCCAGGGAGGAAGTTGATATGTGCAGAGAAACTGGTGAGCCACAAGGCATGAGACTTCCTTCGTTGTAAGACGCAGTTTCTGCCCTGGTTGTAGTACAGGTATCTTTTGCGCCGCCGGAAACAAACCAGGTAGCATAAGAGCGAGCTGGACAATAGTTGGCCATAATCGTGAGAAGAATGTATCGCTGTGCTGCTCCACAGCTTCCTCGAGTAATCTATAGTCATTTGCTGCCCCAGAAGAGCCACCGTTGACATGAGCGATGGTATCGAGTACATCTATAAGCTGAGCCAGGGTATTGACTGGTTGGCTAAGTAGATGTTCAAGCAACAGCCAGAACGCTACCATGCCATCCGTGTCTTCTTCGTCAAGGAGGCTGAAGCGATCAAAACATCGCCGTGATGGTGAGGCAGGTAGTAGCAAATCCGGCCACATAGGTTCCATGACCTTTTGGTTTGACTAGTTGAAAATGCCCCTATATCGGTGTAAAAGAGCTGCAACAAGCTTGGTCCAGGACAGTAGAGATATATAATGAGCGGTGCCACGTCAACCTCTTTCGTGATGAGTCATCCGGGAGCAGCTGGAGGCTATGAGGTGGGGTGATGCTAACCTTGCTGCCCTAGTTTAAGCCGTCATAGATTGGATTAATAGGCAGCAATATGAAGGGAAATGATGGAAAGACCTTGGGTAGTGGCTGAACTGATGTTGAAAGAACCCTCCAATAATGTACCATCCTTAGCTCATGCTCTCAAAAACTGTCCCTTCCTTCAGTTCTGGGACAGGGATCGACTCTCAAACGATTAAAAAGTTCATTTCCGGGTCTCTGAGCGTCTGGACCCAACTCTTGGACCCCCTTTCCTCTGCCGCTAGGTTCCAGATAACTTGGAGCGTCTCCATGGCGGTGTGGATGAAGCCCCATGGACACACCGTCGTCATTATCCGTAGTCTTTCCATGATGTGCTTCTGTCGTTCCGGGTTCCTAGTCTCTGCGCCAATGATGAAGGTTGGCCACGTCGTGGCCTTGAAGTTGGGGTCTTGTACAGGAATCATATTCAGGTGTGCCAGCAAATCATCGGTTAAGAAAGTGACGAATTCTGGGCCGAGCCTCTCTCCGACAGACGGAACGGCTTGCAAAATGTATATACAAGCAGCCAGGCGATGAGCCGATCCTGCGTGCATGCGGCTTTGCATCGACTCATTCGACAAAGACAGGACTTTTGCCGTGTCGCGAGCCCATCCATAGATGTCGTAGGCTTGAGCACGTTTGACCAGCTCTGTGGCAGCCATGGTGATTTCCTCGTTGGGCTGGTCGTCAACTGCGTTGTTCGAGAGCTGGGAGGCAGTGTGCAAGATTTCCATCAATTCTGGCGGGCAGCACAAGTAGCTATTCGCAACCGTCTTGCCAAGCACAAAGGGAATCTGGGAATACTCAAAGCTCAAAGACGTGGCGTATCGTGTTGGCATAAACGCCGAGGCGAGGATAAAGTAGCTGCAAATGACAGTCAGCAAATGAAGGAATTGTTCATACGATCATACGCAAATGATGGGGAATGGAGGAATAAAACAAAAGAGGGAGCTCACATAAAGCAGTCCGAGAGGAGGTAGTCCCGCAACGAGCTATCCCACGCTTGGGTGAGCTGTATGAAGGACATGATTTTTGCCGCTCCTTCAAGATGCGCTCTCCAACCATGCTTTCCAGACTCAATCAACTCTACGTTGATGAAGAAGAGCGAGGCCGCAAGCACGACATCGCCATTCATTGTATCGAGGTTCTGAATGGCAGCAGACATGAGCCGCAACGCTGTGTGTTTGGCGACCAGCGCATCGTCGAGTGCCTTTTTCGAAGCCGCGCTCTGATTGGCAGCTACGAGGCCGCTGTCATCATATGGCAAACCCATGGTTATCAAGTTGGACATGTGAGCCGCCGAGGCCGCAACGATGATGTGCTGCAGCAGTGGATGAGCACGAGTGAGTGGTATGAGACTGCGGAAGGGATTGCACTCCGGCCCGTCGGTGGACACGAGGTCTTTGCACAGGCGGGTTGTGACTGCAAGTGAGACGTTAGTCACGATTCCAACACAATCTAAGCTGGAAAGAAGAGACAGGATCCGACTTGTACGCACAGTAGTTGAGATAGAACCGGTCGGACTGGTTCAAGTCCTGGAACAGAGGATCGGCCAGCACCCAGGGACTGCTTGGTTTGGCACGGGGAGACCTGGGCAAGGGCGTGGGCAGTGGTATTTCTGCATCGGCCGACATGCTTCTCCCGTAACGGCCATTCCACGGGATGATAGACACTCGGGCAGACATGGACGAGCTCCTCCTGGCGCGCACCTTGGCCACGGCCAGCGCCGGCGACGGGGCCTCTGTCCCGGTCTCTGTCCCAGTCTCTGTCCCGGCCTCTGTCCCAGCCTCAGCACCCCGTTCTCCATCGGCATCTGCTTCATCAGCGTCTCTACCGTTGCCGTCCACAGGCGCGCTCGACGTGCGGCCGGCCAGCTTGCCGCGGCTGGCGATGGCGCCCGTCCAGCGGAACAGCTTCCCATAGCCGAGACACTCCTTGCCCGAGGCGGCACACTTGTTACAGTGTGGGTACGACCGATCACATCGGAGCCTCTGCCGGCGGCAGTTGTGGCACGGCTTCGTGGGCGGTTGCACAGAGCCCATGGCGACGCTTCTGCAGACCGTTGGATGGGGCCGCCGCAGCAACAGAGCTCAGCAGGCATGCCAGGGCGGTGGTCGAAGCAGAGCGAGAGCTGCTCTGGCGATTCGCAGCCGTTTGGGAATCTCGACGACATGGTGGTGATGACAACGAAGCGCTAGGCCGAGGCCGGCAGCCAAGGCGCAGGTCGTGCAGTAGAGGCGCTCGGGAGCGTGGCGCCGGAGCAGAGGCCCGATTCTCCGAACGCTTGTTGGGCCTACTTTAGCGGCATTAGTTGCCGGAGCAGTTCCAATATTAATGGTAGCGACGTGTGTGTAAGTTTATGTATTTGAAGGTCGGAACCCCATGGGTGCGGAAAAAGAAGAGAGATCGATTGCGACTGGAGATTCTGCTTCAGCAATGATATAAACTAAATGTGGCTGCTTAGGGGACATTGTTGAGTACCTCTGCACATGTACATGAGTATAAGTGGGCACGAGATCAAACATTCATGAAGGCGAGTAAACTATGACGAATAAACATAAAGCTATTGAACGGGATATCTACCTTATAAAGTAGTGTCTATACACTGCAAGGTGCACATGCCTTGACAGACTCAACCAGTAGTGTCTTGGCATTCTTGAGGCGTAAACTCGCTAATCTGCAGTCTGCTGCCTAAGGTAGGTACCTAGCTATGTTTCGACTACCTAGGTACATGTAGGTAGGTATCGCTCATAGCCGACTTACAAAACGCGGACTCAACATAAGACACACGGTTTTAAATATTGATATGTGAGTTGGTAGCCGAAAAATATGAATAGATGATAAGAACGACATTCAGGTATCCATGTCACCTCGCTCATTGACCTCAGTCTTTGACATCACAGCCGCCAGGTGTCCAAATAGACTGTCGGGAAATGGAATATCGCACCACTCGCTTGCAATTCATCACATGGCATCGCATCCAAGTCACTGTTTGCGCCTTATTCTCAGTATATACTCTCTCCATATATATATTCTACCAAACTTCTTCAACAGACTCATGAAGATGACCACTGGAGTTGTATCCTCGGCTGCGTAATGAAATACCAATGCTTATTTTCTGCCATTCGCTCATCCAACTGGCCTACTTGCACACTACTTTGCATGCGAACTCTGTGAGCCCATATTCATCAAACATACCTATAGCCTTCCTTTAGGTGCTATCATAAATATCATGCGTGAATCTTCGTATTACTAAACTATGGTAGACGCCTTATGGCCCCCTCTTACGTACACTGTTAAGTTTTAGTAGTTGCTAATGACAATTACAACGAACAGAGTCAAAGCAATGTACTCAAAATCACACACAATCTGTTGTCATATGAGAATGAGACTAACTCTTCTCTCGTAAGACGACCATGGGTAGCAGAACCCACGTGGGATATCCGAATTCGCCATACCCCTTAATGATCCTACACGTCAATACATTGACTGTCAAGACCCGGGCGAACGCTGCTGTCATCTTGCATCCAACAGCAATCACCTGAAACGGTTATCTGGTTGACCTCGAGACTGCGTAATTTTGACTCCCTAGGGCAATTCAATCGCCGTTTAGTTCAAATCACCTCCCGCGAGAAAAAAGTTACAGCGAGGAGAGTGATATATGATAGTCGCTCCCACTGCGTATGTATAACTCAATTTGTTGCCCGAAGATCACTCTAAGCCCTGCCATGCTAGCTGCCGGACTTGACAAGTCTACTAGAACCAGCTCCAAAGTAATTACTAACCTCTTCTTTCATAGTGCTAGTTTATGCGGCCAAAGGCATACCCCTGGACGCTGTCAGATTTCTATGAGTAATCTTGTTATACTTTGGGGTTCTTGGGCTGCCTCTCATATGCTACACATGATATGACATGGTTCACGCAAATGGTCGCCGAGGAGCCAACGGTGCATGACGCGATACAGTTTCCTGCAAGGAATCAACGAATTGCGCCGAGACATGATACAGCAAACGGGCCAGTTGGAAATGAGTCCGAGAACAAGCGTGCTGCGGCACTAGGGGGTGCCAAGTGCAATCAAGTCGACTTGTCACAATGCTATCCCCGGCGTGGTGCCCGGTAAAGTCCCCGTAGTGGTGCCCGAGATCACCAACTGCTTTTGCCGTCGGATTTGTCTTTGTTTCCAAATTCTCTCATCGTGAAATCGTCGGCTTGTCTTGATATGGAAATGATGGTAAAAGTGCCGCCCGCTGTTTACTCGCCCAACTCTACATACAAGGTATCAATGCCGAAGCTTTTACTAGCTGTCAAATGACATGCTATTCGCTGCACATGGGGTATGCACGAACGTGTCGAATAATACGGGTACCTTGCTAACCACCAGTGGGTATGCTTACTGGCATCGGCCATCTGTCTGCTGACATGTCTTCCCAATGAAAGGGGCGTGAGCCTTGGACAAGGCTAAAAATCTGGTGTTGCTATCCAATGTTGATCTCGAATACTGCTATCAATGTTAGTACGCATTCGTTCAAGCGTGCGGTCCTTGGCCCTGGTGAGCCAGGATTAGCTAAACGGTCCTATGTAGGCCAATCTGATGGCCCCCTTCACTCACCTCGGGAAACCGAAAATTCGGAAGCCCAGCCCAGATCATGGAGACTAGATCCATTGATTTGCAACTTGGCAGTTTTCCCCATCAAAGCACTAGTGGCTGACCCTGGACTCTACCAACCCTGTAGTCTTTGCCGTCTTTTCCTTTCAGGTAGAATTGAAGTCTCGCGAGGCAATAGAAAAGAGTCTTTAATTTTACATAGTATTGGCCTAGACCATGTATACGCTGATTAGACCATCCTGATCAGATACATATCTGTTACTAGTGATGATGCTTGCATGTGTGTTGTGCCGCCGCACAAAGAAACAAGTCCAGTGAAACCACCACCAACTGTATTTTCCTATAAGTCTTACTTCTCTGCAGAATTGTAGAGATTATTTACAATGATCTTAACAAGAGAATCAATTCTAAGCTGAATATGCATTGCACGGACCATGCAGCGAGCAATAGGCACGAATGATGTTATCATGTTTTCTCTGACTCTCATCATTACCATGCCTTGGGACTTCGACATATGTCAGCGTGGCTGCGCGGTAGCTATATTTGCTAGAAGCATCAATTTAATTATTTATTCACCCTGCTATGTTTTACTTTTGTATTTCGTTTGCTTTTGTGGCCTGTAGTTCCGTATGATCCGATGTATGATAAAGAAAATGCCATGTATAAGCACACAAGCCAGAGCTAGAACAAGTTTTCAACGATTCGCAAGAATGGTTGAGATGCGAGATTCCATTATTCAGGATATGCGCATTGCTTTTGTCGGAGTTGCAGCTACCTCTATTGACTCCAGATGTGCTCTCACATCCGATGCCATAAGTAAAATTGCATCTAAAAGGTATAGACAATTTAGGAGAAAATGAATACTGCCAAGGCAGTCCCTCTTGGTGGTGATTGGAGAAAATATCGCAGCTTTGGTCATATATTCGTCTGCTAAAGCTCTGGGCAAATCCAAGTGTCTCGTTGACATCAGTTCATGGTTGTACAATGCTTCACTCCGGACTCAACCATAAGCGCTGCTGATGGACATCAAAATCTCTAATTCCACCGAGAGACGGACTTGCTCATGATGAGAGAGGAGGCTTCCTGTTTGCTGACTCTTTCCGAGCAAGATGAATCCAGACACGGTATTTTCATCAAAGCATGCGATGGACTGAACTTGTTCATCCATGCTTCCAAAATTGGACATGTACTTCGCTTCTCGCCTTTATGACGGCAGTAAAGTCCACAGGCGCAATTGGTCCGCCATCATATATCACAAATACAGAATGAACATGCTTTGCGCGCTTACTATGCCTATTTCAAGCCTCTATGTCCGTTTATCCCTGTTCTATCCAAGTGCCGTAAGATTCATAAAAGCATGTTTTGGGGTAGCGGTCTTGGCATCGAATAGATTCTCTGCCGACTAAGAAGCCAAGATAGAAGATGCATGGATCTACCAATATGCCAAAGATAGCTGATAGTCTTTTTGTCGGTATATACATACATGGACTCGCAGATATTATCGGCGTCAATCAGAAAAAACCGACACTATTGATACTCTTCCACGTACACTCGTCTCTTCATGATGTCAAAATGCTCGTTGGTAGGCACTAATATGACATTCGATATAACATGGAGGGGTAAGCAGATTGGGCTCTAGTAGATATACGAAGCACTGCAAAGATAGCACCCGAATCGTGTAACCCTGCCCTGGCATGCAGAAACGACGCCCGCTCTATCGAGCTATTACCCCAACTGGGTATTCTCCGTCCATGAACGGTGGGTTCAATGAAGGATGGATTTCAATACGGAAAGCATACAAAGCTAGCGTCGTCTTAGGGGGGGGGTTTTGACATTCCTAACATTCAAATTAAATTAAATCTGCCTTTCCATACACCGATGCACAGGTCTTCATACTTGTACGTCCCAAATGCTCACACACTCACACACTAAAGGAGCGCTAACGGTCCCCCAAGTTATCAAGCGAAAACGCCGGAGCCCAAAAGCTCCCTCGCTGTCGGTATCCCGACCTCAGAATTAACCCGAATTCACAAGCACAGTCGACAGCCACAAAAGCTAGCTCATCCCACAAGCAGTCCGCTGGAATGGCCGCTTCACAGCAAACGGCGCAGAACTGGAGGCTGTGCCATACACCCACCCCCCCCCCCAAATCCGTGCCACCGGACTGCTGAGCCCACTGGTGAAACTCTCCACTCGTCGCGTGGATAGAGCAGGGAGTATCCCGGCTGATCGTCGAGACAGTGGGGAGGGATCTTAGTCGCAAAACGGAGGGCTCCGAAGCAGGCCGCTAGCTGTCCTTGCTGCCACCTCCTGCTCCCATGGCCTTGGGATAGAGAGATATGAGAGCCTGGATTCAGGTGAGGGAGCAGGGATGAGGGAGAAGATGACAATCGAATTTTATATCTACTTGTACATGCACTACATATACAGAATACACGGCGGAGAACCCCTCTCTGTCAAGAAACAAATGATGCCGCTGCGGCAAGATTCTGCAAAGTCCGGGATGGGGACGGACCTGTGGGTCTGTTTCAAATTCATCTCATGGGCACAAAATTTTGCAATGAGCCGGAAGACGGCATTTGTGTGCGTACAAAATGTCGGTTTGGTACGAGAATGCATCTGTGTTTTCGTTATTGGTGGCTGTTTCAATGCTGATATCTTGCCGAGCCAACGGAACACTGCTCAGTGACATGCACAAGATAGGCCTGTTCTGACGGATAGGGAAATGATTCCATTGTGTACCAATGCAGACAAGAATGACTGCCCTATAATATCACACGTACAGGAAATGTCCGTGAGCCCGGCCAAGAGACCCGCAGGCAGGGTATAATCCGATGCTGGTAAAGGCAAAACTCAGGTTGGTTTTTTGCTTGTACGTGAAAGCTTACGCCCCCACACCCGGTCGTCTTTCGGTAGCAACTCTTCCGACGGCTGAATAGAGTAGTTGCTATTTCCGGTGATAGACATTCATCTGCTCACGATGGCGGTAAGAGATGCTTCAAGCAATAGATGGTGAGTGTTGAAGATTCGCGTAAGTTATACCAAATCGAGGAAGCGGCATGGACTTGTTTGATTCGGGAAGTTGCATGGAATACCCGGACTATCTGAAGCAATAGCTATCTTGGACTTGCAAGGCAACACTTTGCTAGGAGGGATCAGGGGATATAACCATATACGTACCCTATCTTGGAAGCTATCCTGTCAAGTATGCATCCTATTTGGGGCCTTTATCAGAAAACCCATCTTGTAACTAAGATGAATCACGCTCTATAGGTATTTGTAGTGAGGAATTGTTGGAGCATGGCTTCTTCCATTCGCACGAGGGTTACTATTCATAAAAGAATCTGAATATACTTCAGGGGCTACTCATCGCGGTGGCCAAGTCTGGCAATCGACAAGTTATATGACATGTGTCTTATTATCTAGCCTACTGATCAAGCCTACATGCTTGATTTTCTTGGCTTTTGAAGGAGAATGAGACGCTCAGACTCCTATAGTTATCATTTATGCGATGGAGAGGTGGTAACATCGTTATAGAAAGGCAAGACAGTAGCATCATCGCTTGTTTGTTGCCGAGCGTGAGCCATAATGAGAAGATATTTTGTAATCTTATACATGCAGTATCATCATTTATACTCCATCTAGTAATTCCAGCGAGATTACCAAATGCCCGCCAGGAGAAGAGGCTGTTCGTCATCAGCGTTTGAGCATGGTATGTAGATGATGCGTCAAAGCCAGTTAGGTCCACGTTGGCCAAATACCTGAAATGGAACATTGTAGTAAAATGATACCTATCAGCTCTGCACGAAACTCTACCTAGACATGTGGTATTCCACCGCAGTCACAGTAATATTACTCTGCCTATCGCATAGAAAATAGTAGCTATTATACTAGTCGTGTGCCTGCTCCCTAGGTTCTATTTTTTCTTGGCTTCACGCCGGAAAAGGATTCCCATTACTAATGTATTACAGCACATGCCCGGAGTATACATAGTACAGTAAGATGAGACGATTTCTAATGTCACTTCGGTCGTGGCAGCCGAAGCCCATGCATGCATATTTGCAAGGATTGATGCTTACCGGTAACCGTTATTATCTCCCCGTGATGCGGCGACGATCCCGACTCCTTGCTGCGAGTTGACAAGTAAGGCAAGTTTCGCCGCACTCCACTGGCGCGTTGGCTCAGACCTGAAATGAAGCTCTGGATATTCTGCAAATGGCATCTCTTTGTTTTTCTTCATAAGATTGAAATCATCAATGAGATCAGTTAATGTCAAGATGCCGCGTAACTGCCATCGGACATGTATGTAGGTAGTAAAGTAAGCGCGCTGAGGAAGGCTGCAGTCCGCTAAAGCCATACACGTATCAAGGCCCTACAGTAGCAAGGTACATAAGCGCGACCGCCTGGGACGCTGATCTGCAGCCAGGACGCCGCGTACTTGTAGAGTACAAGATACAGTACATGAACTTTCCATGCTTTCCATGCTGCTCTCTTGGATTTCTTTCCCTTCCATCTTCACCCTGCCACATCATTTTTGGCAAATATGTGACATCCACCTACCGCATAAACACCATGGAATCTGCGCCATCACATGTGCAATTCAGGAATGACTCCAAAGCAAAGGCCTCTCTACCTTACGGAGTACAGGTTGGTACCTTAGTAGTATTGATACGCCTTGCAGGGAGTGGTTGATGGGATCCAACATACAAGCAGCAACCATTGCCTCGGCTGGCTGCTAATCTCTTTCTAATCTCTAGGACTGCAGAGGATAGATGAATTAATATCCATGCCTGCTTGCACACCACTCTCTAGTTCTTGTCACATGCTGGATCATGCCGCATGCAGATGACGCCCCATCTCGGACAGCAAATCGAAGCCTTGCAAAGCGCAATCAGAACGTCGCAGTGCTGCGAGCAGTCGCCGTGGCTATGTATGCTGCCGCCAGGGGCCGATGGCTGATTAGCCGGCATGATATGGTTGCCACCGCTCCCTCATCGCAGCCTTGCCTGGTCTTATCGTGTAGGGCACCCGTCATTACTCGCCAGATCACTACACCACCCAACTGCGTCTAAGCATCCTAGAGATTTTTTACACGAGGTTGGATAGTGCTCGTTTGGCCTCAAGCTAGTATCGGCGCCTTCCCGTCGGTTGGGCGGAGCGATCCTCTGTTCTTGCTAGGCTCGGGCATAGTCGGCATGTGAAATACACAAGCCTAGGCTGGATAGAGTGAGTTTGGTGAGTAGGCGATATTGTTTGCCATTCGGCTGACCAAGTTGTTGGTGATGAGCTCAGATACCACCTGCGCCGGCTTTTCATTTGATATTGGCATCCGCAAGTGCTTCATGCTTAGATTATATGGAGCTCGGGCGTTAACCGCTTCCAAGGTGTGCAGCAACGATAGCGTCCATGGGTGATACTCGCGGACGGGAGGATCTTCCTGCACGTTGCTGATCAGCGCACCCAACGGCAGCTCCCCCTAAACTATTCTGGAAGTCTACCCCGGCACTAGCTAGCCAGGGGGGTCCGTCATTCGTCATGGAGGCAGATCTTCTGGAACCTGCCCTGCTTGCCTGCTTTGCCTGCCAACTGCTCCTGTCTCTTGCGCCGCTGCTTCATAAACTTCGTGTTCTCGGTGGCCTGGTTAATCAATAGGGACGATCACTTGGCCCAGCCCTGCCAAATTGCACATCAGCCATTGGCAGATCGTGTGGAGTGATGCTTCATGCCTAAATTCGATGTTGATCAGTTGCCGTGCGCGAGGACTGGACGGAGGCAGGCGATCAGACTATGCCAACTCCACGGCCTCACCAATGCGGAATACGGCCAGGACTACCGTGGACATATGCCAAACAAGACAAAGGCAGACCTCTCATAGCCATCAAAGGCTTGGGGATTGTGTCCTACTACTGTTTCACGACTTCACCGGCAGCAATAGGCGATGCCAATAGCTCCTATAGCCACTAACGCAGCCCTGCTAACGGCGCGTGCCAAGCAGAGTTAGTTGGTGCGGAGCAAGGAGCACAGTACGGAGTGCTTCAGGTACGACGGAGGTCGTAAGAAGTTTTCGATCCTCTCGGCCAAATACCAAGAATGTTTAGAAATCGACGGGTGCGCGAAGGATGCTCATTTACAGAGTAAATCACTTTCCAGGCTGAATAGGCCTGGAGGTATGAGCCGGCTGGCCATCTATGACGCACCGAGTGCATTCTACCATGACGATCACTTCGGGATCGAACTGAGACATATCACTTCTTCGAGCTCACTTTCTCACGATGAGATTTGTAAACGAGCAGGTGAAGACGCCCCCGTCTCAGTTTCTTGAGCAAAAGACTTCAACCAGAAGCTATTGGGCTGGGGCTTCAACCTTCCAGAACATCTTGACATCTGCCATCTCATTACAACGACCCAGATTTGCTCCACGCGGACGTGTGCACCTTGGCAAATTTGGAATGACCCGTAATAACTGACGGCCATGAGAGCCTACCCCTTGTCAAGGGGTGTGATGCCGCTGCTATACTTGTACTGCTAGGCAGGAAATTCGATCGACAACTGTTCGAGAAGGGCCGGCCTGGGGCAATACCGTGGCATGGCATGGCTTTCCAACTTGTTGAAGTCGAAGACTACATGTACATATCTCGTACGGAGTAGCGAGTGTGCATCGAAGTCTAAGAAACCGATGACCATTGACAATGTTTAACTGGCTAGCTGGTAGCCGAACATTGCAGCCGACGAACTGCTGCTACGCCGTTCCCGTACGCTACAGTAGTACGCCGATACACACCAACACATATACAAGAACTCGTATAATCCTGTACAGAGTTTACAGAGGCTGTGGCCGTGTTGCACCACGCTTGGGTTGAAGATGGCGTTCCTTTTATCGTGTTCTGCAGTCCTGTTGGGGTCGACAATGGCGGAAGTGCATCAAAGCTACCTATAGACAGGCAGAACGTAGTCATGACGACAGACTGTGCAGCATGAATCGTCCAAAGACGCATCGGTCAGCCAGACGCTTCGTTCGGGGAAGGATACGGCCGAGAGAAGCTCAAGCATATGCAAATGCTACTCCACTGCGGAACAGAAAGGCAAATTAACCCCCTGGCCCCATTAGCCCTCCTTGATATACTGGGTAGATCATGACACGCCTCTGGCCAGAACAAGGGTCTCAGCGAGTGGCGCCTGCGTCAAACAGGCCTAGCTGGAGAATCACGCAACTCGATGAAAATCTACTGGCTGCTCACAGGGCTTCTGCTGGCACGACGATCATTCATTAGCCTGTACCGTGAGAGCGAGGCGCACTTAGCAGCAGTGCACGACGCCACGCCACGAGGTGATGCCCGCCCGGCGCTGGTCGCTTGAAAGACCACCAGTTAGCACTGGCTGAGCTGCGTATTAGCGCCGACAGCGAGTTGGGAAGAGCCTAGAACGAAGCTAGCTGATGCTGCTGTGCTCCAGATGAAGCCGGCGCGCTGCAGGAGTTCCATACGAAAGTTTGCCGATGTCATTCTCGGACCGCCACCGCAGATTGCTTCACCGAAGGGAAATCGCTCCGCGCATCCAGCGGCCGGATCGAGTTCACGAGTCGACCCAAGGGCGTGGCAATCGTGATACCACATCAGGCACTCACGCAATATCAAACAATGAGGCCGTGGGTCGATGGGAATGCTGTTCTTCCCTGGCAGGCCTTGCTTGCCCTCTATACCTTGCTCCCCTTCTCTTCATTTTCCTTTGCTTTGCTTTTGGGGAACCGTGTCAGCGTATTGGATCGAGATTTTCGTTGGCTCTAGTGACGCCTCGATGACGGCTAGTGTTATATTAAACAAACGCAGCGCCGTTACTAGTCAGGCCTCTTGGTCCTGGCGTGTCACCTTGTTACCATCACACTGAGGATGCAATACAATCAAGCAATGCAAGAGATCAGCCCGGCAACCCATTGACACAGGATGATGATCCGCGTTGCCGCGAGTCGTAGATCGTCTCAAGCTGTGTTAGGTCGCCTCCAAGGGGGGAAATATCCGACGCGGGGCGGTTTCTCAGAGCGGCCCCGAGTTTCTTGTAGACGCCGGCGAATAGTATTGCAGCTATTGCAGCTTGCTTGGCCCGGAGTCTGTGGAACTGACGACTGCAATCCTAAACGAAGCTACCTGGATATAGGCCTATATGCAATGCCATGTCTAACCTGGCCATGGCCGTCGAGACGCGGTGGAAGCCCGGAAGTTAGTTGACACGAATCAAACCAGCGGGCGCTGTTTTTAGCACGAAGCTGCTTCGTCATCCAGAAGCTGAAAACGAAGGAATTGGCAAACGAGGTTGAATGGCGCTCGGGTACGGACCAGGGTTAAGGCCAGCGCTGGCTGCTCACGTTTACAGTCTTGTCCGTACACGGTGGTCCACCCTGGCCACGACGTTTGACCACACAATGATCCCTGATGACAATCCCTGGAGCTCCGTCAAGCCACCGCTGCGGTGCTAGCCTGCAATACCACCCACGCCTACGATCTCTATCCGCGGTCCCGGTCAGGGAGGATGACCAACCAGGCCTCCACCTCGGACACCCTCGCGTTGTGGCCAACCGCATCCCTGCTTGCTATCCGCACTCCCCCCTTTTCCCCTTGACCTGGAACGTTCCCGCAGCAGACTCAATTCCGAAAGCCTCAATGCTCTCCACACACACCCTTTGGTAGTACGCCCGCTTGCACCGCTTCCCATTATTCAGGCGCTCCTCTTGCTAGACGGCCGGGCTTACAGGTTATTGGTCTTTGGTCCCAGACTTTCCTTGGGATGATAGCTTCTAAACAGGGGGAGGGTGGTTGGCCCACTCCCAATATCTGCGATGGGTTCAAGGCGCCGGGGCACTTCCTAGTCTGCTGTGTGGGATACTTAATGTCGACGGAAGACAGATCTGATATGCCGCTCCACACCCAAACACTCGAGTCTCTCTACTGGCGGCTCAAGTTACTTATATAGCATCTCTAGCCCCCATCTTGGTCCCAAAGCTGAGTCTTGTTCTCTTTGAATCGAAGATCTTTACGACGGGACCTCTTGCACACCTCTTTACTCGCAAATAACCTCCAGGCCACTTCCAAATTTGTCTGCTCTACAGTCGAAGCGGTCGACGACTCTCGACTCGAGGACATCACGAACCATTCCCAAGCCGCCCAGCACTCGACACACTCGTGTGGGTGTGTACAGCAGAGCCTCGAGGCTGCACAGACCCTGATTACTCACTCTTTCAACTACAACACACAATGGCTCTGGTCACTTCCATGATATCTCCTTCTCATTACGGCACACAACACTCTGGATACTACCAATCACCCCCTTCGCCCCCCATGGATGAACCGAAATGTTCACTGCCCTCAATCTCCAACCTCTTGGGCCTCGCCGACGCTGGCTCTATGGCGAGCGAAAGTTCATACTCTAGCTCTCCTCGACCCTATGCCAAGGCCGAGAGCAGGCCAGCTTCTCGACATAGGGCGCTGCCACCCACACCGCCCATGTCCACAGATGCTTCATTTGACGCTCGGCGGTCTCCATCAAACAGCGTCTCCTACGCTCCGTCCGGCACCTACTACGAGACAACGCCCCCTGCAGAGGCCCATGACACACATCGATATCGAATGGCCTCTCTGCCTGCCATCTCAACATCCGCTGCCCAGCCACCTTTGCCGCCGGCGATGGGATCTGCCCATTCTGCCCATTCTGCCCACTCTCCTGCCAGCAACTACTATCCTGCGCAGAACCTGCCGCCGCCACCTCCCCCGGCTTCTGGTCTCCAGTATCAGCGAGCGCTACCCCTGTCGTTCCCACCGCCACCCAGCCCTCTCAGTGTAACCCCCTCTGGCGGCTACGTGTGGCAACATCACCACTATCTCAACCCATCAAACGGCATTCCATTTCCACCCTCACAAGACCGATATATCTGCCAAACCTGTAACAAGGCCTTCAGCCGGCCCAGCAGCCTGCGTATCCACAGCCATTCACACACAGGCGAGAAGCCATTCAAGTGTCCCCACGCTGGATGCGGCAAAGCCTTTAGCGTTCGGAGTAACATGAAGCGACACGAAAGAGGCTGCCATGGATTTGACGTTGGCAAAGGGCCCATCATGCTCCCTTGAGCGTCTGAACCAACGTCTGAAAAGAGAGGCATAATGAGAACATGACTGTTCTTTTCTTTATTCTTTCTTTTTCGCAAGCATCCACATTAACTGTGGAACTCGGGAATTGGAAGATACACGAAATTACCAGATCACACTGGCGGAAGTTTGCAGCCTTGGGATGGCTTGATCCTTTTTTTTTTTCTTTCCTTCGTTTTCGTTTTCCTTTTGTTTATATGCGTTTGGGTCTGCATGGCGTCGGGAAACAAGTTATCCTACTTCTTCTATCTTGTCACAGTCGGACGCGTCATGAAACGGGTTTGGTATCTCCCTGGAAGGCACCAACAAAGTGGCCATATGGGATCAGTCTGTATTCATTTTGGTATCTTGGGAAATGGAAAGGCTCTGAGAAAAAAAAAATGCAGAGCAGTGCATTAGTACGGCGTTTCTTCTTTTTTTTATCTAGCCAAGGGCTAAGGAAACTGAGGCGAAATTCTGAGAAATGGAAGAATTTCATGTATATAGAATCACACAATCAAATCTCGCGGGAGATCATTTTTTTACGTTTTTTTTTTTTTTTTTTTTTTTTTTTTTTTTTTTTTTTTGGACGATGACTCTCTTGTTTTCCGCCTTTTTCTCCCTTCTGTCGGAAGTGACTGACTCGTTTGATTGACATGAAGTTGATTGTTCCTTGTTCCTGGTGCCATCTCTCGGGCGCATGTCTCACATTTTCTCCGCCACTGGACACAGAGCTATTGAGCTCCCTCTTGCTCCCTCACTGTAGTAGCATTGGTTATAATTAGTTATACCCGATGCTTTCCCCACTCTACGCCGATCTGCCTCCTTTTTTGGGGGGTACGGCGACCTACTGCAGTAACACGCCGGAGTTTTGTAGACAGTAAGTAGCACCACCCCAAGTCAAGTTGCGACAAGCGTCGTATACCTGCATCGGCTTTTTACGCGAGGTTCCCCCCGAAGCCTGTGGCACCAAAAAGACTACTACGAGTACTTGGACTTGTTGTTTTCCCCCATGTCGATCGCTCTCTTTAGTCAACCCATTTGCTACCAATGAGCTGAGCCGTCCAAACGCTTGTGTCTTTTTGAATGAACGGGTAAAGCGGGAAGGAAGAGGAACTGGGCGTTGAAAATCCGTGGGACCGTGCGACGGCACTTGAAACGCGGGCAGCCGAAGGCGAAGGGGTGGGAAGGGAAACCTGAACTGATTACATATACAACTCCTGCTGTAACTCTTGCGGCTGTTGTGAAATATATCTACCAGTATGGAATAGTATGGGGGAAGAGGCGTTGGCCCTACTGTACTGATAGCAGGTATTAGTGGGGTTGGTTTTCAATGAGGGGGGATGCCAGTGAGAGCAATGCATTCCTGTAATCCTTACTACTGCCTAGTTTCACTGCCTAGTTGTAATAGCAGAGCAAAGGATGGGATTGGAGGGACAGTTGAGATTGTTCCTGTAGGCAGTTAGTTGTGACTTTGTCCGCTTGTCTATGCTATCTGTTCGTCAACATGTCATATGTTATTTACTACTTGTAACGGTATTGCAACTACCGAGTATTGACCCTGGGAACGAGAAGCGAGGGTTATTTGGTTTTTCCCTTGTCCTGTTACGAGAGCCGCGTAAGTAGGTAATAGAAATACGACGGAGCCATCTCCGGTGATTTAGTGTTTAGAACCCCGTACAAAAAAAAAAGGATTGATTAACAAAGTCCACATATGTATGTTATCGCCATCTGTTTAAAATCACAGTTTAAAGCTTAATTCCTTCGATATTCTTGAGTCATCATTTGTAATAGCTTATGGCCAAAAACGAAAAAAAGAAAGAAAAAAGGGCTGCTGCTAGCACGCAAGTACGCTTTGATCCAAGAAACACTAGTTACATACGAACTATTGGTGAGAGATATGAATCACGAAACGATGCAGCTAGTATGTAGGGCCATGTACAGTATCATTTGAACAACAACAACAAGAAACAACAGGGATAGTCCCCCAATTCGCGGCAAGCGGGGAATCCTTTCGAGATGCAGCAGACATGGGGTTTTAACAAAAAAAAAAGACGAAACGCAGCAATTTTACTGGCAAATGTCGGCCTATGGTGCCGTATACTGTATGTTTGCGGTAGGGGGGAGCCGATTCCCGACCTTTCCGAACGAGGAAATATCCGCGCGGGCTGGAGAAGGGGCAAAAAAGAGAAGAGAGTGAGAGAGATTTGCATGGGGTGCGAGTGTGTGTGGAGGGAGGGGGCAGGATGATCCTACAGGGCCCCTGTCGCGGAAAGAATGATGATCTCGCGCGACTCTAGACCAATCTTTTTTTCTTTTCTTTTTTTCAATATCTGTGTGTTTTGTTCGAATAATGGAGGGGGGGGGGGGAGGGACACGCTATACTCTTGAAAAAAGCAAAGAAGAGGTCATCGAGATTCCCCCTTTTGCCAAGAAGCGAGTTACGCGGCTGGCTTGGGGGGAAAAAGCCACCAAAGGATAACAAAAACGATGCTTTCTGATCTTATCTTAGACTGCCTCATGAAGGGGCATTAGCTGAGGGAACTTTAGCGGTATACCTACTCCATCAATCTTGCTTTTTGTTAGTTGGTTTGGTTCAAGTTGCCAACTTCTCTCTCCATACGACGTTTACTTGATGTAAGGTTGCTGCTATCGGGCCATGGGTGCCTGCTCGTATATTATAACCTAAAACAAGCTGAAGCGGCTGATCCTCCGACTAACGCGAGAGACAAACAAGAAGGACTTGGCAAGGCAACAATCCTGGAGGCGTGTAGACTTTTGAGTTCTTTTTACCCTCGCCCTTTTTGGGGCAGGGCTCTCGCTTCTCTCTCTTTCATTTGGTTGCTTGGTTGATGGATTGCAATTTGTTCAAGTCCCTGGCCCTGTGCTGCGCCTATCAGCTTATGTTGACAGCTGGAAGTAGGTAGTAGTGAGTATACCGCAGAATCCAGCAGCAAACGTACCTCGTCGATACTCCATTTTTTGCCTGCTGGGCTACAGTAGCATTATAGGCGCGGCGTTTGAGCTGACAGATGGGCTAAGCCGCCTTGAGAAGGGAACTAAACGTTTGAGCCCAGGCCCCAGCCCAGGTCCAGGTCCAGGGTGTTGGGGAAGAGAGCTAAATATGGAGCACCTTGGACCGGTCAAAAGCTGAGGAAGAGCAGCGGGCGTTAGTAGTAACGCTATGGATCACGATACGCCTTTTTGGGGCTGTTGGTCGCTGTGCGTGCATGTGTGTTGCAAGTGCCGATGTGCTGCTCGTAGTGAGAGTTTGGTAAACACGGAATGCCTGTACAGTATTGTTGAGAGTGCAGAGGCAGCAATTTGCGGCTGAACTGCCTACTAGCCTGGTAATATATCAAGAGTCAACCGCAAGATACTACTAGTAGGTACTCAGCATCTCTATAAGCACTCCGTAGTGGTGTGTTCAAATCTCAGCCGGCCTAAATCAACCACGCTTCCAACTTGTACATACTGTACAGGCACAAGGACACAAAAACACGCACAGAGGGAGCAGAGCAGGGCAAGGGGGCGTGTCCCAGGCAAGACTCCAGTTTTGATGTGCAACACGGATAGGCTACGCCTTAGATCGACAGAGTGCATGCGTTGGCGCCAAAGGGAGGTCTCGGGATTTGCTCCAAGCCAAGAGCGCTGCTGGGCTAACAGAAGGCGAGCACGAGATTGGATGGATGGCAGAGGCAGAGAGGGTAAAAAGCGAGTAAAGCAGACTATCGATGCGGGACTAGCAACAAGCCCAGCCGGTCCTTCAGCCGTACATCCAGAGGTGCTGCAAGGAGGTAACAAAAGCCCGAAAGCGCGAATCAGAAGCGCCTCAGTAGACATAGTGCCGGCAGGGGGAAGCCATTTCCTGGGCTAATTGGGTAGAAAACCGAGAGGGGGGGGAAAGAAAGGAAGAGCAGGCAAAAAAAATCAGGCCACATCGGACGAATCATAGGGGCTGGATCTTGTTTAGAGTCGTTGATGGCTGCGCGCTGGTGGCTTGTTGGTGTTAGTGGCACATTCTCTTGGTGTTGACGGAGACCCGGGGTTAAGGATGTGGCTTTCCGGCGCCCCAGTTCTTTCTCTTTTATCTCTCTTGAAATGTTTAGATTCCGATCCTCATCTTGGTTAACTGTTTAACTGCTTGCGGTATTTGGTCTTTTAGCGATGGCCCGCTTGCCGTGGGAAGGGGGAAGTCTCTGCGAGCGTGTCGATGGATTCGCTCGACTACAGTAGTTTGCAAACTTAGGTTCCTTACTCAGACAATTAATAATCCCGGTGCCTGAGTTCGTTGCGCCCTCCAAAACGGAACGAGGCGACTATACCGCATTGCGCCGTCCAGATTGCAATTGCCGACGCGTTTCGTCAACTTCTGTTGGTCGTGTCCGTTGTGATAGATAACTCGTCGTCAACTTTGCCTCACCACGAGAAGAGCGGTCGGTCTCGTGCAACGGTCTTCGGTTCCGTTGCTGAGCAGCTTTCCAGTGGCATCCGATAGTTTCAACGAGGCGCACCTCATATCAGCGGCAACAAGTAATCATCCATCAGCATCGTCATCATCGTCATCACAGTTTGAACAAACGAAACTGGCTGCGGAATACCGCAACCAGCTGGGGGTTGCCAAGCAGCGCCGTCGCAAGCAGATTCTTGGACCGCGCATCCGGAAACTGCGGAACTTCTAGAAGTCGTGATTTGACACCATGAATCGGGGGCTGCGCCAGCCAAGATTGCGGCGTTGACTCGGGCTGCACCGTTTTGTCCGAGTGCTCTTCATGATTCCAGTGGCGTGGAGATGGCCTCGTTCGGGGCCTTGCCTCGCACGTGGTGCCCGCGAGATTGGATGGGACAGTTTTAGGTTTAGATGAGCCCATGTTGGCGTACCGTCAGGCTGGTAGCGGCTATTATGGGAATGAGGAGAGGGGGGGCAGCTCTTAATGCCGTGGCTTTGGTAGAGGAGCGTTTAATACGGTGGTTCAGGGCCCCCTCTTAATAATCGACGTCCAGGTCAGGTCAGATTTGTGCTACTCCAAAGTCTGATTTCGCCTATGCAATGGCGCTTGAACAAACGCACTGGGGGGGGCGTTTTCTCTGCTTTTGCTTGCTGCATCGCCTCCACGGAGGCCCATGGATGGATTGACTGCCAAGGTGCTTATTTACTTGATATGGAGCATGATCCGATGGAGATGGCAAGGGAATCATACCGCCGCCGCCACTAAGTGACAAACTCAAGCGAGACTTCCGAGCTGCGGCTGAACGATTTGTTCGGAACTCGGATGGCGTGGCCAGGACTGCCCAGCAGTCGCCCTACTTGTCATACGAGCGTGGATGAGCGTGGCTCTTCTTTTTTGAGACGATCAAGATGTCTCGGGAAGCCAAAAGAGAGTCAAGCCAGCCAGCTGCTAGTCATATAGAGTTAAAATGAAGAATGAAAAAGGGCAACAAGATCTAAGATCAAGGAGAACCAGCAGCTACGAACACCTCTCCACCACAAAGCTGAAGGCCAGCAACTTTGGGGCGAACCGAATATCAACCACCCCCTCAGCTTCAAGCCCTGGCGTGCTGCAGTAGCCATCCCATGGGCATCGCCAGAAGGCGCACTCACCACACCTGACTCAACGAGACGCTGTATTTGATTGCTCAGCTCTGCATCGCTTGCTAATTAGCGAGGCATTACATATCACAGGACCGCTCAGGTGCCAAATGGGGGTTTGAAAATAGCATCGCCAACGTCCGGATGATCTGTTCGCATAGAATACGAAGCGTCGAATCAGAGCTCGCCATTGTCATTGCGGCTCTCGAAATGGGTAATCCCAGCTGCAAAGCAGAGAGAAGTACTACTAACCTAGTAGCTGAGGCAAGGGGGAGTCGAAAGAGAAAAAAAGAAAGATCTGACAGAAACCCCAGCGCCTGGTCGCCTTTTGCGGGCGCTCGTCTGCCGTTGATTCCTCGCCATCTTGTCTCGTCGTAATTTGCCATCTAAACCGTCCCACACCGTTTATTAGCTGAAGATCTGTAAATTGACTCATCTCTGTCCCAGCATTCGTGCACCCATGCAGCCCTAAATCTAAAAAGCTCCACAAGCCTTTTGTGTCAAAGAAGAAATATATATGTCGGAATTGGGCAGTACCTCACGCACACCCCCCCCTCTTCTATTCCCGGAGGAATAGGAATAGGCCGACAAGGACCACTTCGAGGAGGGCGCACTGGGAATAATAACAAAGCAACACGCCAAAAAAAAAAAAAAAAAACTTTAGCTGAGAGAAATGGGACATTTTTAGTCAGATGGAGAAGAGAGCGGTGATTTGCCCTCGGTGCTCGTTCGTTCGACGGGCCGCGCGAGAATCCTCGTGGCATTCGTCTCCATATTGTATTTTCATCCTCGGTAATTCCACATTTATTTTTTTAGGGTAGTGTCTTTCCTTTTGAAAAAAGTAGCGGCAGTAGTACAGCAGGACGAATTACGAGTAATTCGCCGGCTAGTTGGGATGGGATCTGATTCGCTTTTGGGCTAATGAAACCACACACTTGGACTTATACACGCACTGACTTGGCTCTAATGATGAGCCGCAAATTGTGGATAGTCGGCGAATGGGGCATGGAGATCCGGAGTTGAGGCTTTGGCCCTGGCCCTGGACTCCGTAGTTCGTGGTTCGTGTAAAGCCCGAGACACGGACGAGGCCGGACGCGGTTCTGAGTTTTGAAGTGGTTCTTGCTACTGCTAGTGATGGCTGTTTGAGCAGCATGTCAAAGCATATCCACCATCGGCGCGCCCTTGCATGCGGATTTCGCTTGCCTGCTTGGTTGGACGTTTGACAAGATAAAAATGAAGAATAAGAATAAAAAATCACGATAGACGCCGGCGGGCGTACTGTTGTAAGCTGGACGACGTTACGAGTCCAGTATATTGCTATGATATGATTGTCCTTGTCGTTGTAAACGTAATCAAAGGCTCGCTCGCACTCATGGCAAAAAGGCTAAAAGCCGGCTCCGCCTCCAAGTAATCATAAATACTCGTACAACAATGTATCAAACTGCTGACTCTGCCACCCCTCCCAGCGGAAGATACTCCAGACGCATGGCGGAGGCAGGGATATAGGATGAATATACAAGTAGCCCTCCAAGTGTCATGACTGCTCTGTAACGCTAGTTTCCTGCGGCTAAAGCCACAAGGCCCCTCCCCTTTTCCCCCTTTGCACAGTGACATGAATGAGGAGCGAAGAAAACACCCCGATCATCATACAAGCTAGAGAGGCAGCAGTTCATGGTGCTACGGGTCGCTTCGCTGCGCTATGAGATGGACCCGCGCCGCGGAGCATGTTCCCGAATCTGTCTAAAGCAAGTATTGGAAGGGGGTGCGGTCGAACCGCATAGCTGGGAACGGCAAATCGACATTAGGGACACAAGAGAAAACTGTCTGTGCACCTGATGCGTCGGATTCGATACGCCCCAGTGCTGTGATTCCACGGCGTATGCGAGCGTATTCTCATCGCTGTCAGTGTAAGTATGGATGGATGGATGGATGGATGGAAGGATATCCTCCTTGGTGATGATGAGATGCATCTAAAACGACGGCCCAATCAGACATGCAGATGCTGCTGTTGCAGCCGGCAGTCGTCCTCTATCTCCCCCGGAGCAGCCTTACTGACGCTGCATGTCCTTGTCAAAGTGACGCTGGAACGTCCATCCCACTGAGCTCCGCCAACTGCCACAGTAGCACTGAATGCTAGTACAAGGACATGTTTTCAGCAGCATGGCTCTCGTTTGTTTTGGCAGCGTCGTATTTGCCACGGCTGTTAAACCCGAGGTGATGAGATGTCGACTTGTCATCTCCTTTGCTCTCTACTACCTTCCCTTCGTTTCGTTGCCTTGCGGGCTCGGGTTACAGCCACAGCGCCATCATGTATCAACTTGATGGAATGCCAGCGCGAAACCCGCAGCATTACGAGCCCAGGGGTTCAGACACTCGTTGATGCTGTTGATGCTGTTGATGCTTTTCATCTCGGGCTTCGGTATAGCGCGCACCGCAGTTGCTGGCACGAAATAGATTGACTGCAACGCATTGTTAGGCAGCCCAGCATTGCACATGTTGCCATATAATCCTGCAACTTTCGGTCAGTAGTCAGCCCAGCAGATCCTTTGAGGCATGAATACGGCCCGGACAGGCTCAGCTCAGACCTCGTTGCAAACGGCACGTCGCCCCTGGCCTTGCGCTTCACCACAGTATAGACAAAATAAATGCTCTCTTCTTTTTTCATTTTGATCCTGCAATTCACCTGTTGCCGCAGCCGGAGTGCCTGCTTCTCAAAACAGCTCCTCCCCATCCCCCCCCCATGCCACACCTGACACATATTACGGAGCAGGACCCTTTAGGCATAAAAGGCTAAGAGACAAAACAAAAAAGAAGACGAACGAAAAATAGCAATTCTCGCGCCCAACGTCAAGTTACGCCCTGGCGTTGCTTCTGCCCTGCCCTGGTTCGGCACGCTTTCCCCGTTTCCCTTCTCTATCATCCCTGCGCTCCAAAGCCTCAGGTCTGGCACACCCCCTAGGCAAACCGCCCGGCCGAAATCCTATCAGCCTCTCAGCTCCTCCGATGGCCAGGTACAGCGGCAGCGCAAATGGCGTGTTTTTCGCCAGCAGCTGGCTGGCTTGTTGATCCCTCATGCGGGGGGGCTGGCCGCTTCCCCGAGCCTGTACGAAGCAGATACGAGCAGCAACGCTGCATACTATTATTACAAGCACATACAGTACAACATACTGTAACTACCAGCCTTCCTCTCTGTAGAGAGCCATTGCAAGTTCTATGTTAGGGACGGGTAAAAGGGACTAGCATGCCGCAACAAGGGGACTTTTGCCCCAGCGCTCTCCGCTGAAAACCCATGCCCGGGCGATCACCTACCAAGCTATTGGGAGGAAATCAAGTCGTCACAAAGGAAGGGGGGTCCTTACCATGGAGCCCTGAGGCCGGACCCGAATGGACAGGGACACGCGTTCTTCCAGGACAAGGCCTCTTTTTCAAGGATAGGCTGGCTATTAGACCCGCCGTCAAGGTGGGAGAGCCCTAGCTTATGTTCTCCATGATCATCACAAACCCCTCCCCCTGGCTCTAAACACGCCCCCTTGCTGTTCTCTTTTGCCTTCTTTCAGAGCGTGTGCACACGCCTGGCCTGTTCTGATCTGATTTCAAGGCCTGTCAACGCTGTGAGGTGCAAGGCAAAACTCCGCTCAGAATTATGGGACTCCTCCGCCTGGTCCTTGAAGGAGATCACGGCTGCCAAGTTTGCTTTCATAGCATGTGTGTGGTCGACTAATAGTGATATACGGCTAGGCCGAGACAATCAGATGCCGCTCGTAATTGCCGACTCGAATGATTCCCTAGGATTGAGTAAAAAGAAATGAATAGAACAGCAAAGTGAAAGAAGAAGAAACCTGTTTGCCATGCATCCATTATACATACGCGAATAGGCACCGGCCGCTCTAAAGCGCCTTCTACAGTATATACACAAAGCCCTACAGTCCTGGTTGTAGGTAGGAATACTACCGCCAAAGCAACATCAAAACTCCGCTCGACAGGCCTCGGGCAAGGGGTAGTCTTCGCCGAAGGTGTGGCGTACAAGGAAGTCCTCTGCTGAACAGAGCGTAATCCAAGTTGATTGTAACTGGCATTCGTGTGTGCCTTGACACATCTAGTAGTAGCTGAGAGTCTAAGGACGCAGCCGCTTGCTGCTAAGTGGGGAGGAGATGGATCACTTACAAGGCATTGTAGGCTGTAGAAAACGGTCGGTAAAGGCTGCCTAAAAGGGTATAAGACTTACTTTATGCTCAAGAACAGCCCAAAAAGGCGGGCTGATTATTTATTGCAAAGGGGAGCTTTCAAGGACTCACACTAGGGGATATGCCGGTTGGCATTGGACCTCCTGCTTTATATACGTCCATGTATAGTATATATGTAAATACATAGGCTTGCTTATAGTACCCATCATGCAAGATACCTACTCAGAGCTTATACTTGCAGTATGCTCCGTCTCTCTCTCGTAATTCGTATACGCCCAATGCCGCTTGATATTTCCACTAGCAGTGCTAGCAGTAAAGACACGCATATGCCACATCCATGTCAAGGTCCATGACTCAGGCTCGGGGAATGCAGCGTGCACAACAACGGACCGCTCTTGAGTTGAGGCGGACATTGCTGAGTTGCGGTGAATCCAATGCCATACCGCCAACTCGACTCTCAAACTCATATACTACTATATGTAGTGGAGGGTGGTGATGGCAAGGAGGGGTTGGATGAGATCGCGCGTGTGTGAGGATGTCCCCCGATACCACTCTACAGCTTGTCAATAAGTCTACAATATTACCCTTTTTCCCGTTTAGTAGTGCGCGTAAACGCATGTTTTCTGTATGGCACCATCACATGAAGCTCTGCGGCTAGATACCCGCCATGTGACGATGGAACCCTGAAATCAGAGCGACGCTTAGGATGAGTGCATGACTCCCCTTTGCATGTCTTGGCGGCCGTATATCCGACGGGGCCTGGGCCTTGTTCCTTTGCAAAGAGAGTGAGAGATTCGTATCATTCTGCGCAGCCTGGTTGGTTTCTCTGGCTGCGCGTATTCATTCAGGATTGCCCTGCTGTAAGATTTGATTCGTGAGAGCCGCAGCCGCCAAAGTAGCATTCCGTCTACTATTACATACTACTACCACAACCCTGCGCCGGCGTCTTCAACGCGGTAGCACTCGGTACTTGTCCGCTGGAATCATTCCAGTTCCATGCTATTGGTGAGAAATACAAGGCTTTGGAGCCTGTGGGTGTATTGGACGACATGTGTGTGCTGCGGCTTGCTTGCTTGCTGGCTGCAGTCCCATCCTCCTATACACTATGCCGCTTACAAGCCCTGTTCCCCGGCGCGAGGGTTCTGAGAAAGAAGAAAAGAGGGTGCCCCAGTGATATCCGCGCGTGCCTCATCTCCCAATACTGCAAGCATGGCCGCTCAGATGCTTTGCTCGTTGAGAAGCGCTGCGCTGTTGCTGCGGGATCCACTGCCCTTATTCGGATTCTGCTAGATGATCATATAGTAACCCGCGGCCTAAGATTGGAGCTTATTTTCTGATCGGATGGTCCATCCCACGCCTCACGCATACTATTGCCACTATACGTATAGCTTTGCGTCCAAAAGACAGAAGAAACAGCCGATCCCTGCGGTCAGATCGGAGCCGATATAGGGATGTAGGCCTGCTATAGTACTACAACATGGCGGGATTAGCGACGGAAACAGTGCTGTTACAGGGCCCGGCCAATACATTCCTTCGGATAGGGAACGTGTCCAGGCAATCCCAGGATGCCTCGTCATATGTGATAGGAAAGCTTTCAGGGTGCAGGTATGTCCTTGTAATATGTAGGTATGCATCTGTATTAGCTGACAGCTCGAATCTGGCAATAACCGCGACAGATCATATAACAGAACAGACCAAAAAGTTACACATCTATGATACAACGTTGCAGCATCTAATAATGAGCCCAGCTATACAACAACTGACACAAAACTCATCAATCATGCAGCCTCTCCTTCAATCTCGGAGAAGCAGATCATCGCTCAATTCAGTTCTGCGGAAATAAATCTGCTGAAATGAGTCAACCCTCTTTGTCCCCCCCTTTCAGCCCCCAATCACAAAGACAGCCACCGCAACAAACATCACTCCCCACCAACTCTAGTATGCATAAATACTACCGTATTCAACCGGGGAATTTACAACGTCGGAATTACTTGTAGTACCTACCAAAGAGTGCACAATCGTAATAGCAAAGAATACTTGGAGATTTGTTCCCCCACAGAGTGAGTGGTGCCCATGTCGTCACTCTCTTGTGCGTGTCAAGAAAGGAGCGGCGAAAGTCTATCAGCTCCCATGGGAAGAGCAACAAGATCCACGTATTGGCCGTGTAAGCTAGCGCGAGCATGAAAGACGTCATGGTCGGAAGGTGGGTAGGCGATATTACAGTTGGTGCCTACATGTAGGTTTCATTTGCCAAAGCCAAAGATAGCGATCGTGAAGCAGCCGAGAACGAAACCGGCCATGAAGATACCGTAAACAACCATGTAGAGCATGAATCCGGGAGCCAATATGCCGTAAAGAAGCTTTGAATGTGTTTTATGTACATTAATACTATTGACTCTATACGAGAGTGAAACTTACACCCTGTAGAGGGCGGTTGAGGGCATCTGGAACAGCAGTTTCGAAGCCGAGACTTGTTTCGCTCAACATCCTATGCCGTGGATCACCCATATAATTTCGGCGCTTAACAGGAATACTGATACATCCGAGTCGTCTTGAAATAGCATACCAGCGAGAAGGAAACAGCGAAGCCGACATTAGCTGCTACAGGAGGTTGTTTTTCATGCGCTGTCCAAAAGCTTCATTTGCTGAAGTAAAGCGATTGCATATCTTCATTATACGCTCTACCGCATTCTATTATAAAGACGTTGGATATAAAGGATGTATAACCCTTTAATGCTAAAAATTTACTTTGTAACAATGTACGCTTGCTGTATAGACACGACATCTATTCACGTTAGGGTCAAAGGGAAACTCTTCAATATAGCTCATTTTGCTTCTACTTCTCGTGACGAATGACTGCTGAAGTCAAATCTAGTCAAAACAAGATGTAAATACTTCAATAGCAATATTTGTTAGGGCATCTTACGCTGCCCACTGGCCATACTGCGCTAGACCATCGCTAAAATAGCAGAGGCGTAACGTTTGAGTAGACTTGTAGGAACTGATTCCTAGAAGTCTCGTAGCGTGGATAAATATGCTCTTCCGACGGAGATTCCTCAGCTATATCCATATCACTGAGCTGCGCTGAGCTGAATTATACATGATTGACCACAGGGTAGTCAACTTCGCTTATGGTTTCGACCGAGCAGATTCCATAACTCAAGATCGAGGCTTTGCAGGCATTTATTGAACTTTGAGTAATCGTTTCGGCCTCATCTGGGCAAATGACTACGTAATCATTGGTTTATTGTGATATAAAAAGGATGTAAAGTCGAAGAGGATATGAAACAGATAAACAAAAGTACGACAAGTTATCTGGTCAGTCCTACTCCAAGGGCCTCTAAACCAGATAGTTCGCGAACAAATTCATGTCTTTCCAGCATCCTTTCTCATTGCAGCTGCCGTTGTGACAGAAATCTGTAAAGTTGAGAAACCACAATAATAGTTGCATAAGCTTCTGCTAAAGTGTAGTTCCAAGAGTGCGACCTAGAATATTACCAGCCAACGCAACTCTTTGGCCACATCGCGGTCACAGAAGCATGTTGAAGAGTCTAAAGTTCCCAGCCTTGCCATTAGTAAAATATATATAAGTCTCACATACTATCTGAAATACTTTTTGCAAGAGAGTAACACGAGGCATTGTCTTATTGAGATATGCCCCACCAGAGTTATAAAATAAAACATCTGTTCTACAAATACCCTTAACGGCTGAATACCATTCTGCCTCTCCATTCATTAGACCCATTTTTGGAGTCGCCTTAATAGCTTCGCCTGCAAGACCATTCGCCAGATTGTCTAGAAGCTCTTTCAAGGCTTTCCCATTATTTGAATGAGTATGTGCTGATTGATACAGTGGCCTATTGAAACCGTGGCTAAGCTCAAGATAATGAGCCAGATCAGTGGCGAGACGGAAATAAGCCTTCAGGGTCTGCATTGTAGCGCCTTTCTTGCCAAGACGCATGATATTGGATGATCGTACAAAACTAGAGACATGTATTGCTGTATCAACGCAAGTTGCTACGGATATCTAAGTCTTAAGTCAAACGTATCTGGCTTTTACGCTTATGGGACGACTTGGAAGATTAGTATGCAGCGACTTTATTACAATCATCTCAGAAAGTCTACATAATTCATGATTTAAATAGCAGCGACAAGTCCTCCTATTTGATTGGTTTTAGCTTTGCACTTTCTCATCAAACGGTGATTTTGGCTGAAGAGCACCCTTTACTAGAGACCGAGAAGCACGAGACGGTGCGATAATCAGCACGTTAGGCGCATCAACGAGAAGAAAATTGAGGGTATCAAAGTCACAAGGCTGTATCGCGTAACGCACATATTGGTTGTAAAATATTCGAACCTTGCAAGCTTGATTTGTTCTCCACTGATCTTTCCAGACATCATGTAACAATGGGAGAAAAGGAGCAAGCGACAATATGGGTGATTTGGTTACTTACCTTCCATTCATAACACTTCTAAAAGTTGAACGAGAGCGCGAGTTGATCCGCAGCTCTTTTATCTTGTCTCTGTGGAAGTAACTCTTGTTCACTAACAAGTTATTAAAACCTCCAAGCATAAAATACCCTATTCAGCCAGCTAAACATTTTTATTCGTACCAACAAGGCATTATCACTTTTTTATGATGATTCTTCTTGCTACACTATTCATTGTTATAGATATTTTCATCAACGGCATCTTTCTACATTTAAGCGGCCAGCCTATCATCGCCCATACTCTCATAAAGCTGTACATACAACGCAAAGCCTTCCAATGGCGTTTCTTCAAGCCGCACACTATAATGACGTGGAATGGCAGTATCCGTTTAAAATGTCTATAAACATGTACTTCAAATTTGATTCTAGCATTGGATGCTTTCCTTTCCATTGCTATCTGGAAGCCTCTACTGAGTTGAATCTACGGTTGTATAACTAGATAAGCGAACAAGAAGAACAAAGACAAGCTTTTCTACATGGCTCCTTGTTTTTATCGGTCTTGTATCCATATATCTCATTACTGAAGCTGCAGGCACCCTATTGCGTGCCGTGCCTTTATATCCAAAGTCCTCTGACGAGATATCTTTCACTGCTGGCACACCAGCAGCAACATTAGCATTACAAACATGACGATCCCTTACTTTGCAATGCGTTGCCGACCCGTTTTATTAGAGGGAATTCCATGGATAATAACAGCTTGATATCCTACATAGATATTATTCGGTATGCGGTAACACCAGTCATCATGGTCCATGGGACTTGCCGGTCATTAGATTTCCATACACGCTTGTGCAAACAGGATAGTGCATCATAATGAACTCTCTACATGAAACCTCAGCAATGATAACCGCCAGGAATATATTCTTATTCTGACCTTTGAGATACAGTTAGTTCGCGATTCTTATCTTCGACCAATGCCAATCAAAGCCATCTTTCGGCGCATCCAAGCTTAATGTCACAGGAATTCTGCTGGGCGAATCTTCGCCGCACGCTCGTCGCTGACAACCATGTCACTTATACGAATAAAGTTATGCGGGAGCATATCTTACTGGCACGTTACCTACATGTTCTGATTGGGGCATTCAGTAGACGGACGATGGAAGGGCAAACAACTGTGGTCTGTGTCCTGAAGCTGAGATAAAGATCAGCGTCGCACCAGTCACTGGAATTATACAACGCGACATTTCACCGGCAACAGTTGACTAACTTTCCACGTCGCAGCCTCGGCACATGTAATCGACAGCCATCAGTGGCGTGCTTGCTTTGCTACGTGCTTCTTGGTTGGATGACGAAACATGCCGCAGCGTAAACGAAGAGAGGCGCAATATAGGATGGCGTAGCGTCAAAGCACAAAGACAAAGCAGTTTCAATAGGCTCGGATCTATGTTTCAGTAACGCAAGATACAAGCTCTAGTCACATGTAGAAGCGCCGCTGTCACACAGCAGCTCTGTGAACGATCGGTTACTTTGGTCTCAGTGGCGGTCATTTGACTGGTTAATATTTGAAACGGATCAAGTACTTCAAGTAGCTCTCAGGAGGGTGTCTTGGACCAACGAGAAGCGATTCCATAGAATTTGAGGCCGAAGAAGTTCCATCCAAAGAGGGTGTGAAGCCTTGTTCTGGAATAGCCTGGCGAAATCACCCGGGGTACGTAGTTTAAGGTAGCGAATACGAAGAATCAATATGTAGAATGCCTGGTAGAAGCGAGTCATTTTTAGCACCTCTCGCAGCCTGTCCAATCTGAGCGGCCATGCACGAATATATTACTGTGGATGCTCGACGCACATGGTAGATCTTTTTCTTTTTGCTCTTGCACGCCGGTGGAAAGAAGTAAAGCTAAAAGAGCGAAAAAGCTGTCATGAGGCTTTCCTGTGGTTACATGGCGTTACCAATGGGATCAAACTCCTGCAAGCTGCTGCAAGCCCGAGGGTGGTTTGCATAAGGGCCGCTGCAGAAGATCCCGCTGCACATCCGATGCAAGGCGGGACGGAACAGATATGGCTGTAGGGCTTGATGCAGTGTTACTCGGTACGCGAAGAAGGGCTATAACCTTTTTTTGCGTGCAATGCAGAACGATATACCTATGTTGCATGATATGAGCATAGCAGAGAATGGACCAAGTGTCTCGTCCCCCAGAGAGATGTTTGCATGTTCATCCCATCATCTCAGGCGGGGAAATACAACCATGGAACACCGCCGACAGTCAAAGGAGTAAGCGAGTAAATTCAGACACGTCAGATGTGACGATCGATGAGGGACCAGATCCCAGCGCCGCGGAGAGCAAAGGCAGGGGATTCTAGGAGAAGAGGAGAACCTCGGACAAAAGGGGAGGGTAGAGCATCTCAGACGGGCTCTTGCATGTGCTCGCGCACACCCGTCGCATCCAAGATTCTCGCGCGTGGGTCAAGGCAAGGCCCTGAGCTGAGAGGCATCTTGGTGTATAGCCATCGTTTGGCGTATTGATAACATAGCAAGGCCTTGCAAGGGCTTCAGGTCGTACCGCGGAACGGGCGATACCGCCTTTCCGTGGCGGGCGTAACATGATAAGTCGTTGTTGGAGGCATTGGAGTAATATATTGGAGATGGAGGTGAGGGGCCTTTTGCACTTGTGGCTGGGGATAGAAGAACGGGTGGTTGGACAAAATATCGCGGCGGCCAGAGGCGGCGCTTTCTGGCGTCTTGAGGGCTTTGGAGCACGAATGTGGCGTTTGGTAAGCGAAGCTGTTGGCCGGGACAAGTTGCGGCCGGCCTGTAGCACAAGATATTGGACGATGGAAGTCGTCGTGATGGCATGAAAAGCACATGTGCCAGTGGTCGTAGAAGACGGTGGAATATGCGCCAGCTGCTTTGGCAAGAGGGGAGACGCTCTTTCCCCAGTGCTGCGGAGGGGCCTCAACCCCTCGTGATCGCCTCGACTTTTTTGCTGCCCTCGATCTTTTCTCCTCCTGCCTTCTCTCTTTTGGCCTGTCTGCTCGTAATTGATTCTCCCTCCCAGCAGCGCTAGGCGCTGACCGGTACACACCATCTTTTGGCCGTTTGCTTTCTGTCCTGGCTCGATCCTGGGCTCATTCCCAGCTGCCTTTCCGGTCGACGATAATCGGTGTCTTAATAACGTTGGTTCCGGCCTGTTCCGCCCCTGTTCCCAAGAAAGACGCTGACGGGCGCTTTGCAGCGCCTCAGATTGACCAAGAGCAGTTCCGCATCTTGCAGACTGATATGATACGACCGCCATCTCCAGCCAAGTGAGCGTCAATAAGCCGACAAGTCTCGGGGAACTTCAGCTGCGCTTCAGCTTCAAGCAGCGACAAAGCTCGAGCACTGTCTTTACATTGCTGACAACCCGGGATCAGCATCCTGCAATACTCCAACTTAAAGTTTCAGCCTTCTAGCTCGGCCCCCCTTGTTCAGCTTCTTATCGATGATCAAGAGAAACGCGGTGCCAGGCCAAAGTCCATCTCGATGGGCGGAGTTCAAAACAGCCCCCAAAAACTTATTACCCGGCGTGCAGCGGTTACCCCTGCAGTGAATGCATGCTGGCAGCCGTCACCGATCAAACGGCTTGGAGCTAGATATTCGACGACGCTTCTAGAGCCATGTGATTGGTAGCCATTCACAGCCGTTTGAACTCTGAATCCTAGCCGCATAAACATGATAAAGTAGCTCCCGCGGCATACAGCCGGCTTGCTTCAAAAGGGGTCCAAGATTTGATACTGGCTGGCTTCATTCACCAGCTGCTTCGCGGCTGCTTGACCTTGACGTTGCAGGCTGCTTAACCACAGACTTGCACTTACAGAGATTAGTGGAACGTGGGGTGGCTACAGTGAGGTACAGGTCGTACCGCTCATTCACCCTGGCACAGATATTTGGCCGCCCGCGCCGCTGGGATCGGGGCAGCTTCCAAACGGGCCATGGGCCTAGTCGAGCCGCCGCCTTGCGCATCCGTTTAGTCAAACGGAGAATGCAGGCCCGGTGAATGCGTTTCCTTCCATCGCCAGCTTATGCCGCCGTCTTCGCCATCGTCGCCATCGTCGCCGTCGCAGAGTTGCAGCCTCTTGACTGTTGCGGCTCCAGCAGTGACAACGCCCACCAGCCGCCGGCCGAAAACAACGACCGCCTTTCCCCCCCACGATCCGAATTCTCCAATCACAAGCTCCTTGCTGCACCAGACAGATCCCAGGATTAAAGGCCCGCGCCAAAACCTGGCCACGCCGGGGGCTCGGTCTCAAACCACTCGCGCGCCGCCAGCTCTCAATCCAACCTGCGGCGCTATGCACATCACTGCCGTCATCATCCCGAGACCATGAGCCTCTGTGCATTGGACTTGCCGAACCAGACGCTGTCGTCACTGCAACGTTTATGCACCATATTGTCCTCTCCCTCCTTTGCAGCCCTCGCCGCCTCGCGAAACAGTCCATCCACCGTCCTTCATCGCCCTCGCTACCAATACCACCGCCGTCCACTGCGTCAGCCCCGACTCCAACACTACAGATCTCCATCTCTCCACCGCTGCTGATCTCGTTACGGCCACGGGTGGCTCTCTCTGTCCAAGAGGCGCCGTAGCGCCTCGCTCGACAGCCAGCCATGGCCACTTCCAATACAATACCAGATACGCAGCTGGGGCTCAGTGCCGAAGAGATACAGCTGCTTCGGCAAGGTCAGGCCGCGTTGGGAGGCGGCGCAGGTTCAGCAAGCTCTCGAGCCGCCAGCAGAGCTAGCAGCCAGGGCCTCCTGATGCTAGACAGCTCATCACTTTCAGCTCTTGGGCGATACTTTGACCGATTAATGGCCGGCATCGAGCAGAACATCCGCTACCTCAGCGAGCAGGCCCAAATGTTTACACAAGTTCAGTACGACCGAGCCGGTAACATCATTGATGGCGCCGACGCCGAAATCGCACGATATGCCGACATCTTGCGGCAACTCGACGAGCTCGAGGTGGATTTCGATAGGATAGCCCATATTAAAGAAATCGTCAAGGGATACAGATCAAGGGTTGAAACACTGGAAAAGGATTTAGAGAGTAGCGGTGGCGGCTCGTCAAATCGACACAAGCATTCGTCTTCACATCACCACAAACACTCTCACAAGCACAGTTCATCTCGCCACAAGTGAGGCAAGATTGAAATGCCACCACCTTCTTTTTATCCACCAGGCTGGAGCTAGCTCCGGCCTTACAGACAAATATCGTCAATGTCGAATCATACGCTGTGTGCGGATGTCTCCCACTTGGTCACCGACAAGTTGTCAAGGGAGGTCTCATCACCACACAACAATTTCGGTACAGGGTTATCAATGGAAAGGGGAAATGGATATTGCAAAAGGGAACAAAAAATTCGTCTTGAGATGCCTAAGCAGGCAGGATGCAGTTGTTGTAGAGGGGGATTTGTATATTCTCGAGGTTGCGGGACTACAGCCGCGAAATTTCCTCAAGATGGGTGAGGCCTCGCGGCTAGGCAAGAAAGGAAAAAGCCTCACGGCTCGTCATTTCAGTATTGGGTTTGGGCATTCTTGGCTTTGAGGCGTTGAGACCTGCGATTTCTGCTTATTTTGATGTTTTTTTTTTTTTTTTTTTTTTTTTCCTTTGCTTTTCTTCACTACATTTCAATCGCTTGCTCCACATACTTGTTTTTTTCTGGATCTACCAATTGTTTTATTATGCTTTTTTAAATGGGATAAGGGAGCTGAGAATATTGCATTTATGTACGTTTGGGAGCAAATTTGTTAACCAGGAGCGAAGAAGCAACAGGAATCTTTTTCTCAATGATACCGGAATACGGCGTTTGTGGTCATTTTACAATCTGCTCTTTATACCCTTTGGAAATATTTGGAAGGATGCTGTTTTCTTGCCAGGTATCGGCAGAAACAGAGAGACACGAGCCTATTTGGGCCATGCCTATGATGCTTGGATGGCGGCACGAGCAACAGCGCAGCGACCCGGACATGATGCAATGCATTCGCCTCCCCATGGAGAGAGACCGCCTCTCGATGCAAGCAAGCGAGGCGGTATGCATCAAACACGCAGCTCCAGAGCCGTGCGCTGTGAATGATTAGCATTAGCAGGATTATTAAGACGTAATACGAGTTGGCGCAATGGATCCCGTACATGGGCGACAGCGCAGCTTTTTCTCATTTCTCTCCCTTCCTGTGCCCCCTCTTCAGTTGGTGACTGTCAATTTCGGTGTAGACCAGGTTGCTGGTTGGTTGTGGAGATTCAGTCACCGCATCAATAGCTGCATGAATCACTTGAGCCGACCCAATGGACTAGGTAGAAGACGTGTCTCTGTTGACTGGCGCTGGGAAAGCTGGCGAAATGGATGGCCAGTGATTGGGCATTGCATGGGCAATATCAGAGCATCTGGTTCGGTTGTTCGTCGTGCTTCACTTATCTTTTTTGCTTTCTCTTTTTTGGAAAAGAGTGAGGCGTGGGATGCAGTCTGCATGTCCTAAAGACTGTTGATAGCCTTGCCTTTATATCTATCCCTCTATCCATCCATCCATCCATGCGGCCGTGGAGATGATTCAGCATGCCTCATCCAATCCCTTTTGCAGTCCATATCTCTCTTACACACACTCAATCTGCCTCGATTCAACTCTTGCATAAAGTGGACCAAAGATGAAAAGAGTATCGTTGATTCGTCATTGTCCGATACCGATGGACATTTGAAGTAGCATGTAAAATAACCAATGGGAAATCGTCTACTAGGTCATATTTTTTTCGAATCCATTCAGGGAGTTTATATGTGCGTTCTATCTAAAACCATCCGCCAAGCTAAAAGAAGTCATAGACATGTTTCGTGATATCTGAGGTACCTACATCAAACACCTAAAAAAAAAAAAAAAAAACACAGGCAACGATATGACAAAAACAGATATCACAGATACTCCCCTAAGTTTTTGTAGAATGATGTTTGTGGATTGTTTCTCTCTCTCTCTGTCTGCCATGCCTCTCCTGAAAAACGCCCAAACCAAAAAAGAAAAAGATCAGACCAAAAAAAAAAAAAAAAAAAAAAAAAACCAAAAGCCAACCAAAAAAACGAAAGCATACGCCAGCCAATAAACCAGCCAGCTTGACAAAATTCGGACCCTCGCGCCACATTTCTTCATAACGGGATACAGGAAAAAGGAGGGGAAAACACACAAGACACAAAGTTTACATGAGAAGCAAAAGAAAAGGGGGGAAGAGAAGTGAAGTGAAGAAAGAGAAGGGGAACAATTTGAACTCCAATCCCTGGGAAATGTACTGTCCGCTGAATAACTTCTGCGTCTAATGCGTCTTTTCACTTCTCGCGAAGATAAAAAGAATAATGAAAGAACAAAGTCAAACGCTTTTGTTTGGATTGCGGCTCCGGCTCGCGTCCTCGAACTCGTCTTGGCGCAAAAAGACAAGAATGAATACAAAGAGCGACCACAGAAAAAAAAAAGAAGGAGCTAGTGATTAAACGAGATAACACACGGGTAATGAACTCGCGTTGATGCAGGCTTTTAGCATGGTAAATGGTTCCGTGCTAGAAGAGGTGGAAATATGCGTGTCCCGTTGTTGCTATTGCTATCAAGTATCGCAACACGATACATCGGCCGCAGCAGCCGCAGCAGCAGCAACAAACGAGGTTAAAGGTAATGTACGGTATCCATGTATGTGTAGTTTGGGGTATGATGTCGATGATCAATCGGTGTTGTGCAATGCCATGCATGAAAAAGAATTTTGAAAAGTAACCCCCGGACTAAATAGGGGGTTCAAAGCAGATCCAAAGCAAACAAGAAAATCCACTCAGTCGTTATAAAAAAAAAGGTAAAGCAAGAAATGTCTTTCATATCTTTTCCTTGCCCCTCTTTTTTTTTATCATTTTGTAAATCCTTCACCACCGCCAAGCTGCCTAAACCTGCGCGATGCGTCGGGTCCGAACCAAGAAGGGACTCGGCATCTCGTCTCGCTCCGGGTCCCACACGGCCACCGGCTCGTGTCCGGAGCTGACGACACGATCTCGGTGCGGCTTCGTCGAGGGCGCGGCCCTCTTGGAGCTCACATTCTCGCCCAGCGGTATGCCCGGGACGCTCAGGGGGCGGCCTCCAGCGCGTGCCTGCTGCAGCTCGACCAGAGTCCGGCCCTTGACGTGGTTCTTGGTGGCTGTGACTTTGCTATGCGCAGAGCCGTCCTTCTTAGATGACAGCCTGCGAGACGTGCTGGACGACGCGGACGTGGGCGACGGCGTGTTAGCCTCGCTGACATTTTTCGTCCCCGTGAGGTTAGCGACGGAGGGAATCTTGGTCAACCGGCTGACTGGAGAGCGCGATCGCGTGGTTGGCACAGAGGTGACGGCGGCCTTGGAGACGAAGCCGCTCGACTTGGTTCCGCTGGTTCTCAGACGAGAGGTAATGTTAGAAGCCTTCTGCGAAGAGAGAACCGGTCGATCTTTGTTGGTAAAGGGATTGTTAATCGATGAACTGTTTGTTGACCTATGTCGCGTCGGCGAAGAAGGGGTCACATCGTCGTCGTCTGAGTCTTCAAAGGCTTCTCGCAGATCCCAGTTCTCCGCCCGAGAAGCCGAGTTCGCCGCAAAGATGTTACCTTGGTGCGTCGGGACCTTGCCGCGGCGGCGCGGGGACAGCGATAGTGAGGCAATGGCCACGGGGGGCGAGTCCATCTCGATATCCATGGGAGTCCCGTGGGGGCCGGCATACGTCTGGGCCCTGCTATAGGGTGTCCGCGCTGTTCGCTTGACTTCCTTGTTAAAGTCTGGGCTTTCGGCAGAGTAAGAAAGCTCTGTGATGTCGGTGGTGGAAGGGAACTCGTCGCCGCTTCCGTCAGCAGACGATGTTTGCGGCTGGTCCGATCTCGCGGCGGGAGAGTCGATAATTTGCACGTCTTCTGTTGGTGGCGATGGTGCTCTCTTGCGGCTCTTTTCCAGCTCTCTCTCCACGCGGCTCTTGACCTCTTCGTCAAACTGCTTCTTCAGCCTCTCTACTTCGGCGTTAATCTGTCGATCAATTTCCAGCCGGGCTTTGACCTCCCACTCTCGTCGTATAGAGGCGTCCAGCTCCTCACGCATTACGTGCTTCTCCTTGTCCATGCTGACCAGTCGCAAGTTCAGTGCCGTCTCCTTGTCGCGTAGAATCTCTTCGCGCGCCTTAAGCGCTCTATTTAGATCAACGACCTCTTTCTCTTTCCTCATCAGCTTCACAATGGGGTTGTTGAGCAGCTGTGCGGTGTCCGGTCTCCTATCGGGGTTGACCTTGAGGCAGTCTTTGATGACGTGGTTGAGTTCGGCAGAGTACATGTCTGGCAGGGGATTGATTCTGCCGTCCTTGATCTTCTGGATGAGCTGGAAATGCGTCTTTGCATTGAACGGGGGCTCGCGAGCGCAGAGCTCGTAGATGATGCAGCCCAGTGACCAAATGTCCGACTTGAGCGTGTATTTTTCGGCTGCGCAGATCTCGGGCGACATGTAGAATGGAGTGCCGACGTAAGTGGAAGCAAAGTCCTGCGACTTGATCATCTTTGACAGGCCAAAGTCACCCAGCTTGACGGAGTTGTCTTCGCCCAGAAACACTATTTTACAGAAACGGTCATATCAGTTAAATGCTGACCTCCAACCTTTAGCAACAAGCTTATCATCTGCTCTCACCATTTTCAGGCTTCAAATCTCGGTGTAGGATCGTCACGGCCCCCGCCGGCGGCTTCGGAGCCCCGGTTCCAGACGGATCGAGGACATTGCCGCCAACCTCGGGAGGGTCTATTCCGTAATGACAGCGATACAGCGCCAGAACCAGCTGGCTAAAGATGCTCCAGACGAAGCTCTCCTGCGCCCGCTGGCCCTTTAGCTGCAGATCCTTAATGACGCGCCCAAGATCGCCGTTGCCGCAGTATTCCATGTATAGATGCAGGTCCTGGCTGGCCTTGAGGTGCTCGCGGTGGTAGTAGGCGACGATGTGCGGATGGCGGAGATGCGACAGGATCTGGAACTCGGCGTGGAGCTGCTCGCGCTCTTTCTGCGACATGCGGAGGTAGGAGATTTCCTTGCGGCACATGATGAAGCCATCGGCCTTGCGCCGGACCTTGCGAATGATGCCAAAGGAGCCATGGCCTGGATAATGACGCAATCTTAGCTGGGGGGGGCTCTCAACAGTCAAACGCAGCGGATATCTGTATTGATTCATCCTCGGAGCCACTCACCAATCTTCTCCAGCGTCTCGTACTTGTCCTCGTATGACATGGTGAGCGGTTCTCACGGTGGTACCAGCGATGGCTATCTGTATTCGAGCCCCATAAAGGAACCGTTCTCGACCACACGACCGGGAGAGGAGAGAGAGGAGAGGAGGATGGAGGGGGTGGAATAGGATAGAGAGAGTATAAAAGAAGCCAAAAAAAGAAAGAAAAAAAGTATGATGCTGCTATTGTTCTTCCTCGTCCTGCTAGGTTAGTTGGTGCCAAAAGCAAAGATGCTAAGTGGAGGGGGCAAAGCTTGTTCTGGTGATGCTGTTTCAAAGGCGGAGGGAAAAGTTTACAAGGGAAAAGGTTAACACAATGAATGGACAACAGAGCAACGAGGCTTGAACCACCTAAATGGGGCGTCTTCCAGCTTAGCCTCTCGGACAGTAAGAAAAAAAAGGGTTCCAAACCCAAAAGAGCTGGAGCGGAACCGCCACTTGCTGCGATGACTGCGCTGAAAACAAAAGGCAGCGCTCGTGCGTGCGCTTTTGCTTTGCATGCGCCCAAAAAGGGACCCTGGTTCCGCCAATTCGTCGACGCTAAAGGACTGGGGGCCCAAGTCAGTTGGTGTAAACAGTGGACGCGGGTGCCATGGCAACGGGCCCAAAGAGGAAAGACCCGCGATATAGCCGCCTATCGATAATGCAGAGCCAAAGTCACGGCGCCACCTGCCCCATTGTGTGGCTTGTCGGCCAGAACGTGGCGCATTGTGAGACGCTGTGAAGCGGTCAGTGGCGACGAAATAATACTTGGGAATTCAGTCGAGCTTCAGGGTAAGGCAGGCAGAGACGGCGTGGTGGTATGGGTTATAACGAGCATTATTGATATACCAAGAGCAAGAATGTATAATTGATGCAAAATACAAACACATCCTACACCAAAGACCGGTGGGCCCTTCCTTGTTGGCAGCTCCGATGACATCCAAGATAAGCGGCAAAGTTATCTCCGTCGAGAAGCATTTCGCCTTTTTTTAGCCACTTTACATAATCCTCACCTTTACTTCAAACTGTTTTTTATAACACTCATAGCAACATTGACATAATTCCATATCATCCAGGTCTTTCCTTGCGTTGCCCTTTTCCCTTTTCCCTCTTCGTCTTCTTTGTTTTCCCCTTTTTTCATCTCGGGCAAAAAAAAAAAAGTAGTAAAAGATGGTGCTGGGAAAGCATGAGCTGGAAGGCAAACTGGGCGAAGAGAGCCTGCTGATCAAAAGCGGCGTGCTGCGAGACGAGAACCCCCTCGACACGAGTGCGCAGTTTCATGATTTCCTGCTGGCATGTCGGCAGGGCGATTTGCAGAAATGCCAGCAACTCATCTCCATGGGCGTCAATATCAACGGCAAGGACAAGTTTGATTACACGCCGTTGATTCTGGTGAGTTTTGCGTTGTGTCGGAGTTAACGGCGGGGAGAGGTTGACAATGAGCAACATCTAGGCCAGTTTGTGTGGGCATTATGAGTTGGTTCAGGTTCTATTAGAAGCAGGTATGCCTTATCTCGTCTCATCTCTCCTTTATTTTCCTTGTTCTATCTTCTATAAATGATTAATACTTGTCAATGCTCCTCATGTCATATCCACCGAACCCCTCCCCAAGCATTAAACTCAACACTCAAGAAGAGCTCGCTCACTCATACATCTCACCCACTCCAGGTGCTCTCGCCGAAAGAAACACATTCCAGGGCGAGCGCTGCATCTACAACGCCCTCAACGACCGAATCCGCAACCTCCTCCTGCAGTACGACTTTTCCAAGAGCTCAGATCCCTACGTGTATTGGTCATCACACATTTCTACTCTGTTGGCCCGGCCGGCTCCACAGACGGCCGACATCTCGCTCGACGCCGGCAACCGGTCCTTTAACCTGCACAAGTTCCTGCTGGCCTCCCGGACGCCGTATTTCCGCCGGAAACTGGAGGTGGCCCCGGAGACCACGCTGTATAAACTGTCGTCGTCTATTCCGGTGGAGGCGTTCCAGATTGCCGTTCGCTACATCTACTTGGGCGATCTACCCAAGGATCTTGCTCCGCCGGGCAGCGCCACCACCGAGGAAGAGGTTGCCAAGGGCTTGGATAAGATCAGCAAGCTGCTTGAAATCGAACAGCTCTGGGAGGCCATCTTGGTGGGCAATGACCGCAGACTGGCGCGGCAGCGGTACGAGGATGAGGTTGAGCGAGCAAGGAATCAGATAGGCGACTTTTTCCGGCGGAGCATTGTTGGACACAAAATGGTTGTGGACATTGACAGGGTCGACGAGGTCCGATGGAAATACGACAACTCCATCTTTGCAGACATCTTGCTGCGAGCTGATGAACCAGATACCACGGACGAACCAGCCGACGACCTCGAAGATCCGGCGTCAAATGGCTACACCAGCGCCGGCATACCCATTGGCCCGTCACAAACAACCAACGGCACCAAGAAGCCGCGGAAATCAGTGCTGTATCCCGCCCACAAGGCCATGCTCATCCGCAGCGAATACTTTGACAAGATGTTCTCGGGCGACTTTGTCGAGTCCCAAAAGTCCAACCACCTCCGCGTCGTCACCGTCGACTGCCCGCCCGCCGTCCTGGAACTCATCCTCTCATTCCTCTACACCGAAACAGCCACATGCCCCCTCGAGCACGCCCTGGACCTCCTCTACGCCGCCGACATGCTCTTCCTCGACAGCCTCAAGAACAAGGCCGCCGTCGCCATCAGCACCCTCGGCAGCGGCTCCAAAAACGCGCTCATCGACCGCACGCACACCAGCAATGGTGAAACCGGTCAAGTCGTAGAGGTAGAGCCCATCAACATCTACGACGTGATCCACGCGGCTTGGGACCTGCGAGTCCAGCGCCTGGAAGAGTTTGCGGCGCGATACCTGGCGCACCGCCTAGAGTATTACATTGACGAGCCAGACTTCCACGAGCTCATCCGAGAGAGCGCAGAGCGTATCCAGAAGCGTGAAGAGACGGATACCATTGAGTTGCTGGACGACATCCGGTACTACCTCTCAGAACGCTTCCGCCTGCGCTTCGAAGACGCCGGCCTCGAAGACATGATGGACGAAGAAGGCGAGATCAACGCGCAGCTGGCTGCGGCGCTGGCAGACGGTGCACCAGATGCTCTGCCTGAAGAAGCGAAGAATAGTGTGGCAACTGATGCTGCCGTCCATGGCGAAGCAACAGCTCCTCCTGACGTTGCGGCTGAAACAAAGAAGAGCGAGCATGACGATAACCAAACTGGACAAGGAGGAGATGCCGTGCGGACGTTGGACGGCGAGACGGCAGAAGATGAATTTGCGTCGGATGCGATCAACTATCAGATTCTGCTGCAAAAGATTGATGCCATGTTGGAGGGCTTGAAGCTGGATGCATGAGCGGGACACGGCGCGCATGTGCATGATTGTGTTTGTACATGTGATACTAAGTCGATTCATTCAATGCATATATTTACACAGTGTTTTCTCCATCTATTTTTTTTTTTTTTTTTTTGGCTCTCTTGCTGCTCACGTCTCTATGCCAAAACGAGCTACGTGTAGAATCTGTATACTTCAACTTTACACTTGAAAGAGAGCCACCGCCTATCAAAACCACAGGCATCTAATAATACATCTCAGTAAAAAAAGCCTCGCTCGTAATTCCACTATACATCTACACACTAGATAGCAAAACAAACTCGCTTTCAATACTTCACAAGCTTCACCCTCGCCTGCAACCCCTCGGGCAAATCCTCCAATTTCACCAACCCCAGCTGCACACAATCCCCCCAGAAAAACATGGCTCGTTCCTGCGCATAGCTCAAGTAATCAAACTCGTCCGCGCCAGGCTCCTCGTCCGCCGGATTTCCGTCAAGACCAGGCACCTTGGCCTGCACGATGCCCCAGGCAATCCACTGCGCGCTGTTGGCCGGCTGCCACAGCCGGGTCTCGTCAATGAGCTCCCGGACCTGCTGGTCAATCTGCTCCTCGCGCGCCTTTTCGACGGCGCTCCAGTCGCCGCCGGGGTAGCGAGCGTCGAGCATAAAGTCGACAATGGAGCTGCTGGACGCCGTCGGCTGGAGAGATGGCGTGGCCGTGCCGCTGGGAGCGCCGCTGTCGACGGGCGTCATGCGAGGCGTCGAGCTGGCGAGCGGGAACTGGGGGCGGTGGTCTACATATGCCCTGATGAATCGCTTCTGCTCCTCCAGGCTCGGATACCGATCGGCGTGGCAGCCAAAGGGAGCTACAGGGTCGTGGTAGTTGTACATCCATTCCGTAAAGTGATTGGCAAATTCAAGTCCAGCTGTGTTGGGGCCTGCGTACTCGAAGTCAATGACGACGAGCTGCTTGTGCTTGTTGGCAGGCTGCAGGAGTGGTGATTTTTCATCATCGGGCCGAATCCTCAGAATATTGCCGTATTGGGTCTGGGAAAATTGAGTCAGCTTTGGCAAGTACCATATATAGGTTGATGTGAATGAAAAGAAAAATCCTTACATCGTTGTGCGCAAAAACAAGTCGGTCCTTGAGAGCCCTCTTATCCTTGTAGCAGCCGTTCAAATGGGCTCTGTATCTCATCACCACATCTTTAAACTGTTCCCAAGGCACTCCGCACACATAGCCATTAGCCTTCCAAGCTTGCGCAGCAGAGATTCTTCTCTCTCCTTCCGGGGTCTTGTCCAACTCCTTATCCAAGAAACTGGTGATGCGGCCGACATTATCCAGCCACTGGTCCCAGTTCTTCCAGACAGAAGGGCCATTCTCCCTTTCGTGCACCAGCACTTCGATTCCCTCGTGCAGCTCCCTCATACGCTTCGCAATCTGCCTCGATGTCTCCGGCTCTCGCAAATGCAGCGGGGTCAGCGTAAAGGCATTGAAAAACTGCTCGAATCGGCCATTCTTAAAGGTTCCCAGCAGGCGCGGACCGATCTTCTTGCGCGCAAGTCGCTGCAACACTTGCAGCTCATTCTCTCGGTCGATGAGATGCTCCACCTGTGGCCCATACACTCGAAGCAAGACTTTGGTCGGAGGCTTCCTTCCATCAAGCTGTGGGAGCCCAGCCGGTGGAGTGACGACATAGACGGCGTTTGTCAGAGCACCGCTCAGTCGCTCGACCGCCATGGCCTCGCCGCTGCCAAGAGGAATACGGCGCCAGCCTTTGAGTCTCAACGTGTGAGCTATGCGCAGGATCTCATTCTTGAAAGTCGTCCATGCCTCCTTCTCTTTTTCAACCTTGACCGAAAGATCCTCCGCGCTGGCGCTACCTCCAGTGTAGCTCATCGTCTTGGAGTTATCAAGCCAAGCGTCACAGCTGGGAACAATGGCATCGCCATCAACATAGTCGGTGTCGGAAGAGGCCGTGCGGTGCAAAGACGTGCGCGAACCTGGTCGGCGGTGCTTGGGAGCGATTCGCGGGCTGTATTTCGGTAGCGAAGTAAGTCCTATGGAAGCCATTGACGTCTCCAAGATATGCTGCAAGCCGTCAAAAGAGATATCGCTCGACTGTGAGCTCGTAGAGTTTGATCTTTCGCGCGAAGGCTGGCTAGGAGACTCAGCCGCAGCTCCATCTGTAGCCGCGATGGTCTGGTCGGACGGCGGTGATTTGGACTTGCGCCGGCGAGGCTTCAGCTTCCTCGTGGCCATCTTCTTGCGCTCGCGCTCCAGCCATTCTCCAACCTGCGCCAATATCCTCTCGCTCTGGTGGTTTCGGCGGTGATGGTGGTGATGCGACGTCAGTGCCGAATCCTCCACCGGCCGCAAAGCTGGCGAGGCGCTCGCAGAAAGCCGGCCGCTGAGTCGACGAGTGGGGGCCGTCTGCAGGCTACGGCGCTGCTTGCCGTGATGTGAATCGTCTTCGATGTAGTCCTCGGGGACGGGATCTGCAATATGCACTGCTGTGACGAGTGTAAGCCCAGGGCCGGCAAAGTCTTCCACATCTCCGTCTCCCGATGTTTACCTCATCGGCCTATGATCACACGACGAGTAAGGCACGCAAAGGAAATCGCACGCAGAGGTCCATAACGTATTCACCCCACCAGCTGAACCCCGCTGCATCAGGCGAGCTTGCCATGATAGTCGCAGCATCGCAGCACTCCAAAGCCACCCAAAGCCCCCTCTGAGGCATTGCCCAGTCCACAAACGAGTATTTCCCGAGCGACCAAGTTCGCAGATCAAGGCGACGTAGTTTCCTTCGGTTCCACTGGCTGCGAAATCATATTGTCCACGTACCTTTGAGAGTGCCGCTGGCAGGCGGAGTTCGAACCGCTTCGTCGTCGGTCTTGAGAGCCGAGCGCAAAGGCGTCGGAGGGTGCGTGCCTGGCGTGTCGGCCATTGGAGCGAATGCAAGGGAGAGATTTTCTGCAAAGGTCGAGAGCTAGGAATGCGGCAGCCGTGTGTCTTGGGCTTCAGAAAGGTTTTAAGCAAAGGCGCGAACGAGTCGTCGGTCGTGGGGGTCTCGAATGTCTCAAGCCTCAGAAAAGAGAGAGCCGAAAATAAAGTTGCAAGTGGCAGCAAGTCGTTACTTCTAAATGACCGCTCTATTCACAAGGAATATCACCTGAATGGCAATAATAGAAAGAAAATAAAACCAAGACTACGTCCAAGAGAAAACGAGAAAAGATAAAGAGGGGAAAAAGATGGAAAGTGTGGAAAAGAAAAAAAAAAAATGAAAAAAGGTCTGGGAGCGTACGAGAGCAGCGCTCGTGACCAGTGACGGCAAGTTTTGGCTGGGGGTTAAACAAGCTCGACAAAAGGCCTAAGACGGTCTATGCGAACGCCACGTTATTCTGTGTTACCCAAAAAAAAAAGTCCTGATAAGGGATCCAGGATTCGACTAGGCCTGACTGCAAGAGGAGGGATCCTCAGGAGGCTAAAGCGCGAAGGGACCAACCAGATGACGTACTGGCAGCACCGTGGCTTTGTCTCTGCGTTGACTTGCTCACACACGGCTCTCTTTTTCACGTTTACTGTTGGCTTCCACGTTATTTGCACGTTATGATGATATAATGTTTCCATCTACCTAGAGAGTTTGGGGCGTCGTACCACGGCCCGTTGCGCTGCCAAACTGCCAGTGTAGGTTCAAGCGGAATTTAATAGAGTACATACAGGTACATGTACGTAAATGCATCCAGCTGCAGACATGTGATTTTGGGGGTCTCTACATGGACCTACCCAAGGCGGATAGAATCGTCCAATAGTAGCACCGCTAACTCTCACTTGATCCCAACAAAACACAAACCCAGCCTCCTTTGTCCTCTCTTCTCTTGCGCACTGCATGTTCAATTAGCAAATAGCCCTGACAGCCTCTTCTCTCTCGGTCGCCGCAAGGGGAAATCTCGTGCGTGCCTCCAAGGCGCTGAGGCCTGTCCCCCAAGCCCACTTTTCTTATCTCGGCAAGGGACGGTTTTGCTGCTCGCGTGCGCACTTTATCCCACGCCAGCCCATCAGTTCTATTTCCTTCTATTGGCTCTAACGCCGTGACGGCTCTAATTAGGCGTAGCAAACAGTAATCGTATATACACCGAGACAAAGAAAATGCGACGAAGCGAGCTGCCTTCAGACCCAGTCCTCCTCGCTAGCAGCCAACCAGTCCCTCGTCACCTCCACTCCCTCGTTCCTCATGGCCCATGCAATCGCCTCGACAACATCGTCGACAACCACCGCGGGCTTGTACCTCGGCTCTCTCTGCGCCGCCGTCTCTTTCCACACGCCAGTCTTGACCAGAATCGAGATCCACTGCGTACCGTCGTCCGGCGCAAACTCGTTGGCGCCGCGAATGTCGCTTTCCGGGTTGTCGCCAATCATGTACACTCGCTTCAGCGGGCGCTTCTCGTCGCCCTGGCCGCGGTGATTCAGCAGCCTATCGTGTGCGTACTGGTAAGTGTGTCGGAATGGTTTGCCCAGCGCGCTGAACTGCAGCTCGGCGCCACCCGTCGATGCGGCCCACACGCCCTTGAGCGCCTCGACAAAGGCGCCAGTGCCGAATCGGTTGACGGGGTATTCCGTCTTCCACAGCAAATCAAGGTTGGAGATCCAGATGGGCGGCTGGCCATCTTGCTGCCATCCATTGTTGGGGAGCGAGGAGTTGCCGTTCTTGTCGGAGATCGTGCCCAGATAGCCGCGATGCGAGATGAGCAGATCGTGGATCACCTGGATGTCCAGGGACCAGTCCCTCGGGTCGTTCCAGACAAGGATCTGGTCAAGCTTGAGCGCATTTGCCGGTACGTCCTTGCTGTAGGGGTCGATTGTGTTTGATACAATCTTGCCGTCGGGGAGAGGCCTTGATTCCTTGTGAAGACTGTCTCTCAAGTTGTCAAACGGATATACCTTGTTATTGGCTTCGATGATGTCTGCAGGGGTCACGGCCCTTTCAAACCCGTATCTGCGCCCGCCTTTGTGTCAGTATGTATGTATAGCTCTTCTACCCAAGACGTCACAAGGGGGTATGGGTTGGCACCGACTCATTGGCTACCCTGCGAGCAGCCTCTGGGTAAGATCCCGTAATCAGCACCGTCCCCTGCTTCTTCATCTTCTCATCCCACCCCCGCATCGGCGTATGCGAAAGAATGATCCTGTTGCGGATGACGTCCTCGTCTTCCGACATCCCAAGCCGCTTAGACAGGGATCTGAACTTGGCATCTTCATGACTGCCGCCGCCATTGGTGAGGAAAACATATCGAGCATCGTGCGCTCTAATCTTCCTCAGCATCTCACGAGCTCCTGGAATTGGCCTTGAGCCCTGGTATAAAACTCCATCGATGCTGTGAATCCGCTATAATTAGTTATAAGCCGCAAGTAGGTACTCTATATATGGCACCTTTGGTCATAATAGGAGCAAGGCATGGATGGGGGAGTTGGAGAGCTTCATACTCAAAGGCAAAGGCAATCTCCGATAACGCCTTGTGCGCATCGCCATTCACTGCGCCCTGTTTCACAGTTGATGAAGGCGGCTGAATCCTTTCGCGTAATGATGATGCAACGCGAAATCCTCTCTTGCTTGCGCTTGTTCGAGTTGCGCTCACGCTGAAGCTGCTGAAGGCTGGCGATGGCTGGGCGACAAAGCCAAGTTGTAACCCAGGGATCAGCCGGCATCGGCTCAATACCCTCGCGCGCGACATTTTGGGTATGAACCCGCTCAATTCCAATCGCAAAGATATCAACAACAGATGCTAGAGTGGATTTGTCGCTGAAAACTGTTTCAAGGGCTCGGTACTGTTAATTGCAGAATCTCGGTTGTAGTTGAAGCAGGTTTGAGAAGCCGCAAAGTCGCAGCCGCCCGATGCTGGCCGGGCAGCTCCGTATCTCCACAGTCTAAATCTCCCCGCGATAGATAATCCACGCCCGGCGTGACTCAACTTGATGAGAATTTCTATAATTTTTTGGGTAATTCGTCTAATATTCACTTTTGCCAAGAACAATAGTATGTTCGTTATATCAAAATTGAGTGGTTAATTGCTAGACAAGCATCCTTCATCCTTCTATGGCTTAGTGGTACACTACTTTTACAAGTCCTTTTCATATTGCGCTTTTCCTTTCCGTCATGGCATCAGTCGTCTTAATGGCTTCTCTTCCAGTCATTCAAGTGATCGGTCAACAGCTTCGCACCCTCTTCCGGTGAGTGCTGTCGTCCCAGAGCCTCCACGAAGTCGCCATCTGGGTCCATCAGGTAAAAGTAGATGCTGTGATCGACCAAGTAGTCCTGTCCAGGCTTGACGTCTCGCGGCGTGCTAAAGTACACTCTGTATTTCTTGCACATCTCTTTGATTTCATCGTAGGTGCCCGTCAAGCCAATCAGCTTGGGGCTGAATTCAGCAAGGTAGTCCTTGAGCGCTGCAGGGTCATCACGCGCCGGGTCGCAGGTCACGAAGATGGGGAGCAGCCCGTTGTTGGGGATCTTGGCATCGACAATCTCCAGCATGCGGGCCATCTTGTCGAGCTCTTCCGGGCAAATGTCGGGGCAGCGTGTGAATCCAAAGTAAACCTGATGAAAGAGAATCGAGTTAGAGCCTCGTCACATGTTGAACTTGCTCAGTGTTTGCTTGCTTACTAGTGAATGCTTGCCGCGCATCATCTCGCTGGTAAACTTCTCGCCGTTCTGATCAATCAACTCAAAGGGCCCTCCAACTTTGGGACGGCCAACGCCCTTGGTTGTCTCTGCCACTCTCTTTCGCTGCATGCGCTCTTTTTCGAACTCAAAGTACCACACAAGTCCACCACATGTAGCCACAAACAAGATGGCTGCCTTCCACGAGAAGGGCTGCGCGAGTAGTCAGCATGTTGTAGCTCACGTCGTTGGCTCGAGGTCGCCGAAGCTGCTCAAGAGCCTGCCAAGTAAAGACAAAGATTTTCTCATACCCCTGTGCTATACCGACTCTTTGCTTGCTCGATTGTCTTGTATTTCGTTCGCTTCTGTGTAATCGGCTGTCGGGACTGAACTGGCACTCGCGGGAGGACAGGCCGAAGCTGCTTCGGCTGGAATGCGCTGCTGGAGATGCATCGCTGGCATTGTTGCGCAGGCAGCCTTCGCAGGGCGCCTTGGAGAGCCCTTGACGAGGCAAACATTGAGTGCGACATGGTTTCTGCTCTGATTGTCGCTCTGCGCAGCCTCAATGTAGAAACTGAAGCCGAGGAATCCTGCGCCAGCTTCCTAAATATCGTCAGATGCTGCCCCACCAGCGCTGCAATTGAGCAAGTTGTTTAATAATGCGACCAAGACCTGCTCCCGCCGGATATCTGCCGAAGTCGATCCAAGATGCTTCTTATGGCGCTTAGTCAGGCTGAAATTCCACCTACAAGCAGTATATGGCTTTTGCTATACATTGTCCCCTGTGCATATCTCAAAAACACTAATGTGAGGCGATTGTTCTAAATTTTTGCCGTCATATATTCCTGATTCAAAAGATCAACGTGGTTTGATTGTCCGTGTTAATTTTATTGTGTACCTATTGTACAGAGGCAAGGGTGACGCAGCACTTGTTTGTTGGCTAGGGAACAATTCATCTGAAGGCCTGCGGCCATATTCTCATTCACAAAGCCTGAACAATGGAGCCATCCCGGGGAAGCACGGGGCCCTACATCATGGAAGCGCGATTCGAGCTCATTGATGAGGATATAAAAAGCGAGAGCGCGGTGAATTCACCGATGCCGCCTTTCTCTGAGACCATCCCGGCGTTTAAATCCTCGACTCCCTTGCCTTCCACAGAAACCGCGGAAATGACAGATGCACCACCACCAATGGCTGGCCCAACATCCGCAGCAAAAAAGAAGAAGGGGACGGCCTCAACCGTCAAAAAGGCCCCCAAGCGCCCCAAATCTGTACGGGAACCCAAGAAGCCAAAATCCGCAAAGTCGACAGAAGCCAACAGTACCGCGGCAGAGGATGCATCCGATGAAGACGACGAGTCTGATAATGGACCATACTGCCTCTGTAGAGGACCAGACGACCACCGCTGGATGATCTGCTGCGAGAGGTGTGAAGACTGGTTTCACGGAGAGTGCGTACATATCGCTAAGGATGTCGGCGAGAGTCTCATTGAGAAATTCATCTGTCCAAACTGCACGACGGACAACCTCATGACACTCTACAAGAAGACTTGCACTCTGGGCTCGTGCCGCAAGGCAGCTCGCCTGAATTGCAGCCCACCAAGCGTGTTTTGCTCGGACGAGCATGCTCAGACATGGTGGGAGCGCATGCTGGCCAGACTACCCAAAGCGAAAGCCAGAGCCGCGCTCAGCGATGAGCTCTCTCAAGAAGAATTCATGGCACTCCTGAGCAGCGATCTTGCAACGATTGATGGGGAAGGATCCTGGATTCTGAGAGCTCCATTTTCTGGTCAAAGGTCAGAAACGAATGGCGATGAGATTGGTATGTATTTGTTTAGCTTGTGTTATCGAGATTTCCTTCTCTTACTAACAACTTTCACAGCGACTGAAGAACGCCTGGCTCAAATATTAACAGAAGAGGAGAAGGACTACTTGGCTAAGAAAGCACATGCCAGATTCAAGCTGGCCGAAGAGACCTTTCTCTGCCAAAAGATGATTACTCTCGCCGAATTGGTCCACGATCGCCGTCGAGCCGCCATCAATGCAGGTCTATTTGCGGAAGACATGTGCGGCTACGATCAGAGACTTGATACCATTTGCGCACGAGACGCTTTTGCCGCTTTTGTCAAGTCGCCCGAAGGCGAGGCCATCTTCCAGGCATCAAAAATCGGAGATCCTCTTGGAGAGGGCGACGAGGTCAGGGGCATGTGCGAGCGCAAGCGGTGCAAGATCCATAGCGGCTGGCATAAGATGCTGGTGCTGGCTGTGAAGTACCAAATTAAGGAGTTGGCAGACCAGGCAGCGGAAGTTGGCGAAGATGAGAGGATTCTGAGAGAGGCCGCTGAGGAGAGATGGCGAAGACGGCAGGCCGAGCAGAATTGGGTCGAGGTGCTTGATGGATGAGGAGGTGCCTCTACATGGCTTTAATGAAGGGAAACTCGGTCTGATATAGGAGTTTTGGGTGTTTTAAGCGAGAATTAAAAAAACAAAAGGCTCTGAATGAAGCCTTTTTACTTGTTTTTATATAGGTAGGCATATAATACTACCTACGGCGTGCCATGATGCACCTAAAAGATGAACATTCGAGTTCGAGTTATCATGACGTGATGTCCCTGCGGCCGATGAATGCACCCATATATGCACTCAAATGAATATTCTTGTGATTAATCAGATCACCTAGAGAAAAAGGTCTTTTCTAGATATATTTGTACTTTGCAATATTCGAGATCATGCTGATTCGCAGCCCACCTCAGCTAGAGCAGCCAACTATGGTGGGGTTCTGAAGACGTCGGTACTGTACCTTTGGCGGGGGAGGGGTCGATGGCGAAAAAAAAAAAAAAAAATCCGTACCAGCATCAGGAAGCCGAAAGATTCTGCTTATCAAGCAAGAAGCGACAGGGCAATTCCTTCCGGAAACCGAAGCACTCGCGTTTGGCTTTCCCTTCGCCGCTGGCATTGCTATTCGCATATTTATACCTTTTGCCAGTTTCTGTCCTCGTTCATCCCCGATTCTTCACAGCTCAACGGTCGCATCGCAGCGCAGCGCATCGCAAACATGTCTGCTTCCAACCACCCCGAAGATGAGATGGACGACAACCTCCTCGACGCCGAGGAAGTAGGCGAGGAGGTTGCCAACGACGATGATCTCGCCATGGACTCCGACAACGAGGAGCTCATCCTCCACAACGACTCCATTGCCTTCTTCGACCTGGCCCAGGACTCGCTCTTTACCATTGCGCAGCACCCTGTCCACCCTTCTCTGATCGCCGTCGGCGGTTCTGCTGGCGAGGCCGAAGATGCCCCTGGCGCCGGCTGGCTATTCGACTCTTCGGCCGCGCAGTCACGGCCCGTCCTTCCTGCGAGCTACGCCAGCGATCCCTCTGCCCAGCAGCCCCAGACGACTCAGCTCGAGAGCCTGTATTCTCTACAGGGCCACACAGACTCCATCAACACCTTGGCCTGGACGCTTCCTCAGGGTGAGGTCCTAGTCAGTGGCGGCCTGGATGGCAGAATAAAAGCCTGGAAGACCGACGTTCAGCCATCTGGCCTCAAGGTCACTCTGCTCGGAGAAGCGCAAGAGGTTGAGGAGATCAATTGGATCGCGCCCTGCCCATCGGCCTCAAATCCCAACACCATCGCCCTGGGCGCCAACGACGGCTCTGTCTGGGTCTACACAATTGATCCTTCCGATTCCTCCAACCCTCTCCAGATTGTTCAGTCCTATTTCCTGCACACAGCCTCTTGCACGGCCGGAGCGTGGACTGCTGATGGCCAGTTCCTGGCTACAGTTTCCGAGGACAGCAGCTTATACGTCTGGGATGTATGGGGGCAAGCCGCCGCTCAGGGCCTTGCCAACGACAATGGCATGACGGTAGTATCACTTACGGGCGAGGATCAGCGTTTCGAGGTTGAAGGCGGCTTGTACTCCATCGCCATCGACCCCAAGGGCAACTTCGTCGCGACTGGTGGTGCTGGCGGTGCCATCAGGATTGTTTCTCTTCCCCGCCTCACAACTGCGGCTCCGGCCAGATCACAAGGCAGGGGCGGCAAATCTGCCGCTGATCCCAGCACTGGAGGTCAAATTCTTGCCGCACTACACGCCCAGACCGACAGCGTTGAGTCACTTGCTATATCAGTTGCTTCAACGAACCCGCCCACTATCCTGCTCGCTGCTGGCTCTGTTGATGGCTCAATCACCGTCTTCGATGCCACACGTCGTTTTGCCATCAGAAAGAACCTTGTAGGAGCGCATGAAGAGCACTCCGTTGTCAAGCTCGAGTTTGTGCCCAACTCATGGCTGCTCACAAGCTGTGGCATGGATGGCGTTGTACGAAGATGGGACCTGCGCGTCAGTGGAACAACGGGCAATGCTGAAGGAGGCGCTTCTGGCTTGTTGAAGGAGTGGAGGGGCCATAGAGGTGATGGCGAGGGAGGTGGTGTCCTGGGATTCGTCCAGGGACAGACTGGCGAGAGAGTGGTGACTGCTGGTGATGATGGTGTTTCATTGGTTTTCGAGGCATAATTGGGATGGATATATACGCCTGGCGGACGTGGATAGGATATGAATGAAAAATGCGTGCCATTTAAACTGGCAGCTTTGATGACAGATAACTTTTTTCTCCTTATAAACAAGTAATGATTTCTTCAAACTTTTTTTTTTTCTAGCATGAAAGATTTTATACGCTGAAATAGCTGATTATGAAGAGTTTATAAAATTAAACGTGCAGCGACAGTTATTTGCATCTAATGACTGCTTTTGTTGCAATAAGTGATCTCATATGTTTACATATTACAGAGCACGAAGGCAGATGCACGCTTATCGATTGTGTCCGGGGTTACTTTCTTCCCACAGCTGCGCAGGTGGGGGCGCCAAGCTAGGCCAGGATTACATACGCTGAGGACGTCAGGCAGGTGCCTCTTGCGTTACCCACAGCAGCCTTGCTAAGTCGCATCAACTGAACAATCACCATCTTCATTCAGGCCGGTCAATCCCAATTCTCGACAAAAGGTGCTATATCCTGAACACGACAACTCCCTCTCGAATTTGCTTTTCTTCCTGTCGCCGAATCAACGCCACACGCCGCCACAATGTCGGAGGCAACCCTCAAGCCCGAGAAGGACTTCTCCAAGGAAGTTGATCAGCAGCTTCCAGAGGCCGAGACTCTAGCCAAGGTACGGCCTCTCAGCTGAAGATGGATACGTGTCTGCTATGAGCTGACATTATTTGTGTAGACCAACCTCCAGGGCGCCATCGAGAAGCTTGCCGCTCTTGAGAAGCAAACTCGTCAAGTAAGCCAGCTTAACCACTGCCAACCTCAACTCCCAAACAGCTTCCCTAACACACCGACAGGCTTCGGATCTTGCCTCGACATCACGGATCCTTGTGGCAATTGTTACACTATGCAAAAATGCCAACGACTGGAGCTTAATGAACGACCAAACGCTGGTCCTGTCGAAGAAGCACAGCCAGCTCAAGCAGGCCATCACCAAGATGGTCCAGACCGTCGTCGGCTTCCTCGATGAGACTCCCGACATCAAGACCAAGCTTTCCGTTATCGAAACGCTACGAACGGTTACCGAGGGAAAGATCTTTGTCGAGGTTGAGCGCGCTCGAGTCACCAAGATCCTCTCCGACATCAAGAAGCAGCAGGGCGATATCAAGGCCGCCGCAGAGATTCTATGCGAGCTCCAGGTAGAGACCTTTGGTTCCATGGACCGACGAGAGAAGACCGAGTTCATCCTAGCACAAGTCGCACTCTGCATTGAGAATAGTGACTGGACACAGGCGGCCATTCTGGCTCGAAAGATTAGCACAAGATACCTGGCGCGAAAGCCCAAGAAGACGGCTGAGCAGCTGGAGAAGGAGCAAAAGGAGCGTGAAAAGAAGAAGGCTCGTGGAGAAGAAGTTCCAGAAGAGAAGGAGGACGACACAACAGACCTGAAGCTGCGCTACTACGAGCAACAAATCACATTGGCGAAGCACGAGAACAAATACTTGGACGCATGCAAGCACTACCGCCAGGTTCTCGATACAGAGGCTGTCGAAGAGGACCCTGCAAAGCTCCATCCTGTAAGAATACATTTGCAATTTCATCGTATCCCCTTCACACGGTAACTAATACTTTTCATGATAGGTTTTGCAACGCATCATTTACTTTGTAATCCTCGCTCCCTACGACAACGAACAACACGATCTCCTCCAACGCATACAACGAGACTCTCGAAACACACAAGTGCCTCTCGATGCCGAGCTTCTCCGGCTATTCACAGTTCACGAACTGATGCGATGGCCGGAAATTTCCAAGAAATTCGGCCCCCACCTCTGCGGCACCGATGTTTTCGACGCTCAACCCGGACAATCGGCAGATGAAAAGGCTAACCAGCGATGGGAGGACCTGCGAAAGCGTGTTATTGAGCACAACGTCAGGGTCATTGCCAAATACTACACCCGCATTCAGATGAGCCGCTTGACCGAGCTTCTCGACCTTGCAGAAGATGAGACGGAGAAGTACATTAGCGAATTAGTCACATCCAAGACTGTGTATGCGAAGATTGATCGACCAGCCCGGATTGTCAGCTTCGCCAAGCCGAGAGATGCAGATGATGTCCTGAATGAGTGGAGTCACAACATGAAGAGCCTACTGGGGCACTTGGAGAGAATCGATCACCTTATCACGAAGGAGGAGATGATGGCACGTATCCAGCCAACGGGATCTAAATAGATGTCAGATAGGGGAACGGGGGTCTGCGCGGTGCATTGGAAGAGAGCAATATTACATGGGATATTCGCAGACACAGCTTTAATGGGCATTTCGTAGCTTGTAAAGATTACAGGTCTAGATAGTCTCGGAAAAAAAAAAAAGAATCTGAGGTTATATAACGCTTATGTGATGGCTTGTATCTATGTCCCTATATTTCCATTTCCCACCTTGACCTGCTCTTTTGAAACGAAATCATTCTAATACGTCTAAGCTCTAGCTTGTGTCTATCGCTCAACAAATGCAACAACTAGCTCTTTTCTTTTTCTCTCCTAGATCATTGAGTTTTACTCGCTGGCATGGTTTTTTATGAACCCAGCAAGAGGCATCACCCACTCTTTGGATACCGGGACGTAATGGCCGCCAGGGTGAACTACAACGAGTGGTTCTTCACATCGATCCACCAGTCCTTGACTCCGGCTCTCGTCGACAACCGTATCCAGACTGCCAATGTAGTGCAGCGTCGGCGTCTTAATCTTTGGTTCATACAGCCACTGCAGCGAAGGCACAGCAGCATAGAAGCCCGAATACGAAACGGCAAACTTGACGGGTTGGTTGCCATTCGCCTCTCTCAGCTTGCGCGCCCATTCTCCCGCCGGCCCTTCCAAAACAGGCCGCGAAGGCTCCAACGCAGCGGCGATGAAGGCCGCCATGGCACCGCCCTGGCTGAAGCCGCAGACTGCGTCGATGCCGCCGGCGTTGCGGATGGCCTGTGCGATGACGGCCATGCCCTCGTCAAAGAGGCGGTACGTGTTGGAGCCGTCGTCTTTGCGGAACCAGCCCCAGGTGTCGGGGAGGTCTGCCGGGTCGGAGATGGCGTCGCCGCCTTGGGATTCGGAGGAGACGAAGCCGGGGATGTCCTGGGGGAGGAGGCGGTTTGGGCCGGTGGGGTAGAAGAGGACGGGGAGGAGGGAGATGGGGGCGAGGGTTTTGGCGAGGAGTTTTTCCAGGGCGCGGGTTTTGGCGCGGAAGAGGGGGCCGGATTGTGTGTAGCCTTTGAGAAGTTAGGAGGATGTTTGATATATGAGGTGAGAGGAGTTGTGATGAGGTGAGGTGAGATGAGATGAGCCAAGGGGTGTGTAAGAATAGTGAGTTTTTTGGCATATATGGTAGGATGATTCGGAGTGAATATGCTTACCGTGAATCATAAGTATCTTGACTTCCTTCTTTCCGGCATTATTCTTGGCCTGTTGCTCCGGCCGGGGAGTGCCAATTGGCGTGACCCCCGTTGGCGTAGCTGACGATGACATTGCGCGAAGAGTGAAAGCTGAGAGACGAGGTAGTATATACGTAGTTGCCGATGTATGGGATAAAGGCAAGAAAGTACACTGTCTAGATGTAACAGCAGCAGCACGGGATAATAGAAATCGCATCTAAAAGGAGAGAGTGTGGGCTTTTGTATCGTGTAAGTGGCAAGTTGGAGGGTGAAAGTGAGAGATAAGGCTGAGTTGGGGGTTTGACTTAGTAATCCGTCGATTGGCGAGAAGGAAAAAACTAGAATGCGATGGCGCTACTGGTGAGTAACCGGCCAAGCTTATGGATCTTTGAGCCGATGCAGGCAGCTTATTTCACATGTGTGGCTAAATGAATGCCTTCTGTTGCGTGCTTTTAATTATAAACTATTTGAATTGAGCGTGCTTGCATTGAGGAACACGCGCATTGATCTGAGGTTCAGTGGGCATTCAGACCGAATACCGGGTAGTCGAATTCGACATGGCATGGTATGACATAAAGAGAGGAGCAACCTTTCACCGGATAAATTCGCCAAACTTTTACTGTAAGAATCTATAGTTTTCGTCGCTTGGTTCATCACAAAGGTCTATTAAGCCCTGAATGCGAGTCTATGATACAGCGTAGCGAAGCGTCTCGGCCTGCATGCTCTCCGAGTCGTCCCGAGTATATATATCTCCTTCTTCCACTGAAACTTTTCCTGCCCACAAATCCCATAATTTTTGAATTCTTCATGTATATGCGTAATTTAGTGAGCCTTGTTGCCGCCCTGCTTGGCGTAGGGGCTGCGGGGATCGTTCTTCCACTCGTCGGCTGTGTAAAATCATGTCAGTCTTTGTCTTGGGTCCCAAAAGCTCACGGCGGGGTATTTCGAGGGATTCGTACAGGCCATCATGGCATTCTGGGCAGAGTTGGCGCCATAGGCGATAACGAGGCCTGGATATCCCATATTAGTCGATGTATTCGATTTTCTCCCATCATCAAAAGTCCTCAATTGCGGGACGATCCGAGCGCAGTCGGGCGCATAACCGGGACATTCGCGCTCGTCGAAAGCTTATCGAGGATACCATCAATCACATACCAGCGGCGAAGAAAGGCCAGTAAGGCTTCACTGTAGTCGGTTGTTAGTTGCCAATGATTCTGCGCATTTGGGAGGTGAGAAGCAGTTGGTCCCGCCGAATGCTGAGGCCGGTCGAAACGTACAGAAAGGAGCCGGGAACTTCTTGAAGGGGGCGACACCGAACCAAGACATGATGGCGGTATTTGTGAGGGACGAAGCGTTGGGTTGGCGGAGGTGGGCGAGGTAAGCTGGTGAGGTCTTCAAAACGAGCCTTTTTCCCTTGGTCCAACCAGAATGCTTCCGAGCGAGTCTGCAGCCGGACAAGGGTTTGTCTGCCTAAGGCACTGAATTGCAAGGTACGCTGGTACCTTTGCTTATCTTATCAATAGTTATCACGTGATATGGCCTTACATAAGGCATCTCCTCACCTTGGTGTGACATCATGCCGCTAATCCTGCTTTTGGTGCCTGTCGGGCTTGTTCTCCGCACCGAAAAGCGGAGAGCCAGAGCTGGTACGTACCGCCTCCAGCTCCATTTCCCCAGGTTCCTGAGACTCCTCGCAGCTTCATAACTCGACTTTGCTTCAGCATCTGTAGGAATTCGTCCAATTGTCTGCGTTCTTGCGTGTGACAACCACCGCCTTATTTTGTCAATTCTCACCACATACTTCCCTCGCTTATACACGAGTTCAGAGCGTCTGCCTGCACGCACTCTGAGCCTCCAGCCAATAACCGCCGTTGCATTAGTCCGGAGCAGCCTTGATCGGGCATTTACTGGTGCGGGGTGAAGCTCCCTCTGCAACGTGCCTTTTTCGCTGGCTGCTACTCTGAGCTCCAGCTCGCTTCTGGGCGGCAAATTAACACAGTATCCAATCGGCCCTTAATCTTGCCCTCCATCATACCTTGCGCCTTCCACCGCTGGTTGCTCTCTGCTCCGTCCTTATCGACTATCTCCCTGGCCTGCTGCGCCTAACACCAACACAGACCTTGCTCTCTTGTTGGCTGTGCCGAAAGCTTGCGCCTCGTCATCCTACGCTACAGCTTTACAAGACATTCGCCATTTGCTTTTTGTCTTATTTGCTGCCTTTATTGTTTCGTCCCCCTCGTACACCGACACGACACACGTCATTATGCTTGCTCAGAGGTTGTCTCGCCGCGCTGCTGCGGCAGCCCCGCGCGCCGGCGTACGAGCTCTGGCTACGACATCTTCGATGCAAGTTCGAACGCCGTCGATGGGTGACATCAACCCTTCCCCGGCCTCGATCGAGCAGTTCAACGAGAAGCAGAGAGCGTTCAGAGAGCAGCTGGTGGAAGCACAAAGGGAAAGGGGAGCTCGTGCGTTTGGATCCCAGACTCTTCCTGACTCCGACACTCCTAACCAAAGCTCATCTCAAACTGCTGCAGGAGCTACAGCCGAGGCGAACAGCAACTCGCCTGATCGCAAACAAGGACCACTAACGAATCTCATCTACGGTACGAAAGAGGGCAGAGAAATGGAAGCTCAGATGGAGGCCAGCTTTAGTCAGGTCCTGGCTAGAGGCAAATATGTCCACTCCATCGTGTTCCACGAAGTCAAGCCGGACAAGGTAGACGAGTATATCCAGCTCACGGGAGAGTTTTACCCCAAGATGGCCAACACGCCTGAGAATAAGGTTCACCTGGTCGGAAGCTGGAGAACAGAGGTTGGCGACTGTGACACCTTTGGTAGGAAGAACCTCTAGGCATGCTTTGTTGCTTCGCTTGTTCCTATCTAACGTCATCGCTTATAGTTCACATTTGGGAGTACCAGCGATACGAGGGTTACCACGAATCTCGACACTCCATCTCTCACCACCCTGAGTTCAAGGATTTCAACACGAAGCTCAGCAAGCTGATCAATTCTAAGAAAATCTCTCTGATGCAAGAATTCTCCTTCTGGCCTACGACTCCCCCACGTGAGCTGGGAGGTGTTTTCGAGCTTCGATCATACACTCTCCACCCCGGTAATTTGCTGGAGTGGGAGACTCACTGGAGGAGGGGACTCAAGGCTCGAAGAGAGGTTATGGAGGGTGTTGGTGCCTGGTTCGTCCAGATTGGCGAGCTCAACACAGTCCACCACCTCTGGCAGTTTGCCAACCTGGAAGAGCGAAGGGCCCGCCGAGAAAAGAGCTGGTCTGTTGAAGGCTGGAGCGACACGGTGCACAAGACGGTGCCTCTGATCCAGTCCATGCAGTCAAGGATCTTGATCCCCATGCCTTGGTCGCCTGTACAATAAGCCGCGTGTCATTCTGGTTTGGAAGTCATATCTTTTCGGTGCGTTGGATTTCTAGTTTGAGTTGTTTTGGCGGCGTCAAGGTGGCTTCATGTATGTAGGAATTGGCATTGTGCATGCAAAGAGATAGGCATGAGAAACGCATCGTATATATATGTGTTGTTTTCTCACCACTGTTTTGATTCGCTACATGCTGCTTAATCTATGATCCAATAGATCTACTTGGAGACACAAGGGGTATTTCAAATGTATATGCTACTAAAACAATATCTCCTTCAATGATTAAACGTACATGTACAAGGAAATGATCTTCCATCAATACTCTATGAGGACACTCATGCTGGTAGCTATTTCGTATATTCTTTAAGCTGCAAATTCATAACAGCATCCAGATTCCGCCGTGCCTGGTCTAACACGATGCTAAGGTATCCCAATTTCGAATACAAGGAGATGAGGCTGGGGTCTGCGCTCTCTACGCGGACTTTTTCTCGCACGTAGACTTCCTCCAGCTGTGTATTTGCCGTCTGTGGCCTTGAAGCAGCCGGCGGGTCAACTGTGTGGTTGGCGGAAACCCGCTTGGTATCAGAATAGTCGTCTCCCCCGGGCTTGTACTTGAAGATGACATCCACTTCGTCGTGCTCGAGGCGCCGGAACGTGCCGATAGCGAGGCCGAGCTTCGTGCCGAAGTGGACGGGGGCGTGGACGGGCTCGAGGGCGCGCATGAGGAGGACGATGCTGCATTCCTGGAGCGTGATGTAGAAGCTAAAGTTTTGTGTCAAGGGTGGTGTAAAGTGCGAAGGAGGGCACGACTTGGTGGTCCAGCTTGTGTCTGCCTCGTTGAGGGGCGGTCCCTTGAGAAGAGCGATGGAGGACGTTATGGAGTCTGCGAGGAGGCGCATCCCTGATGAGAGGCCCTGGGCTGCATTCGTTGTGGAGGAGGCATTGGCTTCGGAGGCGGAATCGGAGATGCGATTGTTGGAGAGGAGCAGGCCGAGGAGGTCGATTGATTCGGTGAGATGGGTGTGGAGAGCGTCGAGGACGTGGATGTGGACGGGGAAGGATTGCGAGAGGGTGAGCGTCTGCGGCGCAATGGTTCGAAATTGGAGGCTGAGGGTCTGATGTGTGTTGTGCGGTATCAGCTAATCACCTCTTGAAAGATTCGCAAAAAGTGTAGATGAAACTCACCCCCTTGACAATGCGCGTGCCGACCCGCGTGATGGTGCCCTTGACCCGTTCGTTGCGCGGCGTGCTCATGACCAGCGTGCTGCCAGGATCGACCGGCGCCAGCAGCGCATAGCAGTCTTCCAGGCCATGCTTGAGGTCCTCGCAGGCCTTTAACGTCCTCCCGACAATCCATGCCAGCTCGCGTTTCTTGTAAGTGATTAGCATTCCGCCTTGTTTGTTCCCGCCGCCCTCTAGGAGAACCCAATCGCAGTCCTCAGTCTGCTGCGCCATTGGGTAGTAGTAGTAGCTTGGCTTGGGGTTTCAACCAACCTGGGTTTCAGCGACTTTTATCTTGAGCTCGGCTGGCGAAACGGGAGGCCAGATGTCCAGAGACATGGCTGCTCAGCGGGGGAGTCAAAGGCGAATGGTCGGAGCCTGGGATACAGGCAGCCATTCCCTCTGAGGAGAAGAGGCCAGTTTCTTTCTGGTGTCTTCGAGATGCTGAAGCTGAGAGAGTCCAAGAAGCTGATGACGTTCCTTCGCGACTGGATGCGCCGCAGAGGTCACTGCTGGTGGGGTCAGCGATAAACAGCGCCCGATAACAGAAAAAAGTGGGCTGGGCGAGAACTTAGGAGCAAGAGCCAGGCAGTCATGCTTTTTGGTGGAAGTCTTCTCTCTCAAACTACATTGGGAATTGACCAAATACAGGGCAGTTTTTTTTTTTTGTGTTGGATGCTTTTCTACTGGTTTCTCCTTTTTCTCTTAAAAATTTCTTGTGTGAATTGAAACCTTTAGGTTCTTTAATCCATGCTCTAGCTGAGTGTTCTGTGCACTCCTTAAAATCGGCCACCGCCGCTGCTTCGCCATGACCCAACCAGAAAATCGTCCAGCTAAGCTGGTGCCTGGAACAACAAGGAAGATGGCACCAATTCCACAAGGTAATAAAGGACACATTTGCAGATTTCTTATTTGAGGATTGAAAAGTTTAAAGATTACCTAACAGCTGAAATCTAGGCGCCAAGATTCAGAAGCGTCCGCTCACTCGGCGCCAGCTCCCAGCGTCGTCCAAGACGCCCGTCATCTACGTGTCTTCAAAGTCTCCCTTCATGTCCGTCGTGAAGCGGACTAGGAAATTTCTGGACAAGGCCTTACGTAACAATTCTTCGTCTTCCAAGAATCTGTCATTGCACGCTCGCGTCGAGGCTTTGAAGCGGGATAGTAGTAGTGAGGCTGCCCGTGGAGCGGTCGTGACAGTGATGGGCACCGGTAAAGCTATTGAAAAGACGCTGAGCGTTGCAAGCTGGTTTGAACAGCAAGGAGATTGCGTTGTCAAAATTAGAACACGGACTATTGGGACCGTGGACGACGTGGTGGTTGAAGATGCAGACGACGCGTTTGGGGACGACAATGAGAGTCGGCTGAGGAAGCTCAACTGCTTGGAGGTTGCCATAAGCCTGAAATGAGTCGTTTGGAACTCTACGTTACAAGAGACATCAAGGGGCAAGAAGGGATATTACAGAGAAAGACATGACTAGGATCGCTGAGAGGCTGCCGCTCCTTGGCGATGTGATCAAAGCAGTGAGCTCAAGCTCTTACGTTACCATGGCTCAATCTCGCTGACCAAACAGACCCGGCAGAATATTCATCGACAAATGCGCATGAGCGAAGATCAACACATCTCTTATTATATCATGAGAGCACTGTCATCGATGAAGCATTCTTCACAAAACCAAACCCAAATGCCATCGATACGAGGCTCAAATTAGCAGAAATTCCAATCGCTTCGAGCCTCCCCATGCCTAATCCCCCATGCCGTCTCATTAAAAGAAGAGAGAAGAAGAGTTCAGTTCCGATACTCCGATCCAGATGCAACCATTTACCGCCAAAACCGAAATGATCAACCTCGATAAATCCAAAAACGCCTCGCTTGCATCAAAACGCCAATGATCCGTCCTCGCCCTGCCAGTTGTTGTGAATCCGCCATACCGCTTACAGAAGACAAAAAACAAAAACAAACCAAATCAAATGTCATCCGCCTGCGCCGCCTTCCCTATGCTCATATCCGTCTTTCAAAATCAAGATTTTTTTTTTTTTTTTTGGTTTCAAAAGAATGTCTTTTTATGTCGCTAGACCAAGTCTTTTCGGATGAAGAGATCGATGCCTCGTCATTTTTAGGTCAGGCGATAGGCGCTTTGGAACCGGTTAGCTTCACGAACTAAGAAAGCAGAATCACAACATGGATATGTGACTGTTTACTCACTCGATAATCAGCTCTTCACCTCGCCACACACCACTTGCAACCCAGAGTCCGCAGTTGACAAATTCGGCGTAGCGTTTGTCTGCGGTCTTCACAGTGGCAAAAGTCCGAAAGCCGTATTGACGTGGATCGATGTTATCCTTGCATTCCTTTGCGCTAAGAAGAGTATCTAGGATGTCACATGGGCCCGATAATGAACCTCTCGTACGCATTTCCAGCATGGCCGGAGGCTGGTCGGTGGTTTGCAGCACAAAAGCGCCCTCAACAATGCGAATCGGGCGAAAACCTCGTGCCTGGCCGAGATCGTATCCGCCTGCCTAATGATTTGTCAGCTGATTTTTTTCTTCCCACGAGTCGGAGTCGGAACGGAAATGGAAATGTCCAGGGTGCAATCATACCATGACTCGACCATTGCCAAATGATCCGGACCATCTGCCGCCCTTGATGGTGGTGATCTCCTTTTGGACACGGTTCTCAATTCGGGAGGGCTCCGGGTTGAGTGCGACAGCGATGCGAAAGTCAAACTCGAGAGTAGGCATGGCGAAGGAGATGCTCGGACACGGAAAATGTTCCAGCGAACGCTTGCACGACTCCTCTACACTCCTGTACGAGGATAACAAATTGGATGTTAGCCAATAGTCGGAGCTCGGCCTCCGCTTCAAGGGCCTCTCGCAATCGTCAGGATTAAGGTTAAGCTGAGCGACGTACTTGCCCGTCACCGTGGCATCGCCTCCCTGATCCTGCTGTTGTTGAGGCGATTGTGTCTGGTGCTGAGGGCTTGTCGCGGTGTTGCTCGGTCCGCCTAGCTGGGAGAAGTGAAAGTTGGGCGTGATGCTCGTGTCCCATTCGTCGGCGCTCCATTCTCTTTTGAGTCCCCGGCAATGATGTTCGTCTTGAGGCAAGCATGATGACCCAGCGACCTCTGTTGGGGCCGTTGTGGTTGGGAGAGAGAGCGTCTCGGTATCGGTTGCCATTTGTTCCAACTTTTGGGGTGAAACGGAGTGACCCGCGTCGACCTCTGCGATTTCGAAAATTCCCACAATGACGGTTTCCAAGACGCGAGCAAAATTGATCGAATAGTGCGCGATTCCAAAGTACGGAGTGATGTCGTCGTTTGTGAGGCGGATAAATGTCGATGGTGTGAAAGTCAAATGGTGATGGGATGTCGTCTCTTTTTGATAGAGGGGGGGGGGTGGACGAAGGCCTGTCGACAGCGGATGGATGGGTATATGAATCTCACAATCAGGCTCCGCTTTTGGATAATCCAGGTGGGGGGTATAGGTATTTGTTGGAAAGTACAACGAGGGTATGTAATCGGTACGCCCCGGAGCAGACAAAAGCCGTACTGGTACGGACAAAAGAGGAGCTGTCGTGGCCGCTGAGTGAGCAGGCAGCGTGTGGTTGGGTAATTGGTAATGCTTGGATTACTTGGAGGGGGCAGTCAGGACTATAACGAGCTGGAATGTGAACGGGGCAAAAAGTCGAAGGACTATCTATTCCCGAATGTCCGCCAAACCCGGCCGAAAGAAGGAGACTCGAGGGCGAATGAGTGTGCGAGAATGGAGGAGGAGCTGAGCAGCGAAGGGAAGTTTAAAGAGGCGACCGGGACTGGGCCTATTAGAAGGGTGTGTATGATTATGGGTGTGTGTGTGTGTGTGTGTGTGCGTATGTATGGGTGAGGGCGAGTGTGGTGGTCTAAATCATGGTGTGGAAATGGATCCGGGCAAAGGCAGCGATTTAATGAATGACCAAGCAGCGCAACCAGGAGGGCATTTATTTCCTAAGCAGCGCAGCGGCAAAAGGGCGACTCATCCGAGCCAGAAGAGCAGTCGAAGGCGACGCTACGTGCGTAACGTAATAAGGCAAGGTACATGTACTCTGTACGACAAAGTGAGATAAGGTACAGTAAGGCAGATGGAAGCCGACGGACGAAAATGAGTGCACGGAGTACAAGGCTTGTACCGGGACAGACTAAGCGCACCACTTTATCGGTTTGATTTCAAATGCGGGTCGCGGATTCGCGCGCTGGCAACAATAAGCGAAACTAGGCGCTACCGGGCAGTGCCAGGATTCGGCAATAGCAGCAATTCCGCAATGAGGCAACTGGGGAGAAGGGGAAAAGGAAGCTGAAGTCGAAGCTTTGGGACGTGGTTGAGCGAGCGACGGTGGCGAGATTGGCTCTGCAGCGATGGACAGAGGCGCTGGAGTATAGGACGTTTATATGGCATGATTCCAATCCATGGTGGTACTGCTGCTACTGCTACTGCTACGACTAAGACACAGCAGCTGTTTTGTTCCGGCGCTGGGCTGAGAAGGACCCGTCAGACTCGAGTACCCGCGAAGTACGGTACATGCGCGGTACCTTGATGAGTACCATTACTCTACGTGCATACACTTTACAGAGAATTAAGAGCTGGCTGGCTGGTGTTGTACATGGCTCCGTACTCCGAGTGGACGGGCTGCGGGAGCGGGATAACCAAGAACTGCGAATGGCTAACGCCGAAAGAGAGAAGGCAGATCCTTACAGGCAGAAACAATGGGAGTACCGCAGAAAAAGAAGAAAGAGAAAGCTTACAACAAGAAACAGAACAGAAATTGTTGCCTTCAAAACGATGCTATACAAAAAATAACTATGCGGACACGGCCATATGTCCGAAGCCATGCGAAAACACCCAAAGCGAGAACAATACCAAGCGGCTGCAGCCCACCGGTACATGCCGCGAAAGACAATCAGGCGGAAATGCGCTGTGCTCGTGGCGCGGCCACTTCGGGCACCGAACCGGCGGGTGCGAACCGAGGCTAAACTGTGACGGTACAATCGAGAGGGAGTTTGCCGACAAGTAGGTACGCTAACTGTGGAAACAAGGAAACAAATGGCATGTTTGCTTTTTTTGCCTTTTCCTTTCGGCTTTGATGCCCGGCATTGATGGCTTTTCATTACAGCTAATGGCCTGCCGGGGGGCGGAGAATGGACTTTTCATGGACAAATCTCGCTATGGCACGGCTGCTGGGGAGCGGCTAATGAGGGATTCAAGGTGCCGAGGCGGCTGCGGGCATGGAGTCGCCGGCCATTGTCCAAGAGGAACAAAGAAAAGAAACAAACAGCGGCAAAAGGAGAAATGTCGGCAACGATTCCTTTAGACATTGTTCTCTTCTCTTTACAGGTAGTAGTGCCCAGCACAGTAGCAGTAAAGGCCCAGGAAATCGGTGCCGCTTTGGGTCCAGTCGGCAGTCGGACATTTGCACGTCAGCGAAGAAAAATACCTAGGGAATAAGCTCTGTCGACCTACGTAAGTACGGCAGCGGCATTAGTGATTTACTGCCTACATGCAGTACAGCTGAACGATGCGCAAAGTACCGCGGATGTACTTTTCGATGCTCCCTCGGGGCTTTGGTCGATTCCATCAGTTGCTGTGGGTGGGAATTTGGAATAAAGAGGGGGGCGGCAAAAGAGGTTTCCAGCTGCGTTTCGGCGCGATTGTCGACCCGGGCTAGTGGATGTTGTACCTTGGAGCGCGCGTGCGGTGCTGGGGGCAAAAGGTTTTTTTTTTTTTTTTTTTTGAATTCAGGCGGGAAAAGGAAGAGTACGCTGGGGGTACTTGGGAACGGCGTCTGCAAACGATGCCTGTGGTAAGCTGGAATTGATGCTTAATCTTTTTTTCCTGGTGTGATTTTCCAAGGCTTGGGCGGGAAGAATTGGTGTATTGTGTTGGAGGATTCTGGTTCAGCAATTACTACCTGCTTGACCTTTTCTTCATTGCTGGCTGAGAGCAAAGTGCAGTATAACAGATGACAGATGGAATGTGGGCGTCTGCGACGACAGTGACATATCTGCCGGAGAATGGTGCCTTGTCTGGGGTGCTATCTCCGCAGGTCTACGGAATCTGTCGACGCTAACTCCCTGCCCAGCACTTATACGATGTTACGGAGCATGTACCTGTTGCCGTGGAATCCCATGGGCAGCAGGGCCTGGTGGACTTGTTCAGGACTTGCGATTCCCTTGTTCTGCCATCCTTTTGCTCTGGTACGTCTCTTTTTGTTGATGCTCCATCACGGTTGGGGTGTGTACATGGATGCATCTCGTTTCATTCTAACCCCCCCCATAATCCGATGCTGATGCTGGATCTGATCCGTGGCTTGTAATACCAGCTCTCTGCTAGGTAATACGACGCTGGATAGGGTTTGTATACGCATTTGAGATGGTAAGATACAGATCCTGGAGCATGAGAGAAATGACACAGGTACATGTGCTTACCAGCAGCCTTACGACGGAGACTTTTGCTTTAAACGCAGCAAATAATAAACCACCACATGGAAAAGCTGTCCATCTGTACGCTCGAGACTGCGAGGAGGTAAGCTGCACGCTGTTTTGCAAGCTCATGGCAAGTACAGGCCCGGTACTTTGACTCTGACGATGATGAAGGATGAATAAGGATGAATAAGAGCACACGACGGACTCCACCAGAACGCCATTGAAATCTTATCAGCAAGAAAACCCACTGCCATGCATGTGCTAAAACTGACATGCGCGCGGTCGCTGAAAAAGACCCATCTCCGCGGTGAGCTGGACGGATGTGTATTCATTCTTTCAAGCCAAGCGCCCATGGCATCTCCTTCTTCTTTCCACTTCTTTTTTTATTATTATAAATTATAGAATGCATCCTGGGTATTTTCCCTTCGTTGCTACACGTATCACTCTGTCTTACATTACTCCTTCTTATAGGCACTCGGCTGACATATACAAGGACATTTCCTTTTCACACCCTCTCCGGACTTTTGACATGTCCAGTATGTTCGGGCCGGACATGTCATAACGGCCGCTGCGGAATGCGGGAGAGAAAAGCAATACCTTGGAATGCCCAGCTAGACAAATTTTAGCTCGGCTCATCGACGCCTAATTTTATTAGGCTGCGAAGCTAGTCATACGGGATACATGGCCTGGGGGCAAGAAGAGAGAATGAAGACGTTGTGTCTCATTTCTACTTATAGAAGTAAGGCTTCATATTTTTAGCCGTGGTGACCTTGTATTCTTGATAAGCTACTGCAAATCGTGGTATAAGCAGGTAGATTGCGTTGCGGCGTGGGAAAGAAAGTGTCCGTTAGTGTGTGGAATCTGGAGAGCTTTCTTACAAGCTTTTAGATTGCCCCTTTGAAAATACCTGCCGTTGATTACCTCAGCTTCCGGACGGACCGCGTGCGTGTATCATCGAGATGGCCATCGCAGATCAAAGTGTCGCGCATGACATACAAGCAGCACCTATGCCTATTGCAGTGATCTTGTTTGTTCAGAAATGTCCCCTTTTACCACTTTCAGTCTCTTCTGTTCTGCTGCTTTTGCTTTTGCCTTGGGCGAAAGAGCACTTGTCAAGGCAATGGCACGAAATAGGCAAATGCTTCCAGAAATGGCAATTGCAGTCGTATTCGTATTTGCAGAAACGGAAGCATCCGGTCTTATTGAAGAAACGAGCAACAGGCTCTTCTTTGGGGGGATTTTCAAGACAAGGATTGCGAGATTACAGCACTTGTGAAGTGCCTTTCAACTGTTTGCTTCATCACTTTCTTTGCCACATGGGGAAATATTTGATGATTTCTATATTGCCGTCTTTGGAAAGATTGCTCTTCAAAAGAATGTCCATTCAAGCCGGACTACAAATGTTTGCCCCGAATCCGGTTACTTCCATACCTACTGTAACATGTTAGCGAAGCAAAGCAAAGCCAGCTCCTCGGTGTTTGACCGTGACGTGTACCCTCAACGCCCAGCTAGAGTCAGGAAAAAGGGTGCATTTACGAGTCAGTTACTGTACTGCAGCGCTTCGGCTCGAACAGATAAGCCCGTTGCTTTGCACCGTTTGGGGGGTAGAGGCGATTATCAATTGCCGCGAGGGCAGATTTTGCCGTTTACGGGAATCGCAGCGTCGGAAATCTAGAAGAACGGAGAGTTCGAAAAGAGGTGCTGTGTCGCTTATGAAATGCGTTTTGTCGGCGTACACTGCTCGATCGATGCTGGTAAAGCTACAGTACTCAGGTCATGAGCAGCTGCTCTACAAGCTCCTGATGCTGCATGCATAGCAAGGCGAGTAAGAATATGGAGCTACTGATTCAAACACATGCTGCATGACTGACTAGAGTATATGCCTATAGCTTATCTTCCAGGCCATATTTGGCGGCTCTCCGTTTCCATGACTTGACCTTTCGGAACTTTCCATCACCATGCGGTGGTGTATACAAACCCCACTTCGCGGATCAACCCCATAACATGGGCTTGAAACGTGGAAACTCGCCGATGAGCTGACACGCGAGGATGGACATGAATCGACAGAGAATCTGTCAGGCCTTGGCTTGTAGACATGTCATGATGCCTCATTGCCATATTCGAGTATGTTTTACTCGTCCAAGCATCACCTATTCCCAAGCACACCTGCAGTCAAAGTACCAACACACCAACACCAAATCTAACCCCAAACCGCTCCACGACACCGCATCGCCCGCCCAGCTTACCAGCAATAGCGCATCCATCACTCAGAAGCCTGCTGCTCCTCCCAAAAGCTCATTTACCCGCCTCAGCCATTCACACTTGTAAAGATCTAGCCACATTCGTCAAAGAGCAGCGGCAAGGAGCTCTCCAAATCGAGCTTCATCCCGAGAACCTTGTCGGAGCTCTCTGTTTTCTTTTTACAGCATCTCCGAAACTTTGGGGAGGGTTCCCACTCCACGTCCTAAACGCCGTATGCATGCATTTCTTACCCACTGAATGAAAAAAAGCAATGTTGGACGTAAACACCGCAAGCCGAATCCCGCGGTAACAATGTGTGTGCGTGTTGCATTCATGGAGCAGTGTCTTTTGACATAATCTGTAAACGGAAAAGCCATTACTAAATCTTATGGAATCCTACACTTGGTTACTCGCTTAGAAATGTGATTTGCTGCACACCACTCTCCCCAAACAGCAACGGGACCTTGTAGTAGCCTCAACTCCCCATTAGTTACTAAAAAAGAAGATGATCAATAAAAATGATTACAAGACAAGCCTCTGCCAATAAACAGAAGCCCACCGCCCACCATCTGAAAACAAGGAAACAAACCTGGTTTACACTCCCCCCTCACGCACCAGAAAATGTCACCGATCCGAGGACTAACACCTCAAACACGAGCACCATCTGCCCGCTAGAGTAATACCAGTAACCACAACAAATGCAAGTCCTGCTCCGTAGTCAAATACCGTTAGATACAAGCCTGGTACTTGTGGTTCCGTCTTTTCATCGTCTCGTCCCAACATGGCCAGAAAAGAACAGACTCCACTGGTGGAATAAGCATAATCAGCCCACACAAACAGCGCCGGCAACCAAATCTCATGACACTACTGGCCGTTATGCGTGTAATAAGAAAAACCTCGCAGAGAGGTGGCATGGCAGCAGGTGCGTCATGCGGCGCCCAAGAATATGCTCATGTCAGTCATTGACTTTTCTTCCATCTTATTCACCTGGCTTCAAGCCCAAGCATCAACAAAGTGTCTGGCTAACGGCAATTGTCGTCGGGCCTAATGCGGTGTAGCCAAATCGACGGCATCTGCAACGGCTGTTATATGGGTCGATGGGCACGCGACTCTCGTTGATCAATCGTTCTATCCTCTACAGTGCACCGTTGCTCTCTTACGACATGCACAAGTCACTCTACTCTCAGTTACATGTCCTACGAAAGCATCACGATTTGACACAGTCATGCCATAAAACATTTCAGCTGCATTTCGCGTATGTCTATGGTCATTGCGTCTATTCACAGGGGAAAACAAGCACCGCCGTGCTCATACGTAAAAAATGAACCAAGAAGAAAGTCCCTAGTGCCAAGGGGAAACTGCTCCATCCATTGTCGACGTCCATTGCGAGAAAATCCTGCATCGAACCGTGCCGACAATAGCCTTCGCAGTCTCCTCCGAAAAGAATCGAAATGCCCCCTGTGCAAATCCAGCACACCGCGGGCATGTCCCAGCCCCATAGCGCCCCTTAACCAGCCCTGGATCCGTCTGTATACTCATCATAACGACGCCATGCACATTTGAGTTTGCCGAGAAGACTAACGAGAAGGAAGAAATGGGAGCAGCCAAGGAGCCTTTTCCTTATGTTTGTGTGAAGATGAGAAAAGAAAAAAAATCAAGTCCAGATTGTCAACATGTCATCGCATAAGATACAATGGAGAAGCGAAGAGATTCGTAAAAAATGTTTCGAAAATCCGAAACCCTAGCCACACATCTCAGCCCTTCCCGGAGCCCGACCGCCATTGTGATGCCACGACCGAGTCCCTAAAAAAGCCTGCATGGACAGGAGAAGGGGGCAAGTGCCAGTTGGGGTTGAGCCTAAGCGCCTGTCTTTACACAGTGACGGGGGCCTGGCCAAGGGGCTTCAGAACGTTGTCACCGTACTCGCCACCAAAGTTTCCTGGAAACGCGAGGGTTAGCATGCGGACGTGATAGGTACAAGAGAGATTGTTTCGAGGCAACTCACCTGGGGGACCGTAGTTGCAGACGGTGTACCAGGAGGGCAGGGAGAGGACAGAGCCAGACGGGCACTGAACGGTGGCACATCCGACCTTGGTGGAGCCCTTCCAGACAACCTGGGTGAAGTGGCCAAAGGCGTCCAAGTCAAGGCCAGAGGGAGGGTTGGACTGGCCGTAGAAGGTCCAGTTCTCCATCTCGTCGTTGTACCACTGGTCAGTGATGCCACGACGACCAGACAGGATCTGATCGCCGCTGATGTCACCGGAAGAGCCAAAGCTGGCAAGGTTCTGGCCGTAGGCAACAGAGCCGCCACCCTCAGTCCTGTGTCGTTGTCAGTTTCAGCTACTTCACATCTGGTGTCAACATTGCTTCTCGTTACTTACATGTCGTGAGCGAAAACGCAGCCAGAGGCAGTGATGTGGGCGAATCCAGCCAGCTGATCATCCCACTCAAGAGCGGGCGCGGAGTGGTTGGCACGGTGAATGTTGTGCTCGTTGAGCATGGCAGACTGGTAGTCGTTGGAACCAGAGCTGGAGCTGGAGCTGGAGCTGGAGCTGGAGGCAGCGGGAGACGAAGCAGCGGGCTTGGGCGCAGCAGGCTGGGGAGCAGCGGCAACAGGAGACGGCGAAGGCTTGGGCGAAGGCTTGGGCGAAGGCTTGGGCGAAGGCTCGGGAGAAGACTTGACCGCAACCTCGGGTGAAGGTGCCGGCGCAGGAGACGACTTGGGAGCCTCAACCACGATGACGGTTGAGACCTGAGGAGCAGCCGGAGCCGGTGATGGCGGAGGAGGGGCCGGCTTGGGGGAGGAGACGGCCGGCGGAGGAGCGACGTAGACGGGCTTGGGAGCCGGAGCCTGGACCTGGGGGCTGGGAGTCGCAGCCGGCTGCGAAGAGACGGCCTGGATGAAGACTCCACCGGCCGAAGAGGGCGCAGAGGGGTCGACGGTGACGGTGACGGTGACAATGTCAGTCACCCACTGAGTCTCCAGAGCACGCTTGTCGAGCGGCATGGCGGCAGCCAGAATGGCGCCCGTGGCCAAGAGGAAAGCGGACTTCATCTTGCTAGAAGCTGTTGTGAGATGTAGAGTTTACTATTTGGCGACAAACGAGTTAGCTCTTGGCATCTATTTGAACATGCATTTCAAGTGGAAAACAATGGCCATTGAACACCAGGCGGTGGACGGAAACATCCAAGAACTGAGCACATGTGGTTTGAAAGCAGCAGCGATTCACAACGAAGACGCATTGTGCGTCATCCTGCAACAAATGCAAGAGGCTGGAGATGCCTTCTGGAACGCGGGTTGGGAACAATGAGGAATGCAGACTGGAACATGGCCGTTGGAAGCGGAAATCGGACCCACAGAAAGACACGAGATGGTGAAGCATGAGGAATGGGCCACGACGATGCTGGGGTAACTTGGGAGGGGACGCTTGCCCCATGCGAAGTGCCGTGCAAGGAGTAAGAGACGGTGGTGAGGATGCGAACTGCAGAGTATATATACATGTATAGAATAGATTGACGTGATGGCTGATCACTCGGCAGTGAAGCGAGGCCAAAGCCATCGTGACTCGATATATAGGTAGATTATAGACGAACAAGATGCAGGTGCTGTCGATCACTGCCTTACCTTGGAGATTGATGGTGATCCAAATGTGAAATCCAGACACCAGGGACGAAGAGATGTGATATATGTCGGCTTGCGTCAGAACCAGTCTGGGGGAAGCAGCGCTGCTTTCAAGATTTCGAACCGAGGAGTCGGAGTTGGGGTTGGACAAGCCACTTCCTTGTTGTTCGCTGATGCTGGATCGACGACGAAGAGGAAAAGAGGCGTTGCGTGTGTTCAGTCGGCGGCTGCGTGCACTCGACCTTGTGGATAGCGAAAGGCGTTGAAAGAAGAACCGGATACCAGGCCGATAAATAACGAAGTGAATCAATTGGGGTGTCGAAAAAAAGGAGTGGAATGTGCCGTCAAGGACACGATAAGGAGCGTTTGGAGAGAACGGAAGAAGGGCTCTCTAGGAGTGAAGGGCAAGGGAGAAGCGAGCAGGACCAGAAGAGAAGGCGTGGCGACGTTAATAAGGATGGCGTGAAGTGACAAGGAGCGGCGACGGGGAGGCGGCGTGTAGAGAGTAGAGTAGACGAGAGTGGAAGTGGGAAGTGGAGGAGGCTAGGGAGACGAAGCTGGGATGCTAAAGTTTGCAGTGTTTCGAGATGATGCGCGACCCCGCTACGGGCCCTTGCTGCTGGGTGCTGGCAGGGCTGTTGGGGGGCGCTGGATTCGCAGCACAGGTAAAAGTGCAGGTTACTGATGATGAGTTTGATGCATAAGATGTGTCTTGCATATTTCCTGTGCAGGCGGCAGCTATTAATAAATGTTTGGCTGCTGCTATCAATACGGCCACGGCGTTTGGACGCGTGAACAGAACAAACATGAACAGGGCGAAGACACGCAGGTGCCTGTGCCTGTGCCTGTGCCTGTGCCTGAATTTGCTGTTCCTGACGCTACGAAACAAGCCAAGTTGCCTAGCTCTGCACTTTAATGGCGGCCTAGCCCGAATCGGCGGGAGAAACATTGAATCAAGAGGCAGGGGGTGGCGTTAGCAAAGGCCAGTTGAGCGCCTACGAGTTGATTCTTATTCCTGCTGCAATAGTACAGCAATAACTCCATCAGTGCCTTTTTCAATTACAGTGCAGTGTACAAAGTGCGATTATGCTCCACGGCATCTACAAATCATCACTCGCAGCATCCCACTGCAAACGTTGGCAGGTTCCCTCTGTTCCCCGTCAACACTCCTATTATCAAACAGAGACCAAGAAAAAAGGAAAATTACCGCATAAGCCCAAGAGAAACATTCTAGACCACGGCTCAAATTTAAAAGCAGCTGCGCTCGGGCGCCAGATGCACATCATTTGCCGCTTTGGCAGGCCCCGGCAGTCCAGGATGCGAGATTCGTTTGCCAGCCACCAACGAGCCTGCTGTTGGCATCAACTACTATGTGCTCTGCTTTCCTGTTTTCTGGCACTCAGCATCCCAGATCGGATGGCATAGCCGCATTGGCGAGGGAAGAATCATCTCGATCAGATCAGCAGGTCCCGTCGCAGCACAGCCACGACATTCTTTGACGTCCAAGAGCCAAAGCCGTGACTGCCAGTCTGAAACTTGAAGGCGCTGCTCCATGGCCTTTACATTCTCGGCGCTGCGGTTTGTATGAGACTCTGGATGCGTACCGGATGGGTATAGTTGCACGTACCGCCTGGCCCTTTCTCTTTAATGTACCCCTTGATTATCTCAGCATTGAGCGCTGTAATAGCAGCGATTATCCATCAATACTCGTTTTTTTCCCAGCAGCCCTGAAGCCTATGGATTCTCGTTTTCACTCTCTATAATTTTCTTGTCAAAAATTGGTATGGCGCCACGATGTCTTTTTACCCCTGATACCATCTGATTTCAACGCTCGCCTGTTGGACACCGCTATAATCTGAGCAGAATATTGCCACGCTCATTATGTTCAACTTCTGACCGTCCAACTCCAACGCAGACCTTACTACCCACACACCCTCGCTCCAGCTCCATCTCCAGCTGTGGCTTGCAGCAGCACCAGCAACTACGCTGGACTGAGCACTGCAGCCAACCAGCGCCGGCGTCTCCATCAAACAAGCTACAGGCGGCGCTGCGGGACTTTTATCCCTGAAACGGCACTAATCGCTCCTGTCCCACCCCCTACTTCATCTCCAGCGTGCCTGGCAGCCTATGGCGAGCCCGTCGATTGGAACTGATGCGATGGATGCGAATTGATGCGAGAGATTCGTGCATGCAGGCGCTGACATGTCACTCCTTTCCAGCTCTTGTACTGCCAGTCCAATTCCCGTTGCACCACAATCCCAAGGAAGGCGACGTTAAATACGGAGTAGAGTAGCATCCAAAACACCGATGCCGAGATTTCCAAAGAGAAACAATGGTGCAAGCCTTAAAAACGCGTACATCGCCACATCTCGCCAGCCAGATGCGGGGTGCGCTACAGCTCTTGGCAAGTCGCCTTGTTCTACCTAGGTACCTAGGTACGCAGCCTTGGGACTCTTTTTGTTCTTCCATTCCTCACCAGTACTCCAGCCATGGAACTTGCTTCTACCAACTAGCACCTGCAGTGACACTTTGGCGGTCCGCTTCGTGGTCCGCGCTGGCGAAAAGTCGGTGCTGTGCTCCGTACGCACAAGTATGTGGTGCGTCTCATGAAGCGCACGACTGGCCGAGGCCCAGGCCCGGAGACACCATGGCATCCTTTTTTGCTGGGCTGGTCATCTATATTGCTAATGGTGCTACACATACTATGAGCGGAGACATGCCATATGCCACTGGTTGCAACAACGCAGTGAGACAGTATCTCCATCCATGTACATTGTTCCCCAATATTGGCCATATCCCATTCCGGCCGGGCATCCGTGAAATCCCACTGGTGCTTCCACGCAAGCTTCCATCTCCATCTTTGTCGTCGCTCTTATTCCCTCATCATTTCGGTACGTCGGCCCATCGCACATATCCGCCCCTAGCTGCATCAGATATACTGCCCGGTCCCTAGGATTCCCCATCTTCCAATGTCATCAGTGGTCATTTTTCTCGGTCGGCGTCCGGAACGACTCGGCGCCTCGCCCCATTTTCGCGTGTCCAAGCGTAAGGGGGCCGATTCCTGCCTGTCTTACCTGCAGCGGTGTCACATACATGCGTTGTGCACTTCGTATCTTGATGCGCCGCTATTGAGTCTCGGTAGAGCTGGCCATCAGCTCGCATTGGATAGTCGCCTGGATAGATCCGTCACCTTGGTGTGCATCACTTACAGCTCCAGTCTTGGTGCTGATGCCCCAAAGCCGGCGTGGTTGCTCCACCAAGCAGACGCCCACTGCACTCATTCCCCCTGATTGCTACTGGTCCATCCCATTAGCCCTGCCAAATGCTGTATACCTGAGGGTGATTTGCATGTATTGCCCAAGAAGCAATATAGCCAGATGCCCACAAGCAATTTATGAACCTCAGCTCATCAATGACGAGTAAGCCTCCTATTAGTCAGTGCCCCGGCCCTTCCAGAATATTACTCTCCCTGCAAACCACGGAGCCCACATGCCGAACACAGTGGTATCTTTCCGCCATCACAGCCCAACGGTTCTCACGTCCCGAGCTGTGGTGGGGGCCCTTTTAGATGGCCGTGTTTGAAACATTGAGCCGCCAGGCTGGAATAGCCCGCTTTTAGTTTTCAATTCCCAGATAAAAAAGCAAAAAAATCTTCTCACTTGTTTTAAAAAGATGCGGTTAAGCGCCGACGCTGCTAGTCTTGAACCCCTTTTCTAGGCGGTGCTAGTAGATGGAGCTCTCCCCACGATCTTGCTTTGGATAACCTGGAGCGGCAGACTGGCATTGGCTGCGAGACATGAAATTGGCAGTTGAGAATACTCTGCGCTCTTCATACAAGTGCAAACTAATTTGCAATTATTCTTGCAATTCATAGAGAACAACTTATACATGTACACTCAGAATCGCCGCTCCATCCAATGCTGCTTGTTAGCTCTCTCACATCCAACAAACACTGGCTCCCATCGACCCATAGGTAGGCACCGGCGCCAAGCGAGTCGCATGGCTGAAACAGTCAGACTTTCTTTTTTTGGGCTTGTTCACTCCATAGTGAAAGGGACTTTTTTTTTTTTTTTTTTTGTCTCTCATTCTAGGCTTTCGGCGCTTTGTGTGGAAGACAGCTTGTGGAACCTGACTGTGGCGGTTTCATCTTCCGCCGTCTTTCTTAGGCAGCCCACATATAGTCCAACGAATCCAGCACGAGGGACTAGAGCTGGGGTTTGATGCCAATCTCGACGGGCTGTCGTTGCAACCAGTAGTCGCCTGTTTTCTTGGTTCAATACAAGGGGTGAGAGGATTATCTGCATGTAGGCAAACTGTGTCTATGAAGCTCAATGACACGCTACGCCTAACCTAGAGTTGCTCTGAAGTAGCTGTGAGTAACAAGTTGAAGACTTTCAAGCTTTATATACCCTCAGGGGATAGAGTAAATCCTATATGCCATCAAGTCGTATACACCGTGGCTATGGATGAGTCTGTATCCAAGTGCCCATATGCATGACTATCCTAGCAGTTTGCTGCCAATTAATCATCCTAATCCCAGATCCCCTTGCCGCCGTAAACAGTTCCTACTTGTATCCGAGAGTTATTCTTGGCTGAAACCACGTCGACAGTGTTCTTGGTCCCATCCTTGATAGACATGCCGTGCTGGAGCACTCTCTCGGAGAAGACGTTGCCGACGTGGAACCTCGCGGCGTCCTCCAACGTGACGTTGCCAGCAGAGTTGCTCCCCTCGAGCAGAGCCACCTTGCGCTCCAACGCTTCTTCCAACACCGGGTCGATATCACAAGCCGCATCCTTGAGCGCCCGGAGGCTCGGCTCGTCATCGACTTCTTCAATCTCAATCTCGACAGCCTTCGGACTCGTCGCCGTCATCTCGTTGGGGAACAGCTTTTCCAGCTCGTCAACCCAGGACAAGATCTGGCTGATGGTCTTGTCGAGGCTCTTCCCGTCGTACAGCGCCCACGCCGACTTCTTCAGGATGCCCACGCTCTTCTGTCGCCGGCGGGCAATCTCGGCGCAGCGATTGTGCAGCCGCTGGAACAAAGGGCTCATGTCGGTCTTGTCGCAAACCGCCAGCTCCTGGGAACCAGCGCGCTTTGCGTATCTCAGTGACTTCTCCCGGGCAGACTTGAAGCAATATTCAATGTCGCCGAGGATGCCCAACGCAGCTTCCACCGCCTCGTCAGTCGGCGCGGCAGACGTGAAGCGCTCGTCGCGGTTGACGCCGACGGCCTCGCCCCATCGCCCCAGGCGAGTCTTTGCGACGTCGAGTTTGAGCTGGCATCTCTCGTAGTCCTGCCCGAAGTGGCGGCCGAGCTGGATGTACTCAAAGGTGTCGACGCAGTTGTTGAAGAGCGCCGCAACGCTCAGTGCGCCGGTGACGATGCCGAAAACCTCGGCCATTGTCGAATATTCAGCATATAGTGAAGTGAAGCTGTATAGAAACTTGACGAGTCGCCGTGACCGACACATTTAAATGGCCGCGGCAAGGCGGAATCTCAGCCCCCATGCATGCGTCTTTACACAGCCCTCAATCCTTCCAGCCGCTCTTGATACTACTAGTAGGTGCGGCTATGTGGTGGTTGCCATTGGGTAAAATAGTACTTACACGTAGCCGCGCGGGGTTTGCAGCCAATTACACGTAATCCAGCAAACTGGCTTCCATGTCCTTGCCTATCTCACCCACAATGCTCAACGCTGCGATGCTGCGGTATTTTCTATCCCGAGCATGGCATATATATATATATAAATAAATATATATATGTATCTTTATTTCAAAAGTATAATGATACTATGTCGAATTTACGTGGAGTGTACGCATTCATTGCTTCCAGGCAGCTATCGCCAGAATTGAGGCTGCACCACCATGGCCGAGACGGCGTCGAATATCCACGTCGGCTATGTCAGCCTCAAAGACAACGCAAGGGCCCATATCGGGAACGTGGTGCACATCCACCGGGCTGAAGACCGCTGCCTCCCAGATCTGAGAAACACCGACCCTCGCGACGATAAAGCTCGCATTGAGGCCATCAAGGGCGGCTTGTTGGAAGACTCGTACCGTTGGATCCTCCAGCATGGCGACTTCCAGCAATGGCGTAACGACAAAGACCGTCGCCTGCTCTGGATCAGGGGCGATCCCGGCAAGGGCAAGACAATGTTGCTCTGCGGCCTTGTCAACGAGCTGAGCAAGACGGACGTCCAGCTTTCCTACTTCTTCTGCCAGGCCTCTGATGAGCGCATCAACAGCGCGACGGCTGTGTTGCGAGGCCTCATCTATCTGATCGTGGATCAGCAACCGTCGCTTCTCTCGCACGTGCAAGAGAGGTACAAGCATGTGGGAGACGCTCTTTTCAAGGATGTGAATGCATGGAGTGCATTGTCAGAAATCTTCTTGAATATCTTGAAAGACATGGATGCAGGCCAGCAGCAGACTTACATAGTCATCGATGCACTTGACGAGTGCGTCACCGATCTACCAAAACTGCTTGACTTCATCGCCATAAAGTCTGCCGTCTTTTCTCACGTCAAGTGGATCGTGTCCAGTCGCAACTGGCCAGACATTCAAGAGCATCTTGCTACCACTCAGCAGATGAGTCTCTGCTTGGAGCTTAATGAAGATTCCATTTCCGCAGCCGTAAGTGCGTACATCAAGCACCAAGTCGAGTGGTTGGCGCAGAAGAAGCGGTACAATGAAACAACAAAGGATACTGTTCAGCAGCACCTATCGTCCAACTCTAATAACACCTTCCTCTGGGTGTCCTTAGTGTGCCAGAATCTGGAGAAGATGTCGTTGAAGAACACCACCCAGCAGCTAAATGAATTCCCGCCTGGACTCGATTCTTTATACAAAAGGATGATGCAGCAAATTTATAATTTGGAAGATGTCAGCCATGTTGAATTTTGCTGTCGACTTCTTGCAACGGCGTTGCATGTCTATCGACCCATCACAATATCCGAGCTCGGCCTCCTCATCAAGTGCCCAGATGCCGAGTTGGTCCACAAGGCCATAGGATTTTGCGGTTCATTCCTCGCTGTGCGAGACAGCCAAGTATATATTATTCACCAGTCAGCTAAGGACTACTTGAGCGGCGAGGCAGCGCCTACCTCGCTTCCTAGTCCTGCTGAAATCAACAGCCTCATTTTCTCACAGTCTGTACAAGCCATGTTTGCTACGTTGCGACGGAATATCTATCATCTACATTCCCCCAGTCTCCCAACCAACGAGATCAAGGCACCAGATCCGGATCCGCTGGAAGCTGTCCGCTATTCCTGTATTTACTGGCTTGACCATTTTTGTGATGTATATACTCAAGATGGCCAATCTCAAACTCAGAACCTGATTGACGACAAAGAGTGCCAGATGATCCTTTTATTCTTTCGAAAATACTTTCTCTACTGGCTCGAGGCTTTGGGCCTAATAGGGCATGTGGAGGACATTGTTCTTTCAATAATAAGACTAGGCAATCTACTAAAGGTAAGATGATGACAGCATAATACACTTAGCTAGGAGGGAAGCTGATTACATGCCATGCAGCAATCCCAAGAACCAACCCAGGATACAAGGCGGCTTCACTCCTTACGAACAAGATTCAAGAGTTTGTTAGTCGTGAGTATTTTTATTACAACGCCATGGTAGTGAGAGTGAAACTAATTGATCAAGGGACACTTGTCGGACCAAGAAGCTCCAGACTGCCGCATGCAGTTGCTGCAACTTACACAAGACTCGCAGCGGTTTATCTTGCGGAATAGCTCGCTCATTGCCAACAACCCACTCCAGGTCTATACATCGGCACTCATTTTCAGCCCTCTCAAAAGCTTAATACGACGTCTATATCAAGCGGAGGAACCCCAATGGCTAGAAATCACACCTACAGTTGAATACAACTGGAGCCCTTACCTCCGGACTCTGAGAGGTCACAGCCATTGGGTCAGAGCGGTTGCTTTCTCGCCAGATGGTCGTTACATCGCCTCAGGCTCAGAGAACAAGGTCATCAAGATCTGGGATGCAACAACGGGGAAAGAGCAGCAGACGCTTCAAGGCCACAAACACGCAATTGCATCGCTTGCCTTTTCGCCAGACGGCCGCTACCTTGCGTCTGGCGCAGAAGACAAAACTATCAAGCTCTGGGATGCGACAACCGGAAAAGAGCATCGAACCATCCAGGACGGCTTGGGTTGTTTAGTTGCAGCGGTTGCCTTCTCGCCAGATGGCCGCTACCTTGCATCAGGGCTGGCCGACAGGACTGTAAAGGTGTGGGATGCAAAAACGGGCGAAAAGCAGCAAACACTTCGAGGCCATACACGCTCAGTTACATCAGTTGCATTTTCACCGGATGGCCACTGCCTTGCCTCTGGATCAGAAGATGGAACAATACGGGTCTGGAATGCGATGACGGGCAGAGAGCAGGCAATACTTCAAGGCCATCGGCTTTTTGTCACGTCAGTTGCCTATTCGCCAGATGGCCGATACCTCGCATCCGGGTCAGAGGACAAGACTGTCCACCTCTGGAACATGAAGACAGCCAGACTGCAGCGAGTGCTACAAGGCCATGGCGATACAGTTGCAGCTGTTGTCTTCTCAGCAGATAGCATCCATCTCGCTTCAGCATCAAAGGACAAGACTGTAAAGTTATGGGATATAGCAACAGGCAAAACACAAACCTATCAGGGCCATAGCCGTGCAGTCAACTCGGTTGCTTTCTCAGCTGGCAGCTACCTTGCCTCGGGGTCGGATGATACAACTGTAAAAATCTGGGATACTACAGGCAAAGAGCAACAAATCTTGCATGGAGATGCGCTAACAATTTCACTCTCGCCAAATGGCCGCTACCATGTGACAACGTCAAGGGATAAAACTCTACATGCAAACGTTGTGAACCTTTGGGACACAGCAAGAAACAAGCAGCATATCCTTGAGGGCCATAGCCACTGGATTGTAACAGTCGGCTTTTCACCAGATGGACGCCATCTCGCCTCTGGCTCGCATGATACAACTATAAAGATATGGGATATGCTGGGAAAGCTGCGAAAGACCCTCAGAGGCCACAGCGCTACAGTCAGATCCGTTGCTTTCTCAGCAGATGGCCGTTTCCTCGTCTCCGGATCACAAGACGGGACTGTGAAGATTTGGGATGTGGCAACAGGCACGGAGCAGCAAAGCTTTAAAGGTCACTTCTTGGAGGTTTGGTCAGTTGCCTTTTCCGCAGATGGCTGCTACATCGCCTCAGGCCCATACGACGAGACTATAACGATCTGGGACGTAAGAGGCAAAGAGCGACTGAGCCTGAGGGGCCACAGTAGCATAATCACTTCAGTTGCTTTTTCATTGGATGGCCGTTTCCTCGCCTCAGGGTCGCATGACAAGACCATAAGAATCTGGGATACGGCAACGGGAAAAGTGCAGCAGACACTTGAGATGGGCACTGAGGTGCGCGCTCTATCCTTTGATGCCACAGCCTCGTACCTTTATACTGAAATCGGGATGATTAAGTTGGATATGGAACATAGCAATAAGGCTCACCCTATGACGGCAGCCCTAGACCCGGCTCAGGGGCAGCATCAACGCCAATCCAATGCTGAGAATGCTCAAAAAGCAAACTACACGTATGTTGGCTATGGCTTAAGCATCGACAAGTGCTGGATCACATGGAATGGACAAAACATACTGTGGCTTCCGCCCGACTACCAGCCTTCTTCCGAGTCTGCTATTTGTGGCAATGGCCCGCCCAATCTTACATTGCCAGGGGGGGCGTCAGCAGACGTGAAAATAGCACTGCTGAATGATTCAGGAAGAGTGACAATGGTTAGAATGCCTAGGGCAGAGCCACATCCCTTGGTATAGTCTCTTCTCTCTTTGTAAATAGAATATCATAGGAGACTATGTGGATCTGTATGTAGTATTTAATAAGCGGCCGAAATGAACTTTTTCGTGTAGTGCTCTAACTCAGGTATAAGCTAATATGTATATGACAATGGGAAGGTTTTTTGTTGAAAAGAATAACTTTGGTATTGCCAACGTTTGAGTTGATTCTAGCAGAGGTAACATCAACACCCGCCTATGTGGTTAAATTTAAAGAGCCTATGTGGGCAAGACAACACGCAAAACACAAGACAGCAGATCGAAGAGTTAACCCAGATTGATTTCCCAATTCATGTATTGTTGATTGGTCGATGGCACAAGTGCTCTACTGCACTCGTCCTATCGTCCAGAATACCTCCCAGTTCTTTGTAAAACAATTACTAGCAACTACTAGTACAATAAATAGCAAACAAACGTATTTCATCCCTTTCCCAATGTTGAGATTAGCCCGGCGCTTTCATAACCATAATACAGAAATATTTGTTTTTCTTTTAGACCCCGCTATGCGCCGTGTATGTTCATCTTATAAAAACAATAAAAACCATGTTGAAATGTGGTTCTCCCTTTGAGGTGTGTCAAAGTCTAATGATGTCGTGATATTTACTTTGTGTAAGTGAAATGTTCGAAGAAGGAAAAGTATCGGATTCTTAAAAAAGGATCCTGGATGTAACCCCCATGTCTAATGATTTAGGCAGAGTTGGTGGTATCCTCAACAGGAGGACATGTGCAGAACAGGTTGGTATCACCATATGCTACAAAAGGCGGTTAGTAAAAAAGTAAACTTGTCATGGGGAAGCAGGTAGAACTCACTATCGTCTACACGACCGACGCTAGGCCAGAACTTCTTCTCAAGCAGGTACGGCAGCGGGTATGCGGCCTTCTCTCGAGAGTAGGGTCTGTCCCACTTGCCCTCGGCATCACCAAGGATCAAATCCCTCTGCGGGTGAGGGGCGTTCTTGAGAACATTGCCCTCCTTGGGCTGCTTGCCCTCTTCAATCTCGCGGATCTCGTTGCGGATGCTGATCATGGCATCGACAAATCGGTCCAGCTCCTCCTTGCTCTCACTCTCGGTGGGCTCCACCATGAGCGTGTTGGGCACAGGCCAGCTCATAGTAGGGGCGTGGAAGCCATAATCCTGGAGACGCTTGGCAATATCGATAGCTTCGATACCGGCAGTCTTCTGAAAGGGACGAGCATCGATGATGAACTCGTGAGCGCAGCGGCCCTGCTCGTTGGTATAGAGAATGGGGTAGTGGTCCTTGAGGCGGGTAAGCATGTAGTTGGCGTTGAGGAGGGCCACAGTAGTAGCCTTTCGAAGACCCTCGTCACCTAATAGAACACAGCATTAGCAATACATCTTTTTACAACAAGTCCTTTAGAAAACTTACCCATGGTGGAGATGTAAGCCCAGCTGATGGGGACAATGCTAGCACTGCCAAAGGCGGCGCTGGAAACAGGAGTCTGAGTGCTCTTGTGCGGCAAGTAAGGGATGAGGTGCTTCTTGACGCAAATAGGGCCAATACCGGGTCCACCACCGCCGTGAGGGATACAGAAGGTCTTGTGCAGGTTCAAGTGGCAGACATCAGCGCCCAGAGCGCCGGGGGAAGTGAGTCCGATCTGAGCGTTCATGTTGGCGCCGTCCATGTAGACAAGACCGCCGTACTGGTGGACGAGATCACAGACCTTGCGGACCTGAGGCTCAAAGACACCGTACGTGCTGGGGTATGTGATCATGATGGCACCCAGTTCGGAGGCGTGCTTCTTGCACTTGGCTTCCAAATCTTCCAGGTCGAGGTTGCCCGTCTTGGTGTCGCACTTGATGGGGACAACACGCATGCCGACCATGGCGGCGGATGCAGGGTTGGTGCCGTGGGCAGAAACGGGAATCAAGCAGATGTCGCGCTTGTTGCCAGGCTGCTGCTCGTGGTACTTTCGAATGGCTCGGAGACCAGCAAACTCACCCTGAGCACCAGAGTTGGGTTGCAGGGACGTAGCATCCATGCCGGTCAGGGCAGCGAGCTGGGAGGAAGTGGCGTCAAAGAGCTTCTGGTAGCCCTTGGCGCAGCTGTGGGGTGCGAGAGGGTGCATGTTGGCAGTATTCTCCGTACCAATGAGCTCCATCTGGGTGGTGCCGTTGAGCTTCATGGTGCAGGATCCAAGGGGAATCATGGAGTGAACCAGGGACAGATCCTTGGACTGCAGGTGGTACATGTAGCGCAGCATCTCCGTCTCGCTGTGGTGAGAGTTGAAAACGGGGTGGGTCAGGAACTTGGACTCTCGTCGCACAGATGCGGGCAGACTCTTGATGAGCTCTTCTGATGACTGTGCAAATCCGGCCTTCCAGCACTTTGAGGAAACGTCGAGGTCAGCATCGGCGTGGTTCTTGTACGCAACGGTCTGGAAAGCCTTGACGATGCGGACAAAGAGCTTAAGGGTAAAAGTGGTAGGGACCGCCAGGACAATCTCGTTGGGAGACCAGCTTTTGCCGGTGCTGATGCCTTGATCCATGAGCTCACGACGCAGAGAGCGGCAAACGACAGGCTCGTCAAAGTAAAGCGAAACGGTATCGGAGAGGACCTTGCCCTCGGCGTCGACAGAAGTAGTCGCGACATTCAGGCCATAGTGTTGAGCGGCAGCTTGGATCATGCGGGCGTGTCGAAGGTTGTTGATGGCCATTTCTCTGAGCTGTTCGGGGCCGTGGTAGATGGCATACATGGCGGACATGTTGGCCAGAAGAGCCTGAGCAGTGCAAACATTGCTAGTTGCCTTTTCTCGTCGAATGTGCTGCTCTCGGGTCTGAAGAGCCAAGCGAAGAGCCCGGTCTCCTCGACGATCCTTGGAAACACCAATCAAGCGACCAGGGAGACGTCGCTTGCTGCCGTCCTGAACAGCCATGAATGCAGCATGGGGTCCACCATATCCCAGGGGAACGCCAAATCGCTGTGCGTTTCCAAACGCAATATCAGCACCCCATTCACCTGGAGGCGTGAGGAGAGTCAGGTTGGAGAGGTCGGTAGCAGCGCTCAGCAAGGTGCCCTGCTTGTGTGCAAGATCCGCAAGCTCCCGGAAGTCAGAAACACCACCGTTTGAGTCGGGGTACTGAACCATGACACCAATCAAGTCGTCGCCAAGACTCTTGATCTTCTTCTGGGCATCCGGCGCAGAAAGATCCAAAACCTCGATATGAATGCCGAATCCTTCAGCGCGGCCATGCATGACCCTGACGGTAGCGTCGTGCACCAAGTGAGAAACAACGTATGTCTTCCCAGGTCGCTTTTGCCTCGAGGTTGGCAGGCTGGTCAGGGACATGGTCATGGCCTCGCCAGCGGCAGTTCCTTCGTCGAGCAAACTGGCGTTTGCCACAGGCAGGCCGGTCAGATCAGACACCATGGTCTGGAAGTTGAGCAGCGACTCCAGACGGCCCTGGCTGATTTCAGGCTGGTAGGGAGTGTAGCTGGTGTACCAGGCCGGGTTCTCCAGCACGTTGCGCTTGATGACGGCGGGAATCTCAACGGGGTAGTAGCCGCCGCCGTTCATCCACACGCGCACGTCGTTCTGGGCATTCATGTTCTTGAAGGCCCTCACCACTCCGGACTCGCTGAAGACGCGCGGCTGGATCGTCTTCTTGGGCGGATCCAGCACATCCGCGGGAATGACCTGCGAGATGAAGCCATCCATGTTGTCAGCCCCCAGGGCGCTGAGCATCTCCTGGATCTCCTCGTCGCGAGGGCCAATGTGGCGAGCGCTAAAGTCCTTCCATGGCAGCTTGTTTTCAGCGCGAATCTGCCGCATCTCCTGGTAGGTGGGATCATCCTGCAGCGACTCCAACGGCGCTCGTCGCAGCGCACCGTTGTCGTCAAAGCCGGCGCCGCGAACGCCAGCAGCGCTTTTGGCAGTGTAAGTGAGGCCGCGGGTGGATAAGAGAGACCCTTGTCGGCGAGCGCAAATCGTCGCTTCGTGTCGGGTCAGCGCCAGCGATGGGCGCAGCGCAGCCCCTCGGGCAATAGCCAGCCTGGAGGCCATGGCAGACGGGAAAAACAAAAACGAAGAAAAGGTAAAAAGCACAATCAACGGCCAATTGCGTCCCTCGATGACTGAGAAAAGAAAATAATAAAGGAGAGAGGCAAGGCCAGGACGAAAATTTGAACCGATCCCGCCCGGTTGATAAAAGATTTGCCTCTAATCAAACACCCCCCCGAGGCCCTTTGTTGGATGGCTATCGAAAAAGTTCGTAGCGGATCTTTCGTGGGGCGTTCCGGTACCCGTGACAGCGCTAAAAAGCTCGAAGCCCTCGCCAACGTCGACGGCGTCAGAGGAAAGGAAGATCAAGCATTTATACCTGTTTTCCTCGTTCTCTTTTCGTTTCTTTCAATACGCAGACCGCCGTCAGCAGAGTCAACGCAGCGGAATAAAACGGGCTAGACAGCTGTCAATGCTGCGATACGGTGAAGCAGCAGCAAGCCAACGCCTGGAATGTTTCCGATGCTGGCTGCAATCATACGCTCAGGCCAGGGACAGCCGCCATCTTATCGGCCATGACGCGCCAGATGGACATCACAGGGGCTCTTCAGCGTCTCCTTTGGCCGTCCCCAGGATCCGGATATCGCATTGATAAGCCCATGGGTGCTTGTACCGCATGCGTCCATCCACACAACCGCGCCGGAATACTGGAGTCGACTCCGCCGTCATTTTGGAGAAGTGCCGTGCTTGGATGCTTGGAGCATAGTGCGTCACGACTCGTGTCCACCACGAGAAAACCTCTGCAGTGCACGAGCTTAATCTTTCTCCCGAGTTGGAGCTGGTGCGGGCTAGGGGTTTTGGTTAGGTGATGAGTATCTTCTTCACTGTGCGATGCCAAAACGATATCGGCCACTGACGGGCCGACGCTGAGCGGTCACGGCGGCTTCTGATTCGCTGCTGGGGCTGTCTGCCCGTGGAAAAGGCAAATGGTTTCGGGCTTGGGGAAGTTTTTTTTTCTTTTTTTTCTCCTTCTGCCTACGGCTCCATATTTTCCATATGATCTTCTCATGCATTAGCACTATCGCTATCGCTATTTACCTTCCTAGTAGCGCCGCAAGCTTTTGCTGCAGAGCCCACAAAAGCTTTTCGTAGATGACTTCTCTGCTAAGTTCTATCACTTGTAACTTCAGCGGCTCTGGTCACGCACTGTACCAGCCAAAACTAATTCCCCAGCAGCCGAAGTCGCCCGTCTTTTACGTAACTGTCCAGGTTTCCAACCTCGACTAAACAACAACAAACAACAAATCAACCCATCACCATGTTTGGAGGATGTACGTACACGTCGCCGCCCCCCTCTTGCCTCACTCACTGTGATGCGACGGGATATATTGCTGCCGCGTGATGTAATAAACCTAGTTCACAATTGCTGACAATCCCCCGAAAATAGTTGCCCCCCCGCAGCAGTCTCCCGAGGAGATTCGAGCCATGGAGGCCGAGGCACTCTTCACCGTCCAGCAGGTTACTGCTACGGCCTTCATGCTCTACCTCTGTATGTCTTGACGCCGGAGAAAATGGAATTGCTCAATATTTCGGAGTGTACAGAGTCACTAACCCTGCGATGCAGCCCCCTTTGCCGTCGACATGATCAGCCGCATCTTTTAAATCTCTCCCGAAAAAAAACTTCGTATATAGGACATGGCTTTATAAAACACGCATCACCCTTCGACCTACTATACTATCATTAATTTGATATATTCAATGCCAAGGAGATCAATCTTGCTCTTGCCGGACTCCAAGGCGCGTCACTGTACGATAGATGGTACCCATTTGAGGTTACATAAAAAATTCTGCATCTCGAGTCACTGGAGACGGGACAAAACCGAAACGAGACAACGATAGAATCGGAAAAGCTACAATAAAAACTCCAAATCTCCGTTAGGAATAGTACGAATGACCGATTTGAAATGACCAAGATCTCATACATGGTGCACATGGCCGATGAAACTGTGCATCCTGTCTTGATATTTGTCTACCTATTACTGCAGCAGCCTACAATCATTGAAACAAAAGCCGACTCAAATCCCTATTTCCTCGATAGCTATCGCATTAGAATAACGTTGTCATGACCAACGTCTCAACTCGGTTTAATACGTGAAAATCCATGAGTCCCCAAATTAAACACCAGCATTATAGCCTCGGTAAAACTCCCTCCTTGATAACACAATCTTCTGAAATTTGCAAAGAAACCCCCCCTTTTTTTTTCTTATCGAGACCGTGACGGCGGGTTTCTGCTGTTATCCCAATCCTGATAGTCCACGCCCAGCGCCTCCAGCTCCTTTTTCAGGTGCCCGAGCTGCTTCTCGTAATCTTCCAATACCTAGAATCATTGGGTTAGCCAGCCGCCAAATGCCATGTCCATTGTTCTGGATACCAAACTCACTCGTTTTGCTCTCGTCTGCGTCTCCTCGTCAAGGCCCTCGCCGTCGGCCCCTGTTGGCTTTTCTAGCTCCTGGCTCAGCTTCTCAGAGTATCCTCTTAGAACAATCAGCCTGCTCCACAGCTCTTCCTCCCTTGCGCCCACCGCAGGATCTTGCACGTCGCGCTCCAAAGCCTGCAGCCTGCTTTTCAAATCGTCCTCATCGCCACTAAGAGCGTAGCCCCGATTCCTCAGAATCTGCACCTTGGCAGCCAGCGCCAGGCATCGATTGGAAATCATCGTCTGCCGCCTCCTGGCAGCCAAAGCTCTCGTTTCAGTCTCCAGTTCGTGTCTCTGTAAGAGAGCATCCAAACAGCCGTTGATCTGATGTAATCGTGTGTTGAATTCGGAGATGGCACGCTTCTGTGTCTTTAATCGGTCTGCGACGCCTGTGTAGCCTGCACATAGCACCGGCATAAATCCAGGGGCGGGCTTGTTCTGCAGAGCTTCCTCCCACTCTCTAGGGTCTTCGTGTGCTTGAGGCTTGTAAAACGGAATGTGTGCTTCATCAACTTTGTTGTAGAAGTAGTGCTTGAATACGCAGCTGGGGCTGGAAGGGTCCCATTTCTCCGTCACGAGCTTCATCTGCTCCAGAATTGGCTTCTGGTCTGTTCGCAGCATAGTATTAGCAAGAAAAAAACAGCGACTCTTCAGCATTTGAGACCTACGGGGTGTTTCTTGGCCTGGCTGCCACAGAGAACTCGACAGCTGGGCTTGCGACTGCGATAGCGCTGGAATCTGCGCTGCCTGCTGAGGCTGGGCCAGCAGCGTGTTTCCTAGTGTCGAGGCCTGCTGGCCCGCGCCCTGGGTCTGGCCAAAAATGTTGCCCATCGTTTGTGTCTGCTGAGCAGGCTGAGCAGTTTGAGTCGCGCCAAAAAGCCCTCCCGAGCCAAGCGGCTTGGCCTGTCCAAATAGCGACATGATGCAGAGCAGATCGTAGGGCCTCCAGAAATTGCTCCAAGTATCAATCTAGCTCCCGAGGAGCTTCGCGAACGGAGCCGAGGGCGCAAATGGTATCGTAATCTTTGTTATCGAAGTTTGACAGCGCTTGGTTTGACAAATTGGCTGCCGCGTTGGCGTCAAAGTTCGCCTATGTTGACGTTTGGATGATTTCTCGTCGCTCGGCAGGTTTGTTGACTTGCTACAAAATTGCTGCTAGGGTCGCGCGCAGCAGCAAAAGGTGCCCCGGTACCGCGAAGACCAGCCTTGTCTGCCGCTAGCCAATCACAGCTCATTTTCAGAAGCGAGACACCTAAATTCCGCTGAGTCATCAGCCTCAATTGAGACGCTACATAGAAGCTACCTGCGGTACTTGTTTCTTCTGCATTTTGTGCGCTAAAATATAGTGACTACAGCAGACCCAAGTACCTTTAAACAGATTTGATCTCCCGCCAAGTACTTGCAAAAATCAGTTCACTTGCACCAGCAAGGCTACGACTGCTGACCCCCCGGTCGCTTTTGATTGGCCAGAGCAACTACAATCTTTCAACTAAGCAGTCGTCCAAAGAACCTCATAGCTCTATTCACCCATCGGAAGCCTCATAGAGGGTCAAGCAAACATCCGGCAATCATGGCGTCACGACGGTCTCAGTACGTTTCTTAGGCCTCGAAATTCCAACTGCGGCATCATTGAGTCGCTTCGACGGGGAATTGGCAAATCTCTTCCGGCGGCAGTTCTAACAAGTGGCAGATTCCACCAGCAGGTGCTCATCGACACCACTCCTCTTCCCGACAACATCCCCCAGGTCCAGGAGATTGGTGCCTCCTCCGCGCCTCTGCTATCAGCCTCTTTCTTCATCGGCGCCCGATGCCGCGACTACAACGATGATTACATGCAGTGCAAGACCGAGAACCCCGGCAAGGGAGAGCTGAACTGCTTGACGGAGGGACGAAGGGTAACCCGCTGCGCCCAGAGCGTGTATGTTTTCCCCTCTGCCTACGAGCAGAATCCATGATATCCTTTTTGCATTGGGGGTGGATAGCCCATGTCCGGGAAGCGGGCAATCGTACGAGCCACTTGGTTTAAAGGAGGGGTACTGACGTTTTGGGGGGAGGCACATAGGCTCACGGATATCAACACACACTGCTTAGCCGAGTTCCGCAAGCACTGGGAATGTCTGGACAACCGAAACCAGCAGCTCTGGCAGTGCCGCCCTGCCGAGTGGAAGCTCAACAAGTGTGTTTACGACAACTTGGTACGTCTAATCATTTACCCGACACATCAAACGAACGCCACGATTGCTAATTCGAGCCTGGCTTTAGAAACTGGAGAAGAAGATCCCCGATCAGCCCACCAACGTCACCCCCGTTGAGCTGAGGACGAAGCAGATTTTCGCCGATGTGCGGATTGGACCCGGTGACGGCAAGCCTTTCGCCGCCGGAAAGTCAGAGGCTTCACAGTAGAAAGAGAAAAAGGGTTCAAGCTATGCGTCATGTACAATTGTCACTTGAGTCAAAATAATAACTCACCAACATATTGCGTACTACACTTCCTATACTTGTTTACCTGAACTACTGTGCTTATTTTCATTCTTTGTGAAAAGGTGCCTTTGAGGGGCCTGGAAGTCGGAGAGGTCTGTTTCAGATCAAACAGTATGAAGTAGAATGTTTGACAGCAATGCGTCCATGCAGCTAGACATTCGACATAGGATGATGAAAAAGTGACGCGCTACACAGGTCAGCTCCTAAGCCAATCGGAACTCAGGCTTCTTTACCTTGTCGTGAAAGGTGCCTTTGAGGGCTCGTTCACGGCCGCACCCACACATGTCAAGTTGCATTCTCACATACTAATTTGTCGGTCATCTCGTAGTCGCCAAGTTAAGACATCGCAGCAGCTGTGAAAAAACCGAGAAACAAGCTTTCTTTCTCCAACATGTTTGTAATCTGACTCTGCTGGCAGGGGGACGTTTAAATGCTTGGCGTACGTCGAGACATTTGAGATGAGGGAATACGGAAAACACACACTCTTTTATGTGAGAGAGTACCTGTTATAGCAGTAAAATTATTCACTGGTTACAAGTTGCGTCTGGTTTTTGGCTAGGTGATTATTATTACTTGATACCTACATGTTTATAATCAAGTCTATGGGCAATTATCGTGAAATTCACAAATGAAATGTCTTGACCCACAAGGTCCGTGTGCTCTACTTGCTTTTCCTCTCCGCCGTTTTGGCGTTGATGCAATAGCAATTTTATATCCCGCGTGGTACCAGCTGCCTATATCAAAGTCCTCAACTATAGAGGAAATTCCAGGTCGATGTATGTGTGATCGAGAGGTGTACAGATGTATCCACGTTCAATCCTGCTCATCGGTAGACGGTATGATGATTCTCAATGAGTGTCCCTGTCTACTAGCAACGACAGCCCTTCGATCTCTAGGATCTGGTAGCGTCACAAGCGTTCTCTCAGAATGGACACTTGTGGGACTTTGTAATGTTTGCTCGGATGTGCTGATGGGAGAAATGAGTTTGGTATCGGACAATAGCGCAGTGGGAGAAACCAGCGTCGCATCCGAGTTCTTTCTGCTGCTCGAAGAAGATAAGAGAAGAGATCCCGATGCAGACTGTGTCAGGAGCCATATTTTCTGTTTATCCGCCAAAATCGAGTCATGACTCTCTATTGTGAGCACAGTATCAACCGAAGGATGCCTATCTCCCTCTCTGAAGAATGGTGGCTCTTCGTCGGCTTCTTCTTTATCTAGCTCGTCTCCATTGCTTTCTTTTTCGCGCTTGTTCTTTCTATGTCGTCGGTATGTGATGCAGGCGGTGAGACCAAGTGTATAGACAGTTAGTATTACAATAATGGGGATGGCAACAGGGGCAGCCCAGGGCAAAGAATGTCGCGGCTATTGTATTGGTTAGCCAAGGGCGTTCTAGGAGCAATACAAATACCCGAAAACACAAAATTAAGAGGGGGAAAGCAGCTTACAGATCCGGTGAGTCTCCAAGGAGGAGAAGCCGTCCAACCCGACCGAGTATCCGGAGAAGACGTGAGCCATAGGGTATACAGCTCATCATCAAGGTGGTCTGGCGTCCACAAACAAGTCGCATCTTTATTGTTCATGCCATCTAAGGAAAGTAGCTTCGAGTGAGTCTGGATACCTTTAGTCTGGTCACGGCTTTTTACTCACCTGTCAAATTCGATATGAGTTCGAAAGCAGCAACTCCATTTTTGGGATATGTGATCTTGAAGAGCCCAAGCTCTGGAGATAGAGTATCGTCCAAAGACTCGTTCCACCTGATGGTAAATGGATGACCATTCGAAATGCTGTCATTCCATTTTTCATTCAGAAACTGTAGACCAAATCCTTCGTTCGTAGCTCCAGTGAAGTTATGGGGTCTTTGGTTCATACTGCGGGCTTCCTATGATCATATCGACTTGTGGAAACTTTTCTGAGAGAATATAAGGTTGGCAAAGCTGAAAGGCCTGGTGTATGAAATCACTCAGGTTTCGTTCTAGAAATCACTGGGACAGGCTGGAACACAATAACTGGAGCTCAGGAAATCCGGCATTAAGTAGTGATTTTCATTGCAGCGAGCACCTGGACGAACAAGTAGTGAGAGAATGGCTGGCTGGCGAGAAGTCTCAGTCTGCAAGGGAGGGCTATGGCGTATTTAGTCATAAAACAGGAAGTCAAGTGCCAAAAAGAGGGGAGGGGGGGTGTAACTGAGAAACGGCACCGCCGGACCTGGTACTATCGTGAAGAAAAGAAAATAGAGCGGCGGAGCGCAGAAATTGGGCGACACAAGGTGCTTCTCTAGCTGGCCAAGGTCACGATGGCATCTCATCGCCTATTAGCCCCCTCTAAAGGGACGCAGTTCATTTCACGATGGCTTCGCTGGCATGCTCGGACAGAGTCAGTAGCATATGTGCCGTAAATAATCAAGGGGCTTAAGTTAGTGGTACTGTTGCTGGGCCAGATTTAGGCACATCTGTAAATGGGTATACACAATGAATATTTGCAGCAAGTCCGCACTCCCACATATAGATAGTAAAAAAAAAGGCATAGGGATTCTCTAGCCTGGAGATCTGATTGCATCAAGAAAGAAGGCGTACCGCGGAGAGGCGATGTTGAGACTTCGTATTCTGTCGATGTGGATGGGTCCGCCATAGGACCCGAGGATCGAGATACGAGGTCCCGCATCTTGCTTTGGAACTGTAGAAAGATCTACAGTCTTGCGTCAGGATGAACAATGAGTGCCGAGAGACGACAAAGGATAGGTCGAGTAAACGGCGCAGCATGGGGAAGATCGAACGAATGATCTGCCTGGGAACACTCAAAGGCAAGGCTGGCGAAAGCTTGCGGCGGCTGCCTGAGAGCGCGTGAGGGCGAAGCCTGAGTTCTGGTATGCATACAGCATTCCGGAGGCCTGAGGCGCTGCCGGAGCAGTGAGACAGAGCAATGAAGACGGGCTCGTAGGGGGCATGAAGTGTGATGAATCACGAAGGCGGCAAGCTATGGAGACGATGGAGAGGACAGGTTGAGCTGCCAGCCGTCCAAGCTGTTCCAGATCCTGACGCCTTATCAGGTGCAGGAGGTACGTACTCCATCCTGGAGGCTGAAATTAGCAAGAACACGGAAGGAGTAGACGGCAACAGCTACCCCACAGCACCGCGATGCACCTGCCGAAGCGCGCACGGCAAAGCGGGTGGGGCGCTGATGGTTAGCGACAGGGAGCTTCTATTGGCGGGGCAGCTTCAGGTCCATTTGCTACTGTACCGAGCAAACACCAACATCATCACGTCGCCGCAAAGCAGCCTCTCCACAGGAACCGCCGTTCGCCTGCCACCTCACACGCGGGCGATTGGGGTCAAGAGGGGCTCCACGCACAGGTGCATGCGCTAGGCTAGACTGCTGCGAGGCCAATTTCTGCGAGACCAAAGACAGCAACACGGCGAGCAAAGCAAGACATCGAGCCGTCTGCCCCAAACGCGAGCTCCGACTCCACATTCTCCAGCGAGACCAGGCCACGGATCGGGCTTGGGCTCGAACTCTGCTTCTCTCCTCCCAGCTCCTCCCGAATCTTCGGCATCGTGAACTCCGGGCCTCTCAATGGCTGCCAGATCGGGCCCCAGCGGCGGCGCGGGTGCTTACGCCGACTGTGTCGACTCGCTACGCAGCTCTCTGAAATTCCTCGAGGCCTCTGTGGAGACGATTGATCGTGGCGTATCGGATTTCCCTCGCATGATGGGCGTCCTCAAGACGGTTCGGGTATGTGCTTCCTCATCGTCGAGTATACGTTGTACTTTATCGTTGACATTGCTTGTAGCACTACGAACTCATTCCGCAGCCTACTCTTGCTGCAGCTGAGGCCTCCCTCCGTGATGAGATTGGACCCTACATTGCCTTTTTGCTCAGCCGTGCCGACGCTCAAGTTGAGCGACAGGAACGCCGCATTGAAACTCTCAAAGCTCGTGCCGAGTTGCAGCAGGGACGGCTTGCCAGGCCAGATGAACCGGTGCGCAAACCTGCTTCTGCAAAGAGTCGACAGCTCCGTGGCGAGGACAAGCTTCGCGCGAGGATAGTGCGTCAACGCAAGGAAGCTCTACGCTACGGAATCGAAAGATTGGAGCTTGAAGTGCTCCAGAAAGAAAGAGAATTAAAGAAAACGCTTGGATAGCCAGTGAAGCCCAGCAAATAGGGCGCTAGATCACCATTTCAACGCTCATGGGACGTTTTGAATATTCCTCAAAAGCAGAGGATAACCCCCTCGGGAGTCATTCGCGCATTCTCATCTCCTTTGACCTTGCAACACCACCACGACACCGGCAAAGTCGGCTTTCACGATGCCTCTGTCTCCGCGAAAGGCCTCCCCGCATACCAGTCTGATCAGCAGAGCCCGTCCCCCGAATCTGGGCTTTTACAAACCTGCCTTTTACGCGCAAGCCCTGTTTGGGGCGAACAAATCAACATGTCTCGCCCTACTTGACTTTTTCCCCCTCGGACTGAGGACATGGCACTCCCTTGATTTGGGCGTAATCTAGACCGAGCACCATGGCCTCGTGCCACAGACCCATCGGATCCGGCAATTAGCTTTTACACACAAGATTGAAATGCCATACCTCTCCTCCTGGCATGCTTCGTGAGCTTCCGCATTTGGCAATACTGCCAGCATATTAGTTGTAATTACTCCCTCAGTGTTACGCCCAATTCGATATGTTGGTAAAGCCTTGTTAGCTTAATTTTCCTGAATAGACTACGTACATTGAACCAGAATTCAATTTTCCTAAATTCAGATTGTAGTCGCATCAAACGAGATTTCTACTCTGTTTTCCTTTGACTTTGTCATGTACAATTTGCAAGTCCACAAAATAGAAATTTTAACCCACCTTTGAAGCTTGTTACATGTTTACATATCCGTACATATTCTTCAACCTGGCGTCCCTTCAATAACCAAGCAGCAATATAATTCCTTCCTACTCATGATGACGCAATCTTCGCAGCGTACGTCTTCATACAAGAGACAGAAAAAAAAAAAAAAAAAAAAAAAAAGGTACTATGATTTTCAAAGAAACAAAAAATTTTCTCATTCCAACATCGGCCTCCCAATGGCGCTTTGTATTGAGTAAAACATTTGACAAACTCCCTACTTTTTATTTTCTACCACACGGCGCCCAAGTCTCTGTATGGCGCCTCTCTCTTCTTTGTCTCTTCAGTTCGGGGTTTTTTAGTCCGCAAGCCTCCTTCTTCCGTTGACCACATTTTTTTTTGTTGCGGAACTTGCATACATACATGAAAAACATCCCAGGTTCACCGCCCGCCTTGCCAAAGGAAAGGACAAAAAAAAAAGTCTGAAAACAGAAGAGAGGAAAAATAAAGCAAAACAATAGATCGTAGCCTAAACAAAGGAAGGCCGAAAAAAGGGGCCCACTGCGTTATTACTGCCGCCGCCGCCGCTGCTGCTTTTTCTTTCTTTCTTTCTTTCTTTTTTCTTTTTGTAATTCCACGCTTAGAGGTAAGGGATATCTGATGAACTGGGGAATCATGGAGAAATGTGGAGGAAGAAAATATTTCTAGCAGCAGATAGCAGCGTAAGAAGAGAAGGAAATAACATAAAAAATAATAAAAGAAACGTCTCGTACGTTGATGATAAGATGGACAGAAGAAGGCGAATAACAGAAAAGTTTAGCTTCAAATAGAAAATAGAAAAAAAAAAAAAGAGAGAGAAGAGCAAAAATAAGGTAATGCTAATGCATGCAGCCTTTAGTGCGCTGTTGTCTCTTTTGAGTAGTCTCGTCCAAATATACTCCATCCAATATATATCCCTGGCCCAATTGCGCAAAATTCCTCAGAGTCGTCACTCCAAGGCGTAATAATAACAAGCAACATAGCGGAACCTTAATTCGGCAACAAAGGCATTTCCGCTTTCAGAGTTCGTAATAGCTTATTGTAATTCGAGATAGTTGCTAGGCGCAATACCAGTCTGTCCGTCCTTGTTTCGCGCTTGCCACCATCGCCCGCTAACATCAGATATTTCAAGAATGTCGTCCAATTGGAAAGAGATTTCGTTGCCGTCTTTGGGGTCGGCTTTGTAGCTGTAGATGGCCTTTGCTCGGTAGGGGTATTCGGTGGGAGGAATGACTTGAGTATCAGGGCCTGTCACCTTGATCTGGGCTGGCCCAAAGCCAGGAAGTTGGGAGACGCGATTTCCACCCATTTGAGAGGCGCCGCCAACAGGTGAAGGATTTTCGAAGCCATTGAGCTGAGCAGATGTATACATCTGCGGTGGTTGGACAGAATTGGATGTCTCCGGACGGCCCATGCCCATGCCACCGCCGTAGTTGCTCATGGTTTGTCGCTGCATATGAGCAGACTCTTTAGTAAGGGCGAAGGAGTCCAGGAATGCACGGGGTGTAGCGGAGGGTGTCGATCCAAAGTACAAAGTCCAGACGAGCTGTGTACATGATAAAATTAGAATGCGCAAAAGCTTTCAAAAGGCTGACAGACTAGATGGGGCTGCGACAACGTACCACGACCATGGAAAGGAGAATGAAGCCGGCAGCGGCAGCTTCTCGGGCTGCGTCCTTTGAGTATACCAGGGAGTTGACCGACGAGGTTACCAGCACCATGCCTCCGGCAGAATAACCCGTAAGTGCTACATGGTAGGTCTGAATCGTGTCGCTACCGACAACATAGAAAACGCCGATGATCAAGAAGAGGCTGAATATGCTTGCCCACCAAGAGAACTTGGGGAATGGGTCGTTTGGTGTCTCTTGGATCTGGCCGACGATGCACCCGACGATGGTAATAAGCCACGCAAGCTAAAGATGAGCCGGTCAGCTGTCGCGCTTACCATATTGACACAAGGCCGTTTAACAGCAAAAAGGGGGACACGAGAGGGAACGCACAAAACCGATTGATGTAGTTGCCAGCGCGAACGGGTCGCCCAAGATGTTGCCACTCTGGAAGCCTCGTCGTCGGTAGATATTGGAGTGCTCCATTTTGATGATTGACGGCGAGTTGACCGAGTAGGGGGGCATAAGAGAGTTGGCCAGCTTGTCGGTTTTGGGGGCGAGTGGTCAATGCGACAGTCCACGCTGTGCTTGCGTACGCCTATGGGAAAGAGTGTCGTCGAAAAGCCAGTTCGATTGTCGATCAGACGGAAGAGAGAAGCGACGCGATTGTTTGGAAAATCCACGTAGTTGGTGTCCGGCACAGCCGAAGAGTTAACGAGCGAAGGAAGAAAAAAAAATATGGAAACAAAAAGAAGGAAAAGGCGATCGGGGCGCAGCAGGCTCGTCTCTGGTGAGTCTCGCTGAGGCCGTCGGGAAGAGGATCGAAGGAGAGTGGAAAAGAGAGAGGAAGGAGAAGAAATCAGCCGGATATCAGGCGAGTAGGTGACGGATGGAGAAACTGGAGTGCAAGATGCGGCCACGGCGCTGCTGGTGGAGTTGGTGCGACGGGGTTGGCAGAAAAATACACGACGGCTGGTGGAGGGATCGCAGGCGTCGGTGCAGATCGCCGGCAGGACAGAGTCGCAGATGCAGGGAAGCAAGCGAGGCTGCAGGACGAGAAACGAGATGGGCTGGCGAAAACGAAAAGAGAAGAGAAGAGGAGAGGAGAGGAGAGGAGAGGAGAGGAGGGGACAAGACAGGAGCTAGTGCAGATGCGAGGTTTGCGACGATGCAGCGAGCGAATCGGTGCTCGATTGGAACTGGAACTCGGCGCAGTCGCGTAGTGGAAGCCAGGAGAGGAGAGGAGAGGAGCAGGGCGAGATCAATGCCAGCGACAGGCGGAGCAGCTGGTAGATGGTACCGCCGAGGATTGCGGCACCAACACCAACCGCCGCGCTCGTTGTTTTCTCGGGGCCCGTCCCTGGTGCCTGAGCCTGTGCCTGTGCCGTGCCGCGAGCCCTGTGCGCTGGGGCTACACTGGTTGACTGGCAGCCGGGCAGGTACCGGGTACTTGCTGCAGCGGCGCTTTGGCACCTGCGCGGACGGTACAGTGCTCGTGCTCCAGTGGTAAGATACAGGAGGAGTCGGGGGCCCCGTAGCACTGGCGGCCGGGATGTGGCCTGGCGCGGTGCTTGGATTGGACTGAGCCGGTGCTACGGGTCAAGCACTAATCAATCCAACTGGGTACTGTATGTATGCACTTTGCAGCAATTGATGCTGCTGTACGGATACAGTATGCAATGCTACCGAATTGCAGTCGAAATGGATTGGACAGCGTCGTGTTGTCTCGCGTCGTGTTCGTTAAAGTCGAAACTAAGCGGCGCGAAATGAAAGGCCCAGGCCAGGCGTCGTCTGAAGTCTAACAAGCAGCCGCCACCTGGTATGTGCTTTGCAGGGCTGTGTGGTACGAGTATAAATAGAACGGCAATGCCCGCATCAAGGTGGTATGCAAAGCCTTTGCAGCACACAAAGGGCAATTTCCAGCCATCAATGCGTCAAGCACACCCAGCCAGGAATTGGGTATAAGTGAATCGAGGAAAGAGAAACAAAAAGAAGGGGGGAAAGGTATACCAAGCTGGCCGTCTTTGTGTTTATGCTCTGCTATAAGTACTAGTAGGTAGGTAGGTACCTAGATGATGTGTATTATCCTATCGCTAGTAACCAAGACGAAATGCTTGTAAACCAAGAGAGAAAAGACGCCTTTCTTGCGCGCGCTGATCAAAACGCTGTTACGCACCATCAAGCCTTGGCCAGGAATGGCAGCGGCCAAGGAGCACATAAACCGCCCTCCCGAGGAATGCGATGACGATGCTTCAAAGTGACAATCCATACATCCATCATCTATCCATCCACCCATTAATCAATCATGCGGGAGCCGTCACTCGCTTCTCCACCGCCGCCAGCCGTTGGATCCGCCAGCCCTCCCATGCCGCGCACGCACATGCACGCCAGCGAAACGCCGGGGAGAGCATCCGCAGATTGGGGCTGGAGACGGGAGGTTTACGCACATTGCCTGCAGCTGGCTGTACGAGTACGGGTATTGCTGCTGCAAAGCTTAAGAGGGCGCTGGGCTACGTAAGCAGGGAGCGCTGACTTCTACCGTCTGCAGTATAGATGTCTCAAGCACTATAGCAGCATGCATACTGTATCTCTCTCTCTCATCTCTCATACAACCCTGGCCATTGCCCATGTTTCGAGATTCGACGGCGTGTCTCGCGCCCAGGCACTAAGCAATAGGCTCATGATGTGCGGCTCTGGATTGGAGACGCAGGGGCTCCTCCACAGCGAGTTTCATGCCTGGTCTGCCCCACCAAGCACGGAACCTGTGACAATGGACGAGCAGTCTGACATTTGGTCTGATGCTTTGGCGTCGTAAAACCATGTCTCTCTACCTATACAGCCAGATACAGCTCTTTCATTACTGTAACTATAGTTCAGCTGTTTGATAGTAGTAGGCTCTTGATGTATACACACGTTTGTACACATGTAGATACTCCAAGAAGCTATATCAAAACTAGTAGTACGGATTACTACATGTTGTATTCAGTCGCCTGTCTGCCATTATAACTCCAGATAGCCGCGCGCACAGATCTATATCCGTCTCTCTCAAGCGTTTCAATCTGTTTCTTCACAGCCAACAAGCAGCTTGACGGCGCCGATTGACTGGCACAGTCGCTCCACTTGGCTCTGGCTGTACGTCAAGAAGATGCCGTGCATCTGTCTCCTCAGCATTGGCGCCGCGGCAGTCCAGCCCAGCCCCGAGATCAAGATCTACATCAGGCTGTTATGACGCCCGGCTTGCTTTCCGATGTGCAAGCGCCTGGCCTGGGAGCACGGAGTAGACGCGCGTTGCAGATTGTGGTTCCAGGTCCCGGCAGCCCATCTGCAGCTCTAGATCTCAGATGTGCCGCATCAACAATAGCGGTTGTTGCAGACCGATCTGAAACCTGAGACACGCAGGTGAAGAGTTGCCCAAGACCGCTACGTGTAAGTATTTCAGCGCCTAGTCAGGCCTGCGAAGATCGTACCAGTATATCACAACAGAAGTCTCACCATGGCCTCGGCGAGTTTGGCAGATTAGCATGCCAGACTTTTAGGCGAGATTTAAGCCATGTACTTGTAGTAATGGCTGGTGAAGATTTCAACGTTTACCCAGGAATCCTGCAGTTCTACTCCGTATCAAGTACCTGAGGTCAACTTTGTGAATGGCCGAGAGTCCCGGATGGCCGACTAGAAAATTTCAAACCCTTTCAATTAAAGGGGAGAGTAAGCATCAGTTACTTTTCAATTGAGGAAAAAAAAAAAAAAAAAAAAAAAAAAAACCTTAATTCTACTGAATCAAACTCTTTTTTACAATACGCGCAAGACTCTAAACTACAAACGTTGAAATTGAAACTCGCCAGGCTCCATCATAACCCCTGACTAGGCCCGACTTTTAATATTTGGCGGCCTCTTTAGCCCTCCCAGCTGCCAGCCTAAAAAATTAGCGGAGCTCCCATTTTGCTTCCCGCGCCACCAGCCTCCATTGGCTGCTGTCAGGCACGTGTAATTACAGTAAAACCAGACAGCCAAAAAAAAAAAAAAAAAAAAAAAAAAAAGATTTTGCTCTATGGATGGGAAACTAGAGCAGCCAGACAAAGAGGTCGCCGCGAATCTATAGCGGGCACCTACAAAACACTACAGGTAGACCTGAATTTAAGTCTTTGTGCTTTGATTAGTGATGGACGTCATATTTGTTGCAGAAGCCCAAACTTTGACGTCTTGCGGCGGCGGCGTTGACCAAGAATGCTTCCATTGCTCTCAAATCAAAGTATTGGTCGCCTGTTCCGCAAAAGACTTTAACCTTTGCCACGACGCTCTACTCCGTATACGTGATACTAGCTGCGATCTAGCTTCGATGTCGTCGTTGCTGAAACGCAGGGAGAAAGAAGCCGGAGGTTGAGGCATCGAGAGTTTGAACTTTCTTCGAGGCTTACACTCCATGACCCCAAGCCATATTTGTCGAAAGCTCTATCGCCAATGGTGTGATCTAGCCTCTGGACTATAGGGTCTGGCTTATGACTACTTCGTCATGCTCTTTAGTCGTGTTTGGGACTGAAGATATCCATGGAAGATACCGTTCCTTAGCCGTAGCATCAGCTGAAGACGTCTCAATATCGGTATCCAAATTCTGCCTTCCACACTCTTGGGGTCGGGGGACATGGCAGCTTTAATCGAGGCGGGGTATCTGTATTTCATCATCCAGGTTTGCTTCGACTCTAGCGTCGATAGCTCATCTAAGTTGGTTTGACCATCTTCTTTCTCAAAAGCCGGTAGCTGTACCGCCTAGCTCTAATCCGTAGTGTCCTCCAACCACATATGGTATTGTGGGAGGATGAATCGCCCTTGACCTATAACATGACATCGAATCAAGAGCTGCGCATCAGGTTGGGTCCTGAATCTACCCGCCAGACAATGCTGTTGTGAATAACAAATCGCAGCGGGGTATGAACCTGGAGTCTTTCGATAGAAATTTGCGCGGCTCGGGATTTTTACTTTGTAAATGGCATGTATCGCATCAAGCCAATTGATCGCTCATTACCACCACTATTCTTCGAGCGCAATCTCTCTTTTCCTCGTCTCCCACTCTACCTTCCGAATTCTGCCATCGGAATCCGCTATCATTTGAGAGTCTACCAGCGCCCTGTTTTCATACCATGATCGCACAAGTATCTCGCTCTTGCTCCGTAGCTTGGAAATCTCGGCTGCCTGCGCGAGCTGCGTGGCTTCAATCGCCTTCATGCGCTGGGTGAGAGATATGAGAGAGGCGCTGGCAGAAGACTCGGGGATGGGGATATCTTTGGCGGCGGTGAGGGCGGAGAGCGTAGCGGGGAATGACGATGCTGAGGAGAGGACGATGGACTGGATTGTTTCCGAGTCGAGCTGGGAGGGGGGCTGAGAAGGCGGCGGCGCATGAAAGAGATCTGGATTTGACTTGTCTGCGCGAAAAGGCAGAGGTTAGAAACCCGAGTTTTGATGCGAAGGACCCCGCAGGCTGGGGTTGGGAAACTGACATATCTTGAGGAGCTCTGCATAGACGCGGATCTGGGCGATCATGTTGTTGAATCGCCGTTCCAAGATATCCATCTTCTCGAGGGCAGCGTCATGGTGGCTTAGGCTGGAGGTGGGAGAGGCGGTGGTGCCGTAAAGAAGATGCTCGATGCGCAGGAGGCGCGACTCGAGGAGCGAGATGGTCGCCAGAGTTGTCTTGTCCAGCGGGTCGTCCATTTCAGCCGACATGCTGTAGTATATGCGCCTAAGATCTGAGGAAAATGAGGACGAAGAGAGCGTGCGTTTGCTCCAAGGGCCGCGCGTGACGGCAGTGGGAAGGATATTGAAGCTGTGTAGAGGTATGACGCTTTGGAGGAGCTTGTCGCCAGCTGTGGTGGGTGGCGGCCACAGTGGTGAGCTGTGATTCGTTGAGATTTAGGTGCTCCAGCGGGTGCTGTTCATCTGTGTACAAGCATCCATCATGCATCAAAGCTGCCTATATACCAATTGCAGCAGACTTAATTGCAAATGCGTGCGTTATGCGCTCTCATTGGTAACGCCAGTTTTTAAATTTAAAAAAGAATAGTTTACCCTCATGGAACAGTTGTTGCGACTATTTGAAGGCGTGTTATAAGCGACGTCGTCCACTAACATGCGTGTACTTCGTCTGGCTCATAATCGCCACGATGCGGCGTCACATAGCGGCTCAGGCACCACACGTGCTTCTGAAACGTCGTGCCTGTTTTCTTTCTGTGACCACCGGAAATGGCGAACCAATGCAAAAGCATACTGCCAATTTACAGGGACTACAAAGCACCGCTCGTGGAAAAGGGTATGGATCGCCGCAATAAAGCCGTTTAACCACAGGCTCGTGGCTCTCGACACGGTTCCGAGAACACCAAGGTGGCATCCGTCTTTATGTGGATATAAACAACAATTTGCCATGGTACAAACAACCCGCAGGGTACGAAGAAGACAAGATTTCAAAACACATACAGCCGTATTTTCACTTTTATTCTCTGTAATTTGCATCTTCAGCGTCACATTCGGCAATGACATAGAATGGCGTAATCGCGAATGAAAACGGGTCATGCTGATATTGTGCCTGTGCCCCAGCCCCTGTGATTGGCTGCCCCTACCGCCGGCCGCCTGGGTCCGGGGGAGGCCCCGCCGTAAAATGCAGTCACTGTCCGAGAGGCCAGTCCGCTGAAGGTTAGGGAATCCCCCATGGCCAGCTTTTCGTGGCGGCCCTTTGCTGGATTTCAGCCTCAACCTCAACCTCATCTCTTAGCCCGCCGTCGCTCGTTCGTCGCCACCGCTCCGTCTGTTCGACCCGACACTCGCTCCAAGCCTGCGCCAGCGTCGCGTTTGCGCATCTCCCTCATCCCTGGACGCCCTGCCTGTGTCGCGCGGCTGCGCTGCCATCGCGACACCCGACGATTGGCATCGACAGCTGGTCACCCGACCAACTTCCCGCTGTGCTGCCCTTGAGCACGACAGGCTGCCCAGAGGGCTGCTATATCAGGAACGCTCGGCGGCGCTGCTGCTTGCCGCATACGCCGTCCTGGGAGGGCTATGACTAACTACCAAAGCATTTCAGACGGGGCCGCCTCTCCTGGGGGCTCTAGCAACATGTCGAGGTGAGCATGGCCATCGGGGTGGATTTCATCGAGAGCATTGGGCTGATTCGCTTGCCTTGTCCGGCTTATAGATCGCGACGACGAGCTGGCAAAGATGGCCGTGGTGGACAGGCCAGCATGGTCAGCAGCATTGTTAATCTGCTGAATACAAGTTCGCGACCCTCTTCCTACGACATCCACATCCACGAATACTGACTTGAGCCTGTAAAGTTGTTGGCGCCGGCACACTCGCCATGCCCTCTGTCCTGTCGCACATGGGAATCATGCTCGGTGTGCTCCTCATGGTCTGGTCTGGCTTGACCTCGGCCTTTGGTCTCTACCTCCAGTCCAGATGCGCGCGCTACCTCGACCGCGGAAAATCCTCCTTCTTCGCCCTGTCTCAGCTCACATATCCCAATGCGTCCATCATTTTCGATGCCGCTATCGCGATCAAGTGCTTCGGCGTTGGGGTCTCCTACATGATTATTATCGGCGACCTCATGCCCGGAGTGGCTCTGGGCTTCAACAACGCCGCTGATAGGATCCCGTATCTGGTGGACCGAAACTTTTGGATTACTGCCTATATGCTTCTTATTATCCCTTTGAGTTTCCTCAAGAGGCTCGACTCGCTCAAGTATACCAGCCTGGTTGCTCTGGTTTCGATTGGCTATCTTATCATTCTGGTCATCTACCACTTTTCCGTCGACCCCCACGCCAGTCCAGACAATATTCGGGTTATCCAGCCGGCTGGTGCCGTTGCGACACTGAGTGCATTACCAGTGGTTGTCTTTGCTTACACTTGCCATCAAAATGTTTGTATTTCACCATTAGCTCAACGAGGGAAACCGCTGATTTTTTTTTTTTTTTTTTTTAGATGTTCTCCATAATCAACGAAATCAACGATAACACGCCGTCTAGCCTGGTGAGAGTCATCGCGTCCAGCATTGGGTCCGCAGCATCAATATACGTCCTGGTGGCCGTTACTGGATACATCACTTTTGGTAACTCCATTGTCGGAAATATCGTATCCATGTGTAAGAATGTCCGTTGCTGTACTTATGTGTGCTTCGTGCTGACACATCTTAGATCCTACCGGAGTTGCTTCGACCATTGGAAAAGCTGCAATTGTTGTCCTTGTTTTGTTTTCCATTCCCTTGCAAGTCCATCCTTGCCGAGCTTCCGTCGACGCTGTTGTCAATTGGCGACCTAGCAGGGGCAACTCGAATGGCGGCCGGGCTGGTTCTCCTCTACTGAACTCGGCACCAGCACAACGTGGTGATCACGGCAGCACCGCGCCAATGTCTGATCTTAGGTTTGCCCTCATCACTACGGTTATCCTTACTCTGGCCTACATTACAGCTCTCTCAGTGAGCAGTCTGGATCGTGTTCTTGCCTTCGTTGGCAGCACAGGATCCACGTCCATTAGTTTCATTTTACCGGGTCTTTTTTATTACAAAATCAGCGATCCCGATAGTATCCATCACCAGCGTTTGGCCAAGGAAGACGATGACATGGACGGCTCTGACGACTCTGAAACCGAAGACACAGGAGCACTCGCCCAGAGCACCCACAGCATCGCTAGCGCGGCCAGTGCCACGAGTAACCGCAGCCGAAATGCATGGCGGTCACGTAGAAGGTGGCGATGGGACTTGGAACACGTTGATCACGGTCTTTTACGAAAGATGGCATTGGCGCTCGCGATATACGGAATGATAGTGATGGCGGTTTGCCTTACTATGAATATTTTCTTCGCCGTCGGTCATTAACCAGGGCTTGGCCAGACACCTTCATTTTACAACGAAAGAAAGAGCTTGCCTCTTCCTTATCCTTTCACTCCTTTCTTTCTCTCTCTTAGAGAGGCCCTCTTTATTATTGCCCTACAAATTACACCACAGACGTTGGTGCCCTGTTTGGTGTTGTCATTTGAAATGGCGTGCATGGAGTTATAGATGAAAGGGGTCATTCGGCGTTGATTTATAATTATTTTTTTGTTTTTTTCTTACATGAAGAATTGGGTATACCGATGACAAAGTTTTCGATATTTGATCAACGAAACCCCTTTACAGCGGACTGTATAAGTTATTTTCCTGGCAAAAAACGTTTTTTTTTTTTTTTTTTTTTTTCGATATGGAAGCGCTATACGTCTCAGCGGGGGCCAGAAATGTACTCTGATATGAGCCACTAGAGAGAGAAGACGATAGGAATATTCTTAGACTGGTATGAATATGACGAGGTATAAACTGCAATTTGTTTAGTGATTGGCTTTTGGTTAGGGAATTTACCTCGTAACAAGTATTGAATACAAGTACCTATTTTATCTACAGCTACTAGGTACACGTTATAACTACACGCATACGTCATGATTTGTTCCCTTTCCCTATGAAACACAATTCAAGCTCACTGTATGTCTACAATAACTTGTGATGGTATTTGTCCCTCTATTAAATCCATGCCCGACGCCATTGAAATGCCCAAAACACATATCATACATATACAATCACCTGCACATCCATATTTTCCATAGTCGCTTTGATCCAACCCCTCCAGAGTCTTTTATCAATGCGTCACGTCGTTTTCCCAATCGCTTTTGATCACCCCCTCCAGAGTCCTTTATCGAATCTTCACATCGCCAGCATTAACACTGCCCTTGGTCTCGCTTTCCTTTGGAGCAAAGTGCTTCTTTGGCAGGATTCCCACCATGGACAGTAACCGCCACGCCGTATCCGTGGGCTGAGCGCCGACACCAATCCAGTACTTTGCGCGCTGCGAGTCGAGCTTAATGTCCTTGTGTAGCTTGCCAGAGTTATCATAGGGGTCGGGCTTCGGAATAGGGTCGTATGTGCCAATGACCTCGAGAGGACGAGAATTGCGCGCAGTACTAGAGAAAGCTTCAGTCAAAAATTCGTTTGGGGCAAAAGTTTGGATGATATCGAAGGCGGGGGGGGGGAGACGAGTTCCAATTGCTTTTGAGTGGGCGCAACGTACCGAGCATGAGCTACGACAATGTTGTAGAAGGGGGAGTTTCGGCGCCCAAACCGGGCGAGACGGATCTTGACAACCATGGCTGAAGTAAGGGACCGCGAGCGAAATCTGATGATATGCGACTGGCTCCAGATTTACGCTTGCAACTGGGTGTTTTTTGATAGCAAGTTCTTGGTACCCTGGAATATTTCAGGCCGGAGTTCCAGTTTCGCCGCGCCCGCCAATCAGCGTCGGCAGAAACATGGCCCGAAACCGCTGACATCACATTAATGAATGAACGGCAATCACTAGGTCATTTCTAACGACATCATGACATCCCATCCTTCTCAGGAACCCGTTTTTTTATGGCTTAAATACAAGTGAAATTGACGTTTGAGATCCAAATTTTCAACTTTTGAAAGAACAATTCACTTCACCATCACCTGCAATTATTTACCATGGCTCTCAAGGTCTTTTGCGCTTACTCCTCTTTCTACGGGCTTACAGCGCTAACTCCTGTTGCGTAGACTATTGGCGCAAAGGCTGCGGCAGCCCTAGACCAAGAACTCATGAGCACCGGTGCCTTTTCCATCGATCAACTGATGGAGCTGGCTGGATTGGCAGTCTCACAAGCAGGTCTGTCTATTTCGATTGAAGGGGAGCTTCGAATTTGGACTTGTCGTGCTAAACAATTGCCGCTAGTATATCGACTTCAGCCCCCGGACAAAGGCCAAAGAATCCTTGTGGCGTGTGGGCCAGGAAATAACGGTATATTTGCGCGTATATCCCTGTTGCGAGGTTGTGTATATTCCTAACTACTCTCCTCCTAGGCGGCGATGGCCTTGTTGCCGCACGACACCTCTTCCAATACGGTTATAGACCAACAGTCTTCTATCCCAAGCGAAGTAAGAACGAGCTTTACCAGGTGAGTTGCTTTCCACATTTTACTCAGCTTTGATCATGCCCGTCAGCTGTCGTGCATGCGTGAGCATGAAAGCCTCTTGTTTCGTGCGTAATGTTGCTCTTGGGTTTCCTCTTTGTGCTCACTCCTTCGAAGAGTGACACTGCCGAGGGAATGCATCCCTTTGATATTCGAAATTGCCATGGAGTACTAATTATCGATATATCCCTTCGATTCTCTCTGTGTCCCCTCTTCTCTTCCAAAACGAAGCCGCTGAGACGCGTTGTCTTTAATCCAGAACGACAGCTAACCGTGGCTCGTAGCGATTGGCTAAGCAGCTCGAAGATTTGGATGTTCCATTTGTCGATGATTTTCCAGCCGCCATGAAATCAACAGACCATGTAGTAGATGCGATTTTTGGTATGTGTGCTTCGTGCTTCGGTTATGAAAGAAACGCCCAGAGCTAACCTTTTGTCTTTAGGTTTTAGTTTCTCAGGCGAAGTCCGGGAGCCGTTTCCCGCGGTGATTCAAGCTCTCCAGGAGACCAAACTACCCGTCACCTCGGTGGATGCTCCATCGTCGTGGGATATCGAGAATGGTCCTCCTAAGACAGGCCTAGGTAGCTCTTTTATGCCCACGGCTCTTGTCAGCCTTACGGCTCCTAAACCACTGGTCAATCACTTCACCGGTCGGCACTTTGTCGGGGGACGGTACGAACCTTTACTTTTATCTGTGCACTGTCTTCTTTCGATGCGGTTTGCTAACCTTTGGCTATAGGTTTGTGTCCCCATCTATTGCCAAAAAGTATAACTTCGAAGTTCCTTCCTATCAGGGTGTAGACCAAGTTGTCGAGATAGTGTCGTCCGAGCAGAAGTTCTGAGTTCATCCCAAGGAACTGGCCGGATTCCAGATTGTGTGAATGTGCCTCCCTTGTCGTATCAGTTAATATTTCTGCAATATTTTTGCGGTTGACCTCGATTATCTCCCTTCAACTGTAATTGCGCCGGTCATCACATCACTTGACAGCCTCCTCTCAAGCTGTTTGGACAGACAGGACTCGGACATCCACCTTCACGCATTTCCTCGAGTACAATCGTCACCTCCCGAGGGCAGTCGTGAGTAGGCGGCCGAGAATCCTGGCAAAGAGCAACAAAGATGAGATATTCTTTCCTGCAGACTGGGCATTCAGCCGAATGCACCGTGCACATTTATCTGGAGCGCGTCTTGTCCGTCAACCGTTTTGGAGAACGGGGAATTAAAGGATAGTCAGGGGTAGGGAGGCGTCCTCGCGTTGACAACATGAGAGAAAAAGAGTGACGATGTTGCTTCTTGCCGCATAGAGTGCCCAACACGATTGGGAAGTTGCACTGTCGCTAATATAAAGTGAAGTTTGAGCTAACCAGTGAGCAAGCACTTCTCGAGCTGATGGCCGGATCTGCGAATATATGGCAAAACCAGGGCAAGATGTGGCTTCACGCAAGGAGGACGTTCCTGTCCAGATGGAGCCAGCTACCACCGATTGCCACTGCCCGGATCTTAGCCACAGCGGTATTGGGCAGTGGGCGGGTTTGTAGTGGCCGTGTCCCTCCGTTGCGGCTGCAAAGTTGACTGACGGAAGGCACACAATTGGCCGGTGAGCGACATGGGCAGTTGAAACGGCGAAGAAGAACCATTTTGACAGACAAATTCGGCTGCACCACCCGCATTTCTTTGTGCTGGGCTGAGCTATGTGTGATCGGATGCGAATTGGGCACAGGAGCAGATGCTCCGGAGCAAAAGCTCCCCCCCCTGCTAGGCTGGAGAAGCCAGCGGCGCTTACAAAACCGAGGCGAGCCCCCAATACGGTCCGCTTTTTCTAGAATTATCTTCAGGAACTTTTCGTCCTTCTCACTGTCAATGTCTTCTGAAGTCCCTAAGTTACGGGGGCGCCCAGCCTCGGGGTCCGCTGCCTGGTGTACCTGGACGGCTGCTGCTCACTCGGAACGGTCTGGATTAGGCTGGGCGAGGAACCAGTAGCTGAATTCGCCTCGGGACCCAGCGTGGCATGGCACTGCAGATCCAAGCTTTGGCTTTGCCTATTGGTATTAGTATTGGCTTTCTAACACCATCCTTACTTATACCCGTAGCTAGTGTCGGCACATGGCTCCAAAAGGCGAAGCCAGAGATGACCACCAGTCGGTATTAGCGCATCGAGGAACTCCCCGATGTGTGTACACGGCACACGCTTTGTAAATCGAAAGAAGCCAATGTACTACCTGATAATTGCCAAGCTATGGTCCGACCCAGACAAACCCCACACAGTCTAGCCATGAATTCAAGGCGCCACATGGTGGCGTTGTGGTGAGGCGAGAAATACTTTCAACTGTATACCACCGCGATTAGATTCTTTCTGAGACGCTGTCGTACCTGTCTGGCGGATATTCGGTTGTGGTGTTATTTACGACCAAACCATTTGTTGAGTAGCATCGGTGATGCCTTTTGAGGCAAAGTGACGGCATATTGCTGCAGTTGTTTACGAGTGACGACTAATACCGTCACTGGTGTCTCCAGTCCATTGTGGCTTCGCTTCCACGTTTCTTTCATTTTAGAGATGATTTTCCCGTCGACCAGGGCTCCTTGGTTTCTATTGGGCTACTCGGCAAGATGATCATCAAACTGGGATGCCTGGCAGAATGCCATGATAGGCCAACCTCACGCTTTGACGTGCTCACATGCATCAGCCACACCGGTGGGGAAGCATCTACCGCAGCACATGCAGAATCCTATACAGGCTGTCCTCATGTTTGCTTCATACGACTGGTCGAATGATATGAGACAAACGCAATTGAGGCGACATCATTCCGCACTCTGATGGGACTTACAGGGGTAAATGCGACGCAGCATTCTTGGCACCCTGCACTCGATGCTGTTTGATGTTTTGTGGTCGTTGGGACATTTGTTGGACATAAGCCAGCCACATGTGGCGTCGAGCTGGAAGCTTCCTTTCCTAACCATAGCTATCCCAGAGATTCGATCAAAATCGGGGTCTCCACCTAGTCGGTTCCCATTTCCGTGCGGCGGAGCATAGCTTACACAAGGCTAAATACCAACTCGACATCGTTGTGAAAGACATTCATCGCTACACTTCGCGGCAAGCATACGGCATCGTCACGCTCTGGCGCCCGTTTCGACCTCCTGTGGCTCTAGAAATTACGACGCAAATGCCGCCATAACCCTTGCGCAGCACCGCACAGCACCAACAAAGCGTGTGCTTGTAATTGTGGCGTTGCGTGCTGATGGCCCACTCAGAGACCAATCAATTGGCCCGGCCAAGGTGCTGGCGATCTGGGCTAGGATCTCGGGCCTTTCCCAGTGACCGTGAGCTACAGACAAACAGACATATCTGGACGGCTTGGGCGGCTTGGACGGGAACAACGGTGTCAAGGTGTGCTCAGTATGAGGCTAGCCTTACACAACGGATCGACGAGGCTTTGGCCAGACAGTCCCGCCAATCAAGGGCTCTCAATGGTTCGTCGTCTAGCTGCTCAAATTGCTCAATTCACCAATCAGATCCATTCGCGAGGTCTTGATGCTGATCGACAGTGGCGGCTGTGGCTGCGTACGCCTTGCCACCGTGGCAGATGTGAAGAAAAATTACACTGTCGCCACAATGGCTGTCTCCTTTCTGATATTTGTCACACCAGCCAGCTTACATTGGCTTGTGACTTGCAATTGGCTCGTGATAGCGGCTCAGCCTGTGGTCGGTTCTCCCGTCGTGTTGCTACCGACGCAAACTTTTTTTTACCCTCGGGCTTTTCTCAAAAGTGAATGAGAGCGGAGACATTCCGTCGTTGGCGGTGAACGGTCCGTCAATGCGCCTTTAAACAGCTGAAGCTTGATCTTTAAGCGCCGGAGGTAATGCTCCTGCCGCGAGACTTTACGCGCAATGGGAAAACTTTTTCGCCGGCCAACCACATGGCACCGGTGTGCTTCCAATCCAGCTTCAGGGCCACTTGGAGATTACCCAAGGCTACCAATGGAAGATGGGGTTGGCCACGGAGGAGGCTCCGAGGCATCTCGATGAACACATTCGGCGTTTCAAGACCCTTGTTATCTTCTATCAAGCCACAATTTAAGCTCATCTTTGTGACTTGTATTTGCCACAGCTACTCTCATCATAGTGCCCTAATCATAGCGTGGCTGTCTAAGACGGAAAACGCAGATATATCAAACGTAATTTTCACTTCGCCGAAGGGTAGTCAAAGATGGTTTGATTTTATGACTGCCGGCTGGCGATATATTTCTTATCTGTATTCTTTAACACTAGTCCCTTACTGACGCCAGTATGTCTAGCAACAGCTCGAAGTATACAAGAGCGTCACTCGGCCGTCTCATATCGATTCATCATTCTTGCCGAAGTTTGATATTAGACTATGACGGTTCAGCTGCTTTAGCGATGTGGAGATTGTTCAATCGAGCGTGGCAAGCAGACATGGAGACGAGGAGCTCAATGTGACGTACTTTCGCTTACTCCCATGAGATCGAACTCCTATAAAACACTTGTCATAGCTTCCATTGGTCTTGACTTGCTCGGTATCCCGTCTCGGTTGGGGGGGTCGTATACGGCCCACTGGATGCTTCAACAATCATTTGGTTGGTTGCTGCCCAGACTGATGGCCTTTTCCATCCTGAGTGCCGGACCTCATCTCCGGGCTTGGAGCTGGCTGAGATGGCACAGGCCATTTAGCCCAGCCGATACAACGCTGCCTGATGTGTCGTTATTCGCAATTGACTGGTTGGAGAAGGAAATTAGGAGCGGCCGGCAACCTAGAACAAAGCCACAGCTGTGGGCTGACTAGTGTCACGTACGTTGCTCGGCATGGCAGCTCGCATGGATGGATACATCTTGGCCGATGCTTAAGATTAGGCAACTCGCCATCTCTTGCCTCCTTTACGCTTGTTCGGCTTGCAATGTGGGCATAAGGCGTTCCCAAAGTATTGTGCCAGCTGGTTTTGATTCAACTTGTGTTGTCTGAAGCTCTCAGCTGCATCTCCATGGGTGTTGTGCCGAGGCTCGCCAAGGAGCACCCAAAGCCGCGGAAGAGAATCCTAACAAGGCTATTGACATATAAGACATGGCATCTCCGGGAGGCGAAGCTGTCAACATGGATGATGGTCACGCAAAGAAGCCGACTTCAAAGCCGCAATGTTGACTCACGCCCACTTGGGCTGTAGTCTGTCGACTCTTGACCGCCTCTGTGGGTATACTACGAGGAGCATGACACGCCTTCGGTCATCCATTGGGGTTGGCTAATGCTAGACAAGTCTGCTGCTCAACGGACTGCTCCTATACATGTGGATCGTTTCTGCAGTGAGAACATTGTGATACTCATCATGCATCTACAGGCCTAGTGCGCGGCCATCTCCTTGGCCGATGAGGAGACGGCGAATAATAAAGGGGTCAATTGGCCGAGCATGGTCTTGGAATTGAGCTCTGTCAAGGCTCCTTTATATGTAGGGAGTCCGATCCAATGGCGATGAAGAGTTGGTGTCAGGTGCTCTTCTTTGGTGTATGAGGGGATTCGGAAAGGAAGCTGATTTGTAAGAGATGCCGGAATTACAGTATCATGAGAGATGGAGTCGAAAGTATGTTGACGTGTCCCTTGCTTCCCCCACGTTGTGAAGAGGGGTGGAAAAATTTTATACACGGATGGATAGATGTCTTACTTTACTACAATCATGTTCGTCCCTCTCCTCTTCTCCTTCATCCCTTCCCCTCATCCCTTCCTCTTATTTTTCCATTTCCCCCTTTTTTGTCTGTATCTCTGGTTTTCTTCCCCCTTCTTGAAGATGGAGATTTGTATTAAGACTTGACAGCTTTGTATGGTGTGGCTCTATATCCTTTGCATGTTAGTTACAGAATCACGTTTGGGTTTTGAGGATGAGAAGCGCAAATAGCTTCTGGATTGCCCTTATGTTGCCGATGACAGCACGCACTTTGCATTGACGATTGTTAGTCCTGTTGATGATATTACGGTGTACAAAGACATATCAACATCCCAATTTGTGACTGAAGCATTGGATGATGGTTACTATCACACAACTGTACATCTACCGGAAGAAGTTTAATGCACTTGTCGTACGCAGCAGCGGTTGTATTTCCACGATAAGACTTTCCAAACGTTAGACTCAGGTTTCAGAGTCCATTTTTCATACTCAAAACATGCCATTTACGGCCAGTACAAAGATGTGATTGATCAGTGGCCGGCGGCTTGGAGAGAATCTCCACAAATGTGTCTAACCACTGCCCCTAACAAGCCAATTTGGCTCGAATATGCTGCAAGGGATGTTGTCTTTCTCTTTCATATCCAGTAGCTAGCCTATCCAGAATATGAAGTATCTGCCAAGCTCTGCATGAATCGTGAATGTTTTCTCCCGAAAACGTACTTTCAATGGAGAATACGCGATTCCTCTTTTCCGCGCCGAAGAGTGGATACTAGCCCGGCGTGCCGGGATGGCGGAGAGGGCCCGCTTGAGATTTGGTGGTGACAAAGGTCTTGAGAGGCAGAGCTGTATGCGCAATATCTTGAAAGCCTCTCTACATTTTCTTGTGATGCAATAACAAAGTACATTAGAGATATTCTTTTGGGCAAGAATGGGTGTTGGCATAGATTTTGTCGGACTGAGCGAGCGAGAAAGGTGTTGGAGATGCGTTGCTGAGCTTGGGAGGTTGTTCGATGTTGCTGCTACCTTGCCCGACATCTATTGCCCACGTTTTGACATGTTAAGCCCTGAGAATTTCCATGGCTAACATTAGCGTTTATTTCTCTTTCTTTAGGATGCGCAACGCTAGGAAAGGGCCATGATGGATTGAAGAGCTTTAGTGTGAGGCCGGTTGTTGGCGGTTGATAAATGTTGCCTACCCGAGAGTGTTTCCCAATGCTGTGCGTTGAAACGCTCAAAGTCTGCGGGACTATGAGAATATCTGTTTGATGAAGCTTTGAGATGGTATGAATAGTGATTGTAATAGATTCAGCGCTGCAAAAGCTGTGGGATTATAACTAAGAAATATTAGAATGAACTCCCGCTCCTAGTGCCATCAGGGAGAAAGGTATCGCACTACTCTCAGAGCGTTTTTCTGCTGTGACACATGAAATAGCTCATGTTTATAAAAGAGTTCAAATCTCCACCACTCGAAGAGATGCTCATCCTTAGCTAGAGCTAAGCAGCGACTTATCGTTTCTGTAAGTGAGCCAATCTTGGAAAGGTACGACGTTGCTAATGACACGAAAAGGCTTCGTAGATCCAATGATGTTATAGCGCTATGACTACGGTCCCTAGAATATTGTATCTGACAACACAAGTGTCGAAGATGAGAGTTGCACGGCGATAGAGTTGCCGAGTTTACCTACTCATATCACCAGCGCTTGGAATGTTCTCGATAATAAGATTGAGTAAATTCAGCTTTGCCATGCGTAATAAGATCATATACGTTTGGAAGATATGTGAACTAATCGATATGATGTTGGTTCACTGTGGAACGTCTAATAGGCGTAAGAAATAGACTCAAAGCGTGTAGCTAACTCGTCAACGCAATTTCATGCTCTTCGTCCATGCAACATACTATTGGTGAATTTTGGATCCATCCAAACATCTCATTCGAACTGATTGCCTGACGTCAACGAATCTCCAGTGTTAATGGCTTATCCCTCGCATTCACGCCGGCACCTAGCCAAATCGACTCAGCTCAGGCGGCAACTAAGTCAACTGCGCTGTGGTCTGCTGTCATCGTCATTGAATAATTTTTAACTACAAAAATAAAAGGCAGTAGAGCTCTGATATATTGTAATACTCATGCAACTATGTAGCTACCTGCATACGACGCTGGAAACTCATCGCGCCAATAGGTGGATAAACCTCTTCCCCCTTTTAGAGTTATACTTTTCTAAGAGTCACATGTAAGGGGTCCAAAGTAAGAGGGACGCCTATTCAGGAGCTGTTCCAGATATAGAATGCCGATGGATAGAGATTGTGTTTGCGCGTGTTTTCTCTCCGGATTTCGCATACCCATGTTGCCAAAGGGCTTTTGTTCGCATAATATTCACTTCATAACTCTATAATCACGACCAAAAGCTTGTTAATCTCTGTGTACTTTTGGATCCATGTTTTTCGTCCGATGTTCCTGTAGGTAACTCTCCCTAGCTCGTCAGCGTAGTTTCGCCTTCTACTCTGCTGTTTCACGCCGAGATTGCATAATGTTGTGATAGAATGAGCGACATGGAGATTGAGTTCAAATTATAACCATAGTATTATATATCATTTGCATTTGGACCTTGGGATGCCCGCATTCGAATACTTGAGTCCTCCAAAATAGCAAAAGCGTGAATATGATATCGCAACAAGCTATCCCGCCCATTGCCTCTACAGACTTGGATTGATCTTGACAAGGGAATAAGCCATTCAAATACTACATCGCTGTTCGGTTCGGTGAATGAGAGCCCGCTGGTCGTTTTCTGCGTCTGCCCGATTCCCGCTTTTCTTAAATGTCTCCTTTGCCATGTTCGTCCCATCAATCCTTCAAAATCCTTCAAATCCGTCAACTCCAAATCGCTCTCTCTCGCCGGGGTATTTAAGAGCGTCGTCCATTCCAACTCATCCACTGTTCATTGTACACATATACAAGCTCACTGAGCAAACAAAAGAGAAAATGCCATTAGTGCTTTACGCCCGTCCCGTAGATTTGAGATGGCAGATAGAAAGAAAGCAAAACAAAAGAAAATCCAGAATTAAATAGCTCGTCCAGCATAGTTCAGGTCGTTGTTGAGGCTCCGTTGTGTGTGAGGAGAATAGAGCCCCGATTCATCTTCGTCTCCCACGCGAACCCAGTTGCCGTCTTTTCGGTTGTAAGGGGTTAAGTTTATGTCGACTTCGTCGGTTACTACGATGCCCTCGTTGTTGTTTTTGGTAAATCCTCCGCCTGTAATTTTGATACTGCGCGACCCGCTAGAGTAGGGATTTTCAGATGATGGTTGTGTACCTCCTCTATCTTTGTTCACAATGCGACGGTACAAAGGTCTATAGACAGGAAGCGAAACAGCTAGAATACCGGCCATGAGTTCGACAACAGAAAGCATTCCGGCTGGCATGTTATCCCCTGAACAAGATCATTAGCCCCCTGAACACATTTCATCGAGGTTTGGTAGCAATTTGGACTTACAGCTTCCATCCGCTGTGGAGCCAACTGAGAGGGCAAATGCTAGACGAACAATGCTGACAAGACACGCGCTGGCAAACAAAGTCAATATGACTGAGCTTCTTCAATTGAGGCGGGTAAATTTGCAAAAAAAAAAAAAAATAGCGAAGCTTACCTGCCGCCCATTGCAAAGGTAAAGATGACCATTCGCTTTCTCTGCGTGGAGAGATTGAGTTTGAGCACAAGGGGTATTGGCATAGCGAGAACGACGAAATCTGTAATGATGTTGCATACTCCGGCAACTAGAACAAGAGCGCCATAATTGACGCATGTGCCTCCCGCGATGGACGGATCCCAGCCAAAGGCAATCGGGGTGCATTGAAAGATGGCAACGAAGGCACAAGAGATGGCCCAGCAAGTCATGAAGACGGCGACAGCCCATAGGCAGTAGTGGAACTTTTTCTGCGGAAAGATGGAGCCATACATGCTCAAGATGCTGAATTTGAGAAAGGCCATGCAGACGCAATAGAGGTTTTCGTTGATAATATTGATCTGTCGATAAGAGGAGCATTAGGGTCTCTGACGGACTTTTACCTCGTCTAGATATTATGCAGTTCTGAAGCTGCCCTGGTCGACTTACAATTTGAAGCATCCGTGCATCATTTGGATCTGTAACGAGGATGATATGTCGACCGCCCCCATACTTGACAGACATGGCAAAGCAAACATCAAAAACTGCAAAGTTGAGCTATAAAGCAATATTAGCCGCTAGCTCTTCTGGTTTGGTCTTTCACTCGGGGTTTTTTTTTGTTCTCAAAGCGGGCGCCTAGTTGTCTATCTCACTGAAACTGTGGAAAGACGTCGCTGCGACAATTCGTTAAACTCACCCAAGCAAACAATATTAGCCAGTCGCTCGTCTCCATCCCACCCTTTGAAAACCGTCGCGATATCAAGCGGAGGATGATGAAGACGATGGACGCGACTCCGCATATCGATGTACATGCAATGACATCTGGTACGCGCGTGTCGTCGATGTGTGCCTCCATGTAGGCGATCTCGGCCGCATCTGGTAGTCGCGGCATTATGGCAGATACTTTTTGGAGTCGAGGCGACTCCAGCTGGGTACATGCGCAACAGACCAAACCAACAAGGCAGAAAGAAAAGAGCAAACTGAGAGGAGCAAGCGGCGCGGTGCCTCTACAGCCCTATCAGAAATAATGACACCCGCTGCTTGGCAGCAGTATTCGAAAGTTGGAAAAGCCACATTGATTAGTCGACCGAGAAGATGGGCAACCCGGATAGACTAGTATCTGATTGCCGTAGCATTGGAACTGAGCTCACAAGCTAGAATAGACGCAACCATTGGTCCGATACGGTATGCCGATTAGGATGCGCGCAAGAGGCGTCTCAGTCGAGAAAATCACCATGGCGAGGGGTGTGAACGGCTTGTGGGGGCCGTGCTCGGATCCTTACGCTGATCCTGGCCTATATCTTACTCAGAACTCTGCCAGTGATGCTACCACCCAGCAGCGGCAATAACTCTGGAGGAACTTCTGGAGCAACATGTTGCAGAAAACGTGCCTGCGAAGCGAACTGAAACCAGCGGCGGATTGCTATGGCCGCGGATACTGGCCGAAGCGTATCGCGGGACGCTGCGCGAGTGCCGGGCTCCCTGGACAGTGCAACGCTGCTCCGAATGCTGGATGGAGCCCACGAGGCCGAAAGCTGGGAACTGCTCAAGCATGCGATATAGCGAACCGCCACGAGGGAGCGGGCTATTGCGTCTTGGGCGAATGGCTGGCCTGGTCAAGGCGTGGCTCTGCCGTGCTTTGCCACTTTTTGCCAAACACGTGTGTGGAGAGATGGCATGGTGATGGGTAGCATTTGTATGGATCCTCCGGCCAGCGTCGCACAGGTGAGATTGGAATCGCCAAGGAGTCGTACGAGGACGACAAAACTGCACTCGGGGCCTTTGCGTTGTCGAGCTGGCAGCGCAGCGTCTGAGCGTGATCTGGGTTCTGCAACGGGCAGGGAGCAGCGAAGATCTGAGTGTCCGTGCCACGTATAGAGTAGGTAGTAGGCAGTGGCCGTGATGGGTAGCCGAGACGGTATCCTAGACTGCTCTCCGTCTGTGCTCCGGGAGTGTCGAGAAGGCCTGCCTCTGATCTGTTAGCCTGGACGATCGCACGAATTGGCTGAGCGATGAAGCACCTCGGTGGACCAGCGTGCTGGATGCCGGGTCTAATATCTGACAATGTCTGCTTCGGCAAGATGGCGACGGGGACGGGGATGACGATGATGCAGAAACGAGGCGGAGGGCAGAAAGACGGGGACTGCAAGATGGACGGGCACATACAATGATGCAACATGGGCATCTTTTGCGCTGATGGACTGTCGATGTTGTATGTGCGTAATCTGGGAATGTGTGTTTGCAAGTCTCGCATTCGCTGCCTTTCTGTCGCCCGCGTGAAGAGGCTAAGCCAGCCGGGCAGGTCTTGGAGGTGGTGCTGATGCGGGAAGTAGCGCCACGGCTAGTGCAGTGCTAATGCCAGTGCTAGTGCTGTAATTTAGTGGGCAATCGGCGGTGCGTATCTGGATGCCGTGACGCTTGGCTTCTGCAGCGACAAGGCGCCAGCGAATCCCTCAGCGCCATGCATGCAGTGGACTGTCACGCGAGGAATTGGCGGATTGCCTTCCTGGCAGCGCTGCTGGTAGTATGCGAAGCCATTGCTGCTAAACAGGCCTGGGATAGACTGCAGCAGTTGATCAAGCTGGCTTATACCACTACTAGTAGTATTGACCTACTTGTACTTGTATGTACAGGGTCCTTGAGCCTAAATGCCCTAAACTCGTCCCTCGCAGACCCCTACACGGACCCCTCTCCTTCCCGCCCATCCCGCCGTGGGGTGGCTGATGATGAGCTTTTAGCGCCCCGCGGCCGCCATTAGCTGCCTGTTTTAATTGCTTCATGGCGGGCTAGCGCTCGCGCGGTGCTGTGGCGCCGTCAGTGGCTCGGGAGTGCTTCGGGCCGAGTGCTTTTCGAACAGTTCACGACCGTCAACGCGCATCAATTGGTGTCTTTGGATGTTGGCTTCCAATTGGTCTGATGCCAAGATTTGGGGATAGGTATCTCGTTGAGCATACGTGTACACGAGATGATGTTCAACGCTGATTCCACACATCTGCACGCACAAATTGCGGTAGCTGCAGAAGGCATCTTATGCCGAGGACTTTTGCTCTATGCTCTATGCAGCCTCTTGCATTTCTTGGCTGCCGCTGCTCATCCTCCTCTCTGTCCCAGTAATTTCCGATGCTCATTTCGATTCCTCTGGGCTGCATCTGCATTGTCCCAAACCGTCTGATCTGGCTGCAACCCTGGCCGTTGCTATCTTGCCCACGGCCCACGTTTCCCCTTTGGCTGCTGACCACCCACCGGCTGTCGATGTTGTAACTACACGCTGCATTTCTTGCCAGAGTAGGGTCGCGATGCTACCAGATATGATACAGCTATAGGGCCTGCGCACCTACAGTGAAGCAGGTGCCTGTACGTACGGATACAGCTTGCGGGGAATTAAGAAGGTTAATAGTCCGTGAAAAGGGGGGATTGTATAGATATATATACAGCTAGCATGTGTTAAACGAAAGAAGAGGATTATTATCCATATTATTCTGATGAATATATTGACTGCTAATCGACAGCTGAGCAATTTCTCCAGCACAGCCATCTTTCAATATCTATAGCAATTACTTGTATGGCTATGGGCTTTGTCTTCAATCAGCCCCATCACGCTGTTCTGCGATGCTACACAAAAGGTCGCCGCACAGAAAAGGGCCAACAGTATGCCGTACGAGAAGAGAATACCACCACATGTTGGACAATACTACTCTGCGACACCATACTATGGGATCCGTGCTCTATATGTAATGCATCGAATATACGCTTCTTACTCCGCACAAGCACAGACAAATACTACTCTGTGGACCTGCGGTTCGCCATTGTAGATCCTGGGCAATGCCACACATTTGCAGATGAACCGATCCAGTCAAATCTGAATCCTCCAGAGGCCCATACGTGCGACCGTGGCTCGGACGAGAGAATGGCAAACTTGTACATTCTCTTGGCTTATGCCAAGACAAAAACTAACTCAACAAAATCCTAATCCTCTGCCCCTATCCTTGAGTCTAATCCTTTACATCGCAAAGAGACATATATTCGATAAACAGGAAATGGTGTAAAAAATGAAAGTAACTCAACATAGCCACCGCAATCCCCCTCATCCTGCTGCAGCAATTACTGTCGCTAGGCGCCGTTGGTTGGTCCTCTCTTTCAAATGCCGCAGACTATATAACAGGCGGGATCCCAATCAAGCTCAAGTAAATGCGGCGCTTTGCTGTCAAGCCCGCATGCGCATTTAGCAAATATTTTTCTCTTCTTTGATCCCCTCAATTTAACGCACTACTCTACTCATATCCTACTTACTCCTACGTAGCCAATCATCATGGGACAAGAGCTTTCATGGCAGACACTCGAGCCTTCGCCAACTTTAGGCTGGCGCCAATCATCTGCTGGCATTTCATCACGGCCCTTTGATACATTGGAAAATTTCTTTATAGTCATGACATCCAGTGGCGCTCCGGTCAACCGTGAATATTGGGCTGCGTCAGTGGCACTCAAGATCAAATTCAATCCTGATTTAACAGACCCCGTTCCCTATTTGCGGCGGGCTTGGCTGCTTACTGGTCGGCTTCACCCAACGTTTACTGCTTCGATTATCAAACAATCCAATGATGGGTCGACGGGGCAAGAAACATCATCAGCAAGGCCTTTACTTTCGGTACAGCCTTTCGATGCAGATGCCTGGGTATCCAAGTCTTTTCTGACAGCATCGGAAGCGTCTGCAAGTGCCGTGTTTGGCAGCATGCTCAGCAATGGCATTCCCACTTGCCACTGGCTGCCTGCAAGCCAAGAGATTATCATCCGCTCGGCTCACTGGCGTATTGATGGCATGGGCCTTCTCATGCTCGCCCACAGTTTCTTGTCTTCTTTGGCTTCTGTTTTACGACATGGTGTGGACTGCGACCTGGATTCATATGATGGGCTGGTTGGTAGCGGGCTACTTACGAGAAGCTTGGACGATGTTGCCGATGCGTATATCGATGAGGATTCCACGCCGGAGAATATAAAGGCGGCTGTAGATGGGCTCATTGGCGAATTTGTTCAGGGCATCCCCAGTATCGGACTGCCCACGCTTCCAGATTCAGAAACGGTCCCCCCAGGAGATACGGCGCGCGAGGCCCTGCGAATAGATGCACGTACAACGGCTTCTATCGTCGCGGCATGTCGAGCTCGCAAGATCAGCGTCAACAGTGCCGTCCATGCAGCCGTCATTCGCGCCACGGCCACGTACCCGCAACATCCGCTCGCCAAACATTTCGCTACCATCTTCCCAGTCGACATGCGCAGACACCTGCCCAAGCCGTACGACGGGCCTGATTATGCCGTGGGCGTCTTTTCTTCGGGCCTCCCCGTCTGCATTCACGACGTGCTCGGCGAAAACGATGCCAGCGGCAACGGGCCCAAAAGCTTCCAAGAGATTGCCCAGCAGGTGGCATTGGTGTACGCAACCAATCTTTCGCACTTCACAACCGACGACGAGGGAAATCCCGTCAGCATGACCAAAGTGGTTGCGCCCTACGTGCGGCGCACGACGAAGCTCTTCTCAGCGCCGCCCCCGCCCGAGCTGCCGCCGATTCAAAATCCAGACGTGAGCAGCATCGGTAAGGTGGAGGCGTATTTGCAGCGCTCGTACGGCGATGACAAGCAAGGCTTCGAGGTGGCAGACATTTGGCTTGGTACGCAGATATTGTCGCGGATGGTGCAGTTGCATGTCTGGGGCTTTAGGGATGAGCTGAATATTGCGGCGTGCTTTAATGTGAGCTTTTATGAGGCCAAGTTTGTGAAGGACTTTTTGGAAAAGGTTGAGGCTGAGTTGTTGGCTGGATTGGGCATTGAACGGGTGAAGAAGACGCTGTCGAATTAGATCAACGAAAACTCATGTTCAACGTACCCAAGTCCTGAAAAAGGTGCAGTTCATGAGCTGCCTGTCAAGCTAATCAATCCGTAATGATATGAATATAATGACTATACGCTTGCAAGTCACTGGTTGGTGTCGCGCCAATATCAACGTTACCTCTCTTATCGTGACGGTGAAAAATATTGATTTGTATAGTAATGAGTCGTTGCTTCCATTTCTAAGCGGCATCTACTGCCACATAGTCTGTGCTCTTCGCAACAGCTTCCCACTCCTCGCAGATCGCCAGCGTCTCCTCACACTTCGCTTTGATCCTATCCCAGCCGTCCGACCCCAGAGGAACACGCAGCGGTATCTGCTTCCCCGCAGCCATGCCCGTGCCCTTGACCAGCTCAATCATTCGCGTAACAGCCTTATCGGCGTCGCCAGGCTCATTGCCGATAATGGAGGCCTCGTACTGCCGGACACCGGCATTAAACTGGGCATAAACCGGCAGGCGGGGCTCGACGTGCTTGATGTTGGAGAAGACCTTGGTCCGGAAATAACCAGGCTCGACGATGAGCACTTTGACGTCGGGAGCAAAAATGGCCAATTCTTTGGCGAGGCATTCAACGGCACCTGGGTATGGGTTGTGATGGGCGCGCAAGGCCCCCCGTGGATGTCAGCAAGTAGCCCAATCCGTGTAACCACTGAGAGAGATAGGTAATGATTCGCGCCAGGTTGAGAGGAAATTGGTAGGTGTCATTGCCTGATCCTTGAGCCTGTCGTGCTTTGTTATGCGAATTGGGCAAATGGGTGTGTAAAGATATCAGACGAACCATTCCATTTCATGGGGCATAAGTGGAATCCATTGGCGAGAACGCCAAGATACTGTATGATACGCACGTACCTGATAGAGCAAATTTGGCGGCACAATAGCTGGCGGCGCTTGGATCGGTATGCCACGCCGCTTGAGAACTGACAAAGAGAAGCGTGCCCTTGTTTCTCTCCCGTAGGCGAGGTAGGAACGCACGGGTGATGTTGAGTGGACCATGGAAGTTGACTTTGAAAGAAAGATCCATATCTTCTTGTCTAGTCGTGCATCATGCAAGCAGTTAGCGAAATGGAAGTGGGAAGCAAATGTGTTCAAAGCCAACACATGTACATGTACTTGTAGATGTACGAGACACAATTAAGTACATGTAAGTTGACCACGAGACACTGGAGTTCAACGCCAAGATTGTGTATTTACGTACGTCAATTCTTCAACGGCTCCGCTGACGATGTAGCCCGCATTGTTGACCACAATGTCGATGCCTCCTGGATAGATGTCCCAGGCCTCGTCGACTTTGGTCTGGATTTCAGCGGCCGGCGCCGTGACATCAAGGTCGAGGATAGCTGCTCCTGTGTCTTTGAGATGGGCAAGCCTGCTTTCGGCACTACGGCCAGTGGCGATGACATTATCGCCGGCAGCCCGCAGTTGGCGTACCAAGAGCTCGCCGAAGCCACTAGAGCAGCCGGTAATAAACCACGTCAAGGGAGCCATCTTTAATGCTTGTGTTGTGACTTTCTTTGCCCCAGTTTAGCCTCTTGGGTCTTCTGTTTCGATGTAGTCCGGTGCGGCTCGGTATACGCGTGTAAGCGTACAAGTACACTAGATGTTATGGCCTGAGAGGCTTCGGGGGTTAAGGAAGAGAAAAGACCAATAAGATTTGGATATCAAAGGCATGGGCCGATAAGCGAGGGTATTTCTGTGGTCTTTATTTTCCTTAGCAACGGCTTCGGTGTGCTATTTCATATGCCTCCGTGTATGCAGTAATCACTGACACTGCATTGCTTGAAATTTCGCAAATGTGGAGAGGGTGTGGCCGAGGTGTTACAGCGGGATCCGTAAAGAGGCACAGCTGATAACACAGGACCGGAAGCCAGGCCGGTATCTACAGCTTGATGTTTCTCAACACTGTTTCTGGCAGCTATCAGGACATGCTTGAGATGACGTAGGAAAAGGAGGGGGCTGTGGTGCATAAATGTTGATCACGGCTCGAATGGAAAGCTGCCAAGTAGCGTTGCTGTAACCCTCTCAAAGAGGAGTGAATCCTCTAGGAACGGTATTTTCGGTATCCGAATAGCCACTGTCATAGCGAGACCTTTTGACCATGCACGTCTGTTTTATCCCTCGCATTTACATATGAGAGGTGTCAGATATCCAGGGTAAACGAAGCTAGGGGATGCAGGATGCTACTCCGGCTTGCCTATTTAGAGCGCAGCCAGTCGAGACCATCGCTAAGCTGTCTCGACAAACGACGTACGATGGGTCTGTTGGTAGCTGCCACAAATTTTGAACGTGGTGTACAGTATGTAACAGTATCGGCATAAGTTGTATTAGGTACTTCCGTTTGGCACGCAACCGGTCGGAGAATTAGCATATCTGGAGAACATTCGTTTCACATGTCGGTATTGACGAGAATATCCGCGTGTTTTGCTAGGCGGCTTCTGGATACCAAGCCGGCTGACTGGGCGGATGTCCAGACGCACACACAATACGTATTACGCCATTGGTCAGCTAATAAGATATCATAATTAGTAGCAGTTCAGAAAGCCACACCATCCATGGTATTGCACGAACCTACAAAATATTCATCCCAGGCATGTAACGGTACTAGGTATTATTTTTCTCTTTTCCCTTTTCTCGCCCTTTTTGTGTGGGTGTGCACGTCTAGGTATAGTATTACCCATATGTTGGTCAAGCCTGGGCTACTAATCTCTTCCGCCGCCGCCGACTCGGGTTCCCACTGAAAGACAGAGTATCCGCTTGCCTGCAGCATGCTTTCCTTGAATCATTGCGATGGTAGTGGAGTAGCGTGTGCTGCGGATTTTACCGTGGAGTCGCCACGGGATCGCTGCGGAAGAAGCTCAAGAGTCGAAGTTGCTAGTTTGTGCTGTTGACTAAAAAGAGCTCATGTACTTGTATAAGGACTTTCAATACATGATATAGATACGAGATACCATGGCAAAACTGTATCTATGCGATAGTGTGTGCTGGAAGCTAATTCGATGCAGTGAGTCGTGCACCATGGTCAGCAAATCCGAGAACAATGGTGGCAACACGTACCGTAGTCCTGCTAGCGGTTAGCTGACAATAAACTGATGCCATACAGTTCGAGTAAACGGAGCGGGAACAGGCCGGAATTCATGAGGCACAGGGTCCTCGACTTGCATCCGGCTGGCCGGCGCTTGCCCACTCCTACCTCTCTTCCTTGACAGTTACTGCATTTGGAAAAAGAACATGCTTCATGGAGGAAACACCGTTGATGTCCTTTATTCGACTTCATCCGACTTGGAGCGCGTGTAGCTTCATCTCGCACCCATTGGACCTCAAAAGCCTCCGAATAGGCTCCAATTCTAGGGCTCAATGGTTAGTGCTGAGGCCCTTCTAAACTGAATTCCCACGTCGTGGATTTCCCTAGTCTTGCGTGCACTGTTTAGTCTTGCTTGGCTCAAGTCAGGGCACGGACATGTCCGTACTTGTACATCCAGTCATAACAGCCCACGCCAGCCAAGCGACGGAGCCATCAAAACGGGCCGTTCAGGGGGGATGTGCTTCGCAACGAGGTGTCCCTGCCGATACCGACGCTAGGGATAGGCCAACCAGCCATTCCGCTCCAAGAACACGCTTCGTTGGGCTCTCTTCTCCGCAGAGCATAGTGGCCGCAGATCAAATTGACAAGGCTAATAGCTAGCTGCATGTAGCGCACGCTTCTGTCGTCCAATTAATACCCTGAGCTCTAAAACAAGCATCGACGAGCCTCGGGAAGGGAAACGGCCGACGCTAGACTTACCTCTACACTCTCCATTTGAGTGAGATACGCCTCTCGCTGAACAGATGCCACAGTGAAGAGCACATGTACCTATAGACAAAAGCAGAAATACGAGCAAGTGCGGAATAAAGCCGGCACTTCACTTAGGTTGCCTTGCCTCTCAGGCCACGTAGACGTGCGCCCTCTAGCATATGATATGCACCCACGAACCGGCACTGGATGGAAATCGGAGGCTATCCCAGGGCTCTTCTCGGAATGGATGCCAGGTAGGCTTGGCTTGGTCTCTGGAACGAACGATTGATCATTTACAGCGTAGCATTGCTTCGCTGCTACCACAGCGTCGCATCTTTCAAGTTCATAAAACACCTACACAGCCATATCGGTAGACCTGCACAGCAGCGTCCCAACAAAGCGGAGACGATATGCGGAGTGCTGTGGTCTCATGGTGCCGTGGGGGTAGATGCGGAAGGGTAAAGATCCAGGCTGCGTTTAATTGGCGATGGCGAGAGGCTCGGGGTCGTTGATTGCATACATGTAGCATTTCGTACCTGTCCATGGAAATTCTGTAGGGTCTTGAAGACCATGTAGCCGGCATCACGATTGAAGAATGGAAGGTGGCAGCAGATGCGCATCTTAGCGGCCCCGGGTCAACGAAGATGCGCTATCCGGTAACCAGCGGACGCGCTGCAGCACCCAGTATCGCAGCAGGATAGGCGAGACCATCCAGTACGTGTACCTGTATTGCCTTTCTCGTGCAAAACCACCTTATCCGCCTCTACAATCTTTATTGCCTAAACACAACGACCTGTCATATTGGAGTCCCACAGACAGCGCGCCATAGCTGTACGGGCCGGATTTGGTCGCTCTTAGAGGGATGGTACAGGCAGTGTCAGGTACGACACCGCCACCAGTCTGACGGAGAGCCACCGGACTAGACACGGCCCAGAATAACGACTCGCCTCGCGTTACTGCAGAATCCATCGAGAGTGTCGGCAGCAGATGCCGCCGCGCCTTTGGGGTGTGCTGAGATGACCTCAGCTCGAATGGCAATACGCAAGATGAATCCTACGGCTCACGGCATCGGTCTAGTGTTTAGCAACGCTAGGAGCTTAGAATACCTTCTGGTCGATCGTTTCCACGATGCTTTCAGTCTTCTCCTGGCACCCCTCCCACTTCTTTGGTCGGCATCGTCCTCGGGGCTTCGTTCTTCGTACAGGGCTGTACCGCCCCAAGAATACCCGTTGGCCGGCAGCTCTATGCCAGGCCTGCCAATGGTTGCGCAAGGTGTCAACTCGTACGAGTTCTCGTGAGTGCAAACTACGTGTTCGTGCATATCCACCTAACCAGAGCCCTGCCGGTTTCTGCACCTTGGCAGCAACCGAATCCGCGGGTGCATTGCTGTGCAGCACGAACGCCAGGTTCAGGGTCTTTTGGAAACCAATTGGCTTGCTCGGTAAAAGCCTTGGCATATGAGAGATATCCTACTTGAAAGCACATGCAAGAGAGCCACCGCCTCAGAGCAAGCGGCCTGTGCCTGCATGGCCGCGGGGCAATGCGAGGGCTAGGTTTATCACCCACGGATTTCGTACATGGTCTACTCTACACACCCGCCCACTAACATGCATAACACAGAAATGCTACAGCGCTGCGGATTGTGGCAAGCCAAGAATTTTTTGTCATTAATCATTAGCGGCTCGATATTCGAGTGGCTCATTTGCCAAGTGCTGGTAGCAGATACAGCGCCGCAATCCAAAGGCACCACAACTTCCACACCACTTCGTCCCACCACTGGCCGCGCTTCTGCAGCGCAAGCACTGACATGGCGCATCCGAGACTTGTCGAGACCGCCCATCCCCACGCCGACGCATCCCAGAAGAGCGGACACGCCACTGACCAGAACATGACCATGGCGGAAAGGGACACCCGGGCTGCTGTCTCGCCATACAGCAAGGGCACAGTGAGGCGTCCGCGTGCCTTGTCGCCTTCAATGTCTGGCAGATCCTGCGCATGAACCGTTGTTATTATGATGGCTCCGGTTACCAAGATCCAGGTAAAGGCCCGTGATGATAGTTCGCCGCCTGACAAGGTGGCTAACGCACCCCAGCTGAAGCACATCAGACCACTCGCATTGAGGGCATTTCGTATCCAGATGCCGCTGTTGCTGCCGTCCAGGTCGTTGTACATCCATATGAAGAGCATCAAGGTGACACTGGCTGTGTAGCCACCCAAGGCGAGACTCGAGCCTACGGCGACTACAATAGCCACAGTGAGCCAGTCCCGTGCTTGGTCTGCCGTCAGACGATGAGAGGGCAGCGGTCTCCAGGGCTTGTTGACACTGTCCTCGATAATGGATCCCTCAAGGCGTTGGTTAGCCAAATCTTCCACCAAGAGATTCAGCCAGATCCACGCAAGCATCAGTGGTATACGCGAAGCCACTCGCCAGACCCGTGTAGATGCGTCTTCGCTCAACTCTGCTGTGGTCAACCTCGCTGTCGATAACGCCGCTGTAATGGCGAATATGCTCTGGGGAAAGATGACAGTTTTGAAATCGCTCTTGGTGAAGAGGAATAGAGTTTTAAGATGATAGAGCGGAGAGCGTCTCTGCATTGGAATTGGAGAGTGTTAGCGGCTTACTTATACAAAGTCTCAACAAAGTACACGCAGAGAGTATATGAAAACCACGGCCTAATTCTTACTTACCGTTTGATCAAGAAGCATAGTTGGGCTAGGGGTCACGACCCCCTTTTCTAACAGCGTATAGCCGTCTATAGAGTGCATCTCGGATAGTAACTATGGGTGGTTCACACAAAATTGAGATGAACGTGAGGAAGAGAAGGGACGCAGTGAAAGGCACGCTTCATCAGGACATAGCCGTTTCAACTCCCTCCAAGAGGAGAAGAGGACTTGGCCTGGCTTTATGTAGTCGGCGAACCAGTGGACGTTGGTTCTGCAACAGCTCCTATACTCTCTAGCACTGTCTAAGGGCACGAAACGGGATATTGCACCACTTTTCGACATGGCTCAGGTTCCAGCAAGGCTAGGATCCATGGCAACTCTCCCAGTTCGCCGTCCATACCCCCCCGACGTCCGATTGTACGTTTTGAGTGGGGTGAGTTGCGAATTGGCGGCGATCCCACGACTCCGGCTCACCCCAAGTCGCAAATCACGAATGCCGCCCCCGTCCCAGAATAGCGGAGGATGGCAACTCTCGGTAAAATTCGAATTGATTCTGGAATGAAAAGAGCTTTTACCCGACCTTCTTCCCAGATACCAGAATCATCATCCAGCAGGCCCCTGACACTGTATATGCACAAGCGTTGCTGCAGCCAGCATCCATGGTGTTGTGGGCCTTACTAACTTACGAATGCTACCTTAACCGCAATACACGCACCCCTACCCCCGTCAGATGCTTGGTGTCAGATGCAGAGCAGCGCTTAACGTGCTATCCGTGATTCCTTCTCTCAACTTTGTACGCAAATCTTGAGCTCGCCTTAAAACGGTATGTGATAGCTTTTCCCGCCAATTTTTTGTACAAATATTGGGCTCGCCAGCTTCTCTCTTCTGATTATTCCCAGACTCCGCCAGTCTTCCTTCTCTTAGTTCCAAGTCTCTTGTCTTTGGATTATATTTGAGCACTGGCCATTCAAGCTGACGCTGCTCTGACACCTAGTCTCTACCCTCTGATCTAAAACCTCGACCATCCTTGGCATTACCAACTGTCATAGCGCCCACTGTAACTCATTGAACCACGGCAAGGATTGGCCATGGTCTTCCACGTTGTGCCCGCTTGTATCTTTGCAAGCGGCTGTCTGGGGCTGGCCATATTGTCCTACTTTCACTTACAGCAGCCTCACAGTCTTCTTTGGTATTCAGAAACAGGCGTCATTATACTCTTCGAATGGGTAAGTAGCAAGGGTCTAGATTAATGTTCCACGCATTCTAGTGGAATACCTGGGCATATAGAATCCACCCCGCGCATACAGGCAGCATTTTCTTGCTATATACTGTACATTGCAGCAGAGCATTCCGCTATATCCACATACCGCACTGCTCTATTTCCTGCACGCACGACATCTCTCTACTGCACAACCATTTATCATTATGAGCTATCATATGGGGGCATTTGGTACCTGATAAGCTGGATCATCATATTGCGGTGTAAAGGAGGCTAGCACGCTAACGTATTACTCCATAGGTTCTCTCGAACCTGGTTTACCGGCTTGTCTTCCACCCCCTTTCCAAGTACCCAGGACCGCTGTTCGCTGCACTTACCGACTGGTACACTGTTTACTGGATCGCTGAAGGTGGCCGTCATCTTGAGTTTGATAAACAGCACAAGAAGTTTGGTGAGTTTGGTTCATGCACATACGTACTCTGCTATGCCTCGCAGCGTAGCAGACGAAAGTGGCTCGGGCTTTCTAGGGAGCCCCGGCATGCTACCCTCGTTCCAACGTCTTGGGTGTTGGTGGCATCGCTGCTTGTAGACAGTTGAAGATAGAATGTACAGCTAACTAACCAATGATACTTCAGGGAAATTCGTTAGATTCGGACCCAATCGGTTGTCTATCAATTCTGCAAAGGCATCCCGCGACCTGCATAATGTCAATTCCAATACATTCAAGGCCGATGCATACAGCTCTTTCAAGCGCTTTTTCGGGGCAGAAATGTCTCTTACAACAGTAGACCACAAGGCACATGCTTTCCGGCGTCGAGTCAATATGACAGCCATCACGCCTGCCGCAGTGAAAGAGTTTGAGGACCAAGTCACACCTCACGTCGAAGAGTTCATTGACATTATCAGCGAAGGTGTAGGGAGCAAAGTAGAAGGTGAACATGGCTGGAGCTCGGGCAAAGATATGTGTTGGTACGTGTCTTTCTGTATCGCCGACATCATGGGCTCCATGACTTTTGGTCGAACATGGAACGTCCAGAGAGATCCGAAATATCGACATTTCGTAAAGGATTTGCCGAATGGGGTTGCCGGCATCCATCTGGTAAGTTAAAGTTGCAATTGTCCTTCAATCCTCGGCTCTCAGCCCCACCCTCTCGCTTCATTCGCCGACTAACGTCTGCTGTCATTCAAGGTTGGCCACATGCAATCATTATTCTTCTGTAACTTGCATAAGCTCTTGTTCAACCAGCTCATTGTTGGTGTGGGAAACCTAATGTCTGTCAGTCGGTCATTCGCTTTGTGGCGCCTGGAGCAGACTTCTATGCCATTCAGAGACATTTGGGCAGCGCTTCTCGCATCGCGCGATCCCAAGACCGGAGAGGCTTTCTCTACAGAAGAACTCATATCAGAAGCAAGCCTTTTCATAATTGGTGGTACAGACGGCATGATCACTGCAACAACGTCAACCCTGTTCTATCTCACACATAACCCACGCACGCTCGAACGCCTAACACGTGAGATTCGAGAGGCATTCCCGTTGTCTCCGGGAGATATCGGTAAGAAGGCATCAGAAGTCGAGTGCCCCATTCGATTTGCTTCTGCGGAGTTGCAGAACATTAGATACTTGCCTGCCTGCATTGACGAGGCCATGCGACTCTCACCCCCTGTCCCGAGCATCCTCCCACGTGTAGTTGGTCCAGGGGGCATGGAGGTGGACGGCGAATACTTCCCTGCTGGCGTCAATTTGGGGGTCCCGCACTACTGCATGCATCATAGCGAAGAGAATTTCGCCCAGCCTTTGACCTACGCACCCGAGCGCTGGTTCCCGGAAGAGCGCGAACGAGGGCTCAAGGACGGTTCTGTGCCTGTGTCAGGCAAGGAGTCCGTCAAGATGCTGCCCGCAGTGGGTCTGTCCTATGGCTTTACTCCGTTTGGTGCTGGCCGTAGCGGCTGCATTGGGAAACACTTGGCCTATCAGGAAATGTCCATTGTTTTGGCTCGTCTCATCTGGCTCTTTGACATCCGTCTAGACCCCAGCAGCAACTTAGGAGAAGGGGTGGGCGATGCTAAAGAAGGGCGAGAGTGCAGGAGCGAATTTCAGCTGTATGATCGCTTTGTCAGTTCACAGAATGGGCCAATGCTGCAATTCCGCTATCGGGAGGAATTGGTTGCTTAAGCAAGGGATATGAAGAGCCCATTTTTACGAAATTGTATGATTGCGATTATTTGAACGTATTTTTATTTTGCTTTCTTTTCATCTCATTTTCCCCCCCTCTATAAATGCTCTTATCGTAAGTAGAGTAATGTGAAAAAAGTTGGCCGACGTGCTAGCATACGTCTCCACGTATATATGCATGTTGGTTCAAGAGAAAAAAGATCAATAACTGAATGACCCTGGATTGAGAGTATTAGTGATAAAATTTTAACGCATGATGCTACATACTAGGTTGATCAATCTTCAACAAGCCTGGGATGCTGAATATTTCTGAGCAATATGTTGCCACATGAGGCTTCTCGTATAAGACACAGGCAGCCAACCGACTCGTGTTACTCCCTGGCTCCCTTGTTTCGCTGACCGCCCGACTCACTCGCATAACTCGGTTTGATCGACGTGCTGTTTCAAATTTAACTTTTAGTTGTAGCCCTTGTACGTTATTTTCATATTGTGCTTCTTGAGCAAAATTGCTCAAGGTTTACGACATGGCGCAGCTCATACACTCACGCAACTCATAATATTAGAGCATCGACGTCTTCTCTGCTGCTTCTTCAGTAGCATTCCCCTTTTCTGTATATGTGCAGCACTTGATGCATCATCTCAACATTCTCCGGCAGGCAGTAATCACTTAGAGCCAACATCATAATATGCAAGCTCCATAAAAGAGCGGCAGGCCTCGCACTGACCAAGCAGCTCAAGACTGTTGGTACCGCGGATGCTTCGCTCTGCGTTTGCGCTTTACTGGGGCCGGTATTCCGCATCTTACACCCCTGGGGGCAGTGATGCAACGTGATGATTTAAAATTTCCTCATTGATTGTTGCTGAATGCTAGCATCCAGTGATTTAATAACGGGGTGGATGTAGCAGTTCCGAAGAATGCAACGCTATCAGCTGGATAGTGATGGTGTTCAGCATACAGTAGAATCCTGGAATGTGGGAGACGATGCACTAATTGACGAGACGCTTACCTGCTTGTATTAAGTTGCTACCGAGGATACGGAATAGCGATTCGCTTCACTTATGCTTGTACAGAAATATGGGAACTACCGAATACTTCCACTGAAGTTGAACGCTAATCATGCATGTTGGCTTCGAGATGCTGCTTGCGGTGTACGAGTACGTTCTGCAGCTGGACGGAGAGGGAAACAGTCCCGGGCAAAAGGTCAACGGCGGGCCCGGAGAGTTTTTTAGAAACGGTATCCGAGAAAAAAGGAATGAGTGGGATTGCGCGGAGATCTGGAGGCTCCGAGCCGGCATATCTAGATGGAGCAAGTGAGAAGGATTCTGGCAAAATCCATTATCAAGGAAGGGGAAGAAAGTGAGAGCCACCAATCACCAAGAGGGGAGGGTTTCCAGGAATCGCTGAGCTGTGGGGGTTCCAGGAACAGGGGTGGTGGCTACATGGAATATTTGGGATGATACGTTAGAGTAGGGGGCCTGTCTTTTGATCGTTGGTTGGAACGGGAGTGCGGAATATTGAGGTGTAGAATGGCGCCACTTTTAGTATGCCGACGGATGCTTCTGGCTTTCGAATGTTATGAAAGTGGGAACGATTTGTGTCGTAGGTTCTTTTGAGTGAGTTTTGTAGTGACTTTCCCGGTGATTGAGCTTGTACATGTAAGCAGAGTTGAAGAGGCCGAGGGAGGAGAGTGCCGTGATGGATGAAGATGAGCAGCTGGTCCTAGGCTTTGGTATAAGAATTATACGCCTTGCTTTACGACAAGACAAGGGATTCTATAAGCTGTGGGTGCTGCATGTAAGTCTAATGGAATTGCGCGTTACGAGAACCTGCTTCTCTTGTAACGTTATATGCGTGCTTACTTGGACGGCCAGGGGATAATACCCTGAAGAATCAGCCGTCAGATGGACGTTTTGACATAGAACAATTACCCATTGAGATGGTCAATTACGAATCGCCGTAGAAAAATATTTCGTACATACCTATGTCAAATATTATGTTGTGTTTCCGAACGAGCATCTGATTTAGGCCTTTATCGGCTCAGCCCTTGAAGACAAGGAAAAGATCGAGTGCTCGGCCACAGAGATCAGCCGGTTGGATATGATCCATGAAAATACCTATTTGGGAAAATAAGCTATCGGACTTTGCGGAATGCTAACTACTCAATGAGGTTTACTTTTGGAGTTTGATTGGGCCTCTGATATAGTACGTGGGAATCGTGTTGGCGAATTCTTTGTCGGCATTTGCAATCGCCAATGGCGAGCTTGCGCCTTGGCCACATGCTTCTAGCTCTCTATGTATAGTGCATTGGTGAGCCGGTAGTTTAAACAGTGATTGAATAAAGATCCGTCTTATGTTCATGTTTATATTACTTCACAGGGCTATTAAAAGGCATTCGCACCTGCCTCGGAAGTCTAGCTATGTCCGTTTATATGATGCGTTTGATGCTACCCACAGTAGTCCAATGAGCAAGGATGCATCAATGAGCAGGACGAATAATCAAATTATGTCTTGAAAGCTATACAATTCTGGAAACAGTGATAGCTTGTTCCTCTATTCTCAAGGGTGCTTTGCCGCAGCACGGTTGAACAAGCCCAGTGTGTGAATGATGCTCAACTTGAATTATGTTCTACACTAGTTTTTCTATAAAATGCATGTACTCTAATATCTTCCAAACCAGTGTCCGATACTCTACTTACGGTGATAACGTAAAGCTTGTCCACATTTAAGATGATAGAACAATGTTTTGTGAAGTGATTTTAACTAGCAGTCTCTACAGAGCGTGCGGAGCAAAATATGAACAGTCTTTTCCAAGCGTTAAAACTAATGAGAAAACGTCGCGCTCGCTATACTAATTGAAGACTTGATATTTCGTTAGAAGATGATTATATTCTCAATCAGAGGCTGGAATGAGCCCAAAGTTACTCACGAGGCCAGTAAAGCTGCTTCCAGAAGCAGGAACAAGCGCTGTGCCTATACGAATCCCTTTAATACTTATTGCGGGTACATAAATATTGCATGGAAAATTGATTTCGAGCAGCCCAAGTAGCTCGTCATCTGCTCAGTTTAGATTCTTTTTCAGCAGTTGTTTGCGTAAATATATGCTTAGCACGGTATCAATATTAGCTGTCCCGGTATTCTCAAGTATTCTCCGCTCCGGCAGTGACCCAGTGTCCCATTGAACGACGGTAGATATTTGGTGGAACAATGAAGCCGCTTTCTAGAAACTTCTCTATCGCTCGATCAAGCAACAAACGGCGTGTGGGCGCTTGGGTTACGGATTCACCTTGCGATGATTGCCTGGTGATTTGCCATAAGTGCCTCGGAGGTGTAAATGTGGGTATAGTAGTATCAAAGCACAGGCACATCCACGTTTCAAATCCCGTTTGTGTTGCTCCCAAACGGTCAAACGGCGATCCGAGGGAATGTGTAATGATGAGTACCATCAATTTTTAGATAAAGCAAACGGACATAGAGACAAAATGATGAACTAGATGGTGCAGATATGGAGTTAGGTTTAGCTGTTTGAGCATAAGTTCCTAAGCAACTCGTTCTTCGCCATGGATGGCCTTGCTGGCAAACAAAGGTCGGGATACATCGCCAACTACGCCAATCTTCAGTACCTCGTGAGTTGAGCGTTGGATGCGCGCACGGTACGCCGCAAACGCCCTCCATTATAAGACAAAACTGCTCTTGCAGTAAAGCAACGACTACCGGTCTAACCACCAGCTCCAGCTTTGTGTTCTCCCAAATTGACAAGCCAAATCTTTACGAGGGCTGGAAAACAATAAGATTTAGAAAATGATAAAGCTGAAAGCTACACTGCTTCTGATTAGCAAAGCTATGCGCAATATATTAGCTTGGATAATGGACGGTGACGTATCGCTGGAAGTAAAAAGCTACATGTACAGACCTGGCATATTTGCTCAAAAAGGACAGCTGTCGTAGTAGCAATTTCTCAATAAAAGTTTGCTGGTTGATAAATCTATGGCTTTTGGCGGCGTGTCTTTGGCGAAATTAGTACTTAATTTCCTTTTTCACAGTGCACTTGGAAGAAACAAACGAAACGAAACATCTAGAGGGAAGAGAGATTCAGCTTGGCGCAAAGGCTTCATAGAGTTTGACTCCGCAGAGATCACCACAAGGAAGTCTTCATGGCGCAGTTGGCTAGCGCGTCAGTCTCATATTCTCCATAAATATGATCCAAATCACCAGTTTGGGCCATCTGAAGGTCGTGAGTTCGAGCCTCACTGAGGACATTTTTTTTTCCCAGCGTGGGCTTAAAACGGCCCTTGGATATCATTTTTTTTTCCGAGTTATTAAAGAAACACGTTCAAATACAAAGAAAGCACTGATCAAATCATGACCCGCCCTCCAACTTTTTTTTTTTTTTGTCTTTTCCCTTTTTTTTCTGTTTTCTTATCAACGTGACACAGTCTTGTTTGTCGCAATCATCCGTTTTTACTTGCTGGGTTTGTGGCTCAGGTCTTGATAGGGGAATAACTGGTATCAAGTATGTCCCCTGTGTCGCCAATTTTGGGAAGGTCTTTGAGACCGCATTTTGCTTGGGGTAGTGTTGTCCCTTTGAAGTCTTTATGTTGGCCGCCTAGCAACTGGGCGTCCGCGCCATGAAAGACTATTAGCGGGTGGCACGCCCTGGGCGTCGAGTTCCGAGATGCGTGCCCGTTTACTACATCATTTTAGTTATGTTTAATCATTTGTTGGGGTTTAAGCCATGTGAGCCTTGGCGACTTATATTTGCGATAGGACAACGCAATTATAGATTGTCGCCTAGTTTGACGGATATGAGTACTGGCCATCGCTTACCTTCTTGGATGATGAAGCGGCAGCGGAACCGGAGCCGCCGCCCGTGAATCTTCGCGCAATGTCCTTTGCTTTGTTCGCAATGGTAGGTTGGCGTCTCTTGAAGCACTTCTCGCAGGGATCGTCCTCTACGTAGTCTCTAGCCTCGGTGAATTCACCACAGGTTTCGCCCTTCTTAGCCTTTTCGCAGGGCACCCTCAGCGTTTGCAAACGCTTCTCGCAAATGGGGCAAAAACAACCAATGTAAGTGCACATTGTTGAATCGAAACTGGTTCAAGTGACGGATTTCTTGTGGTTGAGTTGGTGAGTAAGCTGGTGAGCTGGTGAGCTGGTGAGCTGGCAGATGGTGTCTTGGTTGCAATGAAGCCTTTCTTATCGAACAGAAAAACGTGGGAGTGGGAGCACCTCCTTTATAATTACGAGCTTTGGAAGCCGTTTGACTGTATTAAACCTAATTTCGCGGCTTTGTGCATCGTTGTTCACTCGTAGTGTGACTGAGAGCCACAATCTTTGTCGTTTGTTCGTTGTGATTCACTTATGATCCACTCTCCTGGTGAAGAGACGATTTGATGCAGTTAAATTATTCTTGTTGATAGCAGTCACTCCGCCAGGAAACCCTTCTTTGGTAGTAGAATCGGAGTGGTGAATGGCTCGTCTCCTTGACAAATATCGCATCAGAAAGTGATCATAGCAATGTGGGCTGGTGAGTGGGTAGTAATAATTGTTACTCTCCAACGGAAAACAAATTTAACAGGGAAAAGTTCTGGTGTTATTCACTCGTCGTGGTCAGAAATCTGATGTATTGAATCGTAGTTGTTGAGATGTACGATAGTATGCAAATAACACGAGCTGAGCTGAGCCTCCTTCATTGAGAGACTCTCGTACCGGTCGACCACTGGCAAGCCTTGTCTACTCGCCCTTTTCTAAAACTTATTGGTAACAACTTTAATTGCTAAAAACTTACATTTAAGTAGCTATTATAGCGCTGTCGTAATATTATTGAGAGACGCTCAGTCGGTCGCCTGCCACTCAGTAGAGGCTACCTCTGTAATGAGTCCGCAACTCCAGTCTGCCAGTAATTGTTATGCCTGAGGGCACTGACCTTTCACATCTATGGTATTTGCTACTATAAGATTATTCCTAGACCTATTATGCAAATGTAAGCTGTTATTGAACTTTAGTAAATCGTACCTCGATAAATGGCACATTACACTTCTCTTAAGATTTGAAGCGGCCGAAATGCCAATGGCCTCTGACTAATCGCTTGCTTAGCTTGCCCTCATGATGTATGTTGAGGGTCCAACTCGTTTCTCTTGCCGTGGCATTTTACTTCCACACTTGTTCACTACGGCGCATAGTTACTCCAGGGAATATCTCATATCTACCATCTACTTCACCCTTGTATATTTTGACTAAGATAGCAATGATGCCATTGTTTCCAGGGCTTTTGATTCTTTAGGAAGCGATTACGTGTTTATTCCGGGTTCCATCACCTGTCACTGTTGTTGTCTAATACCTACTCACAAGGTCGGGTGCATACGATAGCAAGCGCTCAATCACAGTATCTAGACTATAGCAACGAGATCATTGTGGTAGCACGGTGCCATCTAATGCTAATAAGGCTCCTTCAAGATTTTAATGAAGTATGGAATATTCACTTATACACCTATCCATTCCTCATGACTTGATGTGAAGATCACGGAGGTGGGCTATCTGGCGTCCTATTGACCATGCGCAAAAAATGCCGCCCATCTGTGAGCAACTTCCCCCAAATTTCTACGTTAGAATGAATGCTGATGATAATGAGAATAGAGTTCAATGAATGTGTATTATAACGGCACGCTGATAAGTTTATGAAGTCGCAGTTACAATTAGAAGCGTGAAATAATGAATGGAGCGGAAGGTTATATGAAGAGGTATATGATCAGATACGCAATCCGAGGCGCTTAACATTTAACAATTCGTACTCCTATCCATGTAGTCTTAGAGCTACTTCTTTGGAAATACAATGATCATATCAATATGATGGAGTACATACATGTATATCGTAGTATCCGGCTTGAAACGCCGGCAGAGTGGCGTTTAACATCAATCATCTCTGTCCAAGACTCAGGCGCAATTAGGCGAGAAAATGGCGTGACCATATTTTAATTTCTGAACGTGCTTGATCTACTCCAAACCGAGGCTGGATCTGACCCAGATCCTGTAAGGGATGCATATAGATGTATCAATACCATTGGACAGTGAATGAGCGCACCTAAGCTACTCGACAGTTGTCACGGCTGCCGGAGGCCTACAGACTGCCTATCGGTACTACATTATGTAGCTACATACTACCAGTAGAGTAAATTTGAATCGTCGAGACCATTCGCCTTATCAAGGAATATATTAAGTTCGTGATCAACACTTGGGCAGCAACTGTTCGTCGTTAACGCAGTCCCTCCAAGGAGATTTACATTCGTTTCCTTGTCAGCAAAGGTAAAACTACGCGATTGACAAGCAATACCAACACATGGGAAGACATTGTCGCGTCGTGGCCGATTGCCTTTTAGCTTCGGGATCCAGATTCACATCCAACTCGCTGATTCACTCGGCTTATAATAATATCCTTACGCTTCGTAGTATATTACTGTGATCCCAGGGTCTTGAATGCGGATGAATCAGCATTCGGGTTATACAAGGTAAGCCGTCCAGGGAGAAGATGAAGTACACATTTGTTACACGTCCATGTCCGCAGATACATTTTCCATGCGGCCCAATGCGAAGCGCCTGTCGCGCAGCTCATTTGTTATATGCTACAAGACTCAGTTTGACTCTCCGCATCGCGGCTGCGAAAATGCATACGCCTCCGGGTAGGCATATGAGACTAGATGCTTCCAGTAACCGAGCTACCGTGAGCCATGGCCAATTTGTAGTTCTACTAGCCCATATGAGACTATACAAGCCGAAGAATACTAAATACGGCGATTAATGTACCCCGTCCACTTATAGCCGATGAAGCCTTGCACAATTGGAGTGCGCATTTAGGGATCGGCTGGCGTGGCTTGATCTTTAGAGCATATGTATTTGCTGCTGCCTGGTAAAATGTATCTTGCTCATACCGCTGAGTCGTCGTACTCACCCAGCAGAGTCAGCCAAGACCAGCCCGGTGTCTTATACTGAGACATGCTTGAGAGGCGGTCATGCGGTGGACAAAAAACATCGCCGGTCTGCCACTATAAATTTGTATTTGATAGGCGGCGGTGATTTCTTCCCACCCCTTAGCGGTCTATTGAATCCTTGCTTTCACAGTCATGCGGTGTGAAAGAAATGCGAGACACCCCGCCATGCACTGCAAATGTTGCAACCAAGTTTTCCTCGAGATAACTCCAGCAACTTGATCTATTTAGCTACAAAGACTTGAATACAAATCTTTAAGTGGTATTATAGTATGAAAAAAAAAAAAAAATGCAGAAAAGTTTTTGGTCTTGGTATTGCTAAAAATCTTGTGTAGAACGGTGCTGGTATAAATCTTGCCCCGTTGCCTCCACACCCTTTTCCCGATGCAATCGTAAAGCGATGGTGGCTAGCTGAAACAGAGACACTGAGCGTGACTGGTTTGGGGCCTATAGGATGGCGATTTCTTCATATTTTAACCAAGAAATTGTTCCGCCTCAGGATGTGCCATTCACCATGACGGTCATTATGCTGCCACATCGAGGCATGTATATACCAAGGGTACCTACCTATGTATCGTTCGTGTCATTGCCATCTAATCACATTGCAAGGAGCTTGTAATCCAGGGAGAGAGTAGTTTCTTCGCCTGAATCATCCCTTCAAGCAGGTATACCACATGAGACTGGAGTATAAAGACCGGGAAGCGCCAAGGACGATTCCAACGTAATATCTCTCCGCCAGCACCTGTCAGACAAGCGGCCGGCGTCCCAAACAGGCAAAGGTGGCAAAGTTGGGATAGTCTTTGAATTGGCGTCTGACGGTTCAGTGGGGACTTTCAGCCCCAAATCCACTTGTATGCGCTTGTAAGTTGTGCCATACTTAAATGCGGAAGCGATCTGGCCCAGCCGGATAGGGGTCCCTTGCCACGATTGTCTCGCAGTGGGCCGAGAGAGCAAACAAATCATGATGGAGCGATGGGAAGGGCTGCTGTGGCTGCATCCTCTCCTTTTGCGGTGCATTGCTAGGCTCGGGAGCGGGAAATTGTACGCCAGCCCCCGGTAGATGAAGTATCTGCTGCTCTTGTGCGGAGTAAGAGTCCGTAGACAGCTATCATGTCCTGGAAGCCTTGTTCTGGCTGGTGGCCTTTGTAAGAAAGCAGGGAGGGCAAGATGCTACGGCAACGCGATACACCTGCATGCACACAAAACGCGTCCTTGTAAAGCCTACCCGGAACCATCATTCAGCCTGCTTCATACCGCTCTTGCGTATATATTGCAACATGTCAAGCTTCAGATGGAAATGGTCATGTTGTAGCGTACACGCGCTGACGGGCGGCGAGGTGTCACTTATAACATTGAGGCTGCTGCGTTGATACCGCGAGAAGAATATCAGGATCTGTAGAACCACGCGCAGTGGTAGTATTTGCCAGTAGATAGTGTTTGCTACGGTTTTATTTATATCCTTTGTGCGCATCAACAATGAGTCTGGAGAACTCAGGCTTCCTATTATACGTGAACCTAACCTGTACGCCTATCAAGTGGCATAGTGATGCTAATAATCACAATCAATCGCTTAGATTGGATCTACACATATTTTACACAGCAAAGCCAATATTCAGAAATAGATATTCACCCCACAACGCATTTGTTGTGTTTCAAACGCAATCGATGGCACAATAGGGTAGCTTTCGTGATTCCACGATGGCCTCTGAATTGCTGTGGCCATCTCAGCCAAAACACTAATGCATGCATGGTCAGAAGGGACGGAGCTCAGATCAACAAAGGAATTTGACCAATCATAGGCTTTCTCTCACCGATATTGTACCGCTTCACTCATCTCTCATTTCCTAGCCCTGCCGCTTTGTGGCAAGGCGCGTCCATGTTGCTGTATTAGTGGCCGACACGCGAGACATCAGGAGAGAAGGCCCTTGTCAGTTTTACCCTAGCTGGATGTAGTAATACTTGGTCACATATCATCCTACTGGGTCCTTTTGGCGCAAGGGAGGAGCCGCTGTTTCGCATGTTAATACTGTAGCTCAGGCAGGCGATTATCGCTGGTCGATCCGACTTGTCTGTCTTGGTCTACGAATCTTGACGGATGGTGCTGCACGAACAGAGGACGAGTACCTATTCCTGCCGACACCTATCCAATCGATATACTGTACAAGACATTATTAGAAATCTGTTACTACTGCTACAGCTGACAGACATCTTGGAGTACGTTCCTTGCATTAACAATTTGTGGGCTCTCCTGCATTTAGCTGATCTTTCGCCTTGTCATTGGTGTGAGCACTTTGTCCATCGTTCAAATGTAGCCGTATGTACTTTCTTGATCCACAAGTCTAAGAAATAGTGCTAATATTAGTGTTGATGGCCGGGAGGAACCGATTCCGTGGTTGCACACAGGAGGCGCGCAACCGCTATGGATACCCCTGCTGATACGAGCATCTATTCATCATACTCGTGAGACGTAATAAGTACTTTGAATGCTATCTTAGTAATACCGCATGCACTAAGAAACCAGCGGGAGTCTGCATTTCTTCCCTTATAGTAGTTTACGAACCGTGACTCTCCTCTTGTTGGACTCTTCCAGTCAAGCTGCTCGTTTGTTCTACGACTACGTAGATGTGCTGCGTTCAAGCACTCTGTTACTGCTTGACCGAGGAGCCTTATATACTAACTGAATTCTTTGCCCGGATAGATTATCATTTCATTTGGAAGATCTTGGTCTTTTCTGAGAGCCAACCATTCCGATACTTTTAATACTTAATATCTGTCAGTACAAAGAAAACAAAAACAAGAGAGTGATCTCGGATATAAGGTTCATCTACACCTATGATATCCCATTCAGTAGACTAATCGATCTCTATAACAGGAAGCTCTAAGCATTAGGGCGACGACCGGGTAAACAGCGACATCATAGACCGGAACGAAAAGAAAAAAAAAAGAGACATACTATATGCGGATTTAGAAAAAATGGCGTCGATTACTACTTATAATAATGAGGATCAACCTCACACTCCAATTGCCATTTGTGGCATCAGCCTTCGCCTTCCCAGAGGCATTTGTAACGTCGATCAATTCTGGGAGTCGGTCGTCAACGAACACGGCTCTCATGGGTCGGTGCAATTGGATGGCAACGAGGATGGCCATGACTTGAAGCAAGGTCTGCACCCAATTGATGCCTCGCTCTTTTCCATGACCGATGGGGAAGCCAAGAGCTGCAGCCCACAGCAGCAGATGCTCTTGGAGGTGACTCGCGAGTGTCTTGAAGATGCGTGCGAGGTCAATTACCGGGGCGAGGATGCTCTGGTGGGCTGCTATGTTGGTGTCTCCAACCAGGATGATGCATCGGTGGTTTCATCCAAGAACGATTTGAAGGGCCCAAGGTACGTTTTCAAGAGCATTGCTCTCTGACATACAGATTCTCTAAACTACGTGGCTCTCTGGCTAACATATCACTTTCATCAGCATGATCATCAATTCCTCCCTTGTGGCCTTGCATGAGGCTTGTTGCGCAGTTCGATCCGGAAATGCCAAGTCTGCAATTGTTGTGGCTTCTAGTGTGATGCCAGTGTTCGAGGATGGCGCTGAAAAGGCCAAAGCTGTGTCCGCTGTATATATCAAGACGCTGCCTAATGCCATTCGAGATGGCAACCCGATCCGCGCTGTGATCCGCGCGTCCACTGCAGCAAGCATTGAGGTTTCTCATGACCAAGGTGCTGCAGTCAAAGCATCTGAGAAGTTGATTCGCGACGCCTATGCTGCCGCCGGCTTGGACACCCATTCGACACTCCTGGTCCAGGTAAGTAAAAAGCCAATCATTCGAATTGACAATCAACACTGTACTGACCAGACCAATAAACAGCGCGATGGAGTCAGTGATAGTGTCTCGAGCGAAATGTCTGCTATTAGCAACGTTTTTGGCGATAATGGACTCTATCTCGGCGAGGGTGCTCTTGGCCTTGTGAGCCTTATCAAGGCCGTGGCCACTTTGGAGAACCGAGTGATTCCTCCAACCGCTACTCTTAGTAAGTTGCAAGTCTCTGAGAAAACTTGGAATTGGCCCACTGACAGCCAAATAGCCTCTATCGCTCATGAAAAACTCATTGTGGCTGTAAACCCTACTCCTTTTGCATCCGATCATGCTGAAAGAATTAGCATCAACTCTGTTGACGCTGAGGGATACAGCGCCCATGTTATTATTGACTCTTATCCCAAATCGCCCTCGTGTACATCTGACTCTCAGCCGCAACTTGTTCTTTTCTCTGCACATAATTCACCTTCTTTGGCTAAGCAAATGGAACTCCACCGCGAGTATGCTCAGGCGCACCCAAAGAACATTGTTGATATGGCATATACGCGAGCCATGCGGCGCGAGGCTCTGGAATATAAAGCGTTTTCCATTCTCTCTAATTCTTCTTATACCAATACTTCGAATTTTGTCAAGTCTTCTGCGAAGACTTTGTCCATTGCTATGATCTTTAATGGCCAGGGTGCTCAGTGGGCAGGAATGGGCAGAGAGCTCATTTTGAGCGACCCAGATTTCAAGAAGGACATTGAGAAGATGGATAATGTCTTGAGGGGATTGAAGCTACCAGCTACTTGGTCGATTAAGAAAGAGCTTCTCCGCGATGCTACTGATCCCGACAACCGGATCAATTCGTCGCAGCTTTCCTACCCTCTCAGTACGGCGCTGCAGATTGCCCTAGTCAACCGTTTCGAACGACTTGGAGTTGTGCCAAAGGCAGTCGTTGGTCATTCCAGTGGTGAAATCGCCGCAGCTTATGCTTCGGGTTTTCTCTCTTTCAGAGATGCCATCGCCATCGCTTATTACTACGGCCATGTCACTACTAAGAGCCAGAAGGATGGCTCTATGGCCGTGGTCAGTTTGAGCGTGGAGGATGTGAGTGGCTTCCTGGAGGAAGGCGTAGTGGTTGCTTGCGAAAACTCTCCTACTAGCACTACCATTTCTGGCGACAGCGAGGTTGTAGAGCGAGTGCTCAAGTCTATCAAGACTACCAAACCCGACGTGGCTACTCGTACTCTGCGCACCGGCGTTGCCTATCATTCTCACCACATGGCTCTGCTTGCGGACGAGCTTCGTGGCCTCTTGGAGAACGAAAAGGTTGCGTCAAAGGCAACGAAGAAGAACAAGGCTGTTTTTCTGTCCAGTGTGAGTGACAAGGTTTTGAAAAAGCAGAGCGAATTCGGTGCTGCTTATTGGATCTCCAACTTGGTGTCCAGAGTCCGATTCAGCACTGCTGTTTCCAAGCTTCTCACCAGGTCGCCCGGAGAGACTCTGTTTCTGGAAATCGGACCACATTCTGCGCTCTCAGTCCCCGTATCTCAGATATGTGCGGCTGCAGATGTTCAGTGCAACTATGTGTCGTCCCAGACTCGCGGAGTCGATAGTGCGGTGAGCTTCCTCTCTGCTGTTGGAAGGCTGTGGCAAGAATCAGTTTCGCTGAATCTGGCCCCGTTGTATACCAACGGTAAGGCAATCGCTGGATTGCCCCAGTATCCCTGGAGCCAAGAGAATACAGACGAGAGCGTTGATGCCACTGGTCTTTCTCACCGTGAGAAAAGGGCACGTATTATTGCGGAAGCTAGCTCTCTAGAGAGCGAGCTTGCAGACGATGAGATCCCGACGACAGAGATGGAAGTGGTTCTTCGGGCTCTCTGGGTTGAAGTTCTTGAAGATGTGATCCAGATCCGCAAACAAGACATTGGAAAGAAGCACAGCTTCTTCATGCTTGGTGGCGACTCTCTAACAAGCATTGAATTGGTCACTGTTGCTTACCAGCATGGCATTCAACTCAGCCCCGCTGCAATCGCTGATAATTCTGCACTTGGCAAAATGGCAGCTGTGGCCACTATCGATGAGAGCAGTGCAGCAATGGCCGAAGTGGAACCCTTCAGCCTGGTGACTCAGGATAAGCTTGAAGACATCAAGAAGCAGATTCGAGAAGAGTGCAAGCTTAAAACGAACGAAGTGATTGAGGATACCTATCCCTGCACAACTCTCCAGGAAGGTTTTATGGCTTTGGGAATGAAGCAACCTGGCTCCTACATTCACAGGGTGGTGTACAGGCTGATGCCTGATATTGACATCGATCAGTTCAAAGCGTCTTGGGAGGCTACTATCAGTCAGTGCGGTAGTTTGCGTACGCGGATTATGCTTTTCGATGGTCGAGCTCTCCAAGCTGTCGTTGCCGGAGACACTGCTTGGGAACACCCTGCGCCGGGTATGGATGTGCAAGCCTATCTCAAAGGAACAAGAAGTGTTGGAATGAGCTATGGCCAGCGTCTGAGCAGACATGCTCTGGTCCGAGAAAGCAATGGCGATGTTTACTTTGTATGGATTATTCACCACGCAGTGTTTGATGGTCTTACCATGAGAATTGTTCTGGATAATGTCTATCACAATTATCGCGGGAGTGACTCCAAAGCTTTGCGCCCATACTCCAACTTCATTCGCTATGTGGAATCTATCGACCCTGCTGCTTCTGCCGAGTATTGGAGAAAAGAACTTGATGGCGCTCAGGGCGCCCAATTCCCGTCTGCCAAGCTATCTGCCATCTCTGAAGATAGAGTTATGAAGAGAAAGATGCCTTTCGAGAACACAAAGTCTGCTTCTGCTACCACCGCTACGGTTCTCCGTGCGGCGTGGGCTCTTCTCCTTGCGCGCTACTGCGATTCTGACGATGTGTGTTTCGGCACGACCTTGTCTGGTAGACAGGCGGCGGTACCTGGGCTGAATGAGATTCCTGGACCCATGGTTGCGACCGTTCCAATCCGTGTCAAGATTGAACGCGGCATGACAACATCGGCATTTATGGAGAAAATCCAGACTCAAGCTTCGGAGATGGTGGCCTACGAACAGTATGGTCTCCAGAACATTGCAAAGCTGAACCAAGATGCTGAAGAAGCTTGCAATTTCTCCAATTTGATTGTTATTCAGCCGAACAGCCATTTGACTTCCAGTGCTGATACTGCCTCTGACGCGATTCTGCAGCAAGGACCAGCTGAGAAAGCTCTCTCAGAAGAGGCTATGCGCAACTACCTCAACTATCCTCTTGTTTTGCAGCCTCGCATTGGCGAGGACAGCATTGAGTTGGAGTGGACTTATTACGCTGATGCTGTTCCTGACAGCCAAATTGAGGCGCTATGTTTCCACTACGAACACATTGTCCAGCAGTTGCTTTCTCCCAGCGATATGCTGCTCAGCTCTCTGACGGTCTCTGGCCCGTGGGACTTGGAACAATCTCTCAAAAACAATGCCGAGACACCTGAAATTGTCAAATTGTGTCTGCATCAAGTTATTGAGAGACAGGCCGAAGAGCGACCTAGATCTCCTGCGATCCAAGCTTGGGATTTGGAACTGACCTATGAGCAGCTAAACTGCGCTGCCAACCGCCTTGCTCATTATCTCATGGAGACTTGTGGAGTCGCAGATCAAGATTTTGTACACGTATGCTTTGAGAAATCGGCTTGGTTTTTCGTCTCTATTCTCGCAATCAGCAAAGCTGGTGCTGCTTGGATCCCTCTGGATCCCTCACATCCATTTCAGCGACAGCAGCAGGTCGTCTCGCAGACCAAAGCGGCTCTGGCCTTGGCTTCCTCCAGCAATGCTGAGATGTGCTCCAAGTTAGTCGAACGCGTTGTCGAAGTGTCGTCTATTCTGGATGAGCAGCTGGCCAAGACGGAGTTGAGCTCTGCGCCCACGCGCGTCGTATCGCCATACAATGCTTCGTACGTTATCTTCACCTCAGGGAGCACGGGAACCCCAAAAGGTATAGTCATGGAGCATATGGCGCTTTGCACGTCACAAACTGCCTTCGCCAAGCGCCTAAGAATGACATCGGATGTGAGAATGCTGCAGTTTGCCTCTTATACCTTTGACATGTCTATTGCTGAGACGGTAAGCTCTTGGGTTATGGGCGGCTGCGTCTGTGTTCCATCTGAGCACACCAGGATGAATGACCTCACAGGCTTTATCAATGAAATGAAAATCAACGGGGCCATCCTGACTCCCTCTTTCGCACGGACGCTGACTCCCAGCCATGTGCCTGGCTTGGAGCTGCTCCTAGTCGGTGGCGAGGCCGTTGGACGAGACGTGTTTGAGACCTGGTTTGGCAAAGTGCGATTCTTTAATGGCTGGGGTCCTACCGAGACTTGTTGTTGCTCAGCCTTACATGAGTGGAAGAGCTTAGAGGAGTCTCCCTCGACAATTGGCAGCGCAGTCGGTGGCCACTGCTGGATAGTTGATCCACAGGATCCCCAGCGATTGGCTCCTATTGGAACTCTCGGTGAGCTTGTCATCCAGGGACCGACCCTTCTTCGCGAATATCTAGCCGATGTGGAAAAGACTGAGGCGTCAGTGGTCCGGAACCTTCCTGAGTGGATGCCGAACCGGACTGCCACACATTGGAACCGATTCTACAAGTCTGGTGATTTGTGTCGATACAACGCAGATGGTACAATCGAGTTTGGGTCCCGAAAGGACAGTCAGGCCAAGATTAGAGGCCTGCGAATTGAGCTTGGGGAGATTGAACACCATATACAGGAGTCCTTGGAAGGCGTTAAGCAAGTCGTCGTTGATATCGCAAAGGGAGACGGGGGCGAAATTCTTGTGGCCTATTTTTGCCTTTCTGAGGAAACACGCCCTGCTGGTAGGAACCTCGAGACGAGCGTCAAGGATGTGATTGCTCCAATGACTGCTGAGCTCCAAAGTCAGCTCTCCGTCCTGGTTGGTCGACTTAACATAGCGCTCCCTCGTCATATGATTCCAACCCTATTTATTCCCTGCAACTTTATGCCATTCGTCACTTCGATGAAAATGGACATGAAACTCCTACGTCTTGCAATATCTAATCTTGGTAAGGAAGACATTGCGAGGTATTCCCTCGTCGATGGCAAGAAACGTGCACCGGAAACAGACATGGAGACTCGAATCCAGGGAATCTGGGCCGACCTCTTGAAGCTCCCTGCCAGTTCAATTGGTAGGGACGATAGTTTCCTAAGAATGGGCGGTGATTCGATTGCCGCCATTTATTTCGTGTCTGCTGCCCGTGAGGCTGGGATTTCGATTGCCGTCAAGGATGTTTTCGATGACCCTCGTTTGTCCGAAGTGGCTTCCAAGGCCGCTCTTGGTAAGGATATGGGCCAGTCTTCCCACATCAAGCCATTTAGTCTACTTGGAGACTCTTTGAGCAAATTCATGCATAGTGATGCTGCTAGGGCCAGCTTTGGCCTTGAGAAGCATCAGGCAATCGAAGACGCTTACCCCTGCACCCCTCTCCAAGAGGGTCTCATGGCTCTCACTGCCAAGCAGCCGGGCTCTTACATCTCACACTGGTTTTACCGTATACCTAAATCTACTGATATTGCCCGATTCAAGACTGCCTGGCAAGAATCTGTGGAGCTTATCGCAACCTTGCGGAGTCGTATCATACTTGAAGATGGTCTTGCGGTGCAAGCTGTGATTAAAAACAACGGCTCGTGGGAGGATACTACCGGCCATGATCTTGAGTCTTACAAGCGAGTGATCCCTAAGCTTGAAATCGGATATGGAACTCCTCTTACTCGCTTTGCTCTTGTCCAAGATCAAGATGATGTCTACTTCGTATGGATCATTCATCATGCTATCAATGACGGCTGGAGCGCGCGCATTGTCTTGGACAACGTCTTTAACAGTTACCATGGCCAGAAATTGTCCCCCATAACTCCTTATTCCAACTTTGTCAACTACCTTGGCCAAATCGATGACGATGCTGCCGCCAACTTTTGGCAAACCAATCTATCTGGCGCCCAGAAGCCAATCTACCCAGCACCCGGAAATCCCCTCGCTGCTGATGGCTCCGATGGCGCGGTACATGTGGTGGATCGCTTGATGTCTACTGAAGGTCACAAAGATACCTCAACTACAATGGCTACTATACTACGAACTGCATGGGCGCTTGTACTGGGACGACGTTGCGAGGCCAGCGACGTGTGCTATGGTGCCAGTGTTTCTGGTCGCCAAGCAACCATGAGCGGTCTTTTATCGACCCCTGGAGCTGTCATTGCCACTATTCCAATCCGAGTTCACCTAGGGGCAGATAAGCCTGTAAAACAACTGCTTCATGAAGTCCAGGCCCATGCGCTAGAAATGATTCCTTTTGAGCAATATGGTTTACCCAGCATCTCAAAGCTTAGCCCTGAAGCTCGGGAAGCCTGCGACTTCACATCATTGCTGGTTGTTCAGCCAAAGGAACAAGACAGCGTCATTTTCAACAATACAGACGGATTGTTGCAGTCTGGAAACGATGAGGACCAGTTAATGCTTGAATCTATGAACAATTATTTCAACTACCCATTGGTCATGTTTAGCTTCATGGCCGAAGAGAGCGTGAACCAGAGATTCTTGTACAATCCAGATATAATGTCTGAGGCAGAAGTGGAGGCTCTTTCTTACCAGTTTGAGTATGTTGTTCAACAGCTTTTAAGCCCTGATGATAAGCTGGTCAGGGATATATCTCTTGTCGGCGAGAGAGAGATCCAACATGCCGCCGACGCATCGCTCTACTACCCAGCCACTGAATCTTGCACCCATTGGGAGATTTACAAGCAGATCGAGGCCAATCCAGATGCCCCTGCAATTGACTCTTGGGATGGCAAGTATACCTACGGCGAGGTTGGTACTTTGGCCTCTCGCCTAGCAGCCAAACTGCAGAGTCTTGGAGTCGGCCGTGATACGCTTGTCCCCATTTCGTTCCCCAAGTCTACTCCTGCCATGATCACAATGGTTGCCATTCAGATGGCTGGGGGTGCTCTTGTGCCTCTTGATCCTGCGGCTCCACTAGCCCGTCTGCAAAGTATTGTTTCGGACACGCAGTCCAAGCTTATCGTTACTCATCCTTCTCTTGAAGAGAAGCTTCGAGAACTCGGCGTTGACCTCCTGATTGTTGATGATTTAGTTTTGCATCAACTTCCAGACCCCGAGACCAAGTTCATCACATCCGGTGCCACGCCTGATAGTCTCTACGCAGTTTTGTTTACATCCGGTTCTACGGGCAAACCTAAAGGTATTCGCATTCCGCATAGCAGTCTCTGTTCTGCAAGCGATGCGCATGCTGCTAGCACCGGCGTGGGGCCTGGAGCCAGAGTGTTTCAGTTCTCTGCATATACCTTTGACGTCGGTGTTCTTGATGTCTTGATTACGCTGATGCGTGGTGGTTGTGTGTGCGTGCCATCCGAGCATGATCGTATCCACAACATTGCCGGTGCGATCAATACTCTTCGGGCCAACTGGGCTTTGTTGACACCCTCTGTTGCCGACATGATCAACCCAGCCGAAGTACCTTGTCTGACTACTCTCAGTCTGATTGGCGAGGCCATTTACAAGAAAAACTCGGAGAGATGGAAGGGCTATACTGATCTGCATGGTCTCTATGGTCCCGCCGAAGCATCTGTCTGCGCTTGGAACTCAGACATACACAATGGACCTTCTACCAACCTGGGCTTCCCGCTCTCTAGTGCGTTCTGGGTTGTCGAGGCTGACGATCCAAGCCGCCTTGTGCCCATTGGCTGCATTGGTGAGCTGCTCATTCAGAGCCCTATCCTTGCTTACGGCTATCTCAACGCCGACGCCAAGAATAACGCCAACTGGCTGGAAGATATGACATACGATTGGCTTCCAGCTACTGGCCCAAAACGCGCCTATCGAACTGGTGACATGGTCCGCCGTAATCCCGACAAAACCTTTGAGTATATGGGTCGAAAGGACAACCAGGTCAAGATTCGTGGTCAGCGCGTTGAACTGAGTGAAATCGAATACGTCGTCTTGGCCAACTTGCCAGGCCTGAAACAGATCGTGGTCGACATGATTAACAACCAAGAAGCCGGACTTAGCCTTGTTACCTATATGTGCTTCAGCGATGATACCAGAGGCAGCAGCGGCGACCTAGATGGAATGTTCCTAAGTGTAACACCTGAGATGAAGCGGCAATTCTCTGAGATGCTTAGCCAGCTCAGCATCTATCTGCCTCAATATATGATTCCCACCATCTTTGTTCCGTGCAGCTTCATGCCTCTGAACACATCTGGCAAAATGGATCGTAAAGCCTTTAGGGCCTGCGCGGCCGTTCTTAGCAAGGAGGAGCTCGTGGCCTATACTCTTTCTGACGAAGAGGACAAACAGCCGCCTGAGACGCCAATGGAAGAAAAGCTGCAGCAAATATGGGCAAAGACGCTCAAGGTTGCTCCTGAGTCCATTGGCCGCGGCTCCAACTTTTTGCGCTTGGGCGGTGATTCTATTGCTGCCATCTATAGCATTAGGGCCGCCACCGAAGCTGGTATCATCTTGAGTGTTAAAGATATCTTCGATGACCCCAGACTGTCAAAAGTTGCCGCGAAAGCTGTCGATAATAGTGGCCTTGCAGGTCAACAGAATGCCGCCCCCGAGCCTTTTAGCCTTGTCGATACAGCCCTGCGCAGCTGGGCATTGAGTGATGAGCTCCGCAGCGTTTGCAACCTGCTCCCTCACCAATCCGTTACGGATGTCTTTCCCACTACTGGCTTTCAGGAAGGTCTTATGGCGATGTCCGTGAAGCATCCTGGTTCATATATTGCCAAGCATGTTTACAAGATCCCCGAGCACGTTGAACTTGAGCGCTTCAGAAATGCCTGGGAAGAAACCGTGAAGATGTGCGACATATTGCGCACTAGAATTGTACTTCATCAAGGATACTCTGTCCAAGTCATCATCAACAATGATATTGCTTGGGATTCAACCCCGGGCGAGGACATGGTTGCTTATATCAACGCAACCAAGGGCATTGGGATGACGTATGGTTCACGCCTTTGCCAATATGCCATCGTAGAGGAGCCTAGTGGTTGTAGATATTTTATCTGGACGATTCACCATTCCGCATTCGATGGATGGACGATGCAAGTTATTCTTGAGACTTTACAAGGTGTCTATCGCGAGCAGAATGTTTTAGCTCCTCGAGCCTTTTCAGAATTCATTCGTTACGTGTCTGAGACTGATCAAGCTGAAGCCAAAGACTTTTGGTCGTCTCAACTCAAAGACGCTAAGCGAGCTGCTTTCCCTGCCAGTAATTCATCGACTACCGAATCTATCACTCGAGTTGTGAAGAAAAGAATCTCCTTTACAATCCTAGAGGAGACTTCTATTACAAAGCCAACCCTGCTACGTGCCGCTTGGGCTATTGTGCTCGGCAAATACAGCGATACGGATGACATCTCTTTCGGAACCACTGTTTCTGGTCGTCAAGCTCCTCTGGCTGGAATAACTGAGATTGCTGGCCCTGCAGTGGCAACTGTTCCCGTAAGAGTTCAGCTTGACGGTTCCAAATCAGTCGCCCAGTTTCTTCAGGATATTCAGACTCAGGCTTCTGAAATGATAGCTTATGAGCAGTTCGGGCTTCAGAACATTGCAAAGACCAGCGAGAGTGCTCGCGAGGCCTGTGACTTTTCTAGCTTGTTGGTCGTTCAGCCTGGCCAGTTCTTGCAGCACGGTGAGGAGAGCACAGACGCAGTTCTGGTTAGTGCCCACCACAGTGAGATCGCTGAAGGAGAAGTAATGCACAACTACTTTACCTATCCCCTGATTATAGAAGGCGTTTTATACGAAGACTACGTGGAGTTGCTTGTAATCTACAACGCCAGCGTCCTTGCCGAGCCTCAAATCACTGCTCTGTGCCACCATTTTGAGCATGTGACGCAGCAACTTTCTAATCAAGACGACCTTTTGCTGAGCGGTATTTCGGTTGCTGGTTCTTGGGATATGGAGCAGAGCTATCAAGCAAATTATGAAGCTGCTGAGATTATTGACTCCTGTATTCACGAATTGGTCGAGAAACAAGCGATGGCGCGACCTGATGCCCTCGCTATTTCCGGCTGGGATCGAGCTTTTACATACGCTGAATTGAACGAGGCTGCCAACCGATTAGCTCACCACCTTACTCAAAGTTATTCCATCAAGGCCGACGACCTGATACATGTCTGCTTTGAAAAGTCTGCATGGTATATAGTTTCTATTCTCGCAATCAACAAGGCTGGTGCCGCCTGGGTTCCACTTGATCCCTCCCATCCAGAGCAGCGTTTGCGCCAGATCGCCAACCAAACCCGCGCCAAGATTGTCTTGACTTCGCCTGCGAGCGTGGATGTCTGTTCTAGTCTTGACATGTCCGTCGTGGAGGTCAGTCCGGTCTTTGACGAGATGCTGATCAAGTCTGGCATGCCGAGTGCAACTGGGCCTGCCGTTACTGTGACACCTCGCAACATTGCCTACGTTCTCTTCACATCCGGCTCAACGGGCACGCCAAAGGGATTGGTCATGGAGCACCGCTCAGTGTGCACCTCGCAAACTGCTATTGGCAAGAGACTTGGGTTAACGGCTGACGTCCGCATGCTGCAATTTTCCGCCTTCGTTTTCGACGTTTCTATTGGCGAAATTATGGCTTCTCTAATTTCAGGAGCCTCTGTACATGTTCCCGATGATCACAGCCGCTTACACAACTTGTCAAGCTATATACAAGAAAACAAAATCAAGTGGGCTTTTCTTACCCCTGCGTTTGCTCGCACCATAAAGCCTGAGGACGTGCCTACTCTAGAGCTTTTGCTTTTAGCAGGTGAGGCAGTTAGTCGCGAGGTATTTGAATCATGGTTTGGCAAGGTTAGACTCATCAACGGCTGGGGCCCTGCTGAGACTTGTGTTTTCTCGACTCTCCACGAATGGACGTCAGCTAACGAGAGCCCGCTTACGATTGGTCGACCTGTGGGTGGCTTCTGCTGGGTTGTAGATCCGGAAGACCATCAAAAAGTAGCCCCTATAGGCACAGTCGGCGAGATCGTGATCCAAGGTCCGACTGTGTTAAGGGAATATCTGGCTGATTTAGAGAAGACGAGGTCATCGATCGCAAATGACCTACCGGATTGGGCCCCTCGCCGCGAGTCCCAGCCTTGGAGCAGATTTTATAAGTCTGGAGACTTGTGTTCCTACAACCCTGATGGAACGATCGAATTCTCGTCGCGTAAAGATACCCAAATCAAGATTCGAGGCCTGCGCGTGGAATTGAGCGAAATCGAACACCATTTACAGCTTATTCTTGAGGATGTTCAGCAAGTCGCAGTTGACGTATTCAAGGCCGAAAACGGATCAAATCTCGTTGCGTACTTTTGTTTCGGCAAGGAAACCAAGACAGCCGATGCACGTGTTGTAAACGATGATGGGAGCCTCTTTGTCGATATTGATGAAGATCTCAAAACCCGTCTCATCGCTGCTTCTGGGGAACTGAGAGTCCTTCTTCCGTCATACATGGTTCCAACCTTTTTTATCCCCTGCCGTTACATGCCAACCAGTGTCTCGATGAAGCTTGACCGTAAAGAACTTAAGCGATATACCGCTAGTTTATCTACAGACGAGCTGTCCAAGTACTCGCTTGTGGATGGCGAGAAGCGTAAGCCCGAGACCTCCATGGAAAGCCAGCTACAACAGATCTGGGCCGAGATTCTCCAAATTTCTATGGAATCAATCGGACGTGACGACAGCTTCCTTGGTCTTGGTGGCGACTCTATTACCGCTATTCATCTGGTGAATGTTTTGCGTGAAGAAGGCATCTCTCTAACCATAAAGGATGTCTTTGACGACCCTCGCTTGCTCGCTGTTGCTAGCAAGGCCAAAGAAAGCGATGTCAAAGTCGAAGTTGAAGATATCGAGCCATTTAGTCTTGTAAATGAAGAAATCCGTGAGATTGTACTCTCTGATGCCTTTAGAGAAGAGCTCAAGCTTTCTGCTAAACAAGACATCGATGATGCGTATCCATGCAGCAAGCTTTCAGAAGGTCTTATGGCCATTTCCGTCAAACAACCTGGATCGTACGTTGCGAAAAACACATATCGGTTGCCTGACAATGTTGATCTGGACCGATTTAAACAAGCGTGGGAATACACCTCATCTGCTATTGAAGCCCTTCGAACCCGCATTGTGACGGTCAACGGTTCTTGTATTCAAGTTGTGGTCAACGAGGAGCTCCCATGGGAGACTGTTCGGACAAATGATATTCGTACTACTACTACCTCATCCCAGTCTTTCCGAATGTCATACGGCACGCCTCTGTCTCGCTACATGATCTTGCAAGATGATCATGGGAGCAACTATTTCATGTGGGTCATCCACCACTCAGTTTTTGATGGCTGGTCCATGAGAATCGTCCTGGAGACATTGTGGCGAGAATACGATGGCAGAATCACGCCCACTATTATACCATATAAAAACTTCATCAAGTACACACTTGATCTTGATCCAGAAGCTGCGGCCGAGTACTGGAATATTCAGCTCGAAAATGCCAAGAGATCTAACCTTTCCACTGTTGCAACGAATTCGACCGAGAAGAAGCATATTACTCGCATAGTAACAAAATCCATTCGCTTTCCAGCCTCGATGAACCCGGCTATTACCAAGGCCACAGTTTTTCGAGCGGCTTGGGCTGTTATCCTTGCCCGCTACTGTGACACCGATGATGTAACTTTCGGATCTACCATCTCTGGTAGGCAGGCCTCAGTTCCGGGTTTGACTGAGATGGCGGGTCCTGCTGTTGCGACTGTTCCCGTTAGAGTTCGTCTCAACTACCAGCAACGCGTGTCGAGATTCCTTCAGGATATTCAGAACCAGGCATCTGGGATGATACCGTTTGAACAATTTGGCTTGCAGAATATCACAAGGTTAGGGCCCGATGCCAGAGATGCCTGCGACTTTGCGTCTTTAATGGTAGTCCAACCAATGAGCCATTTACATGGAGATGATGTGGACACTCTCTTGATACCAACTCTTTCCGAACAGGACATTCAGGAGGATCAATTGCAGAACTACTTCTCTTATCCTCTTGTCTTGCAGCAACTTATGTATGATAATCGGGTTGATCTCCTGTTGATCTACGATTCTGCCGTTTTCCCTGAGTCGCAAATTGTTGCGCTGTCTCACCAGTTTAACGAGGTTATACAGCAGCTTGTCAGTGGCAGGGATTGCAAACTTGGCGAGATTTCCATCGCCAGTCCTTGGGACTTTGATCTTGTTCAAGCCTCTAATGGTAATGGACCTGAAATAACTGATGACTGCGCCCATCTCATCATTGAGCGCCAAGCTAAGCAGACTCCTCATGCTAATGCTGTTGATGCTTGGGATGGAAGATTTACGTATAAGGAACTTGATCAGGCCGCTAATAGACTGGCCAATTTGCTGGTTCTTCGCCACGGCATCAAGACTGGAGATTTCGTTCATGTGTGCTTTGAGAAGTCTGCCTGGTACATGGTTTCTGTCCTTGCAATCAATAAAGCTGGGGCTGCTTGGGTCCCTATGGATCCGGCGCACCCATTCCAACGCCTTCAGCAAGTTGCTAGCCAGACAGGTGCCAGATTGGCTCTCGCCTCTTCCACCCACAGCCACCTGTGCTCTAAGCTGATATCCTCCGTAATTGAAGTCTCTTCGACTTTGAACGAGCAGCTCAAGGAAGACGCAGCTATCAACGACCAGAAGCCCTCAGTCAACGTCAAGTCCAGCGATGTAGCTTACGTGCTCTTCACCTCAGGCAGCACAGGCGGCCCCAAGGGATTCGTAATGGAGCACGTATCGCTTTGCACTAGTCAGCGTGATATCGCAAAGAGACTTGGTGTCACGAGCAGCGTCAGGATGCTTCAATTCTCATCCTTTGTTTTTGATCTGTCTGTTGGAGAGATTTGGCTCGTGCTTATGCATGGCGGCTGTGTGTGCATTCCGAGTGATCATGATCGCCTCAACGATTTGGTTGGATTCATTGCAAAAGCTCAGGTAAACTGGGCGTTTTTAACACCATCACTTGCTCGAACCTTGCATCCTCAAGACGTTCCGAGCCTGGAGCTCGTTCTTCTTGCCGGCGAACCTGTTAGTCAGGATGTCTTTGACCTCTGGTTTGGCAAAGCTAGACTGGTAAATGGCTGGGGCCCCGCTGAGACTTGTGTTTTCAGCACATTGCATGAATACAGGTCATCTGATGATAATCCTTCAACCGTTGGCACGCCCGTTGGAGGATTTTGCTGGGTTGTTGGTACCGATGATCACCATCGCCTAGCCCCGGTCGGGTGTATTGGCGAACTTGTTATCCAGGGGCCAACGCTTCTTCGCGAGTACTTGGCTGATCCAGTCAAGACCTCCTCATCGACCTTGACGTCTTTGCCTAACTGGGCACCTCGCACAAGCTCAAAGCTCTGGAACCGTTTCTACAAGACAGGCGATTTAGGATTCTATAACTCTGACGGAACTATCCACTATTCAGGCCGCAAGGATTCTCAGGTTAAGATTCGAGGGCTTCGTGTTGAACTAGGTGAAGTTGAGCATTGCCTTCGGGGCTCTTTCGACTCTATTCGTCAAGTTGCTGTCGATGTGTTCCGGGCGGGGACTGTCACAAATCTGGTTTCCTACCTCTGCTTCAGCGATGACACCAAAACGCCCGGTACTGGCACTGACCCTGAAGGCAAAGACGTTTTCCTCGCCATGACCGAATCTCTGCAGAGAGAATTGCATATTGTGGTCAACAGACTCAGTGCCTCGCTACCCAATTACATGATCCCGACCTACTTCATTCCTTGCAATTACATGCCTCTCATCTCATCTGGAAAGCTAGACAGGACTAAGCTTCGAAAGGCCATGAGTGTATTATCTCAAGAAGATTTAGAAGCCTATTCACTTACTGATGCCAACAAACGCGCTCCAGATACGGAAATGGAGATCCGATTACAGCATTTGTGGGCTGAAGTCCTTCACATCCCTGCGCAGACAATTGGAAAAGACGATAGTTTCCTTCGAGTTGGCGGAGACTCCATTGCTGCCATCCGCTTGGTCTCTATGGCTCGCGAAGCCGGTATTGCTCTAAACGCGGCAGCAATCTTTGATGACCCGCGCCTGTCCGCTATGGCCGCTATCGCGGGTATGGCTGACGACAGTTGTGAGCTGTTAAACTACATTCCTGCATTCTCTCTGTTAGATGAGGATACTCAGCGCCTTGTTCAGGTTCCTAGCATCTACGAAAACTGCGGTCTTCATGGAAGCCAGAAAATCGAGGACGCCTATCCGACCACCAAGTTTCAAGAAGGACTCATGGCACTTTCTGCAAAGCAGCCTGGCTCCTATATTGCAAAATATCTATATTCTCTGCCTAAAGACGTTGACATTGCCCGTTTCAAGGATGCTTGGAGGAGAACAGTAGAAACCTGCGCTGTCCTTCGCACACGAATCATCTTGACCGGCGCGTCTGCTACACAGATTGTTGTTAAAGATGACTTTGAGTGGCATGATATCCAAATTCAAGACCTTGAAGAATTCTCCAAAGCAATCCAAGATATGAAAATGGGATACGGCTCCCGTCTCTCACGCTATACTCTTATCAATCATACGGACGGCAACAACTACTTTATGTGGAGTGCCCATCATGCTGTTTTTGATGGTCTATCAATCCAAAATATTCTAAATGTCCTTGGGAAAGCTTATCAAAATGTTGATTCTCTTGAGATACCGGAATATTCCCGCTTTATCAAGTATATTCTTGGTCTTGATGCAGAGGCTGCCGCCGTGTATTGGAAAAACCAACTACACAGTGCTCGCAAAGCTACTTTCCCTGCTTCAAGTAAAATATCTAATCTACCCGGCGCCACTCAAGTTCTTGAAAAGTCCTTCCAACTTCCCAAGATTGCTTCGTCAGGAATTACCTTTGCCACCATAGCCCGATCTGCTTGGGCCATGATTCTCGCCCGATATAGTGATACTGATGACATTACTTTTGGTACGGCAATTTCAGGCCGTCAAGCCCCTGTTCCAGGCCTGATGGATGTGGTTGGACCAATTGTCGCCACCGTCCCAGTTCGAGTTCGAGTGAACCAAGCACAGGCTGCTCCTGATTTTCTACATGAAGTTCAGAAACAAGCTTTAGAAATGGTTCCTTATGAGCAATTTGGCTTACAGAGCATATTTAAGCTTACTAAAGATGCCAGAGATGTCTGTGATTTCACATCACTTCTGGTCATCCAGCCCGTGAAGCACCTTGCTGGCTCTGGAAGCGCTGAGTCTATCCTAGTTGAAGCAAAAGGCAAACTGAAAGAGGTGACTGAGTCGATGCAAAACTACTTTTCATATCCCCTTATCGCTCAAGCCCATATATATGAAGACCGTATCAACATTTTCCTCATCTACGACTCAAAAATCTTGACAAAGATGCAGATTGAGGCTTTGTCACATCAGTTTTGTCACGCCATGTGTCAACTTGCGGCTGCTACGGGCGAAGATACTTTGGATTCCATCTCTATATCTTCTTCCTGGGACTTGGAACACGCTGTTTCCACAAGTGGCAATACTGTTGAAGTTGTCGACGCCTGTGTACATAGCCTCATCGAGCGCCAGGCTGAGATTCGGCCCAATGCTACAGCTATTTCGGCTTGGGATGCTGAGCTATCATATAGCCAACTCAATCATGCCGCCAATCGACTAGCCAATCATATTATCGACGTTTACGACATTCGTCCAGATGATCTTATCCATGTTTGTTTCGAAAAGTCTATATGGCATTTCGTCTCAATTCTTGCAGTCAACAAGGCTGGCGCCGCTTGGGTCCCTCTGGAGTCTTCCCATCCAGAACAACGTCTCCGAAAGGTCATTGGTCAAACTGGCGCTAAGCTTATTCTCACTTCTGCTAGTAAAGCGAGCATGTTCTCCGACTTGATTGAGAATGTCCTCGAAGTCACGCTAAGCCTTGATCAAAAGCTTTCTGCCATAGGTAGCTCTGCTGCCCCCCAGGTGGATGTTACGCCTGACAATGCAGCATATGTTTTATTTACATCTGGCTCAACCGGTACCCCAAAAGGCTTTGTCATAGAGCACAGGGCTCTCTGTACCTCGCAGACTGCCGTATCTCAGAGGCTGGGGCTTACACCAGAGGTTCGCTTTCTTCAATTTGCTTCATATGTGTTTGATATGTCAATTGGTGAGACTATCGCTCCGTTGATCAACGGTGCCTGCATATGCGTGCCTTCGGAAGATACCCGAATGAATAGCATCACCGAGTACATTCGTGACCACCACATCAACTGGGCATTTTTCACGCCCTCTTTTGCCAGGACTTTAAGGCCTGAAGATGTCCCCGGCTTAGAATTACTTCTTCTTGCTGGCGAAGCCGTTCCTAAAGAAATCCTAGCAACTTGGTTCGGCAAGGTACGCCTTATCAACGGCTGGGGACCTGCTGAGACTTGCGTTTTTAGCACGTTATACGAGTACAGGTCGATGGATGACAGTCCATTAACAATAGGTACCCCTGTTGGAGGACATTGTTGGATCGTTGATCCAGTAAATCCCTTGAAGCTTGCACCATTTGGTACATTAGGCGAAGTTGTCATCCAAGGCCCAACCTTGCTACGCGAGTACTTGGCAGACCCAGAACGCACTGCGGCTTCTTCAGTCAAGGTGCTTCCTGAGTGGGCGCTTCAATCTAATTCAGGTAGCCACTGGAACCGATTTTATAAATCTGGGGACTTGTGTTGGTATAATCCAGAGGGAATCATACAGTTTTCTTCTCGAAAAGATACACAAATCAAGATCAGAGGCTTACGTGTTGAGCTAGGGGAAGTTGAACACCACATTCAAGCTGCTTTACATGGCGTCTGTCAAATTGCTGTTGATGTATATCAGAGCGAGAGTGGTGCGAATCTGGTAGCTTATTTCTGCTTCACCAATGCCACTCGCACCAGTGGCACCAGTGATGACACCGGTAGTCCATTCCTTCCAATTGACGGAAAGCTTCAAGAACGCTTGATTACACTTGTTGGCGAGCTGAAACTGACGCTTCCACAATACATGATCCCCACCTTCTTTATCCCGTGTAGCTTTATGCCGTCAATTACGTCCACCAAGTTGGACCGCAATGAGCTACGTCGACATATTACAGGCCTCACACATGTCAGGCTGTCAGACTATTCCTTGCTTGATAGTGCGAAGAGAGCTCCAGAAACTGAGATGGAGCGCAAGCTCCAACACATTTGGTCTGGCATATTGGGTATATCAGCAGACTATATTGGCCGCGATGACAGTTTCCTCGGCCTTGGAGGCGACTCAATAACTGCAATCCAGCTAGTTGGTGTCTGTCGAAACCAGGGTATTTCCATCTCGGTGAAAGATATTTTCCAGGACCCACGGCTCATTTCTGTGGCTGAAGTTGCTCAAGCACTAGACCCTATTGACGATGCCCTGATTGAGCCATTTAGCTTATTGAATGATGATCAGCGCCGCCTTGTGACCGGCAATACTATCAAGGTTGAGTACGAATTGGGACCTGCAGCAGTTGTAGAAGACGCCTATCCATCAACTCAACTGCAAGAAGGTCTTATGGCTATATCTACTAAGCAGCTCGGTTCGTACGTTGCTAAGCTTGTCTACCGCCTGCCTGATCATGTGGATCTCGAAACGTTCAAGGCTGCTTGGGAGCGGACTGTTGACCTCTGTGGCAATTTGAGGACTCGTCTTATTGTCGCTGGAGATTCTAGCTTGCAAGTTGTGATTAAACATGACGAAATCCGGTGGGAGATCCTTCATGAGTCTGTACATGACTACCTCTCTCAGGATTTCATAATGGGATACGGCGATCGTCTATGCCGCTATGCTATAATTCATGAGCCCTCACAACAGAATTACTTTGTGTTAACCATCCACCACGCTATTTTTGATGGTTGGACATTACCGATGCTCATGGAAAGCTTGAAGTCAGCCTATCGCGGCGTTCAACTTCCGACACTCCAACCCTACGCCGGATTTGTCAAGTATACTTTGGGAATCAATGAGGCAGCTGCTGCAGATTATTGGAGTGGCCAACTTAAAGAAGCCAAGGCTGCTTCATTCCCATCGCCGCCGCAAGCCCAACGGCCTCAGTCAATCTCTAGAATGATTGAAAAGCCCCTCAACTTTCCTCATTCAACCAAATCTGGTATTACTAGAGCTTCTGTACTAAGAGCTGCTTGGGCTCTCGTGATATCCAGGTATTCTGACAGTACTGATGTGACCTTTGGTGCCAACGTTTCAGGCCGTAATGCAACTGTCACTGGTATTGAATCGATGCTCGGCCTGGTGGTTGCGACTGTCCCTGTCCGTGTGCGTTTAGATCCTGAGCAAAGTGTCTCTCAATTCTTAGAGGGCATTCAAGACCAATCAACTGGGATGATCCCATTTGAGCAGTTTGGGCTACAGAACATTTCGAAACTTAGCCCTGATGCGCGGAATGCATGCAACTTTTCATCTTTAATGGTTGTTCAGCCCATGTCGAGCGTTATTAATAGCAGCAACTCTGAAGATGCCGTACTTGTACCTACGGACCTCGATGCAAATACTAGAGTGCAGACTTTGCAAAATTATTTCACCTATCCTCTAGTTATTCAAGCACATTTATACGATGACACAGTTAACCTATTACTCATCTATGATGCCGGTGTCTTGGCAGAGAGTCAACTCCAGGCACTGGCTACTCAATTCGACCATGTTGTTCAGCAACTACTTACTGCAGAACCCGATGATAAACTTGCATCTGTCAGCGTTGCTGGGCCATGGGATCTGCAGAAAGCTATAAGCTTCAATGTCGAAGAGCCTGGTCTTGTGAATGCTTGCATGCACGATCTCATCTCTCGACAAGCAGCTCGTGATCCTCATCACGATGCCATCTACACAAGCGAAGGCACCATATCCTATGCAACTTTGGACCGCCTTTCTAGTCTCTTTGCTCATCATTTACAAGAACATGGTGTAAAGCCGGAATCTGTCGTTCCTTTCTGCTTTGAAAAATCTAATCTTGCCATTATTGCTATGCTGGGTATCTTAAAAGCCGGTGGCGCATTCATGCCTCTGGATCCATCACACCCTCGCAATCGTCATAGAGCATTAATCGAAGAAGTTGAAGCCCAGGTTATGGTTGTTTCAACCTCATGCTTTCCTTCTTGCGATGGCCTGGCTTCTACCACTGTAGAGCTTACAGCTCTATTGCTTGAACAGCTGGCTTTCACTTACGATGCCTTTCAACCCACACACCCGAAATCCAAGCCTGAGAATGCTGCATATGTACTTTTTACCTCAGGCTCTACAGGCAAACCAAAGGGTGTTTTGATGGAACACTCTGCTTTCAGTACTAGCACTCTCGGCCACGGTCGTGTATACAATCTTGGACCGACTTCTCGTGTCTTCCAGTTCTCCAATTATATTTTCGACGGAAGCTTGGGTGAGATCTTTACGACCCTTGCATTTGGCGGCACAGTTTGTGTGCCTTCTGAGACAGAAAGGCTCCAAGGAGCGCCTTTATTCATGCACAGGGCTGGAGTCAACACAGCAATGTTGACGCCATCGTTTGTTCGGACTTTTACGCCTGATCAAATCCCATCTCTACAATTACTTGTTCTAGGTGGCGAGCCGTCATCTAAAGACCTCCTTGAGACGTGGTGCGAGACTCTTCGTCTTGTTAACGGTTACGGCCCAGCTGAAGCTTGCAACTACGCGACAACTCATGAGTTCAAGAATAGTGACTCTCCCCGCACCATTGGGCGTGGATTCAACAGTGCTTGCTGGATCGTTGAGCCAAATGACCACAACAAGCTAGCCCCCATTGGATGCGTTGGAGAGCTCATTATCCAAGGAAATGCCCTTGCCCGAGGTTATATCAACGACGCCGAAAGAACTTCTACATCCTTTGTAACTGATATCCGCTGCTTGCCCCAATCTCTGTTTGCGGGCTCACGGCGATTCTACCTAACAGGCGACCTCGTTCGATACAATGCCAACGGGGAGATGGAATATGTTGGAAGAAAAGACACACAGGTCAAGCTTCGCGGGCAACGCCTTGAACTCGGAGAAATTGAATATCATGTTAAACGATCTTTGCCTAACATTGAGCATGTCGCTGTCGATCTGTGTCATGGAGAGACTGGTGATGCTCTGATCGCATTCATCTCCTTTAAAGATGTGGTTGCCTCGGGCTCAGACGACATACTTTCTCTTGACGACGAACTACAATCTGCTTTAGCTGTAGTTATGGAGAATTTGAAAACCTCTCTTCCAGGCTACATGGTGCCTTCTACAATCTTACCGCTGAGATCAATGCCGTTTATCACCTCAATGAAGATTGATCGTAAGAAGTTGATTGCTCTGGCTAATGGCCTATCGTCGGAAATGATATCATCTTTCTCTCTTGCTAGTCGAGACTACGCTGCACCAACCACGGTCATGGAAAAGAAAATGGCTGCTCTATGGGCCCAAATTCTGAAGACTAACCCTGATGATATCAGCAGGAACGACAGTTTTCTTCAAATTGGCGGTGATTCAATTACTGCAATTCACCTGGTTGCACTTGCTCAACGAGCTAGCATTAATCTGCCAATTGCTAGTATTTTTGCAAACTCAAAGCTGTCTTCCGTGGCATTATCAGCCGAAGAGGGTGACGTTCAGCCTGTGTACGAGGTTACACCTTTCTCATTGGTGGCAACTAATAACTTGAACGCTTTAATCGAAGAAGTTCGTGCCAAGTGTGATCTTTCCAGGACTACCGTTATTGAAGATATCTACCCCACAACAAGCTTCCAAGAAGGGCTGATGGCCTTGACCGTCAAGCAGCCTGGTTCTTATATTGCCAAGAACACTTACCGTCTTCCAAAATATATTGATACTGTTCGCTTTAAAGCGGCTTGGGAAGATACCATAAAGCTCTGTACCAACCTTCGTACGCGCATAGTTCTCTCTAGCGGTACTTCCATCCAGGTAATTGTGAAAGATGTGGGCTCATGGGATGAGACATCCAACACGAGTCTCAAATCTTATCTTCAAGCTACTCACAATCTCCCCATGGTGTATGGCTCTCCTCTAAGCCGTCAAGCTCTTATCGAGCAGGATGATGGAGAGAAGTACTTTGTCTGGTCTGCCCATCACACTGTGTTTGACGGTTGGACCACCCGCTTGGTCTTAAACACCTTGGTATCAGCCTATATGGGCGATGAGATTGTGCCTTTCGATTCCTATGCCCGTTTTATCAATTATACCACCAGTCTCGACCTTGAAGCTGCAAAGGCCTATTGGAGCGAGCAGCTACTGGACGCAAAGCGAGCATCATTCCCTTCGACTACGAATAAAGTATCCCAGAGCAAAACATCCAGCACGCGCGTATATGAGAAAGCCATTGAGCTTCCGCAGTTCAAACAAACGTCCATTACTATGGCTTCCATCTTGCGTGCTACATGGGCGCTGATCCTCTCCCAGTATTGCGACATGAATGACGTTACCTTTGGTACTACAATATCTGGCAGACAAGCCCCGGTTTCAGGAATCACTGAAATGACCGGCCCCGTTGTAGCTACCGTGCCCGTACGTATCCAGCTAGACAAACAAGCGTCAATCTCGAAATTTCTGCAGGATATTCAAAATCAGGCCGCTGCGATGATTCCATTCGAGCAGTTTGGGCTACAAAACATCGCAAAGATGAACATCGAGGCCAAGGAAGCTTGCGATTTTACATCACTCCTGGTTATTCAGCCTATGAAGGCGCTCCTTGATACCGGCGATCGCGAGTCTATTGTCGAACCGATTGATGCTACTATCCACGGCGGAGAAGACTTCATGCAAGACTACTTCTCCTACCCTCTTGTCATCCAAGGCCACGTATATGAGAATTCTATCAACCTTATGCTCATTTACAACACGGACGTTCTACCTAAACAACAGCTACTAGCTTTGGCTCATCAGTTCGAGCATGTCTCCCAGCAACTTGTTACAAACGATAGCATGGCGCTTGGAGATGTCTCTCTTTCAGGCCCATGGGACCTTGAATATGCGTTGCACCAAAACCAGGAGATGCCCGAGATCATTGATTCTTGCTTCCACACCCTCGTTGAACAGCAGGCTGCTATTCGACCTAATGCTCCTGCAGTTCAAGGCTGGGATACTAACTTTAGTTACACTCAGCTTAATGAGGCCGCTAATAGATTAGCACATCATCTTATTCAAGAGTACGGGGTCAAATTCAATGAGCTTATCCACGTTTGCTTCGAAAAGTCTGCCTGGTTTATCGTCGCAATTCTTGCAATCAATAAAGCCGGAGGCGCCTGGGTTCCATTGGATCCTTCCCACCCTGGTCAACGCCATCAGCAGGTTATTGCGCAAACAAAATCTCGCCTCGCCCTTGTCTCATCTGACAATGTTTCAACTTGTGTCGATCTTGTTGATTTTGTAGTTGAAGTGTCTTCGACTACCGATGAAAGCCTCAACAAAGCCGGCTCTTCCCGGCACAATCCTGATCTCAAGACTTCACCAAGCCACGCCGCATACGTGCTCTTCACCTCAGGGTCAACAGGTACTCCCAAGGGTCTAGTCATGGAACATGGAAGTGTTTGTACGTCACAAACAGCCATCGTAAAACGCCTAGGAATGACATCAAGCGTTAAAATCCTCCAATTCGCCGCGTTTGTGTTTGATCTTTCCATCGGAGAAATTGTCGCACCTCTTATTACCGGCGCATGCACATGCGTTCCATCAGAACACGACCGACTAAATGAATTGCCAAAGTTTATCCAACAGAATAAAGTTAGCTGGGCGTATCTCACCCCTTCATTCATACGAACACTCAATCCAAAGGACGTACCAAGCCTTAAATTAGTAGTGTTGGCTGGTGAAGCTGTTCACCGCGAAGTCTTGGATGTCTGGTTTGGCAAAGTTCGTCTTATTAATGGATGGGGACCGGCTGAAACCTGCGTGTTTTCGACCCTTCACGAGTGGAAGTCAGTCAATGAGTCGCCTCTTACAATTGGCCGCCCTGTAGGCGGTTTCTGTTGGATTGTTGACCCTGAGAACCCTTCCAAGCTCGCGCCAATTGGAACTTTAGGTGAAGTCGTCATCCAGGGCCCAACGCTCTTGAGGGAATACCTCGATGATGAAGCTCGCACGTCTGCTAGCACTGTTCGCAGTCTTCCGGACTGGGTCCCGCACCGTACTGCTAGGCATTGGGATCGATTCTATAAATCTGGAGACCTTTGCTCCTACAACGCCGACGGCACCATCGAGTTTGCGAGCCGTAAGGATACGCAAATCAAGATCAGAGGCCTCCGTGTTGAGCTAGGTGAAGTTGAACACCACTTACAGAATGCTCTTAGTGGTGTAAGACAGGTAGCCGTGGACGTCATTCGATCTAGCACTGCTGCTAGCTTGGTGGCGTATATCTGCTTTAACGACGAGACGAGAATGACAGGCACTCGCGGAAACGCTGATGAAGGCGGCCCTTTTACCGAGATAGACGACAAGCTACAGGAGAGGCTCACTACCGCAGTCGGTCAGCTGAGCGTCTCACTGCCCCGGTATATGATTCCTGTTTTCTTTATACCCTGCCAGTACATGCCTACAATCACGTCTACGAAGCTGGATAGGAAAGATCTCAAGAAACGAACCACGGCTCTCAGCCGAGAAGAGCTTACAAAATACTATCTTAAGAAAGATAAGAAGCGTGCTCCTGTGACAATGATGGAGAAGATTCTTCAAATCATATGGTCGCAAATCTTGTCTATACCGTCTGAGAAGATTGGTCTTGACGATAGCTTCTTGGGCATAGGCGGCGATTCAATCACAGCCATCCAGCTAGTGTCTTTAGCTCGAGAATACGGCATCTTGCTCACAGCTCAGGATATCTTTGAAGATTCGAGACTGGCCGTCATTGCAGCACGTGCGAAGAAGGTCGATGCAGTAGCTGAAGAGGCTGCTGAGATCCCTGCATTTTCGCTCCTCGGCGATGAATCACGGAAATTGGTTAAAGCTGATGAGATTCATACACAGTACAGCTGGTCATCTGGAACTATCATGGACGCCTACCCCTGTACGTCTCTACAAGAAGGCCTAATGGCCTTATCGGCTAAGCAACCAGGATCGTATATTGCCAAGTACTACTATCGCATGCCCATAAATGTGGATGTTCCTCGATTCAAGGCCGCTTGGGAGAAGACCGTTGCTTTATGCCACAATCTTCAGACTCGTATCGTTCTTATTGATGATAAGGCCACGCAGGTCGTCGTTAACGAGCCTATTGTTTGGACTGATAGCCAAGATTTGGCGACTGCAGTCTCTGAGATTAAGTCAGTACAGATGACATACGGTTCCGCGTTGTCCCAGGTCGTTCTTGTGAAGCAAGAAAACGGCGATGCCTTCTTCTTGTGGGCAATTCATCATGCTGTATTCGATGGCTTGACAATACCTGTCATTTTTAATGTTTTACACGAACTATATCGCGGCGCCGAACCAGTTCAGCCTGTTTCGCATTCCCGGTTTGTTAAATACATCATGGGCGTTGACAGGGAAGATACTATCAACTACTGGAAAGCTCAATTAAGCGACGCCAAGAAATGTTCATTTCCTCCTGCTACGGCCTCTCATTCTGGTACCACACATGTTCTTAAGAAGTCCATTACTTATTCTCCGAGCACGGGTTCCTTTACCAGGGCTACAATTATTCGTGCCGCATGGGCACTTGTACTTGCTCGTTACTCCGAGAGTAGTGACATAACCTTTGGAACTACAATCTCAGGTCGCCAAGCTCCTGTAGATGGCATTACTGCGATGGCTGGCCCAGCCGTTGCCACTGTGCCTATCAGGATTCGTGTTGACAAACACCAAACTATTTCTGCTTTCCTGCAAAGTGTCCAGAGCCAAGCGCTTAATATGATTTCTTATGAGCAATTTGGTTTACAGAACATCTCAAAGATGAGCGATAATGCCAAGGAAGCTTGCGACTTCACTTCACTATTGGTCATCCAGCCAATTGAACAGCTAGATCATCAGCGCGATGACGCCCTTTTAGTTGCTATTGGCTCAGAAGTCATTGAAGACTCAGACATTGTGCAAAACTATTTTTCTTATCCTCTTGTTATCCAGGGCCATCTCTATGACAACAAGATGGACCTCGTCTTAATCTATGATTCTCAGCTTCTTTCGCAGAAGAAAATGCAGGCCCTAGCCCTCCACTTCGACAATGCTGTTCAAGAGCTCACAGGCCAGAATGACAAGCTTCTCAGTGCTGTGTCTTTGTCTAGCAGTTGGGATTATGACCATGCTATCGAATTCAACAGTAATTCACCTGTGCCCATCGAGCGGTGCTTTCACGAAATGATTGACGATGTTGCTTTGGTTCGAGGCAACACATTAGCTATTTCTAGCTGGGATGCATGCTTCACCTACGAGGAATTATTAGCAACAACCAACCGTATTGCTCATTATCTCGTGAAATCTTACGGCGTAGAAGCGGGAGACATTATCCCTGTGTGTTTTGAGAAATCAGCATGGTTTATGATCGCTATATTGGCTGTTAATAAAGCTGGCGCAGTTTGGTCAGCCCTTGATCCATCCGACCCAGCTGAACATCACCGCCAGACAATTAGTCAAACTGGCGCCAAGCTGATCCTGACATCAACTACCAATTATCAGATATGCGCTGGCCTACTTCCCAACATTCTTGAACTGAACTCCGAGTTGGATGCCAAATTGGCCGAAAACCTTGACTGGAGCACCAGTCGGCCAGCCGTCAATGTCACATCTAGTGACGCCGCTTATATCCAGTTTACCTCCAGGGCTTCAGATACACTAACGGGCGTTGTAATGGAACATGCTTCGCTTTGCACCAGCCAGACGTCTTTGTCGCATGCTCTTAATATGGATGGTAGTTTCAAAGTTCTCCAGGTCTCTTCCTACTCTTTTGACGCCGCGCTCTTTGAGATTTGCTCCACATTCCTTTCGGGAGCTTGCTTGTATGTGCCTTCGCCAAACAAGCAGACCTATGAATTAGCAGATTACATCCGCAAGCATGAGATTACCTGTGCCCTTTTGACGCCGACATTGGCACGAACTATCTGCCCTGATGATGTTCCTTCTCTTAATGTGTTGTTGATTGGCGGTGAAGCTTCTACTCGCGATGCTCTCGATATTTGGTACGGTAAACTCCGCCTGTTCAACATTTGGGGTCCTACTGAATGCTGTGTTGCTGCATCCATCCATGAATGGGCTTCAGCTGCGGAATCTCCCAATGTTATTGGACGGCCAGTTGGTGGCTCTTGCTGGATTGTTGATCCTGAGGATCCCACATGCATGGCTCCTATTGGGACCGTGGGCGAAATTGCGATTCAAGGTCGCAACCTTCTTCGCGAATATCTTTCTGACCCTGTCACAACAGCAGCAACTACAATCACTGGCCTTCCATCATGGGTTCCCAAAAACGACTCTACTGATTGTGATCGATTCTACTTGACTGGTGATCTAGGCTTCATCAATGAAGATGGCAATATGGAATACTGCGCTCGCAAAGATGCACAACTCAAGGTTCGAGGCCAACGTCTTGAACTTGGAGAGATTGAGCATCACATTCAAGCCCACCTTGAAGGCGTACAACAAGTTGTCGTCGATGGCATCAAATCAAAGTCTGGCATTACGCTTGTCGCCTTCATTAGCTTCTCTAATCCCACTGGATCAAAACACTCAGAGATGCTTGATACCGACGACGACATCTTTGTGCCACTCGACGAGGATCTTAGAATTACACTCAGCATTCTAATGGGGACTTTGAGCACTCTGATGCCTCAATACATGATTCCGCGTGTTTTCATTCCCTGCACCCGTATGCCTCTTAATAACTCGATTCAATTGGATCGTAAGAAGCTAAGGCAATTGGCAAACGACCTTGGCGAAGAGGATTTGTCGCTCTATGTACTCACTGATGACGACAAAAGAGCTCCTCAGACTACTATGGAGGGCCGCATCCAGAAATTATGGGCAAAGGTCTTGGACGTCTCTGCTACGTCGATAGGTCGTGATGATTCGTTTCTTCAGATGGGCGGAGACTCTATTCTTGCTATTCAGCTCGTTTCTGTTGCTCGAGATGCCAACATCAAATTCACTGTGGCAGATATCTTCGATGACCCACGCCTGCATGTAATTGCCTCCAAAGCCACTGAGATCGATGAAGAGGGCCGGCTGGTACCTCATATTGAGCCTTTCGGTCTTCTGGAGGAGTCACTCAAGAACGCTGTTCTCAGCAAGGGCGTTCAAGAGCAATATAACCTTCCGATCGACAAGGAGATCGAAGACGCGTACCATTGTACCAAACTTCAGGAAGGTCTCATGGCCCTCGCTGTTAAACAACCAGGATCATACATTGCTAAATTCCTATACCGCTTGTCTCGGAACGCCAATGTCTTCCATTTCAAAGCTGCGTGGGAAGAAACTGTTCGGGCATTACCCAACCTTCGAACCAGAATCTTCCCTGCGGGCGATGTGTCTATCCAAGCAATCTTCAAAGATGACATCTCTTGGGAGTCGAGTCAAGGAAAGTCTTTGCGCTCCTACATGCGCTCAGCTCAGAATTTTGAGATGACTTATGGCTCGCAGCTTAGTCGCTATGCTCTGATTGAAGACAACGGTGATACATATTTCGTGCTCTCTATACATCACGCCATCTATGACGGCTGGAGTTTAAGGATTGTCATGGAAGTCTTGCACTCCATTTTCCGCAATCAAAGCGCCATTGTTGTAGAGCCTTATGTGCGATTTGTTCAGTACACTTTGGAAGTCGACGGCGATGCCGCCATTGACTACTGGACATCACAGTTCCAAGGTTCAAAGAGGACTGTCTTCCCGTCTACCGCATCCAAATCTGAGGATAAGACAAAACTCAATACTACCAAGGTGACTGAAAAGGTGATTAAGCTGCCTAGCCTTACCGGCTCCTCTATAACAAAGGCTACTATGCTCCGAGCCGCCTGGGCCATTGTTCTCGCCAGGTACTGTGACTCCAATGATGTTACTTTTGGAGCCACTATATCTGGTCGGCAGGCACCCGTCCACGGCCTTACCAATATGATTGGGCCCTGCATTGCAACAGTTCCAGTTCGCATCACCATTGACAGCACGCAGTCTGTATCCAATTACCTGCAGGCTGTTCAAGGTCAAGCAAATGACATGGTAGCTTTCGAACAGTTTGGCCTGCAAAACATCTCTAAACTCAGCGCCGATGCCAAAGATGCGTGCAATTTCAGCAGCTTGCTCGTCGTTCAGCCCATTCAGTCGCTCTCTTACGTCGATGAAGATGCTGATTCCCTCTTTGTTCCTACAGAGGTTGAAAAAGAGGTTGTTGATACCGTGCAGAATTATTTTACCTATCCATTGGTGATTCAAGGACACATGCATGAAGATTCCATCAAGCTCGTTTTGATCCACGATGAAGATGTATTGTCTGATATGCAAATGGTTGCCTTATCTCACCAACTTGACAATGTCATGATGCAGCTTGCATTACATCCAGAAAAGGAACTGAATTCCATTTCAATCGCTAGTGACTGGGATGTCCAGAACTCTCTGAAACAAAACAGCGATATCCCCGAGATTGTTGATTCTTGTATTCACCATCTTATTGAGCGTCAGGCAACTTCGCAGCCGGATGCTCTGGCTATTGTAAGCTGGGACCGCGACTTCACCTACAAACAGCTGAGTGAAGCATCTAACAGGCTCGCACACTTCCTCGTAAATGAGCATGGTGTTAAGCCTGATGATCTGGTTCATGTTTGTTTTGAGAAAAGCGCTTGGCATTACGTTGCGATACTCGCGATCAACAAGGCCGGCGCTGCCTGGGTTCCCTTGGATGCCTCACATCCCGAGCAACGTCTCCGTCAGATCGTCACCCAAACCCGTGCCGTCCTTGCACTGGCTTCTTCATCTAATTCTGTTCTATGCGCCAGCCTAGTTGAGAACGTTGTCCAAGTTGACGCTGAGCTCAACAACAGGCTTTTGAAGACCGAACCCAGTGACCGTGGTCCTGTGGTTTCCGTCTCTCCACGCAACGCCGCATACGTATTGTTCACATCTGGGAGCACAGGCATCGCAAAGGGTCTTGTAATGGAACATGGATCCGTGTGTACGTCACAGATCGCCATTGCCAAACGGCTTGGACTAGATTCGTCTGTCCGAATGCTGCAGTTTGCCGCCTACGTGTTTGATCTATCGATTGGTGAGATTATTGGCCCGCTGATTGCCGGTGCTTGTATATGTGTTCCGTCAGACGACAATCGCCTGAACAATATCGGCGATTTCATCAGGAAGAAGGGAGTCACTTGGACTTACTTAACGCCATCCTTTGTGCGCACAATCAAGCCGTCTGAGGTGCCTAACCTGGAGCTTTTGCTGCTTGCTGGCGAGGCCGTGCCTCGGGACGTTTTTGAAACTTGGTTTGGCAAACTGCGCTTGATAAACGGATGGGGGCCTGCGGAAACCTGTTGCTTTAGCACATTACACGAATGGCAGTCTCTTGGCGAAAGCTCTCTGACTGTCGGCCGTCCTGTCGGTGGGTTCTGTTGGATCGTTGACCCCGAGAACCCCCATTGCCTTGCACCAACTGGTACAGTGGGCGAAGTCATCATACAAGGACCTACAGTCCTTCGCGAGTATTTGAGTGATGCTGAGCGTACCGAGGCTGCCTTTGTTAAATCTCTTCCTGACTGGGCCCCGTTCCATGGAGAGGCCAGTTGGAGCCGCCTATACAAGTCGGGCGATCTCTGCTTCTACAATCCCGATGGAACCATCCAATTCTCTAGCCGCAAAGACACACAAGTTAAAATACGCGGGTTACGAGTTGAACTGGGCGAGATAGAGCATCACATACGGCTTGCATTAACCGACGTGCGCCAAATTGCTGTTGACGTTTTCAATGGCGACAATGGCACCAATCTCGTCGCTTATTTCTCGTTCTGCGACGAAACCCGACAAATCCACGAGGCCGACGTATCTGGGCCCTTTTTGCCGATTGAAAATGACTTACAATCTCGCTTGACAGCTCTTGTCGGCCAGCTTGGTGTATCCTTGCCCAGGTACATGATTCCTACCATGTTCATTCCTTGCAAATATATGCCCTCTATTACATCCACCAAGCTTGATAGAAAAGAGCTCCTGCGATGCACTCTAGCCCTTGATCAAGCTGAAATCGCTGCGTTTTCGCTACTTGGGAGCAAGAAGCGGGCTCCTGAAACTAAAATGGAGAGTCTAATGCAGGACATCTGGTCGCAAATCCTCCACATTTCAGCGGATGCTATTGGCCGTGATGATAGCTTTTTGGGCCTTGGCGGTGATTCAATTACTGCCATCCGCCTAGTCAGTACCGCTCGCGAGCAAGGAATCCAACTTACTGCAAAAGATGTCTTTGATGATCCGCGGTTGCTCGCGGTTGCTACCAAGGCACAAGAACTCAGTGCTGAAGCCCAAAAAGAGCTTGCCGATGCCTTGCCCTTTAGCCTACTTGAATCTAAAACATGTGAGCTTGTCGTTTCTGCCGATACTAAGCAGCAACTCATTCTGGGTGCAAATGGCGCTATTGAAGATTCATATCCCTGCACAAAGCTTCAGGAAGGACTTATGGCCTTATCAGTTACTCAGCCTGGATCCTACATTGCAAGATATGTGTATCGACTGTCTAAACAACTTGACCTTGCACGCTTCAAGTGTGCTTGGGAACAGACTGTTGCTTTGCGGGATACCCTTCGTACTAGAATCATCATGGTCGACGATATATGCGTCCAAGTAGTGACGACCGAAGGCGTTGTTTGGGATGACGGTGACTATAAAGATCTGGATGAAGCTGCCCATGCTACTCATTCATACACTATGACTTATGGCTCCCAATTATCTCGATACTCAATTTATGAGTCCAACACCGGCGAGAAGTATTTCTTGTGGACAGTTCATCATGCCATTCACGATGGCTGGTCGATGCCTATCATCTTCAACACATTCTACCAAGCCTATGAAGGACTCGAGTTGGTAGCTCCCAAAGCTTATTCAAACTTCATCCGATATACTATGGCGCTTGACCAAGACGCCGCCCGTGATTATTGGAGGACACAGCTTCACAAAGCCAAGCGTGCTAGCTTCCCCAAGATGGGCCTCATGGAAAAATCTACTGGCAATGGACAGAAGACTCGTGTCTTGACCGCGTCCCTCAGCTTTCCCACGTCATCCAATGAAACGTTTACAAAGGCTAGCGTTCTAAGAGCTGCCTGGGCCATCGTCCTTGCAAGGTATTGCGACAGCGATGATGTCTGCTTTGGTGTTACCATCTCCGGCAGACAGGCGCCTGTGCCCGGCCTTCTGGACATGGCTGGTCCGGTAGTCGCAACTGTCCCTGTTTATGTCAATGTCGAGAAGGGCCAGGAAATCTCAGACTTCCTACAGACAATTCAAAGCCAAGCCCATGAAATGGTTCCCTATGAGCAGTACGGTCTTCAAAACATTTCCAAGTTGAGCGCAGACATAAGAGATGCCTGCGATTTCACATCGCTCTTGGTCATTCAACCTGTTCAACGTTTTGCATCCAGCGTGGCCGGTGATACAACTCTCTTGACCCCTGCTCGCTCGGAGGTCAAGCACATGGTGCAGGATTATTTCAGCTATCCGTTGGTAATCCAAGGCCATGTTTATGATGACCGCGCCGATCTCATATTAATCTACGATTCGACCATTATCTCGGAGCTGCAGATGACTGCTCTTTCTCATCATTTTGATAATGCTGTGCAGCAGCTGCTATTGAACGAAACAGGTAAACTGAGCGATATTTCAGTTTCGGGCTCTTGGGATCTTGAGCTTGCACAGACGTCTAATGGCGACGGCCCTGAGATTATCGACGACTGCTTCCATTCCCTTGTAGAAAGACAGGCAGAAGAGAGGCCCAATGCAACTGCGGTTGACGCATGGGATGGCAAACTCACCTATGGGGAATTAGACCGCGCTGCCAATCGTCTGGCTCATCTGCTTATTAGGCAATACGAGGTGCAGGTTGGTGACATAGTGCACGTTTGTTTCGAAAAGTCTTTCCGCTATATCGTGGCCATTCTTGCGATCAACAAGGCTGGTGCCATTTGGTGTCCTCTTGATTCTGCTCATCCCCTCCCTCGTTTACAAGCCATTGCCGCACAAACTAAAGCCAGGCTGGCTCTTACTTCGACAGCCAACAGGGCGCTTTGCGAGCAACTTGTTGAGAGCGTGGTTGAAGTTTCCGACTCTCTTGAGCAGACTCTCTCTGCCGAAAGCAATGGTGACAAGAGACTCGACATCAATGTCACTTCAAATGAGGTCGCCTACATTTTATTTACATCTGGCTCGACAGGCACGCCCAAGGCTCTTGTTATGCAACATGGGGCTCTTTGCACCAGTCAAATGGCTATTTGCCAGCATCTAGGTCTTGACCACACTGTAAGAATGTTGCAATTCTCAGCTTTCGTCTTTGATGTATCAGTCGGAGAAATCGTGGAGGCTTTGATCAGTGGAGCCTGTATTTGCATTCCTTCAGAGCAAATGCGTCTCGATAGTCTCGATGTATTTGTCCGCGAGTTCAACGTCACATGGAGCTATCTGACTCCGTCTTTTGCTCGTACATTGAACCCCAAAGATTACCCGGGGCTGAGACTGCTCCTTCTTATCGGTGAAGCTACTACTCAAGATATCCTTGATACCTGGTATGGCCTCCCCAACACGAGATTCTACAACGCTTGGGGGCCTGCAGAGACTTGTGTTCTTAACACGGTCTACCCCTGGAAATCCAACACTGAGTCACCCTTGACACTTGGTAGAGCGGTGAATTGTTTTGTGTGGGTAGTTGATGCTGAAGACCATACGCGACTTGCCCCCACTGGCTGCATGGGTGAAATTATCATCCAAGGTCCGGCAATGCTCAAGGAGTATTTGTCCAATCCCGAGAAAACCTCGGCGGCCATTGTCACTGAACTTCCCGAGTGGGCACCACGACGCGAATCTCCTACCTGGAGTCGATTCTATAAAACTGGCGATTTGGGCTTCTACGACCATAACGGCATACTTCACTTTGCTGGTCGAAAAGATACGCAGGTCAAGATTCGTGGTTTGCGTGTCGAATTGGGCGAAGTTGAACACCAAATACGACAATCACTCGAAGGAGTGCGCCAAGTTGCTGTAGACGTGTTCAAGACCGAAAAGGGAGTAAACTTGGTTACCTACTTCTGCTTTACAGATGAAACAAGGACTGGCTCTCAAGACGAAGATGTGTTTATGCATATCAATGACCAGCTACAAGCCAATCTCAGTGACATGTTGGCCAAATTAAATCTGTCATTGCCATCATATATGATTCCTACACTGTTCATCCCTTGCGCCTATATGCCTTTAATCACTTCTGCAAAATTGGATCGCGTCAAGCTTCGCCATCTCACTGCCCAGCTTAGCCAAGAGCAATTGGAATCATATTCGTTGCTCGACAATCAAAAGCAGGCGCCCGAGACTGAAATGGAAACTCGTTTGCAAAAACTCTGGGCAGAGAACTTGAATCTCCCAGAGTCTGCAATTGGTCGACAGGATAATTTCTTGCACATCGGTGGCGACTCCATTGCTGCTATCCGTCTTGTTTCAATGGCCCGCAACGCTGGAATTGCTCTTACAGTTAACGACATCCTTGGCGATGGCCGCTTGATTGCAGTTGCAGCCAAGGCTGTCGATATTGATGCCAGCTACGATAACGAGACGCCACTTAAGGCCTTTAGCCTTTTGCCTGCTGGCATAGAAGGCCTCGTTACATCTCCTACATTTAGAGACGAATACGCCCTTGCCGCCGACCAGTTCATCGAAGATGCCTATCCATGCAGCAAGCTCCAGGAAGGCCTCATGGCTCTGTCCGTTAAACAGCCGGGCTCTTATATTGCCAAGTATGTCTATAAGCTCTCTCAGCATGTCGATATCCCTCAGTTTAAGCTGGCTTGGGAACGCACTGTGGAGATGGCTTGCAATTTGCGGACCAGAATCGTTCAAGCTGGAGGTTCTTCAATCCAGCTTATCATTAGCAGCGATGTTGCCTGGGATGAAACGTATGGCGATTTACAGTCATCACTTGCCCGGGCCCAGACTCTCGAGATGGGTTATGGGTCTCGACTCTGCCAGTACGCTCTCATCAACGACTCTGACAGCACATACTTTATGTGGAACGTGCATCACGCTATTACAGACGGTATATCCACCCAAAACATCTTAGGGACGCTTTTCAAGGTTTACAATAGTGTTGAAATTTTGCCTCTGCCGTCATACGCCCGTTTCATTGAGTACACTCTTAGCCTCGATGAAGATGCCACTGCAAGCTACTGGAAGTCGCAACTTCGGAATGCTCAAAAGGCAATCTTCCCTCCTACAAGCAGTGTGCCTCATAACACACCTGATGTTACTCGCATACTCGAGACGTCAATCGAGTTGCCTAATGACATGAAAAACTCGACCATCACAATAGCTACCGTCGTCCGATCAGCATGGGCTATTGTCCTTGCTAGGTACTGTGATTCTGAAGATGTGACCTTTGGTACTACAATTTCCGGTCGTCAGGCACCGGTAGCCGAAGTCATGGAAATGGCTGGCCCTACAATTGCTACCGTTCCAGTGCGTATTTGCATCGACCGTCGGCAGCCTATTTCCGAATTCCTCGAAGGCGTCCAGAAGCAGACCCTAGAGATGACTGCCTTTGAGCAGTATGGTCTTCAGAACATCGCCAGATTAAGCGACGATATCCGTGATGCCTGCGACTTTAGCAGCATTCTAGTTGTCCAGCCCATGCAGCATTTCAGTGGCACGAGCAGTGACGATGAGCTTTTCGTAAGCGCTGATGTTGGGGCTACCAGTGTCGCCGACGGTGTCCAAAACTACTTTTCCTACCCGCTGGTTGTCCAGGCTCACTTATACAAGGATCGAGTGAAGCTTATGCTCATGTACGACTCTAAAGTACTCCCAGAAGCTCAATTAATTGCTCTCTCTCATCAGTTTGGTCATGTTATGACCCAGCTCAACAGCTCGAGCTCTGCGACTCTAGAAACGGTCTCTATCTTCTCGCCTTATGATATCCAGACAGCAAAGTCATTCAATGCCACAGTTCCTGAAGTTATTGATTCCTGCATGCATGAGTTATTTGAGAAGCAGGCCAAATCAACGCCATCTGCTCCAGCGGTTGCCGCTTGGGATGGAAACTTTACTTATAGCGAGCTTGATCACGCCGCCAATAAGCTGGCTCACCATCTTATCAATGTCTATGGTGTCAAGCTCAACGACTTTGTCCACGTTTGCTTTGAGAAATCAGCTTGGTACATAGTCTCGATACTTGCAATCAGCAAGGCCGGCGCGACTTGGGTTCCGTTAGATCCTTTCCACCCAGAACAACGATTACGATCAATCGTTAGCCAGACCAAAGCCACTTTGGCTCTGGTCTCGCCAGGCAACGTGGAACTCCTCTCTGCCTTGGTTGACAGCGTTATCGCGGTAACTGCCGATCTAGACATCTCGCTTCCCGAGCAAGACGGAGTTCAAAGCCCCAATGTATCTGTCCCATCCCAGACAGCTGCATACGTCCTTTTCACATCCGGCTCCACAGGTGTACCAAAGGGAGTCATTATAGAACATGGCTCTCTTTGCACAAGTCAAAATGACATTGCTAAGAGGCTCCGCTATCATTCAAATGTGCGCATCTTGCAGTTTTCCGCGTTTGTATTCGACTTTTCTATTAGTGAAATCATCATGTCGTTGATTCATGGGGCATGCGTCTGCGTTCCCTCTGAGGAACAGCGAATGACTGGTATGGTTGATTTCATTCGCGATATGAAGATCAACTGGCTTTATCTTACGCCTTCCTTCTTACGCACGTTAAATCCAAGCGATGTCCCTGCTGTTGAATTGGTTCTTATGGGTGGCGAGGCCGTGCCGCGAGATGTGTTCAATACCTGGATCGGTCGCGTTCGTTTATTCAACGCTTGGGGTCCTACAGAGTCATGTGTTATGGGCACCATTCATGAGTTTGAATCTGCTGACGAGTCACCCTTGACTATTGGCTCTCCCGTTGGCGGGTTTTGCTGGATTGTCGATCCGGAAAATCCACAGCTCCTTGCGCCAATTGGAACTCTCGGCGAGGTTGTTATTCAAGGACCGACTTTATTACGCGAATACCTCGATAATCCAGAAAAGACTCAAGAGGCAACTGTACAGACGTTACCGCCTTGGGCTCCCTTTCCTGATGATAGAAACTGGAATCGGTTTTACAAAACTGGTGACTTATGTTCTTACAACGCTAACGGCACTATTGAGTTTTCTTCTCGTAAGGATACGCAGACGAAGATTCGCGGCCTGCGTGTTGAACTAGGCGAAATCGAATTTCATGTTCAGGCCTCAATGAAGAATCTTCGCCAGACTGTTGTAGATGTTGTCCAAACCGAAAACGGTTCCAACTTGGTCGCATACCTGTGTTTCACCGATGAGATACGCCAACTTCACGATGCCGATGAGAACGGTCCCTTTACTCCAATGAGCCCAGAGCTTCAAGAAGAGCTCGTTGGCGTTATAGGTCAATTGAACGTGACATTGCCGAGATATATGATTCCTACCTTCTACATCCCATGCAAGTATATGCCTGCCATTACATCTGGAAAACTTGATCGAAAGGAACTCAAAAAGCAGACCTCAGCTCTTAGCCAAAATGACCTTACAAAGTTTTCTCTCCATGGAGTTAATAAACGTGCCCCGGAGACCGCAATGGAACTTCAGCTCCAGGAAATCTGGTCAGCAGTCCTGTCTACTCCTATAGAGTTAATTGGTCGTGATGACAGCTTCCTTGGTTTAGGAGGCGACTCAATTATGGCAATTCACCTGGTTGGCGCATGTAACGAAGCCGAAATTTCCATTACGGTAAAAGACATCTTCGATGATCCCCGTTTATTTGTAGTCGCTTCTCGAGCTCGTCGCCTTGAAACTACTGAACAAGATATATCAATTGGTCCTTTCAGTCTACTGTCTGACCACCACCGCGATTTGGCTCTTGCTACGACTGTCGAATCTCAGTGTTCATTATCCTCTAGCCACGTTATTGAGGATGCCTACCCATGTTCCAAGCTACAGGAAGGTCTGATGGCTCTATCTATCAAACAACGCGGCTCCTATGTTGCACAGTATGTATACAAGCTATCCAAAGCCGTCAACCTTGCCAAGTTTAAGGCCGCTTGGGAGAAAACTCTCGAGCTTTGCGCGTCCCTTAGAACTCATATCGTCATGCTGGATGGCGCCTGTGTGCAGATCATAGTGAATGGACCAGCAGAGTGGGATGAAACTTGCCCAACAGACCTGAAGGGTGCTATAGAAGCCACCGACTCGGAGATGACTTATGGCTCACGGCTGAATCGTTATGCTCTGGTCCAAGATGCCACATATGGCAATCACTTCATCTTGGTCACTCACCATGCTGTCCACGATGGTTGGACACTTAGAGTCATTATGAACACGCTCTATAGCGTATATCTGGACCAAAAGCTTCCTTCGATTAGTCCATATTCTGCTTTTATTCGTTACACGCTCAACATTGACTCTGAAGCAGCCAGCAAATTCTGGAACGAACAGCTGAGGAATGCCAAACGTGCTACATATCCGCCATTGCCTCGAATTGAGTCTCACACCGGTATCACTCGTATGATGAATAAGACGATTTCTTTCCCTCCATCCGCAAAGACTGTTACCACAAAGGCCACTATTCTTCGTGCCACATGGGCAATCCTGCTGGCACGTTATTGCGATTCTGACGACATAACTTTTGGAACTACTATTTCCGGTCGCCAAGCTCATGTGCGTGGAATAACAGAAATGTCAGGTCCGGCCGTTGCTACCGTCCCAATCCGTGTGCGCGTTGATGCTACTAAACCAGTTTCTCGCTTCCTCAGTGAAATACAGTCACAGGCAACCGATATGATCGAATTCGAACAATTTGGCCTTCAGAATATCACAAAATTGAGTGCCGATGCAAAAGACGCCTGTGAATTCTCTTCGCTTCTTGTTATCCAGCCGCGAACCCACCTGGATATGATCGACAGCAAAGATTCCTCTGAACCACTGATGGGTCTATCTGTTGAGGCCCGAAATGCCGAGCAGTTGTTGCAGAACTATTTTACCTACCCCCTAGTCATTCAAGGTCACGTCTTTGACGATTCCATCGAATTGCTCTTGACTTATGACTCGACAATCCTGTCAAAGATCGAAATGGAAGCTCTATCTCATCAATTCGACACCATCGCTAAGCAGCTGGTAAATGAATCAGATGATCCAATGAGCTCTGTCGCTGTTGCTGGCGAATGGGATCTTGAACAGGCCAAACAATGGAATACTGAGGATCCTGAACTTATGGATACTTGTATTCATAGCCTGGTCGAGAAACAATCGTTGATTCGGCCAAACGCGCCAGCTGTGTGTGCTTGGGATGGTGAGATGACCTATTGGGAGCTCAATAGCGCTGCAAATAAGCTCGCTCATCACATCCTCAAGGCAGGCATCAGGTCTAACGACTTAGTGCACGTCTGCTTCGAGAAATCGCTTTGGTTCTTCGTCTCTATTCTCGCGATCAATAAGGCGGGCGCAGCTTGGGTTCCTCTTGATCCCTCTCATCCCAAGCAACGTCTGCACCAAGTTGCCAACCAGACAATGGCTAAGCTAGCACTCTCGTCTCATACCAATGTAGCTCTTTGCAGAGACATTGTTGGAGACGTCATCGAAGTCAGTTCCGGCCTCATCAATGAACTTACAAAGACATATGATGGTGTTGAAGGGCCTACTATTAGTGTACCCTCAACCAATGCTGCTTACGTTCTCTTCACCTCAGGCAGCACAGGCACGCCCAAGGGTCTCGTTATGCAACATCGCGCTGTCTGCACAAGCCAAACTGCGATTGCTCAGAGACTGCGTCTTACCGACAATGTCAGGATTCTCCAGTTTGCCGCCTACGTCTTTGACTTATCCATTGGCGAGATTGTAGGACCGCTGATCCACGGAGCCTGTGTATGCGTGCCGTCAGAAGAGATGCGGTTCAATGGCTTAAAGGAATTTATCCAAGACAAGGCTGTTAACTGGGCGTTCCTTACGCCTTCGTTTGTTCGAACACTCAAGCCTGAAGACATCCCCAGTATTGAGCTGTTGCTTTTAGCTGGTGAAGCCGTTGGTAGAGATATTCTAAACATGTGGTTTGGTAAGGTACGCCTTATCAACGGCTGGGGCCCAGCTGAAACTTGTGTTTTCTCCACCTTACACGAATGGGCTTCCATCACCGAGTCTCCTTTAACCGTCGGCAAGCCTGTTGGCGGACACTGCTGGATTGTTGATAGTGAAGACTCTAGCAAACTAGCACCGATCGGCTGCTTGGGTGAAGTCGTCCTTCAAGGGCCTACTTTACTCCATGAATATCTCGCTGATCCACAAAGAAGCAAAGAGGCAATCATCACCTCGCTGCCCGCCTGGGCACCGAAGCAAGACTCTCAACCATGGAGCCGCTTTTACAAATCAGGGGATTTGTGTTTCTATAACCCCGACGGAACAATTGAGTTTTCATCTCGAAAGGACACACAGGTTAAAATTCGTGGCCTTCGTGTTGAATTAGGCGACGTTGAGCACCATATTCGTGAATGCCTAGACGGCGTTCGCCAAGTTGCTGTTGATGTTCTTAGATCAGAAACAGGAACCAACTTGGTTTCATACCTTTGCTTCAACGACGATTCCCAGCCTGGTTCATCGGACATGAAAGCCAGTGATATCTATTTGGCCCTTGATTCCGATGTTCAGGCTCGCATCACTGCGATGATTGGTGAACTTAGCGTGAACCTGCCTCGCTATATGATTCCGACGCTATTTATTCCTTGCAGATTCATGCCAGTCATCACTTCCACCAAGTTAGACAGGAAGACACTAAAGGCAATGACAGCCTCGCTTGACCGAGATCAATTAGCCCATTATTCTCTTATTGATGGCAAAAAGCGTGCCCCTGTGACTCCAATGGAAGTATGCCTCCAAGCTATCTGGGCCGAAATCCTTAATCTCCCTCTCGAGTCTATCGGCCGTGATGATGGCTTCCTCCAGATTGGTGGAGATTCCATCACTGCAATTCACCTAGTGTCAAAGGCCCGTGAAGCCGGTGTATCAATTATCGTCAAAGACGTGTTCACCGACTCTCGTCTCCTCGCCGTGGCTTCTAAAGCCGTCCTCTGTGACACAACTCAGCAGCAACAGGAAGCAGCCGCTCCTTTCAGCCTCCTCAATGAGCAAGTTCGAGCTCTAGTGCTTGGCGGTGAAGTTCGCAAGTCATGCGGCCTCTCCAACGACCAAATTATCGATGATGCCTACCCTTGTACTTCCCTACAAGAGGGCCTTATGGCATTAACTGTGAAACAGCCAGGTTCTTATGTTGCAACGTATACCTACAGGCTGGCTTCCTTTGTCGACGTAGAACGGTTCAAAGCTGCATGGAGCCGCACCATTGAACTGTGTGGCAACATGCGTACGAGAATTGTTCTAGTGAATGGCACGCCAATCCAGCTACTGCTCAAGGAAGACAACCAGTGGCAGTCTATGGAGAATGAAACGCTAGCCTCGGTCACAAAATCCCCTCGAAACTTGCTTGTGGGCTATGGAACTCCTCTTTGCTGGTATGGCATTCTTACGGAGAAGAATGAGCGATATCTTGTGTGGTCAGCCCACCACTCTATCTACGACGGCTGGGTCATGCGTATCTTGTTGACAACCCTATACAATGCTTACCATGGCGCTGAGATATCAACTCTGTATCCCTATTCTGGTTTCATCAAGTATAGCATGGAGCTGGATAGTACTACCTCTGCTAACTTCTGGCGCGAACAATTATCTGACTCTAAGAGAGCAGCTTTCCCAGCTCGTCAGTCCCCTAACAGCTCAAAATCATCAACGCGAGTCTTCAAATCCACTGTCAAGATTGGACAGCCCAGCCAGAGTACCATTACAAGGGCCTCTATTTTGAGGGCTGCTTGGGCCATTGTCCTTGCTCGTTATTGTGATACTGAAGACGTGAGCTTCGGAACAACTGTCTCTGGGCGCCATGCTCCTGTGGCTGGTCTCGAAACTATGCCGGGTCCGATGATTGCGACAGTTCCTGTCCGCATTCGTATAGATCGTACTACTACCAAGGCTCAGTTCCTCGCTGACGTTCAAAACCAAGCCCATGAGATGGTCTCCTATGAACAGTTTGGTCTTCAAAACATCTCTAAGCTAAGCCAAGATGCCAAAGATACCTGTGATTTTTCGAGTCTGCTCGTCATTCAACCTCCTGCACAGAGCCTCTCAGAGGATCAGCTGGAGGGCAGCATCTTGGTCTATGGCAGCGAAGAGCAGAATAATACGGAAGATGCCATGCAGGATTATTTCAACTATCCCCTAGTGATCATAATGAACACGTTCAATGATCACATCACGCAACGTTTCTTCTATAACACCGACATCTTGACCGAGGATCGTGTCTCTGCTTTATCACAGCATATTAGCCACGTTGTAGAGCAGCTGTCGGATAACGGCAATGGGAACCTTGATAACATTGATCTTGTAGGCGAGTGGGACATCCAACATGCTCTAGAATCCGCTCGACTTAAGCCATCCACCGAAGCTTGTACGCACTGGCTTATTCAGGACCGTATCAAGGCACAGCCGAACGAACCTGCGATTTCATCTTGGGACGGAAACCTCACTTACGCCGAACTGGGTACTCTTGCGGGCCGTCTGGCATGGAAGCTTCAAGACCTTGGAGTCGGACCTGAATCGCTCATTCCACTGTGCTTCTCCAAATCTACATGGGCTGTTGTGGCAATGGTCGCCATTGTCATGGCTGGAGGTGCTTTTGTTCCTCTTGACCCCAACGCACCAGCTGCTCGTCTTCAAGGCCTTGTTGAGGATACAAAGGCAACTCTGGCAGTTGCAAGCCCATCGTGTCAAGATGCCCTCCGTGATGTTGGTATCGACGTGTTCGTTGTTGACGAGGCTCTATTACTTGAGCTTTCAGACCCTGTATCAGCGGTTACGTCTTCAGTACAACCAGACAATGCAAGCGTCGTCCTCTTCACATCAGGCTCAACAGGCAAACCAAAAGGCATGGTGATTCAGCATAATAGCTTGTGTTCATCTGGAAACGCTTATGGCACGGACCTGAACATTGGGCCCGGTACCCGTGTATTCCAATTCTCTGCATATACATTCGATGTCGGCGTTCTTGACTGTCTCGTTTCTCTTATGCGAGGTGCTACCATTTGCATTCCATCAGACCATGCACGCCTCAACGACCTAGCCGGTGCTATGAATGCAACAAAGGCCAATTGGGTGTTCCTTACACCTACTGTTGCAGATCTCCTTTCGCCAGCCGACGTTCCTTATCTCAAGGTCCTCTGTTTAGGTGGCGAAGCAATTAGTAAGAAATGCGCGGAACGCTGGACTAACTACACTGAAGTTCACGGTCTATATGGTCCCGCTGAAGCATCTATATGCGCCTGGAATCCATGCGTTGGTAAATCTGGCCTTTCAACTAATATTGGACGACCTACGTCCTCGGCCTTTTGGGTAGTTGAGCCCAGTGACAGTAAGCGACTTATTCCCGTGGGCTGCATTGGTGAGCTTCTCATTGAAGGCCCTATGCTTGCTCGGGGATATATAAATGTTAGTGCTGAAGTTGCTTCGAACTGGATGGAAAACGTGGACTGGCTTCCGGGTACAGATGTCAAGAGAGTTTATAAGACTGGTGACTTGGTCCGACGCAACGCCGATGGCACTTTCGACTTCGTCGGTCGAAAAGACACGCAAGTTAAGCTCCATGGTCAGCGTGTTGAGCTTGGCGAGATTGAGACTCGTCTTCATGAGTATCTCCCAACGGATATGGCAGCCATAGTGGCCATTGTTAAAGATGAGCATGAACACGACAATTTGTTCGCCTTCCTTTGGTACACTGAAGGCGCCGCTGCCTCTCGCTCTACCGCTCGTTTGATGGAGACTATCACTGACGGATCTCGCGCTGTGATTTCTCATGTTGACTCTTCCTTGAGTCTGGTTCTGCCATCATATATGATTCCATCATCTTACCTAGTTTTTGAGGGTAAGCCAGAGCAGACAGTAAATGGCAAGGTCAACCGCCGTGCCCTAGTTGCTCAGGCTCAAAATCTATCGACCCAAGATCGTCTGCGCTTTGCACCCAAGGTTGGCGAGAATGAACCCCCAACTACACCCATGGAATTCAAGCTCAGAGACCTTTGGGCTCAAGTCCTACATATTGATGTCCAGTCGATTGGCAAGAATGATAGCTTTTTGCGCATTGGAGGCGACTCCATCAGTGCCATCCAGCTAGTGTCTGTGGCTCAGCAAAACAACATTGGCCTCACGGTGGCTACTATCTTTAACGATCCTCGCTTATCTCAGATGGCCGAGGCTGCCAATGTTGATGAAATCATGCCATCTTACGAGACCAAGCCTTTCAGCATCATTCCCGCCTCCATAATGGATGATGTTCTTACCGAAGTGCGATCCCAGTGTAATCTCTCTGAGTCCGCAATCATCGAGGATGCCTATCCATCCACACGCCTTCAAGAAGGCTTGATGGTACTAGCAGTCAAGCAACCGGGGTCATATGTTGCCAAACATGTGTATCGTCTTGCTACTAGCGTCGACATAGGACGTTTCAAACGCGCTTGGGATAAGACTGTTGAGGCTTGTGCAGCCCTAAGAACTCGATTTGTTCTTGTTGGTGATAGTATTTTCCAGGCCGTTATTCAAGATTCAGTTCCCTGGCAGGTTTCATCCGATCTCCGGTCATTTACCATGTCCATGGAAAATTCCCACATGGGCTACGGTACTCCTCTTTGTAAATTTGCCATCATTGAGCAGGGCGACGAGAAATACTTTGCATGGAATGTCCACCACACCATTTTTGATGGATGGACTCTACCATTGATAATGGGCACTCTCCATGCCTTTTACCACGGCACTGAGATTCCATCGCTCCTCTCATACTCTGGCTTTGTGAAATACGTGGAAGACATGGATTATGCCGCTGCTAGCGAGTACTGGACTCAACAATTAGACGGTGCTAAGAAAGCAGCATTCCCGCTTGGCAATGGAACAGCCAAGAGCAAGAAGTCGGAGACGTCAACTCGCATCTTGCACAGCGCAATTCAATTCCCTCGGTCTACCAGTACTTCAGTTACCAAAGCCTCAATCCTCCGAGCAGCATGGGCTATTGTGCTTGCACGATATAACGATTCTGACGACGTTTGCTTTGGAACTACGGTTTCTGGCCGCCATGCCCCTGTTCCCGGCCTCGAACGGATGCCCGGTCTTGTAGTCGCAACTGTCCCGGTTCACGCAAAACTGGACCAAAGCCAGGCTTTGAGCAGCTTTTTAGAGGAGATTCAATCACAAGCGTCTCAAATGGTTGCTTATGAACAATTTGGCATCCAAAACATTTCCAAACTAAATGCTCAAGCCAAAGAAGCTTGTGACTTTGCTAGTTTACTGGTTGTGCAGCCTACCCAGCACATCACTTCGACTGGGAGCGAGGAAGAGGCTCTACTAACGGCTGCAATGACAGATGACATTCAATCTGATGAATTGCTGGAAAACTACTTCAACTATCCCTTGGTTTTACAGTGCCATTTGCTGGATGATTGTGTTAATCTTGTCTTTGTTTACGATGATGGCCTTATTGCTGAGCACCAGCTAGTTGGCCTCTCTCACCAGTTTGAGCATGTCGTTACTCAATTACTTGCTCAAGGCGATAGCCCTCTGTCTACGATCTCAATGGCAAGTGAATGGGATCTCGAATTTGCGTCTGCGTCAAACAGTATTGAGCCTGCTGTGGTAGAGGACTGCATTCACAACTTGATTGAGCAGCAAGCTCTACTCAGCCCAGATGCCCCAGCTATTAATGCTTGGGATGCCAATTTCACCTACGCTGAGCTAGACTGTGCCGCCAATAGATTAGCAAATTTCCTTGTTCAGTCTATGGGCGTGAAAGTGGGTGACTTTGTTCATGTGTGCTTTGAGAAATCGGCCTGGCACACAGTCTCAATTCTGGCTATCAACAAAGCTGGCGCAGCTTGGATACCGCTCGACCCTTCGCATCCTACTGACCGCCACCAACAAGTTGTTGGCCAAACCGGCTCCTCGTTAGCCCTTACTTCAGCAGCCAATGCTTCCAAGTGTGCTGCCCTAGTTCCCAATGTCCTGGAAGTTACGCGAAAGCTCGATGACAAACTTATCGCTGATATACGTATCAATGACAAAAGTCCGGCCACCAGTGTTACTCCTCAGGATATTGCATACATCATTTTCACCTCTGGCTCAACCGGCATTCCCAAGGGTGTTATCATTGAGCATATGGCCCTCTGTAGCAGTCAGACCTCTGCTAGTAAAAGACTTGGCTACGCTCCTGGCGTTCGGATGCTCCAATTTGCCTCGTTTGTCTTTGACGCATGCATTGCGGAAATACTTACACCGCTAATTTCCGGAGCTTGTGTGTGTGTCCCCTCTTGGGAGGTGCAAATGAGTTCCCTTGCAAGCTATATTCGCCAGACAAACGTCAATTGGGCATTACTAACCCCGTCTTTTGCTCGCACTATTGATCCGGCAGAAGTTCCTTGTTTAGAGCTTTTGATGCTAGGTGGCGAAGCTGTTAGTCGCGACGTCTTTGAGCTTTGGTTTGGCAAGCTTCGGCTGTTTAATGCATGGGGTCCTACTGAAACTTGCGTCTTTGGCGCACTACACGAGTGGAAGTCTGTCCAAGAATCCCAGCTAACAATTGGTAAGCCGCTCGGCGGCTACTGCTGGCTTGTTGACCCCGAGAATCCACAGAAGCTGGCTCCTACGGGCACACTCGGTGAGGTTGTCATTCAGGGGCCCAATGTATTCCGCGAGTACCTATCCGATGAAGAGAAGACGGCCTCCTCAATTATCACTTCTCTACCCCAATGGGCGCCTAATCGTCGCTGGAGCCGATTTTACAAGACAGGAGATCTAGCCATGTACAACCCCGATGGAACCCTCCAGTATTATAGTCGCAAGGACACACAGGTCAAAATCCGTGGCCTTCGCGTAGAATTGGGCGAGATCGAATACCACATCCGTGAAAACCTCGATGGCGTCCAGCAAGTCGCTGTTGATGTATTCAAGACCGAGGCTGGGGCCAATCTTGTTTCGTTCATTTGCTTCAACAACGATACTCTTCCTGCTAGCACCACTGGCAATATGACTAGCGACGATGTCATCTTGGCACTTACAGCTGACATAAAAAACAGTATCAGTGCCCTACAAGGCCGTCTCAATGTTGCCTTACCTGGTTATATGATTCCTACGCTGTTTATTCCTTGCAAGGCCATGCCACTTGTTACCTCTGGTAAACTTGATAGGAAGCTTTTACTAAATCTCACCGCGTCTTTGTCAAAAGAACACCTTGAGATATATGCCCTCTCTGATGGCGAGAAGAGACAGCCAGAGACCGAGATGGAACACCGTGTGCGTGAACTTTGGGCTTCCCTTTTGAATGTGCCTCCCGCCACTATTGGTCGCGACGATAACTTTTTGAGAATCGGCGGTGACTCTATAGCTGCAATTCGCCTTATAACCATGGCGCGTACTCATGGCATTTCCCTTGGTATCAATGATATATTCAACGATCCCCGACTCCTTGCTGTTGCTGCCAAGGCTATCGATGTAGACGGCGGGGCTGAAGAGATGAAGCCAATTCAACCGTTTAGTCTTCTCGATCAAGACCGCGTTGCCATGATTCATAGCGCCCCCACCGAGCTTCAAATCCCCGCTGGAATGGAGATCGAAGACGCCTTCCCATGCTCCAAGCTTCAAGAAGGCTTAATGGCTTTAGCTGTAAAGCAGCCTGGATCTTACATTACCAAGTATCACTACCGCTTGCCGGCGCATGTTGATGTTTCCAGATTCAAGCTAGCCTGGGAGCAGACGGTGAGACTATGTGCCAATATGCGTACTCGCATTATCGCCGTTGGCGGTATGACACTGCAAGTCGTCATCAAGAACGATGTTGTTTGGGAAGACACCCAAAATATGACCCTTGCAGCCTATCTTCGCGCTCCCCAAATGACTGACATGAGCTATGGTTCTCGCCTTTGTCGATATGCTTTGATTGAAGAGAAAGGACAAGACGTTCAATTTGTATGGAACATTCATCATGCCGTCTTTGATGGCTGGTCAACACCCATTATCCTGAGGACTTTACACAGCGCCTACCAAGGCATCGAGCTGCCCAACATCGAGAATTATGCCAGATTCATCAAGTATACGATTGGTATCAGCCACGAAGAGGCCAGCGAGTACTGGATGAGAGAGCTCCATGATGTCAAGAAAGCAACCTTCCCTCTGTCTGTCTCCACCGGGATGGCTGAGAAGGAGACTGTCACGCGCTTTATGGAAACTCGAATCGATCTACCACAGAATAGCGTGGGTGTCACTAAAGCGACGATCCTTCGCGCAGCATGGGCAGTGGTTCTTGCGCGCTACTGTGATACCGACGATGTCTGTTTCGGTACAACAATCTCGGGTAGACAAGCGCCTGTCCCTGGGCTGACGGAGATGCCTGGTCCAGTCATCGCCACTGTGCCGATTCGAGTCCGTTTGGATCGACAAAAGTCTTTGGATCATTTACTTCAAGATGTCCAAGATCAAGCTACCAAAATGGTTGCTTATGAACAATTCGGTCTTCAAAGTATAGGCAAGTTAAGTGCTGACGCTAAAGATGCTTGTGATTTCTCATCGCTTCTTGTCATTCAGCCCGTGCAAACATTGATGTACGACGATGACAGTGAAGACAGCGTGTTGGCGGCACCCGGTTCTGTGGGCGAGACGAAAGAGGAATCGATGCAAAACTATTTCTCTTATCCATTGGTCATTCAAGGGCATTTGCATGATGGCTTTATCAATCTTGTATTGATTTATGATTCTCTTGTGCTGCCTGACTCACAGCTGGTGGCGCTTTCACGGCAGTTCAAGAATACTGTTGAACAGCTGGTTTCCCAACCTCAGTTACGACTTGAGTCTCTATCCATCACTTCAGACTGGGACGTCAGCCAATCCCTCAACTTCAACCCCGAGGTCCCTGATATAATCGACTCATCTGTCCATGAACTTATTGAGGCGCAAGCCAAAATCCGCCCCAGTGCTGTCGCAATTAACGCCTGGGATGCCAAACTGACGTATGCCGAATTCAACTGCGCTGCTAATCGCCTTGCCAATCATCTCGTGGCCGTTTGCAACCTCGGCGTTGGAGACTTGGTTCACGTGTGCTTCGAAAAATCAGCGTGGTTCTTTGTGTCAATTTTTGCGATCAACAAAGCCGGTGCTGCTTGGGTTCCTTTAGATCCGTCTCACCCAGAAAAGCGGCTGCATCAAGTCGTATCCCAAACAGGTGCCAAGATTGCACTGACTTCACCCGATAATAGCACTCTGTGTGCTGGCTTAGTCGAGTCTGTTATAATTGTCAACTCAGAGCTCGACCTGGAGCTATCCAAGGTCAAGAAATACAGCCAGAAAGGCCCAGTCACTACTGTGTCTCCAGAAAGTCCTGTTTACGTCTTATTTACGTCCGGGTCAACTGGAACGCCAAAGGGCTTGGTTATGCAGCACAAATCGGTATGCACGTCGCAAACCGCTATTGTCAAGAGGCTTGGTCTAACCCCAGATGTACGCATGCTGCAATTTGCGGCTTTCGTATTCGATCTTTCCATTGGTGAGATCATTGCACCATTGATTACTGGTGCATGCTTGTGTATACCGTCAGATGACACTCGAATGAATGGGCTTGTGCAGTTTATTCGAGAAACAGACGTCAATTGGGCCTTCTTTACACCTTCCTTTATCCGTACGCTCAGCCCGTCAGAGGTTCCAAGCCTCGAACTTGTCCTACTAGCTGGCGAGGCTGGCCCTCGAGACGTTCTTACCACTTGGTTCGGTAAGGTCCGTCTAGTCAACGGATGGGGACCGGCTGAGACCTGTGTATTCTCAACTCTTCATGAGTGGCAGTCAGTCAACGAATCACCTCTTACAATTGGTAGACCCGTCGGTGGCTTCTGTTGGATCGTTGAGCCCGATCATCCCGATCGCTTAGCCCCCATTGGAACCCTAGGAGAAGTTGTCATCCAAGGTCCAACTTTATTACAAGAGTATCTGGCCGATCCGGAACGAACTCAAGCTTCTGTGGTAGACAATCTTCCTCAGTGGGCCCTTCGTTCTCGCCCTGATTCCAAGCATTGGAATAAATTTTACAAGTCTGGTGATCTCTGCCACTATAACCAAGATGGGACAATCGAGTTTTCTACTCGCAAAGACACACAAATCAAGATACGCGGTCTGCGTGTGGAGTTGGGAGAAGTCCAGCATCACGTCCAACAAGCACTTACTGGAGCTCGACAAGTCGCCATTGACGTATACAAAGGCGAAAATGGCACAAACCTTATTGCATATTTCTGTCTTAGTGATGAGACTCGAACAGTGGGAATTAGCGATGCCAATTCTGCTGGGCCATTCCTACCGCTTGACGAAGACTTACAGTCTGATCTAGCAGCCGTCATTAGCCAACTCAGCATTTCTCTGCCGCGCTATATGATTCCCACAATGTTCATTCTCTGCAGTTACATGCCCTTCATTACCTCGACAAAGCTGGATCGCAATACACTAAAGAAGCTCACAAGCTGCCTAGATAAGGGCCAAATTGCGCAGTACTCCCTCCTCAGCAGCAAGAAGCGTTCGCCAGAAACACCCATGGAAGTCTTGTTACAAAAGCTTTGGTCCGATCTACTTGGAATATCTATTGAGTCCATTGGTCGTGACGATAGCTTCCTAAGCCTAGGCGGTGACTCTATTACTGCAATTCACATGGTCAGCGCAGCTCGCGAATCAAGAATTATGCTCGCTGTAAAGGAAATCTTTGATGACCCTCGCCTATCCGCTGTTGCCAGTAAAGCTCGCGCTATTGGAGAAGATGAGCAAGCTTCTAGCTTTGATGTCACCCCATTCTGCATGCTTAATACTTCAATACACCAACAAGCTCTGAGTGACGACGTCCGAAGTCTCTGCAACTTGGCCATTAGCGATGAGGTGGAGGATGCCTATCCGACAACTAGTTTCCAGGAAGGATTAATGGCTCTCTCTGTAAAGCAGCCCGGCTCATATATTGCCAAATACGTCTATCGACTATCAAGTAGCATTGACATTAGTCGATTCAAAGCGGCTTGGGACCAAACCGTTGCTTTGTGTCCCACCATGCGCACTAGGATCGTCCTGCTCGATGGAAAGTGCATTCAAATCGTCATTAAGGAAGACAGCAGCAGATGGTCTGAGGATCATCAAAATGCACGCGCCAGTCGACAAGCCATTCAGGGCACTGAAATGACCTATGGCTCTCGTCTCTCTCAGCTATCTTTGATTCATGATGATGGAAACAACTACTTCTTCTGGACTGTGCATCACGCAGTTCATGATGGCTGGACCGTCCGTCTCATCATGACCACTTTCCAAAACGCCTACCACAATCTAGAATTGCCCGCTTTGAAGCCATACTCGGTTTTCATCCACTATCTCGCAGGTATAGATAAGGAAGATGCCGCCAATTACTGGAGCCAGCAACTCCAGGGCGCCAGAAAAGCTTCTTATCCTCCAGCTGCACCTGTCTCTGCATCAGATGGCGTCACTCGACTCATCAGCAAGACCATCCAAGTTCCCGCCTCAGCCGACCCTGCGATAACAAAGGCTACTATTATGCGAGCCACTTGGGCAATTGTGCTTGCTCGCTATTGTGATACTGACGACATCACTTTCGGTACATCAATTTCAGGCAGACAAGCTCCGGTTTCCGGTCTCATGGAAATGCCGGGCCCTGTAGTCGCCACTGTTCCCGTACGTGTATGTCTTGACCAGAAACAGACAATAGGCAAATACCTCCAGGCTATTCAAAGTCAAGCTCATGAAATGGTTCCATACGAGCAGTATGGCTTGTCGAGCATTGGAAAGATCAATCCCGATATCAAGGAAGCATGTGACTTCACGAGCTTGTTGGTTGTGCAACCCAGAACACACCTGGATTCCCGTAGCAAGACCATGTCTGCTGAGACTGAAACTACCTCAGACGATCTTCTGATACCTGCTGCTGCCTCTGCTGAAGAATCGATGCAAGGGTATTTCTCTTACCCTCTTGTGATCCAAGGCCATTTGTTCAATGATTCTATTGAGCTGCTCATCACATTTGACTCTTCTGTAGTCTCTGAATCAGCTATGGAGGCCATGTGCCATCAATTCAGTCATGTGGCATCCCAGCTCTTTGTGGGCAAAGACCTTACCCTAGGAGATCTGACTGTTGCTTCCGATTGGGATCTTCAACGTGCCATGGACTTCAATCAAGAGCTCCCCGAGATTATGGACACCTGCGTTCATCATCTTATTGAAGCCCGTGCCAAGGAAGCTCCTAACGCGCCAGCCATCTGGGCGTGGGATGGTAAATTGACTTATGGACAGCTTAATGAGAAGGCCAACGCTCTAGCTCACCATCTGATTACTGACTATGATGTCCAAGTCGAGGACCTCATCCACGTCTGCTTCGAAAAATCAGTTTGGTACTGGGTATCTGTGCTTGCGGTTAACAAAGCCGGTGCTGTATGGGTTCCCCTTGACCCTTCTCATCCTGAGCAGCGCGTTCGTCAAGTTACTTCACAGACCCGCTCGAAGGTGGCACTTGTATCCGATACTACAAGGCATTTACTCTCTGATATGATTGATCGAGTTATTGAGGTCTCCCCGACTTTATATGACCGTCTTGGTTCCCAGCTTGGTTCAAAAGAGCCACAAGTACAGGTGCTTTCTTCCAATGCCACCTACATTTTATTCACATCCGGGTCCACAGGTACGCCGAAGGGCCTGGTCCAGACACATGGCGGCGCTGCAACCAGTCTGACTGCTATTGGAAAGAGGCTGGGAGTGGATTCTAACCACCGAGCTCTTCAATTTGCTTCGTACGTGTTCGATTTATCGCTTGCCGATGGACTACTGCAGCTTGTATTCGGCGCTTGTATCTTCATACCTTCTGAATACATTAGGATGAATGGGCTGAAAGAATTCATCAATGAGCATGAAATTAACTCGCTCCTTTTGACGCCATCCTTTGCACGAACTATAATACCGGAGCAGGTTCCTTCAGTCACATTCATGTTCTTAGCTGGTGAAGCTGTTCCTCGCGATGTTCATAGCGCGTGGGTTGGTAAAGTTCGTTTCTTCAATGGTTGGGGCCCTGCTGAGACCTGCATCCTCAGCTCTCTACACGAGTTTACATCTATTGATGAATCTCCATTGACAATTGGTCGCCCTATCGGAGGCCATTGCTGGATTGTGGAGCCTGAAAATCCTTATAAGCTCGCGCCTATAGGTACTATAGGTGAAATTGTCGTTCAATGCCCAGCAATCTTGCGACATTATCTTGATGACGTTGAGCGTACCAAGGCCGCCGTCATGGATAACTTACCTGTGTGGGCACCTCGCCGTGACGAGCCTCTCTGGTCTCGTTTCTTTAAAACCGGAGATTTGGCCTCGTACAACCCTGACGGTACTCTCGAGTTCTGCAGTAGGAAAGATACACAAGTAAAGATTCGAGGTCTTCGCGTGGAATTGGGAGAGATTGAGCATCACGTGCGCAGCAATCTAGAAAGCGCTCGTCAAGTTGCTGTTGACGTTTTCAAGACTGAGGCTGGTACAAGACTGGTGGCGTATTTCTGCTTTTCGGATGAAACAACTACTGCCAGCGCTTCTCAATCGGATGAACCTGTCTTCCTTCCTATATCCGAAGAACTTCAAAAGCAGCTTGCAGACATGGTCAGCCAGCTCAGTGTTTCACTACCTCGTTATATGGTGCCTTCACTTTTCATTCCCTGTCGCTACATGCCTTTCATCACCTCCAAGAAGCTGGACAGAAACAAGTTGAAGAAACTCGTTTCTGAACTTAGCCAAGAAGAATGCAATGCTTACTCTTTGAGCAGTGGCAGCAAACGTATGCCTGAGACCGAAATTGAGAAACGCATGCAGGAGCTTTGGTCTGCCGTCTTACACATGCCTAAAGAAGATATTGGCTGCGATGACAGCTTCTTACAGCTTGGTGGCGATTCTATTACTGCCATCCAGCTTGTTACCAACGCCCGCGAGGCCGGCATTTCGATCGCTGTTAAAGACATCTTCAAGGATCCTCGCCTTTCGAAGCTTGCGTTGATAGCCAATGATTCTAGCGACATAGGTCCATCAATCGTTGCGCCTTTCAGTTTGCTAAACAAATCTATTACCAGGACCCATATCATTGATGCCGTCAGAGAACAGTGCAGTCTTGCTGGAAACGATCTACTGGATGATGCCTACCCTTGTACACAGCTCCAGGAAGGACTTATGGCCCTCGCAATCAAACAACCCGGGTCATATGTCGTCAAGTACCTCTATCAGCTTCCTGATCATGTTGACGTTAAGAGATTCCGTGCTGCCTGGGAGCTTACTGTCAAGAGCTGCACCAATCTTCGCACCCGCATCATTCTCGTCAACGGCGTCGCCATTCAAGCCATCCTCCACGACGATATTGCTTGGGATGATACTAACAACGTTTCGCTTGAGGCATATGCTCGCGCTTCACTTTCTATCGAAATGGGTTATGCACAGCGCTTGTGCCGCTACGCCATCATCGAGGAAGAAAGCGGAAACTATTTTGCATTCAGCATCCACCATACCGTTTTCGACGGCTGGTCTCTTCCTCTAGTGATGGGAACACTATCAGCGGCGTATTATGATCTTGAGCTGCCTTCTCTGCAGTCTTATTCTGCCTTTGTCAAGTATACAACCGAACTCGATAACAACTCTGCGTCCAATTATTGGAAGCTGCAGCTACAAGATGCCAAACGCGCAAGCTTTCCAGCCCCCAGCGACAAGTCCGGCTCCTCTGAGACGCGTGTCATGAACAAGACAATTGTGTTCCCTAATACTAACACATCCATCACTAAAGCTTCAATTCTCCGCGCTGCCTGGGCTCTCGTCCTTGCACGCTACAGCGATACCAACGATGTATGCTTTGGTGCAACGGTATCAGGTCGTCATGCTAATGTGGCTGGACTTGAAGCTATGCCTGGCCTCGTGGTCGCTACCGTCCCCGTTCGTATTCGCCTCGATCAACAGAAGACTTTGAAGACCTTCCTTCAAGACATCCAGACTCAGGCTAATGACATGGTTGATTACGAGCAATTTGGTATCCAGAATATCTCTAAACTAGGCTTGGACGCCAAGGACGCCTGCGACTTTACCTCTCTCTTGGCCATCCAACCAGTTCAGCACATGAGTGCTGACAGCAACAATGGCGGCGATCAGGATACTCTCATCATTCCAGCTGCTTCTTCTCATGTTAAAGCCGAAGCTATGCTGCAAAATTACTTTTCGTACCCCCTAGTCATCCAGTGTCACCTCTTCGACGACCACGTCAACTTAGTTCTCGTTTACGACTCTGACGTTCTTGGGGAAGCTCAACTAGATGCGCTAATGCATCAGTTCGAACATGTAGTACAACAACTCCTCACTCAGAGCGACGAGCCAATGAATCATGTGAATATCGCTGGTCCTTGGGATCTCCAACAAGCCACAAAGTTCAACAGCAAGCAGCCCGAGATCACCCAAACATGCTTACATGAGTTGTTCGCAGAGCATGCCTCACGCGATCCAACCCATGAAGCAATTTACTCTTCCGAGGGCAGCCTTACCTATGGTGAGCTGGATCACCTATCTGATATCCTTGCTACACATCTCAGTTCTCTGGGCATTGGTCCAGAGATAGTAGTACCCTACTGTTTTGAGAAATCGATGTGGGCCGTTGTTGCAATTTTGGCAACTCTCAAGGCTGGAGCTGCATTCATGCCCCTTGATCCGTCACACCCCATCAGTCGCCGCGAGGAGTTGGTCAAGGAAGTCAAAGCTCGAGTGGTAATCGCATCTCCAAATGCTGCTATCTCGTGTGCAGGAATTGCCGAGCGTATTGTTGAGTTATCACCGAGCGTGATGACTAGACTTTCTACCTCTGTCAGTCTTAAAGCCCTTCCTCAGGTCAGACCAAAGAACACTGCGTATGTGATCTTCACGTCTGGCTCAACTGGCAAGCCAAAGGGTATAGTAATGGAGAATTCCGCGCTTACAACGAGCACTATTGGCTATGGGCGTATCTTCAACTTAGGTTCAGCATCTCGCGTGTTCCAGTTCTCCAACTATATCTTTGACGGCAGCTTGGGCGAAATACTTGCTACCTTGGCATTTGGCGGTACAGTCTGCGTGCCTAACGAAACACAACGTTTACAAGACGCCCCGGGATTCATGCGTGAGGCTCGTATTAACACTGCCATGTTAACGCCTTCCTTTGTCCGCACATTTACACCCGACCAAGTCCCGAGCCTCGAGACTTTAGTTCTCGGCGGCGAACCAGCCGGCAAAGATATTCTCAATGCTTGGTGTGGTCGTGTGAAGCTCATCAATGGCTATGGACCTGCTGAAGCATGCAACTATGCAACATGGCACCAGTTCTCGTCTAGCCAAGATTTACCACATATTATCGGAAAGCCATTTAACAGCTCTTGTTGGATTGTGGAGCCAGACAACCACCACTTACTCGCTCCTATAGGCTGTGTTGGTGAACTCGTCATTCAGGGCCATGTGCTTGCTCGCGGATATATCAATGACTCGGAAAGAACCAGGAACTCTTTTATTACCGAAATTTCTTCGTTATCCGCACAGGCTATCACTGGCCCTCAGCGTTTCTATTTGACAGGTGATCTAGTAAGATACTGCGCAGACGGCTCATTAGAATACCTTGGCCGTAAAGATTCTCAGGTCAAGCTTCGTGGTCAGCGTATCGAACTTGGGGAGATTGAGTATAACGTTCAACAGAGTCTGCCCGACATTGAGCATGTGGCTGTTGATATTCTCACTCGAGAATCTGGACAATCGCTTGTTGCTTTTGTCTCATATTTGGGCACTTACGGTGGCGACAGTATGACCAGCTTTTCTGACAACCTCATCCTGCCAAACGATGCTCTTCAAACTGCCAATGCCACTCTGCTTGATAATCTTAAAGCTGTTCTTCCCGGATATATGATACCTAGTCTTATTCTGCCCATCAGAAAGATGCCTTTTATCACTTCCATGAAGCTTGATAGAAGCCAGTTGCGAAAGCTTGCAGGTTCCATGTCATCTGACGAGCTTGCCTTATTTGCTCCTGGAAAGGCGGAAATGATTGAACCAACAACCGATATGGAGTTCAAGATACGCAGTCTCTGGGCTCAAATTCTCAAAATCTCTCCCGAAGAGATTGGCAAAAACGACAGCTTCTTGCAAATTGGAGGTGACTCCATCTCGGCTATTCACTTAATCTCCTTGGCTCAAGAAAACAACATTCAACTCACAGTTGCTTCAATATTCGCAGATCCCAGATTGTCCGCAGTTGCTGTCTCTGCTCGTTTAGGACAAGCTCAAGATACTTACAGTACTGAGCCTTTCAGCATGATTCTATCTTCTGAGCGCGAAAACATCATCAGTGAGATTGAAAAGCAATGCAATCTGTCTGCGAGCCAGTCAATTGAGGATGCCTATCCAACTACGAAGCTACAAGCAGGACTTGTGACATTATCTGTCAAGCAGCCCGGTTCATACACCGCCAGACACGTGTACCGTATTCCTGAGCACGTCAATATTGAGCGTTTCAAAGCAGCGTGGACAAAGACTGTCGACGTCTGCCACAATCTCCGCACTTCTATTGTTCTTATCGGTTCTAAAACCATTCAAGCCGTCATCAAAGGCCATTTGGAGTCATTATGGGAGTCAACCGTTGGTATTTCGTTACAATCTTATATGCAAAGTGCAATCCAGTCCTTCGATATGGGGTATGGCACACGTCTCTGCCGCTATGCTCTCATAGAAGATGGCGGCAGCCACTACTTTGCATGGCACATCCACCACTCTGTTTATGATGGGTTTTCGTTCCCTCTGATTACGAGCACACTCTATTCCGCATACGCTGGCACCGAATTGCCTCCTTTGCAGCCATTCGCTCGATTTGTAAAATACACGACGAGCATCAACGACAACGATGCTGCAGAATACTGGAAACGCCAGCTTTGCGACGCCCAGCGTGCTTCTTTCCCAAGGGTTGAACAGCACTCGAACTCAACTGCCAGCAAAGCCAACAGTACTCAAATATTGAATAAGTCTATCGAGTTTCCACGCTCCACGAACACTTCTATTACCAAGGCAACAATCATCAGAGCCGCTTGGTCAATTATCTTGGCTCAATACTGCGATGTCAATGACATTTGCTTTGGTACTACCGTCTCTGGCCGTCAGGCGCCTGTTCCTGGCTTGGAGTCTATGCCTGGCCCCATGTTTGCCACAGTCCCCGTCCGTGTTCGTCTTGATAAAGAACAGCCTATATCACGATTCCTACAGGATATCCAAATCCAAGCCTCCGAGATGGTTGCCTATGAGCAATTCGGTCTCCAAAATATCTCTGCTTTAAGCCCAGAAGCTAGGCAAGCCTGTGATTTCTCTAGCTTACTTTCCATCCAATCTGTTCAACAGCAGACTGTTGATGAGAGAGCTACAGGTAATGCAGATTCCATTTTGCATTTTGATAATTCTGAGACTTCAACCGAGGAGTCTATGCAAAACTTTGCAAACTACCCCTTGGTTCTCCAAATCGCGATAATGGATAGCCAAGTTGAGCTGTTATTCATCTACGACTGTAGCGCCATGACTGAGTTCCAAGCCACGGCAATCTCTGAGCAATTTGGCCATGTTGTCAGGCAGCTACTCGCTCAAGATGAGACGCTGCTTGGTGATGTGGACGTTGCCGGCTCTTGGGATCTCCAAAGGCAACTTGAATGGAACGACGAGATCTATGGACCTGCAGACACCACTCTTCACGAACTCTTCTCGAAGCAAGCTACTCGCAGACCTGACCACGAAGCTCTTTACAGCACTGGAGGATGTATGACCTATAGTGAGCTTGAAGACTTGACAAACCGCCTTGCCGCATACCTGCATGGCCAAGGCGTCCGACCTGAGACCATTGTTCCCTTCTGCTTCGAGAAGTCGATAGGGGCAATCATCGCAATGCTAGGCATTCTCAAGGCTGGTGGCACGTTCCTACCACTGGATCCATCTCACCCAGTGAGCCGACGACAGGCTCTGATTGATGAAGTTGGCGCACAATTCATGATGGTATCGCCCACAACCGCCCCCAACTGTCAAGGCATGGTCCAAAGCACGATTGAGCTTTCGCCGTCTCTAATTTCCCACATCTCCGCCCAAAATACTATGAAACAGCCTGTTTCAAACGCTGATTCTAGTCATGCTGCATACATTCTATTTACCTCCGGCTCGACTGGTAAACCAAAGGGTGTCGTTATAGAACACGGGGCTATATCAGCTGTGCTCCTCAGGCAGCGCGATGCTTACGCATATGACGACGATACACGAATGCTACAATTCGCCAACTACACCTTTGATGCTTGTATCTCTGAGATATTCACCTCACTTGCCGTAGGTGCTACAGTTTGCGTACCCACGGAGCACGAGCGATTGCATGATACCGCTGCCTTCATTCGTGAAGCACGCGTCAACCATGGACTCCTGACGCCTACTTTTATCAAGACGTTATCGCCAGAGCAAATTCCTGGAATGAAGTCCCTTCTCACTATGGGCGAAGCTCCCTCAAAAGAGCTCATAGATACTTGGGCAGGCGAGGTCGACCTTCACAACTGTTATGGTCCAGCAGAAGGCTGCGTTTCTACTACCAATAACACGTACTCGCCCTCTATCAACATTTCTGCTACCCATCTTGGCCGCAGTTTTACCCACGGTCTCTGGGTTGTCAACCCCGATGACCATAATTGCTTGATGCCCGTCGGCTGTGTTGGTGAGCTGTTGTTGCAAGGGTCATGTTTGGCCCGCGGCTATATCAACAATGAAGAGAAGACTAGGCAGTCATTTATTGAACATGTTGATTGGTTACCATCTCATGTCAACATTGGCGAGCGTCGCTTCTATAAGACTGGTGACTTGGTTCGCTACACTCCAGATGGCTCAATCGAATATCTTGGCCGAAAGGATACCCAAGTCAAGATCCGCGGCCAACGTATTGAGCTCGGTGAGATCGAGTTCCAAGTCAGATGCTCTAACAGCGCCATTGAACATGCTGTTGTTGATATTGTTCGAAGGGATGGCCATGAGTCCCTACTCGCCTTCATTTGCTATACTTCACATCAGGAAACTAAGAGTGCCTCTAATCAAGTATCCTTCACAGAGCTCACTAGCGACCTTCAAACCATGCTCTCTGACATTGCTGCCAAAATCAGCTCCGTTTTGCCTGCCCACATGGTCCCCAAATACTTCATCCCGATCGACCACATGCCTCATAATGCGTCAGGCAAATTAGACCGAAAGCTACTACTTGCGTCTATTGCCAACTTTACAACTGAAGAACTTTCAGCCTATCTCACCGACCAACGTCTGCCTTTCCGTGACTGCTCTACCGACACTGAACTCTGGATCCGTGGCCAGTGGGCAACTACTCTAGACCTGCCTGCTGAGACCATCAGCATTGATGACAACTTTTATAGCCTCGGCGGTGATTCCATCCGCATTGTTACAATCTCCAAGGCTATCGTCAGCGAGTACGGCGTTTCTCTTGGCATGTCTCTTCTCAACTCAAAGCACACCACGATTGCAAACATGGCCGAGCACGTCGCAAACGAGCTCGATGGACAAGAGAGACAAGAAATAGGTGGCATTGATATCATTGGCGAAATCTCATCTATTTCCCGATCGATTTTAAACGCTGGTGCCCTCAATCTCGCTGCCAACCCCAAGACCGAGTTACCTGACCAAGCCACTGTCTTCCTTAGCGGTGCTACTGGTTTCCTCGGCCAGGAAATTCTCAGACAGCTGCTTTGCAACAACAACATCGCTTCTGTCATCGCTCTGGTACGATGCAAGTCTATCAAACACGGCCTGGATCGTATCCGCAACACTGCCAAGATCGCTGGCTGGTGGAGTGAAAATTACGTGGACAAGATTGAGATCTGGAGCGGCGATCTAAATAAAAAGCGCATGGATCTAACAAAGGCACAATGGGCACGCTTGGCTGGCCAATCTACGAACAGTGTCGATGCCATCATTCACAATGGTGCCATTGTCAACTGGAACGCCGATTATAACAAGATGCGTGCTGCTAATGTTGACTCTACTGTCGACCTTCTCAAAGCCGTTGTCAACTCTCCTGCCTCGCCCAAGTTCCTCTTCGTCTCTGGTGGTATCAGCGTTGATACTAGTATCGATCGCGCGATCATCGCGCAATACCTCGGCAACTCTAACGGCTACAGCCAGACCAAATTCGTCTCTGAAGGCGTTATCCAAGAGGTTATCAACACTCTCCCCGCGGACCAGAATCGCATTTCCACCCTCAAACCTGGCCGCATCATTGGATCTTCAGAAACTGGTGTGGCCAACGTGGATGATATGCTGTGGCGTCTTGTTTCTACTGCTGCTTCTCTCCACGTTCATCCTTCGGAGCCAGAAGGCAACTGGATCTCTGTCGTTGGTGTCGACACCGTAGCTACCTCGGTGCTCAACCAGATATACACCAAGGAGGGCATCGCTCCCTTCGTCAGCATCCAAGGCGGTGTACCAGCGACAGTTTTCTGGGATCTCGTCAACAAAGAGCTCGAAGTCCCTTGCGAGCCTATTCCTTTGGATGAATGGATTCACCGAGCCTTGGAGTCAATGAACGAAGTCGGTGAAAAGCATCCTCTATGGCCTGTGCAGCACTTCCTTGCTGGTATCAGCACTCCTCGTAACCCTCTGGATGCCGAAGTTGAAGATTCTGAGCTTCGGCAACGATGTTTGGCTGTGAAGATGAGTATGCAATACCTCATCAAGATTGATTTCATCCAGTCGTCTACAGAAGGATTTTCTCAGCCTCGTCGCGCAGACACTTTCCAACGTATCCATGGCTAAGGCGCTAAGGGCTTTAACATTGGAGGACCTGGAACTTTTCATATTTCTCTCTTTTCTTATTTCTTTTCCTGTTTAGTTTCGTCTATTTGTCTATTCTTTTCACCATTGGTGAATATCTCAATCGTTATCTCTTCTTTGTTCCTTTGTTTTATAAAAACCAGATTGCAAGCTTACTTTTGATGAACACAAAAAATGTGTTTCTTCTTCTTAGATTAGTCTTCTAATTCAATTGTTCAAAAATTGCTTCTTCTCATCGCCTATTCCCTGAAAATTATTTCGTCAAGTGTAGTCAATGATGACAACGTAGTGTGACCCATCAAAAGTAATCATCTCATAGATTCTCCTACCATGTGCATTATTACTACAAAATTACTTTACAACACTTCTTCCCATATACCCTTTGTCATTCTGACGCTTCCAAAATCCCTTCTTCAACCACTTCAACTTTGACCTTCATGCCCCAAGGGTCATCCTTTCCTATCCAGTGCTTTTTCTTACCAACTCTTTGGATGACATTAACATTTTCCTCCAGCGCATGTTTTAGTTCGGCAGGGTCATCCTTCTTCTTCTGTATCGATATTGTCAAGATCAATCCCTCCTTGTTCTTCTTTTTACCCAAGTTCCATGCCCACTCGGAAGAAAACACGACTCTGGGCTTCGCCGGGTCAATTTCTCCGGATGGGTACAGCCGAGTGATCATGTATCCGATCCTGCCCAAGTACGTAGTCCACCACACTTCCTCTGGCGTGATTAACGATCGCAGTGCGTCGCGGAATTCCATCTCCCTTGGCGGTAATTCTCCTCGGTACCGAGACTCCAGCATCAAGGCAAGTCGGGCACGGTCTTGATGCGATACACCGTGCGTAGACGACATAATCCCGACACTAGTTGAGTAAAGCGCAGTCGTCGATGCCGTCTCTTTGGACATAAACATATGCACGTATATAACATTGGCAAAGGAATCAATGACGTGCTCGCCGAATTCTTCGGGGAACCGTTTCGTCAGATTCTTGGAAGGTTTCGGAATGGCACGCTTGATCAGCTCCTGGATGTTGAGAAACGAAGGCGGCGCAAAGTTCATAGTTGCCACTTGCAAGGGAGATTGTTCCCTGACGTCGGGAGAAAGAGTCCTGAATAAATACCCTTCTCGTACACCTCCTTGGCAGAAGTGAGCTTCCCTGATTCCATGAGGAATAGCCTCAGCCAGGACGTTGACCAGGAATGCCACCGCAGGAACCTGAGATCGTCGACGATCCGAAACTCGAAAGACGTCCTTTGCCGCTTTGGCTATGTTTTTTACTGTATCGGTATCTTCAAATTGTTCCCGGCCAACCGTGTACCCATTAATGATCGAGATTGGATAGTGTTTGCCGTGAGACTGGTTGAGGTATAGCAGCAGATAGCCCCAGCCCCGAAATCCGCCGCCTGACAGATAGATGCGAAACCCTCCCTCTCGCTTGGCCTTATCAACCAAGCTGTCGGGGATTTGTAGATGGTTATAGGCATCCCTGAAGTTTTCCACCATTTCCTGTCGCAATCGGGCAATGGCAGCCTCTCCATCTTTCTTTCTCTTGCCCTTCTTCAAATCACCCAACTGTCTGCTCAGAGCGGCTGCGCCATACGGAAAGCTGAAGCTGCCAAGAGGGCTGATTCGGATATGGCTTCCTTGACTCACCATCCAGGTGATTTGTGTGCTGCCTCCTCCCAAATCCATGACAAGGCCGGCCAGGTTTCTGAAGCCGCTCGCAATGCCCAGTGCGCCGATCTGGCCTTCCACTTCCTTCGGTAGCATTTCTATGGATAGACCAGTCTTTTCTTTGATGATTTCCAAAAATTTAGCGGAATTAATAGCTTTGCGTGTCGCCTCAGTTGCAACAACATGAATGTTATTCCGATGAACTCCCATGTCATTACAGACAATCAAGAATCGGTTAAAGACCGTGACTATGTCGCTAATGATTTCGTCTGGAATTGGAACCTGCTCTCCTGTCTCTGGATCGAACTGCGAGTCATAAAGCGATATTCCAGATCGGTAAGTCAATACCGTCGGCAGGATACGAGCCATTGGGGCTGATAAGTCCGTAATTGAGAAACGAATACCATTACTAAGAAGGAAAACCTCATTTGTTAGTCTGCAGGTCCTTGTACACCGTTGCTTATTACCGAGGTAACCTGCCTTCCCATATCCACGATCCCAACAAGCTTGTCTCTGTGTCCCTCCCATGGTGGATGAGGCCTGTCTCTTCTTTCTCCAAGCGGGATCGCAGGTATCGCAGGCGTCATGAGGGCGCCCTTTGCTTCTTCACTTGCTGCTTCATCATGTTCAAAATCTGAAATTATTCCCAGATCTTCAAAATCCGATATACTCATGGTGACTTTTGACTTTAAAAGCATTGATCAGGTCGGACAATATTGTGCCAATTCCCATCTTCTACCCCTCCGAGAATTCATTTCCCTTTATAAACACAGCTGAAGAGTCGAAAGCTTATTTTCAGTCTCGCCATAGCTTCAAGCCTCAGTGACGTCACGCTGGAAGGCTGAAGCCGTGAAAATGTATCAACTGCGCGCAGTATCTTTGCGGCTTGTTTACAATATATTTCTCCCATTTGTATATATATGGTCACAATGAGCAGACTCATGTTTTTCGACAGATTCATTCACATCCTGCTGTCAGATTTTAATTGACTGATCAAGATGGAGATTCAGCAAGGCTCACAATTTCCAGACGGCTCTATCTTAGGAATGCACAATGCGGGGAACAAGCTCGAGTCCAGATTTGGCCTCGACTGAACTTTAACAGACTTCAGCTGTTGGTTGGATCAATGAGAAGCAGTTGGTGTCATTTCCAGTATAATATGTTATTCGATGAGAGCAGAAGTCATTGAAAACTCAATATTCCCCGCCTTACACCAAACCCCATTAGCGGCTATCCAAGCTGGCCTGCTTCAGCATTCTTATTACCCTTTGCGATAGCCTCAAGCAAGCAAAACATCATGAGCGACATCTTAATCACGATTTCAATGGTTAATTACAGCATATGGCGAACCTTCAGCATGACATCAGATGTTCTGACTCTGCCCCCCGTCGAGATGTTGAAGAGCAGTCTCCTCTCTTACCGAGCTCTGATCCATGCCGGCGAGAACTGCGGATGTTATTAAGGATGCTCACTCCTGGCAGCTATTCCAATCTTCTTCTCATATTTGTCCCTCTGGGGATAACTTTTGGTGTTCAGAATAGGGCTCCGGATCTCATCTTCTGGTTCAATCTTTTGGCCATCATCCCGCTCTCAAAACTCAATCTTCGCAAGCTCCGCAGGCTGTCGTGCATGTTAGGCCCTTTGGGCGGTGGATTCTTGCACGCGATTCTAGATAATGCGCCGTTGTTGATTGTATGTATTACTTGTTGAATACTGACGTAAGAATTTGATAGATATTCACCACCTACTAGATAGGCATTACAGCCATCCAACACGGCGCAGCCCATATTGCGCAATCCTGCGTTCTCGGCAGTGTTTTGGCCAATCTTCTTCTTGTAAGCTGTACCTGACTTCTCCTCTTATATCTACGTATTAATGGACTCAAAAAGGTTGTTGGGTGGTGTTTCTTGGTCGGGAGCATCCGCCACAGTGAGCTGATATTTAATACCACGTTTGCATCAACAGCGTCATCTCTGATGATTGTCGCATCAACGTCTCTTGTGGTTCCGTCTGCCATTTCCGAGGTGCAGTGCAGCGTCGACGCCGATTGTGAAGATGAACTTATACGAATGTCGCGCTCTGTTTCTATTGCTCTTCTTTTTCTTTTTGTTGTATATCAGCACTACCGATGGCGGTCTCACCGATGGCTATTCTTGGAAACCATACCCCCTGAACCAGGCAATGAACACGCTATAAGTCGTATATTTCTAGGCATCGTTGAGGGACTGCTTCTTATCTCAGTTCTTGCACTTTCTTCTCTGTCCGCCTACTTTCTCTTGCGGACACTAAGCTCGGTGACAGACTCCGACTTCATCAGCGGCAAGACAGTCAGCTTTGTCCTCTTGCCGCTGGCTACCGATGGACCAGCTCGAGTGGAAGCCATTGTGGCGGCATACCGAAATGATATGACGACAGCTTTGGAGTTTGCAATCGGCCGAAGCATGAACGCCGCCTTGTTCGTTACTCCCACGCTGGTCCTCTTCTCATGGGCAGCTCAATCCAATGTTCCCATGACCTTGCATTTTCCAACTTTGGAGACCATTTCTATTTTCCTGGGTACGCTACTGGTTGCTGAGCTGTGCCGGGACGGTAAAAGCAACTACCTGGAGGGTGCCATGTGTCTCGTCACGTAAGCCTCACCCCAAATTCTTAGAACGCTACGCTTGGTCGTTATATCTGACCTCAACACTAACAATTCGACTTTAGGTATACGATATTGTCGTTTTCTTTCTAGTGGCCAAGGCGAGAGTCAAAAGGAAATAATTCCATAGCATCAAGCAACAGTTGCCGAATACATGCTCTCCTATATCTTCGTGTACCTATCTAGAACAGAGCCATATTCTCCAGATGCTTACCAACACGCAAAGTAGGCGCATAACGATGTTTGTGGATCAAACACTCTTTCAGGCCTAGCCATTATCAATTGTTATTGAACATGATAAATGTCATCGTTCTATCTAGCTGCTTACGGGCGCTTGTGAGGCTGCTCCAGAACGAGGCTCCAGCTGAGCGCGCCCTGCGCCCTACAAAATACATGTATAGGTATGTACTCGTTCCACCTGAATCAAGTCATCTTCTAGGCCGGCAGTCCCCGATTTATGATCACTTCGTGCTACATTTTTCCTGAATAGGCGATGTGGTAGTTCTACAAGGGGGTAGAATCAGCGCAACTCAATAACTCGACTTGCTATTCTCGGCACAGAGAAAGAGGCGTATTTACGGCGTCACTAGTGTACATAGTGTCACTGCTAGCATCTCGCTCTTCTGTTAATCGATGGCAGTTTGCCTTCTAGAAAGCAACCAGAGACGCTAGAAGTTGGAAATTAGTTCAGAGGAGGAAGCAGACGCGGCTTTACGCGGCTTTGAGTAGATTGTCCGTGCATAGAAAGTGGCAGCCCATTAAAATTCCGAACTAACATCTCCAAGATCATCCAGCAGCACTTCTTCACTCGGTAATATCTTGAGATGGACCGTACGTATCTATTTGATAAAAACATGCGCCAATAGTCTCTTATCATTATACCAGTAGCAGTAATGAAGCGTAATTACACTCTACAGTTTGTTGCCCATGGCTTGAACCCAGTGGTGGCTAAGCACAAAAAAAAGACGTCCTGCAAGGGGCAGCAAACATGAAGCTGGCTCAGCTCATCTGTGGAGTACCGGTATCTCGTAGAACCCGCTACATATCACCAGAGAAATAGGCGCTGCATGAATGCAGATGCCAATTATCAAAATCGTAATCTTTGGATTTCATTGATTGCGTGATGTTAAACCTTGCCGGCAGAGAAGATAAGCTGAACGACGTCCCCGTAACTAATCTAAGCGCCACAGTGTCACTGAAGCCCGCACCTCTCAAAATGAGGCATTTTGCCCTCATCCATCTCAGCCCAGGTGCCCATGTCGATAAACGCTTTGACGATTCAGCCTCCCATGGGCTGATAATGGCCCCATGTCCAACTTGCGCTCCTATTTCCCCAACCTCGCCTCCCAGATTTTTGCTTGGAGTTGCTCGAAAACTCCGTACTTTGACTTGGGGAAACCTGGGGAATGAGGGGAAGAGGCTTTGCGACGGTCGAATCACAGACCTAGTGCCAGCTTCTAGAATTCTTCTCCATCAGACGGACCGCCCAAGTGGATCATCAGGGCGGCGAAAAGGATCTCAGTGGCTGAGAGCCAGTTTTTCACTCTCCCTTGTGCGTTTTGGCGACTTGAAGATGCTACGGTTGCTGCTTAGACTGAAAGCCATTGATGGTCATAGCGGGCTCACGCGCCTGTTTGCTTTCTGCTGGCAACGATACGAGGCAGACTCGCGGCCGGCGGCGGCTTTTATCGGCTTGGCCCCTTGATGGTCCTTGGTTCCTCAATAGCTTGCGCAGCCTAGCCAGCATGTGAGGCGAATACCGTATGCACGAAGTTTGTCTTGTGGAGTTTCCTGCCTTTGGCTTCCTTCCCTCCTCTCGAGCGATAGCCGGGCTCGGGATGCTGCAAGCATGAGACTAGCATATGACAGTTGTCTTGGCTGTTTGGGTGGCCTCCTCTCCACAGAGCGAGCTGACCAGTGCTTAGAGCAGCGATGAGGCCATCAAGAGCAGATCTTGCTGGCCATCTGCACATCAGGCCACGGGCTGTGATGTAGCACTCGATCCTATTGCGACACTACAGCCACTGTCAAGTAATCGCGACGGGCCATGATACCAGAGACAGAGACCAAACCGACGGGCCTCGCTCCGTGAATGTAACAGCTGCGGCCCCAAGTGGGTTTCACCGAAAAGCTCCAGCATCATCTTTGTACGTAACAGTTCGAGGTGGAGACTCGTTGCGCGCAACTGAATCATGTTCTTCCCACCCTAGTCGCTCTCTCCGCATCTTCGCTTGCGAGGCAGGAAACAGAGATAAGGATCTTGAGTCAGGCCTCTTGGTCCAGAAGCTGTCTTGTAAGAAGCTTAAATGTACCGGTACTACTTGTATACTACTACACTCACAAGCAGCTGCGCATCTTTGGCTCGATGAGACGCTGCAAGATGCAAACACGGCACACCACTCAATGCATCCGATGCGACCATGTGATTCGATGGAAGGAAACTCTTTCTTCTCCAACCGAAGCGCGTTCTGGAAATATTCCACGCATGGGTAGCGCCACAGGCACAAGCCCGAGGAGAAGAAAAGCCTTCTTTTTCGCCTGCTTGGGCTAGAAGGGAGGGAGAAGAAGAAAAGAGGCTTGCGCTGGGATGAATTTAGATAAGCAAATGGGCCTCGGGGAGATAAATGCCGACGCCACGCCGAGTACTGGTACCTGGAGAGCGACAAGTGGCTGCAGAAACACGCACGAAGCAGGATTTGCATCGCAGCCACAAGAGCAATAGGTATCATGAATACGAAAGATAGAGCAAAGATAGGCGGTTCATATCTTTGATTACACTTTTACGATTTGAGGCGGGATTCCACTTCGTGATAACCAGAACTCGGTCGACATCTTCTCCACATGTTCCCTCGATACCTCCATCGCTGAAGAATCCCCCCTGGCTCTGGATGTACCTGTACCTGCTTCCTCCCACACTGGTGTCCACTACCATAATCCCCCCCGCAGCCAGCTATGCTGCAAACAGCTAGCAGAGGCGTCAATGTGCCGGGGATCTGCTCTTTAGGGCCTCTTTAGGGCCTCAAGATACTGGAGCAAACGATAAACAAGCGGTGGTTGCCGCATTCGCTCTTTGCGCGCAGTGCTATATCTAGACCCTGCAGCCTCGGGTTTGGTTTCTCTCTCTTCTGCTTTCGTTTCTCCCTCACACGCGTCCTCTCCTTCTCCTTTGCCTTGTCCATCACTCACAGTCGTGAGCAAAGTCATCGCCATGGAGAAAAAATCCAGCTCTGGGGCCGACGAGGCCTATGACATCAACATCGAGGCCAGCTCGCCAAATGACAACAACGACTTCACCCTGGCCCACGATGGCGAGCAGCTCAAGCGTGGTCTCAAGAGTCGTCATCTGCAGTTCTTGGCTCTGGGCGGCGCCATTGGAACCGGTCTCTTTGTCGGTTCCGGTGGCATTCTCGCGGATACTGGCCCTGCACCGCTCTTCATGGCCTACATGTCCATGTCCATCATTGTCTGGATCGTCATGAACGGCCTGGCCGAAATGACCGTCTATCTACCGTTTAGAGGCGTCACCATCCCCTACTACGTCAGCCGATACATCGACCCCAGCTTGGGCTTCGCCGCTGGGTGGAATTACTGGTATGCCTACACAATGCTCGTTGCGGCAGAAGCTTCAGCAGCAGCCATTGTGATAGACTATTGGAAAGCCCACGTCAATGTCGCCGTCTGGATCGCCATTATCCTCCTCGTTCTGTTAGCGCTCAACTTATTCGCCGCCGCCATTTTCGGAGAGGCAGAATTTGTCTTTGCGTCTATCAAGCTGATCGCCCTGTTTGTTCTCTGCATCATTGGTATTGTCTTGTTCTTTGGCGGTGGTCCAGACCAACATCATGTTCTCGGCTTCCATTACTGGAACGATCCCGGAGCCTTTGTAGAATACAACGCCAAGGGGTCGACTGGCCACTTTCTGGGTTACTGGCATGCCTTTGTCAAAGCTGGTACGTTTTGTCCAATTCCACGGATATTTGTCCATACTTTGTACGGTTGACTGACAGAGTAAATCCACAGGTTTTGCCTTTATTACCAGCCCAGAGTTGATTGCCATCGCCGCTGGAGAGGCCGTTTCCCCCCGCCGAAACCTCAAGAAGGCCGCTCGTCGCTTTGTTTTCCGCTTGACATTGTTCTACGGCGTGTCCTCTCTCATCATCGGCATCATTGTCGGTTCGAACGACCCAAGGCTCCTCGGAGCCTCTGACGCCAGCGCTTCGCCCTTTGTCATTGGTATCCAGAATGCAGGCATCCCTGTGTTGAACCACATCATCAACGCTGTCATTCTGACTTCCGCCTGGTCTGCTGGAAACTCCTTCCTCTACTCTGCCAGCCGAGTGTTATATTCCATGTCAATCAGCGGCCAAGCACCCAAGCTATTCGCTCATACGAACAGATGGGGCGTCCCATACGTCGCCGTTCTCTTTACCTGGGTCTTCACTCTTCTCGCTTTCCTCAATGTCAGCAACTCTGGCGCTACGGTCTTCAACTGGTTTGTCAATATTTCAACCATTTCTGGCTTCATTGCGTGGATTATCATCTTGGTTACCTATCTTCGCTTCCGCAAAGCCATCATCTTCAACAACCTCTTGGGAGAACTACCGTACAAGACGCCCTTCCAGCCATATACCACTTATTTTGCGCTCTTCATTATTTCCCTTCTCACCCTCACAAACGGCTTCCAAATTTTCATCGGAGATAACTGGAACGTGAGCGACTTTATTGCTGCGTACATTACTCTGCCCATTGTTCTTGTGCTTTATCTCGGCCACAAGATTTGGAAGCGCACTCCCTTTTGCATCAAGACGTCTGAGGTCGATGTCATTACCGGTAAGAAGGAGATGGACGAAATGGAAGCGATGGACCAGCCTCCCGTACCCAAGAACTGGCTACAGAAGGTCTGGTTCTGGCTGGCGTAAATAAAGGTGCGAGACAGAGGTGGTTTTATATATCGCGTTGCTATTTATTATTGTATATACCGTTAGCTCAAGATTTTTCCGCTCTTGAGTATATGACTTCTTGATAGATACCCAGTCATGACTTGGATGAGGGTTGCGCTGATGAAAACGATTGAATATTCTCAACTACTCATATTCCCGATTCACGTCTCAACTACCTTTGTGCTTCGAGCAAAGTACCCAATCATTTGCTACCCTGAGAAGTAGCGAGAAGAGAGTAGTTCGGCCAAGGAGTTCTTAGAGTCTGCAAGCAGGTAGAGTAAGGTCTAGGATTCCTGGTGGCCTATGAAAAGGGTAGAAAGAACACAGAGCTTCTACCAATTGACTAAATGTTCAAAAATTAAGAAGAGAATATGTTTAAGAAAAAAATGGTATCGCGTTTGGGGCATCTGCTCCCTGTACATTATCAAATTTCCAGGCGATTTGCGCCTTACACCGGCTGCAGCCTAAGAAACAATATGAAACAATAAAGCCCTCAACAGCATTCTGGGGAATTGGTCTCATTTTAATACCCAACTTCAAAAACTTACACTGCTATGTAACTGAACATTATTTATATTAACTTGAAACGCATCATATACATTTTTCTTATGCGCAATCGTGCTCGTCACAAAATTGGTCAGCTTTACGCTACCGCTGCCTGTTGCCAAATTGGGACATTGCCCAAACTTGGCGTGCATGCGCTGGTCAGCCAGTGGCATCACTGAAGATCTTTTGGGCAAATGCTGCCAACTGCTTAGTTATACCGATTGTGCCATCGCAACAATTATGTTCAGCACTGGCATCTTGTATACTAGGCTAGGCTTGATATCTTCTGAATAGTACATACTTATGGCAATTGTATCTCTCCGAGTCTAAGAAGAGAATTTGTAATCTGAGCAAGCGATAGGCAAGCCATGATTTGAAGCTCTTGGATAGTCTTGTATGATTTGATCATGGTATGGCTTCTCCTATAAGTAGCCCTATTTCTCTCGAGGAAATAGTCCGAGTCATTCTACAATACTGCAATCAATAGCTACCTTTCCAGACAACTTAATTACACGATTAGACACGAAAAACTACCTTATTCATATATACCTCCAACACGTCAATATGTCAACGCCCTTTGAATCAGAGATCCTCGCAGCCAATGCTAAATATGTTAGCACCTACACGCATAGTGGCCTTGAATGCCCTCCTAAAAAGAGAGCCGTCCTTAGTAAGTACTGTTCAGTTCGGAGTCTAATGAGACTGTTCAAACTAACCCATTTCCTCAGTAACATGCATGGATTGCCGTCTTGATCCCAAATCAGCCCTGGGTTTTGAGCTTGGTGAAGTAACCACGATTCGAAACGCCGGTGCATCAGGCCTGGATGCGGCGCGCTCAGCACTCCTCACTACACACGTTTTGGGTGCTCAGGAGATTCTTCTCATCAAGCATACTCGATGCGGTTTGCTAGGCGTCCCCGAAGAAGTAGTTCGTGGAATGATGAAGAAGAACTTGGGGGTGGAAGAGTCCAAGGAGATAGACAACTTTGATTCCCTGACCTTTTTCGATTTGGAGGCGTCTACCCGGGAAGAAGTGGAACACCTTCGCAAGCACCCTCTTTGGCTGAGCAAGATTAAGGTGACGGGCTGGATTCAGGATACTGATACTGGCGCTCTGAAGAAAATTGTGGAGTAAGTGAAAATTGGGGGTATATCCAATGAGTGAAGAGCAAATACTGGTACAAGGGATTGTGTTAGTTGGATACATCAAACAGAGCAATATTGAAGATTAATTGTATTTTACAACCCTTCCGTTAGCATTTATGTCGACTAAATTTCAGTTCTGTATCTCCACGAGGCGGAAAACAAAAGGTTCTAGGACTCTAATCTCCTAGTATTAGTCTGCTTCTAACTTGTAAAACATATGCATAGCCCAATTAGAATGACTACAAACAAGTCTAAAACATGAATAAACAGCTACAACATAACTATCTACCCTCATCTGTGGTAGCGAATAAGTCTAAGACTATCACTTATGTGCTGCAGGTCGAGTTCTTATATATATTCCGTCATTAATCCATCTAAAACTTCTAACGGTGACGCACAAAGTAATAGATATCCGCCCTCTATTTGACATGCTTGCTCCATTGCCTAATCCGAGGCCCCCAGTAGAATAATGAGAATGGAATCGGAATCAGCACGACACTCAGTATTCCCAGCAGCGTTAAAGCCCATGCAACGCCGAGATTTTTGTACATGGGAATGCCCACCTCCACCATTCCGCCAGCAACCAGGTACCTCGTAAAAGTTACGAAAACTAACCCACTAGCAGCTAGCTGTTCATAGGTATAAATAATGTACTGATAGCTGCTGATGAAAACGCATAGAATGCCAAACCCGAGGAGCGTAGATGCCGCGATAGCGGACCAACACGATATTGACGCTCTGGCCGTCCACGCCATCCAGAAAAGTCCAATCGGGATTGTAGGTGCGCCAATCATGGCGAACCAAAGTCGAGATTCAGGGCTGAGGCTACCATTCCTTTGAATGATCTTCCGGGACTGGATAGTGATTGGTATGGCCGTTGCCAAAGTTAACAAGAATCCGACGCCTAACCCCAAGAATGAAAGCCCCCGTTCAGCCAGACTGAATCCGTATGTCTTTGTGAAAATGAAAGTATAGCCTGGTAAAAACGTAAAGATGACAATGTATAGCACAGAAAGATATACCGAAATCATAATAATGATTGGTTCGGAATAAGACAGCTGCACCGGCCGATAGAGAGCAGGGCCAATTTTAGCTTTGAATCTCTGAAGTCCAGATGTCTGCTCTGTTTTCCCAACGATTCCGGCCGAGAGGACCTCTCCATCCCCTGAGGCAACTTTCGCGAGAGCAGCGGCAGTCTGCCATTCACGTAGCGTTGGTGCATATGTTTCGGGTTGAAAAAGCAAAACCAGCAGGAGAACAGTACCCGAGAGAACCAGCGTGCTCCATTCCACCCATCGCCAGCCCACGAGCCTGCTGTCCGCAATAAGTCCTCCAATGGCTGGTCCAACCGCCAAGCCGAAAAATCCTCCTGTGGCGTAAATCGGGAAGATGTGAATTTGGTCGACTGGATCCCACAAGTCTGAGACGGTGCCACCGGCGCAAACAAGCGGAGTGCTACCAAACATGCCAGCAAGGAACCTCAAAGCAAGCTGGGCGCCAATATTGGGCGCCAAACCTGCTCCCATTGTGCATAGCATAAACAGCACAAAGCTGATTATATAGACGGGATTTCGACCGGCGATTTCGGACAGGGGCCCAGCAATTGGAGCACCAACTCCAAACCCAACGAGAAACAAGCCTTTCATTATAGTTAGAAGAAAACTTTTCTAACCATTGGTTATATTTGAGCTGGGGCTTAAAGACAAACCTGTTGCTAGAGATTCTGCAACTGCAGATACCCTAAATTCCGCTTGTATCCTTTCAGCTGCGGCAGAGTCTACGGCCGAGGCATATTGCACAACGAAGGATATCGCTGTAACAATGAGAGTCGCACTGAGCTTTTTCCACATCGACCATTGTCGAGGGTTGACATTAACATCTTCTTGATGCTGTTGCTCCCCTGATGACGAACTTGATATCTCGGGTTTGCTGACGGCTGTCTCATCGGATTCGGATAAGCTGATTGGGGGTTGTTCCGTCAACTGTAACACTGATCGAGCTGCTATTCTCTGTCGTTGAAGAAATGACTGCATTGTTGTTGTTATGACTCCACAGCAGCTATTGTTGTCTTAGAAGCCGAGTATAGCGTGTACCATATCAGCATCATGCAGGGTCAGCAGATGATATATATTGACTGAGGTCACCAATGTATACTGCAGACATCTAACAACCAATGACGTGGTTAAAGTGAATATAAAGAAACAAATGCTCAAAGGGCATGTAAATGCTTGAGAAGTTTCCCCTCGTTAAACAGCCGCCGGGCTCGCCGCGTTCACTTCCAATTCACTTAGAGCCACGGAGAAGCTAGGCTTAGTAATATCTCGAGAGCGAGCAATATGAAAGATAGCAGTGCGCTAGTTCCTGCCCAATGCAGTAAGTTTCAGCGAGATAATTACGCGGATACACATGATTCTACTACTGCCAACGGGACAATTTCATCCGGTTATATGAACCGAACGATGGAAATGATGTGTGATGGAACTGTGAGGAACAATTCAGCAATGCCTCCATTTGGCATAGTTGGGCGAAGATGCTGTCAGCACCTTACCTAGGCGAGTAAAGCTGTAGAAGAGATCATCATGGCTTTACCTTTTTTATCTTAGTCGCGTAGGAGATGTCCTTGTGGAGAGGAGAGTAGTTGTTGCTTTACAAGTCTCATTGCTGGCAGTATTCAAGACATCTTTCAGCAATTGAATGTGCTAATCAAGCCATCCTCCAACTTTACAAAGTCTGCATTCAAATGGTGAGCCAAGATATATTGTGTATACGTGTAGATAGTTGCAATAAAGTTGTTTTAGACTATTGAGCGAGCTTATGCTCAAATTTTGTCCATTTAGTTGTTGGCAGTTATCAAGAGTAAAAGCGAATTGGCTGACAATCTCGGCATATAAGTGTTGGTAGAAGTAAGAATACGGACTACTAACAAGCAACAAATACTAAAAAAACAAACGCAACTTGATACTTTGGCTGTGAGACGAACCAAGCAGGCGTCTGATACAGTGAGCGAAGACTATCCCCTTAATAGCTAGCTGGCCTATAGTGGCAGCTAGAGTAACTCCTATGGTTCGGCAACTGGAAATATCATAACGTCTTGTATAGAAGATAGTCAGACTATTTCTCATTAGCTCAGCGGAGTTGTAGTTTCCCGAAAAGCGCAATACCAAATCAAGGCAGCCATTATATGTATATTACACGCATTGCTGGCTCGGCCCGCTTTTCCGTGCCCTGGTGTTATGTCATGCTTCATACTATTGCTATGGAATCATTATTCACGCATGCTTTTGCTTCGCTCACTGGGGGATGTATGACGGATAAATAATTACTAACTTGCAACTCGTCTCTGTCGGCTCGGTCGGCTAGGTGTCTACGTAGGCGATATAGGTTGGGTTGAAGTCGTGCTATTCGCAAGTGGTAAGCACTATGTTCATATTCGGCATATGCTACCCTGATTCTATTCGGCATATGCCCTGTTGACTTGCGTAGCTCTAGTTTGAAGAGCTGAAGATGTGCAAGTTTGGTTTACTCATTGTACCAATTGTATTTTTACACCATATAATTCCAATGAAGATGACAAAGCTGTTGGAACAAGAGTGACTAGCTACTATAACTATATATATCGTGAATGTGGAAGGTCCAAACCATCTTGTTGTTCATCTATCAAATAGACACTGCGTTCTGACCCTTCTGCCATCAAAATGTCAGGGCTGGCATACCAAATACTCCCGGCCGTCAGCCAGATCGACGTCGGCAATTATTCCGTCTTTTATCGTGAAGCTGGGCCTCCTAATGCCCCGACTTTGCTATTGCTTCATGGCTTCCCATCATCTTCGTTCCTCTTCCGACACATGATCCCGATTCTTGCATTGACCTATCATGTGATTGCGCCTGACTTTCCTGGATTTGGGTTCACAAAGAGCCCTGCGAATTTCCCTCACACTTTTGACAACATTGCCGATGTTATGGAAGGGTTTCTGGATGCGCTCAAGATCCAAGAGTTTTCCGAATACATCATCGACTACGGTGCTCCTGTTGGGCTGCGACTTGCTGTGCGACGTCCACACGCTGTCAAGGCCATTGTATCTCAAAACGGGAACGCTTATGTGGAAGGTCTTGGGCCAGGGTTCGACGCAATAAGAACCTATTGGGCGTCTGGTAGCCAATCGTGAGTTATCTTTCTGCTGCAAACTTTCTGCAGCGTCATCTTTTGATAGCTAATAGCTGATCGGCTTAGTGACCGGGATGCTCTGAAGCCCTTCTTCACCCTCGACGCAACAGAGTCGCAGTACACCACCGGCACAAAGAACCCGGCATCTCTCGAGCCGGAATCGTGGTGGCTTGATTATGCACTCATGAACGACCAGGCGGGAAATATCGACATCCAGCTAGATTATCTCTATGACTACCGGACAAACGTTGCCCAGTACCCACAGTGGCAGCAATACTTGCGCCAGTCTCAAGTACCTCTGCTTGCTGTATGGGGAGAAAATGACCAGTTGTAAGATGCTATCCCGAATCATAAAGTACTGTGCTATGTTGACTGAATGCTGATTATTTTGTTTCTAGCTTCATCCCGGCTGGTGCACAAGCTTTCAAGCGAGACTTGCCACATGCTGAGATTCATCTCATCGACGCTGGCCATTTTGCTCTGATTAGCAACCTGAAGGGCATTGTGCATTACATGCTGCCATTTTTGTACAAGCATTTGAACGAAAAGCATCATTCATAGAAGTGCAGGGTACGAGTCAGGATTAAAAGTGAACATCCGAGTTATTGTTTCTTATATAGACATGATAATGTATAGCTTGTTTCAAGATAGGCACAAACGGGGTATAGATGGACGAAACAGGCTTAATCATATATTCGTACATGATTTCTCACTTGATCACAGCTTATTATTAATTATTGGCGTGTTGGTGTGGTGAGCATGCGATAAAATGGGCGTGCGGAGTTTATACGGCGCAGGTGCCCGAATCCGAATTGCCCCACTTGTGGACGACAAGTTGCTTTTCCCCTTTACTCTGAATGCATAGAACCATAAACTCGACATGAAAGTCTTAGCACTTTTTGGCTTTGGTCCAAGCATTTCGAACACAAATCAGGATGGCATCGCAACAGCCAGGACTCGATCGCACGTTTGTGAATCTGACGCACGATCCCGCGGAGGGACGAGGCGCGAGGCGAACGTATATCCGGCGGGCGGTGATGAAAAGCTACCACGAGCGCCGAAGCCAGAAGAAGAGAGCCTCGAAATTGGAGACTGATGCCGCTGATAATAGAGGTGGAAGGGGGTCAGCAGCACTAATAACATCCGTCGAAAGGCAAATGGCTCCACAGTCCTCTGTGCTGGTTAGTATTCATTGATCAACAAGTCGTTCTCTTATCTCCGGTGGCATCATCTTACTATATCAAAGATACCCAAGTTTATTCTTTTTGAGAGGCAACAATTCCCCAAGCCACCAATGCTGCACATCAGCTGTTTTATACTACGATATCTTTGTGGCCAAGTCTCAAAGGCCTCACGAGACTTGTCTTTTGTGGGATTCATTCACAATACCTTTTCTAGTCATGAGCTCGAAAGTGGCTACAATCATATGGCTACGAATCTCAATTCTCTCAAAACAAGCTTGAACCTATGGCAAGCATACGGTACAACCAGCAACGACTCTATCAGTGTCACTACAGACAATGAATCATTATGGGAATTGATACACCAACATCAAGAATGGATATACTCGAAGGTGAGAAGCAAGTTCCATACGTCTTGGCACAATTGTGTCATGTGCTTGGCTGCTTGGAGCTAACTTGTCATCAAGATAACCACTTTCAACCAATGGGAGTTGCTATCTGCCGCGCAAGCGACAACCATTTACCTTCTCCTACGACTGAAGCAGGGGAGCAATAGCTCAGCATTCCCAAATGGGGACATTGCGCTCCTCTTTACGCTTGGGGTGAGCCGCCTTGCCAATGGCTTTCGAATCCCTCCCGTCTTATTCCATGAAGCTTTGAATGGGAGACTAATCAAAAGATACAGGCTATTTTTAGGCATCTCCATGGTACCGCTTTATTGGGCAGCCGCCCACGACAGGACTGGAGACAATGGGTGTTTTTCGAATCCTTCATGCGCATTGCCTGTATATACTTTACTCTGAGCGCCGTAGTATCCACGCACTTTGGACTGCCGTGCGACAACCCGCAAGACTGGAACCTCCACTCCATGCTGGTGCCAGCCACAAAAGCTTCATGGGCCGCAGCAAACGCTTTGGACTGGGCGAGCGCCTTACCACCGGAAAAAGAGCTCACGTGGAAGGATTTGGCCTCTACAATATCCTTGAATGACTCGCCTGTGGAAACGTGGAGAGAAAGCTCTGATGAACTTGGCATGGTTGTTATGATGACGATGACCTTGATATCCCAACAGCCAAACTATTCGATGCCGTCTCCTCCTGAGTAACCTGGCTGGCTGAAGCTGGTCAGTGACTGGCAATTACATCTCTCAAAGTGGCGTGGGATTTTGTACTAAGAGAAAATATTTCTACGTAGTACACGAATATTCGATTCTATCACTGCGAGACTTCGTGAAAGCGGTGGTCTCAACTAAGCGGCAATAGCACGATACAAGTCCTTGAATCTTTCAACAGAGGAAAAGCAAGTCCATTTGTGAGATAAAATTTTGAGAAGATGCATTGAATGGAGCTATCGAATTGCGGCGTCTATGAGTGGCCTTTGTAAGTATATTCAAGCGGCGTGTGCCAAGGGTTTTGGCTCGTCCCCTTTGCCACAACCCAGGCAGCATCAAGAGCCTTGACTACCTCCTCTGGCAACGGGCCCTTCTCCAGGTCCGCGATATTCTGGTGTAGCTGCTCAATCTTACTGACTCCGAAAATGACTCCGTCGTTTCCACCATCTTTGGCGAATCTTAAAGTAGAGTGGTGCACGACCCAGCGCAGCGCAACCTCTGGCATAGTCAAGCTGTGCCTTTCAGCAGCTTGTCGAAGAATATCGAGCGCTTTGAATAGGGCATCGTTGAAATACAGTTGCCGGAAAATAGGCCCCAAGAAAGAGCTATTGCTGAAGCGACCGCTCTGCTCTTCGTCGTCGGCAGACTTGTAGCGCCCAGTCAACAGGCCTCCGCCGAGCGGCGTAAAGATGACAATCTCCAATCCAAAGCGGCGGCAAGCAGGAACCACTTCAGTCTCAAGATTACGAGCTTGGTAGTAACAGTCAGTCTCGTCAATTTCCTGCATCAGAGGGATCGGGTAGGGAGGGGGGGCTTTACTGATGGCATTATAAACTCCCTGGTAAATGGTTGGCTTGACCCAACCTTGAGCCTGGCATAGCATAACAACCTCCGCGACTTCATAAGCAGAGAAGTTGCTAACGCCAAGCTGCTTGAACTTGCCCTCCTTGTACAACTCATTTGCGGCTTCGAGCGTCTCCGTAAAAGGGGTGGTACGATCAGCTGAGTGAAGATAGAAAATGTCCACACAATCAGTTCCAAGCTCCGTCAGAGAGGTTTCTAGATCATTGCGGAGATTAGCAGCTGAATGAGCTCCAGGAACGCGGGGGTAGCTTTTGGTAGCAATCTTGAAGCCGCTTTCTTTCCACCCTGCTTGTGCGGTGAAGGCTTCTTGCTTTCCCATGGAGTATATACGAGCTGTATCAAGCTCATTGTATCCACTCTTTTGAAATGCATTGAGATGTTGCTGGAATTCTTCAACTGTTGTTACACGGTTGTCCGGCGAAGCTTCGCGAGGGCCATAGGTCATGAGACCGAGGATAACTCTGGGCTTTGGGGATGCCATTGTGCTTGTGATACTGGGCTTCGATTGAGCAGATGTTATTTGGTGACTTTGATGGTAAAGATTGTATATTTAATTCGAGACTATGAGTCCATTTTATATATCTATTTGGTGTCATCTGTTCAATCCCCAACAACGCATACAAGAGAGGCGTGTAAAGCCTATCCAGGCCTATGGTATGCCGTTTTGGGCATGACATGTACGCGCTAACCCAAGTTGGCATGACAGAGGTTTGGAGTCTTCGACAGCGGATGTTTTATACGGAAGAAAAAAAAGCAAAGTCCGCCAAAGAGTGCTGAACAATGCAAGATGGAGATAAAGAGCAGCCCCGCTCAGATTTCAGACAGATTGGTAATTCCGGACGCCAAGCTGCGGAGGAAATGCATTCGGCGGAACACGCTGCAGATTCGGCCTTGAGCGCTTATGTAAATGATGAACGGCCAGCGAACTGAATAAGCGGGATGGTAAACTCGTGAGAATCAGATAAGCCAAAATTCAGCTCTGAAAATGAAGTAATGAAGACATCGGGGCTACTATTGCAACAGTCGAGGGTGGTACTTAAAACATCGAGTAAGGTCTGCTAATATTGGACATGGATCTGGCGACGAGCAATGTGCTTCGGGCTATGCGTGAATTTGCAATCAAGCAAAGAGAAACGACAAAGACAGTGTTGATAAAACACTATATATGGTTGGAGGAAATCCACAAGGCAATGGTATTTGTAGCTTCTATGGTCACTAGATATGTACCATGGGATGAATAAAAGGCATAGCTAATATAACGTGGTCAAAGATGATATTTGAAATCCGTGGCTCTGTCGCCATCTTTGACCTTTCGTGTATCCTCCTTTTCTCCACTTTCCATCTTCTTCTTCTCGCTATTGAGGCGTCTCAAGTAAAACCAGTTGGCAGTGATGATCAGCTGCACCATGCCCAAGGCTCCAACAGAAAAAGCATTTCCCAGGACATATGGCGCTGTCCTATAGATTTGGCCAGCAACAATGCCAGCCGTGTTTCCGATACTCTGCTGCACGCCAATCGCCGTCGCGCGTCGGTAATGCGGCGCGAAATTGACATTGAGCCACGTCATGTTCAGTCCAGGGCCGTTATACACGGCAATAGCGCAGAGAAACGTGCCAAAGAACTTGACTCCGTTGGGCGTAGGGCAGAGGATGAGGATGTAGCCCACAATACCCGGGACGTTGGCGAGGAAGAGCAGCGGTCCCCGAACGCAAGTCCGGTCAGATACATACGCAAAGGCGATGAAGCAGATTCCGCCAAAGATGTATACGGGGATACTGAGGTATTGCGCCTGGATAGAGGAATATCCCATGTTGACCAGAATCGAAGGCAGGAAGGTGGAGAAGCCGTAGAGGAGGATGTCCTGGCAGAATTGTATGGCACCACTGCAGGCCAAGAGTGAGTATGAATCCATCGACATTCGACAATTGTTTCTTGGAGGATCACCTTACCTGATGTACAACTTTGGGTCCTTTAGAGCAATACGAATCTCCTTTGCGTCAAATTCTTCGCCGCCCATGTAGTGCGCCCGCTGCGCCTCACGAACTTTCATCATCGCCTTCTCTTCTTCTGTGAGGAACCAAGCTTCGGTCGGGTTATTCGGCAAGGCAAACCAAATAACCGGCGCAATGAGAAAGCTGCAAATGCCCTCAATGATGAATACCCACCTCCAGCCCGCAAAGCCGCCGATGCCGTCCATCTTGAGGATGCAGTACGCAAGCAAGCCTCCGAATGCGCCCGAGATTGCTGTGCATACAAAGAGATACGATACCCTCATTCCCTGCTCGTGGCGCTTGTATACCATTGTGAGATACAAGTTTAGCGCAGGGAACAGTCCAGCTTCGCAGCCGCCCAGGATGAGCCGCACGGCAAACAGACCTCCCACGTTATGGATAAAGCCCGAGAATATCGTTGCCAGGGACCAGACAGTGCAAAGGCCGGTGAGCAGAACTCGCGGCGTTATGCGTTTCATCAAGATACTCCACGGGGCCTCAAAGACCACATACGTCGCATAGAAAATGGAAACGGCCGTCGAAAACTCCTTTGGGCTGGCGCCGATGTCTTCAGGCATGCCGGCGACCTTGACGTTTCCGATGTTGCTGCGGTCAAGGAAGCATGTCAAATAGACCAGCATGATGATGGGCACAAAGTAAGTGTCCAGCTTCAGCAATAGACGTTTCTCGGCGTTTGGATCAAGGATCGGGATGGACACGGCCGACTCGTCAATGTCATGAGAGCCATTGCGAGAAGATGGGCGCTTCTCGTCATCGTCGAAACCGACATTGACCTGTTCTGTGGTCATGCTGGGCAGAAGATGCTCAACAGTCTTCCAAAGCGCCGTTACTTGAAGCAAGGAAAATAAAGAAGAGGAAAAGATGCACAAAGCAAGAATGCCGATATTATGAACCCCACGTTAAGTAATGGAAATGCGAACCCCATGGGGAACCTGGCTTGGATGCAAATGTAACGCCCCTGTGGATCAGCGTGGGCATCACGATCCATTTAAACAAAAACGGCTCTACCAGAGACGCAAGAGCGAATCCGCCAACTCTCAGAGAAGTGCCATACTATCTCTAGGTATCTCATAGCCCTTCAGAAAAAAAAATCTCTTATCGTTTATTGCCGATTGCCGGCCTCAGTTTGCGGAAACCACTCGGCTGAGAGATAGCAACCGTTGGTGATAGCCTGCGGATGGTGGAGTTTGCGGGGCAGGTCGGAGACCCTCACCGACCCCTGGGAGGCGCTATTTGGGCTGAAGACGAGGATGGCGTCGTGCGGGGAAGTTGGAGATGGCTGATGTTGAAACGGTATCGGGGATGGCTGACGTCGTGAGCGGCCATGTGGAGATGCGATCATCATGTCGTTGCATTGCGGAATGGGCTGCTCTGTAGTTTGCCGCGTTTGCTTGATTAGATATTGATAGATGGATGGGTGACCCTGGCAGATGGAGATAGGAGAGGGGAGCCTAGTAGATTGAGCGCAGATAAGGTATTAGGCGATAATGCTTCTATTCGTCTCTAATCTCTACCAGGACAGTGCCTCAGGCAGCACTACCCTGGCCCATGAAATCAAACATCCACTCTCGAATATCAGTCCCGCCAGCTCCCCCAATCGTCGATGTGCGCTGCGCCAAATCCACATCCAGGTCCATTGTCGGATACGCAAAACCCTCTTCCCAAAGCCCAAAATCCATGCCCGTACTCACGCTATCGTCATAAAATGGCTCGTTCAGTGCGTTGCTATCTACAACCGGGAAAGTAAGAGGCACATTCGCGGTGCTGCTGCTGCTATCATACGCGTTTATAGGGTATGGCGGTGCCATTGATATTCGCGGAGGGACGACACCCTTGCCTTGGATGGAGGCTTCCAAGGCTTGAGAGCCGGGCGACATCATGGTAAGCTGTTGGCTATGGACGGTAAGAGGTGCAATACTCGAGCCGGAGTATATGCTCAGCAGCAGTTCATAGCGAGTGCCCATGTGGCTGTTGCCTCTCTCGCCCATGTTCCTCAGCAGGCTAAGCCCAGCCGTCATCGCGAGCGTATTGGCCGTGTTGTCGGGAAATGCCGTGCACACCATGACGAGCACAATTGTAGCCGAAAAGATGTGCTCGCCATCCATGTAACCATACGTTGCTGAAGCGCTATATCAGTGACCTGAGACCATATTGGCGAACCGCGGGCATTATCGTTCATCAACTCACCAACCATGTCTCTCTGTGCCACAATGGCCATCATATTGATGACATCTTGTGCCGCTCCAATACACATATCAATGACCCTCACAGTCGTCTGAGAGAGCCCTTCTTTCCAGTCGCGCTCCTTCTCTGCCGCACCGCCTCCGCCTCGGATAGCCTGCAAACGCTTCTGCACAACATGGAAAAGCAACGGCCTTACCGTCATATTGATGCACTGATAGTAGTGCGCGAGTGCCCCGACGCTCTCACGACTGAATGAAAGCTGCGCGGGGTCGAAGCGCAGATCCTCGGGCACTTCGCGATTCCATTTTGAAAGCGAGAAGATGATGCTCTGCACAGACGCCATCAGGCTCTTGCCCGATTTTGGCGCCGACTTGTTCGATCTCCGATATATCGTCATGTGAATCCGGCCGAGGATGCGAGAAAGCTCGGTGTAGTGCCGCAGCACCACGGCAGGACAGTACTCGGCGTCTCCCGGCAGCGGCGACGGCATGTCTACTCCTATATCCTCATCCTGGATGGTGATGGGGTTGCCAGATTTGACGCACAAGATCCTATCAAGGCTGTAGATGGACCACCAGACACGCCGACGATGCTCTCTCGCCGTCTTGTCCAATTCCGGGCCTTGTTGTGAGTAGTAATGCGGGCTGACTTCCTGGTGCAAGCCAAGCGAAATAGCCATGCGCAAAGCCTTGCCGATGAATTGAAATGCCGCATCTCTGCGATTCATATTCTGCATAAAGTATCCAGCGAGCGCCAAAGTCTCCACGCAGAGAATAGACCCCTCCTCATGTGTCTCTGGAAGAAGATTTACCGCATCTCGAAAATAGTCGAAGCCCGGAGGGCCTCGAAAGTCTACCCACTGGTTGACCGAGTATAACTGCCCAAAGGCTAGTACGAGGAGCACCTTTGCATATTCGAGACACTCCATCTTGTCAGAAGGATCGGGCGGCCCGCTATAGGCCTGGAGAAGCAGACGCTCAAACGAATCTCTAGGATCGGTAAAGGCGAAAATCGTGCCAATGTACATGTACTGCGCGGAAAAGAGCCTTCGTGCCATATCAATGGGGGGTAGTCGCGAGCGAATGCTAAACACAGCCTGTCGCCTTGAAGGCAAAGCGCCAGGCTCGTAGAAATTCGAGGGCAAGTCGAGGCTCCCATCATCGCCTTGGAAGCCTGAGAGCTTTCTCACATTGCGAAGGAAGTTGTCGGCCGAGGCAGGGCCTTGGAAGCCTAAAAAAAGAAAAGTTGGAATGTCAGAGTAGTTTATAGATACAGTACCGGTGCTGCTTACTTGTAGAAGGCTTATCTAAGCTGAGTTGAGTGAATGGCTCAAGCAAAGGCTGCTCGTCTTCAAAGTCGTCGTCTTCATCGTTGGTGCTGCGGTGGCCATGAGTAGCAGATGAGCCTCCAGGCTGCATGCCTGCATCGAAACGTGTCAGTGTCTGGAATTACACTCTATAAAAATAGTACGGGGATATTTGAATATTCCTACTCACTGTCTAAAATCTTTGCTTTTGCTTCCAGTTCTCGCAAATAACTGCATTCGACCAAGTTAGGCTTGGTACAGCTGCAAACGTAAAACATGAATGTCATCACCACTTACGGCTCATTCACCAGTATCTTTCTGGTGCCCTCATAAACACACTTCATCCGAGCATCACGACATCTTGAGCAGGCAGGCTTCTCTTTGGAACAGTAAGAGCGTCGTTGGCGGCAGTTGAGACATCTATACACATGCAATATAAGCACACAATCTTTCTCTGGCTTTACATGGAACGAGAGAACACCACTTACGCAACAGGCCGCGAAGTAAACTGCTCCACAGGCTGTCCCGTCCCTGCAGCAGCATCATCGGGGGACGCCATCCTACACCAATTTTACCGGAGATACTAGGCACTCTCTGCTTGAACTCTTCGAGCCAGGAACCAGAACCCTGCGCGGTGGGGAAACGGCCCTGTCCTCCCGCAGTATTTGACTTTTCCAGAGCCACCTGTTCGCATGCGCAAGAGCCTCAGCATGCTTCCGGAACTCGCTGATCGCAACGTCTGCCGCGGGGGACTATTCCGATATGGAAATCAGCCTACACGAGCCGTTTCTTGCTCGCAAGGCCCTCCAGCCGCAGGCTCAGACGCAGCAGTAGTAAAATCCCGATACGTGGAATCCCGATACCACGATTGACAGACGGTATCGCTGACAGGGCTCCGTTCCCGCGAGAGTGCTCTCCCAGTTGCTCTTTTTAGCAATCGCAGGCGTCGGGAATCGACTCCGACGCTTCTCCTCATCTGCAGCGGCGCCAACGCCTTTCGGGCCTAGGCTGGCTCCGACGCCAAATCTCGACCCACCGCATCGGCCGCGGGGACCCACCCCGGCTTGGCGGTAGCTGGTTCTCGCCTATTGCCGCTTTGGGGAGGCAAGATTTCGAGGCTGGAGTTCGAACTGCGACCCCGGATCGTGGAGATTCCGATTTCTCTTTTTTTTCCCGACACATCTCCAGCTTAATCTTTACCGGAAGAGCCTGATATAAAGTGCTGGCAGGTTGCTGTTCAGCCATACCCATGAACACTTCAAGCCAGACCCTCTCTCTAACCTAAACAATGGCCATTAAATCACTCCGGATCCGCGTCTCTATCGACAGAGGCGGGACCTTCACCGATGTCCACGCCTCCATCCCCGGCAGAGAAGACATCATCCTCAAGCTCCTCTCCGTCGATCCCGCCAACTACCAAGATGCCCCGACCGAAGGCATCCGCAGAATCTTGGAGCTGGTGACGGGCCAGCAGCTCCCTCGAGGCCAGCCCCTCGACCTCTTCCACTTTGAATCCATCCGCATGGGCACCACAGTCGCCACAAATGCCCTCTTGGAGCGCAAAGGCGAGAAAGTCGCCTTGGTGACGACCAAGGGCTTCCGCGACCTCTTGGCCATCGGCAACCAGTCTCGGCCGCAGATTTTTGATCTATCAGTGGCGCGGCCAGAGGTTCTCTACGATTACGTAGTCGAGGTGGATGAGCGTGTGACTATGGAAGATTACACAGAAGACCCGGAATGCAACAAGACAATCCCTACAGGACAAGACTCGCAGCTCGTCACGGCAGTCACCGGCGAGACTATCCGGGTTTTGCAAGAACCCAATCTCAGCGCGGTTCAGAGCCAGCTCGAAGACGTCTGGAGCCAGGGCTTTCGTTCCATTGCGATAGTATTCATCCATTCATACGCCTACCCCAATCACGAGCTGCTTGTCGGGAACATGGCTCTGGAGATGGGCTTCTCCGTCACATTATCATCAGAGCTGCAGCCCATGATCAACGTGGTGCCCAGAGGAACGTCAGCCATCGCAGACGCCTATCTAACGCCCATTATCCGAAATTACATTAGCTCCATCGAGGCAAATTTCCGCGGCGGCTTCTCATCAGCAGACACACGAATCGAATTCATGCAATCAGACGGAGGCCTCGCAGACTACCGCAAATTCAGCGGCCTCAAGGCTATTCTCTCCGGCCCAGCAGGCGGTGTCGTTGGCTACGCCCAGACATCGTGGGATGAAGAGGAGAAGAAGCCCATCATTGGCTTTGACATGGGCGGTACTTCGACAGACGTATCCCGATATGCGGGCGTCTATGACCACGTCTTCGAAACCACGACTGCAGGCATCTCCATCCAGTCACCACAGCTCGACATCCACACCGTTGCCGCCGGCGGTGGCTCCATCCTGTCATGGAGAAACGGGCTATTCAACGTGGGACCAGAGTCGGCGTCTGCTCACCCAGGCCCAGCGTGCTACCGCAAGGGCGGCCCATTGACCATCACAGACGCCAACCTGTTCCTTGGCAGAATCTTGCCGGAATATTTCCCCAAGGTTTTCGGCCCCAAGGAAAACGAGCCGTTGAACCGCGAGATTGTCGAGACCAAGTTTGCAGAGCTCACAGATGAAATCAACAAAGACAGAAAAGCCTCTGGACTTACGCCATTCACGCCCGAGGAAGTTGCCCTTGGGTTCCTAAAGGTTGCCAACGAGGGCATGGCGGGACCAATTCGAGCCCTCACAGAGGCCCGTGGCTACGACGCTGCCGACCACCATCTTGCTTGTTTCGGCGGCGCAGGCGGCCAGCATGCTTGCGCAGTAGCCAACGTCCTAGGCATTTCCCGCATCATCTTGCACAAATACTCGTCCATCCTGTCGGCCTATGGCATTTCACTAGCAGATGTCGTTCACGAGACTCAGCGGCCTGCGGCAATGGTCTACAGCCCGGAAACAGAAAGTGAAATCCAATCGCAGCTTGAAGGCCTAGCCCAGCAAGCAACAGACGCCCTCTTGAAGCAAGGGTTCGCCGTCAACCACATTTCCCACAATTTGTACCTCAGCATGAGATATGTTGGCTCAAGCAGCTCGCTCATGATTCTCAAAGGCCAAGACTGGGACTTTAAGCGCGAGTTTGAAGACGCCCACAAGCGGAGCTTCGGGTTTCACTTCCCAGACAAGGACATTATTGTCGATGACATCCGTATCCGAGCTATCGGAGGGACCGGCACGAAAGAGATCAAACCCCCCTTTGCTCAGCTCAGAAAGATGCAGGGTACGAGCGTTCCTTCGCCCAGCGCAAATGGAACGAACTCAGTGTACTTTGAAGGCTCCAGACACGTAAATACCCCCGTCTACGAGCTCCAGAAGCTTTCCGAGGGATCGCAGATCGCAGGCCCAGCACTCATCATCGACAACACGCAGACCATCGTCGTCGCGCCCGGAACAACAGCCACCATCCTGGACAGCTACGTCGTCATTGACGGCGCACTCAACACCAAACCAGACTCAAAGTCAAAGGACGGACAAGAAGAGGAATTCAGCCCCATCCAGCTCACAGTCTTTGGCCACAGGTTCATGGGCATCGCCGAGCAAATGGGCCGCACGCTGCGCCGAACCGCCGTGTCGACCAACATCAAGGAGCGCCTCGACTTCTCATGCGCAATCTTCAGCCCCGACGGCGGCCTCGTCGCCAACGCGCCACACGTGCCAGTACATCTGGGCTCCATGCAGTTCGCCGTCCAGTATCAGCATCGCCTGTGGGAGGGCAAGCTCCGTGACGGCGACGTCCTCATGTCGAATCACCCTTCCTGCGGCGGCACGCATCTGCCCGACATCACAGTCATCACGCCCGTGTTTGATGGCGATGAACTCGCCTTCTATGTTGCCTCTCGCGGCCATCACGCCGACATTGGCGGTATTCTCCCGGGCTCCATGCCCCCAACCTCCACCGCGCTATGGCAAGAAGGCGCCGCCATTCAGTCCACCAAGCTCGTCAGCCAAGGCCGCTTCGATGAGGCAGAAGTCGTCAGATTACTGTTGGAAGAGCCGGCCCAATACGATGGCTGCTCAGGCACCCGCAGACTGCAAGACAACATCTCGGATCTCAAAGCGCAAATCGCCGCCAACGCAAAGGGCATTGCGCTCATCAAGGGCCTCATTGACGAATACGGCCTGGCCTGCGTCCATCGATACATGTTCGCCATCCAGCACACGGCAGAGGCCGCTGTGCGAGCACTCTTGAAGAAGACGCTGGCCACGTACGGCTCAGAACCGCTCACGGCAACGGACTACATGGACGACGGCACGCCCATTGCTCTCTCCATCAGCATTTCTCCCGACGGCTCAGCTGTCTTTGACTTCACCGGCACCGGCCCTCACGTGCTGGGTAACACCAATGCCCCCATTGCCATCACCCACTCCGCCATCATCTACTGTCTCCGCTGCCTCGTATCGTCGTCCATCCCTCTCAACCAGGGCTGTCTCACGCCCATCAAGATTGTCATCCCCGAGGGCACCATCCTTACTCCAGGCGACGGCCTCGCAGTTGTCGGCGGCAACGTCCTCACCTCCCAGCGCGTGACAGACGTTGTCCTCCGCGCATTCAACGCCTGTGCCGCCAGCCAGGGCTGCTGCAACAACCTCACCTTTGGCACCGGCGGCAAGGACCCCGTTACGGGAGAGCACAAGGAGGGCTTTGGCTACTACGAAACCATTGCGGGCGGATCTGGCGCTGGGCCCGACTGGATCGGCCAGAGCGGCGTCCACACACACATGACCAACACGAGGATCACAGACCCGGAGGTCTTTGAGAAGAGATATCCGTGTATCTTGCGCCGTTTCGAGCTGCGCAAGGGCTCGGGTGGAAGGGGACGCAACAGAGGCGGCGACGGAACAGTCAGAGAGATTGAGTTCCGCGTCCCTGTTCAGTGCTCGATCCTCAGTGAGAGAAGATCGCGCCGTCCGTACGGCATGGAGGGCGGAGGCGAGGGCGAGGCTGGCCTGAACTGCGTCAAGGTTACGGATGCGGCAACAGGGCTGAAGAGGCTGATTAATCTGGGCGCAAAGGCCACTACAAGGCTGGGCCCTGGAGAGAGCGTTGTGATTCAGTCTCCTGGAGGAGGAGCCTGGGGGCTGATTGAGGCATAGAATAGAATGTAGCAATACTACGTTGAATAGCTGCCATGGCGGTGATTGGGAGTCTAATACAGTTTTTTTTTTTTATTAAAAAAAAAAAAAAAAAAAGATTTATCTGAACTGCTTATAGGCATGGTGACTTCATTTACAACGAGCCGTTCGTAAATACCCAAGCTAAATGCGTTCATCGTTGTGCAAACAATTCCAACAGAAACAGCAGTCGTCAAATTAAGACGTTTGAGCTTACAGACCCCCAAGAGCAACGACTCGAAGATTCTTCTTCTCACATCTTCCCTTTTAGAACCTGCTCGGCCCTTGTTCCTGGGGCGTGCTCCATGCTATTAATTGACAGTCCAGGAGATCTCGGAGCTGGGGCCCGACCGCCGCTACAACGCCGCTAGAGCGCAGAATGCTGCTGCTTTACGCGAAGAGGCCGCGCCTGGTCCAGAGCTGAGTTTCAAGGGATGTGGTGCGACAGTACGGTGCTGCATGGATAAATCTTTACACCGGCTGCTTGTCGGATACAAAATGAACAGACCCCAAGATGTATTGAAAAGCACGTGCTGCTGATGTAAAAATTCATCACAAAAAGGGCGCATCCAAATTAGCGACTCGTCAATTAAGCTCGACTGATCAGACACAGGGAAGCAAATCACACCAAATCAAATCGAGCCCGACTTGACTGCCCTTTTGGGCGTCTCATAGCAATTTTAGCCTTCGCTAAAGGCGCTGCGCTAAAAAGCCAGCAGCTGGCTAGTGCCTGTAATTGTCCGCTAAAGCGGTCAAGTGCCAGGCACCGATGCAGGAACGGAGACAGTCGCCGCCAATCAGCAGCCGCCAGGAAATGAGAAGCATTCAAAGGCGGACGCCAACGCACCAAGGGGGACCGACGTCGTCTGTGTCTGTCCGCGTACAAGTACCTGGCCAGCGTTGCTTGCGTGCGCAGGTACAAGAGTTTAATTGCACGGCGTCTAGCATTGTCTTTCTGGCAAAGCAGGCCCCAGGCATGAATCGCCACGAGGTCAGACGATGCCCTTTCAGGCCCGTCGGGTCAGGGTCCCTGAACGTGGGTTTGGGCTTGTGTGGAGGAGGGGCTCGCTTTGGGCCGTTGTCGAGCGCAGATCGGCCTCGTTTGGCTGGGAAAAGATCTGCCCTGTCAGCCCGTATTGGAAGAATGGAGGGCAATGTGACCAACAAGAGGCGAGTTGCAGCGGCTGGGGCGATGGCGACCGTCTGGCTTTTCTCGGTGCGACATCCCTGGGCATTAGTGCATGCTGGATGGCGAGCGTTCAAGAGGACAAGAGAACAAGACGGACAATAAAGAGGAAACACCATCAAGGAAATAAAGCAAAAAGACTGGAGCTAAGCCAGGAGGCCACGGACGGCATAAGCAGCCAGCCACTGAAACCGCAGACTCGACCACCAGGAGCATTGACTTTGCGGCTGCGACAAGCCCTGAGGTCGCGAGAAATTTAGAGCCTGGCCTTGTACCTGAATGACACACTTTAATTTCGTGCCCGTCAATGCGCGGCCAGAGCCCAAGTCCCGTCTACCTCGTGCCGCAGCCCAGCTCCCTGCGCCGCCCATGTCGCGTCGACCTGCACGGCGCTCGGCACCCGCCCCGCATTTGTTTGGGGGGCACTTGTGCGCGCTATTGGCGCTGGTGGTTCAGTCGCCCTCCAAGCCAGTCCGCCCTGCGATGGCGCCTTTGCTGGGCTCTTCGTCCCCGTCGAGCGTGTTTCGTCTCTTCTTTTTCTACTCGCCTCCGCCCTCACCATCTGCTCTGGCGTTTCCTCCCGTTTCACGACCTCACGCAAACAAACAAAAAAAGACTTCGTTGGCAAAGTCTTGTCCACTCATTCCGCTCAGCGCTTCTTGGATATCGATTATCCAGTGTTATATACAATACAATACAATACAATACACACTCACTCATTTCTGCCTCGCGCAACAAACAACAAACCACGTCTCACAACATTCGCAGCAAGGTAAGCGCAGCAGCCCACTGCTCTGAGCAATCACCGGAGACGGGAGAATGCAGCTTGCTAACCGGCTCTCCAGCATTTCAAAACTTGCAGTGTATCATCGCAGATATCCGCCATCTTGCGATCCACTGCTATAACACTTGCCCTTCACACCTTCACCCATCCCTCACGCGACGCTTAGATAGCTTGTGCGCAAATCTTGACCATCACCCCAAGCCTCAACCACCAAAAACTCGAAGAATTCAAGATGAAGTTCTCTCTGTTCGCCGCCGCCGCTCTCCCGGCCCTTGCTCTGTCTCAGTCCACCACCACGCAGACGTCGACCACCGTCCTGACCAAGACTGTCACTCTCGCCAGGCTTCACACCGTCACTGCCGTTGCCTCCTCGCACAACGCCACCACCACTGCTGCCTCTGCCACCTCAGCCCCCTACCAGTCCATCGGCACTGCTGTCAGCACCGGCGTCGGCTCGACTGCCTTCAAGCCTACAGTCGTTCCCTCCACCGGTGCTCCCATCGCCTCTGCCACCAAGGGCCCCCACAGCGCTGGTGTTGCTCTCGAGGCCAGCAAGGTCGCCTTGGTCGGTGTCGCCGGCATGATGCTTTTCGCCATGATGTAAATCTTTGCGGAATGACAGCATACTTCAGAGTGTGGACAGTCGGGGGGATGAAGTGGACCCTTTCTTCCTCCGCGGACGACGACCATTTTGTCTTGTTCGCTCAAATATCAAACATTTTCTTTTGTCATCTTGAAAAAAAAAATAAAACCCATTCTTCTGTATGACGATCTACGATCATTTACGACTCGCCGACGATTTGACAACGTGCTTCTGTTGAAAAGGGATGGGCCCTTTTCGTCCACAAAGGCCTGGCGGTCTACTTCTTTCTTCTTCTTCTTGATTCCCCCAATTTTATTTGCCTGTGCTCGAGCGCGCCCATGGCGCTGCTGAGCTCATGTTCCCCCATTGATACTTTTCTTCTTGGGTGATCCTGTTATGCTCGCGGTTCCTGTCGCTGAAAAGATGACTACTGGCTACGCCCATTCCTTCATTGATTCTCATATGCTGGAACTTAAGCATTGTCTATTCCCATTCGTGGGAACCGACTGAATCTTGAAAGCTAGTGTCTTGAAAGCACAGTTATATTCTTTGATATGACCAGAGACAGCACGCATTGAATGTGTGAGCGAGCGGGCTAGCTGGATCTTGTTCTCAATTCAATTATATTCTTTTTACGCCTCCTGTTTCTATCATAACCCCTACACTTGGCAACTCTTCAAAACATCTTTGGATCTGATACCATGAATCTACATCCAGCATGCTGGTGTCCTTCTATTTTGCGGGTGGCGGGGATTTATTCTCTTCTATTGGTGATACCCCCTTTTTATATAATGGAGACGATATAGTCGGGACTGGATTGTATTGGATACGAGCTCTCCAAGTATTCCTTGAGAGGGCCGTGTTCAACTACATCTGTCCCTGACTCAAAGGCTTGTGGTTTTGGCGTTGTGCCCTTTGGGATTTTATTCAGATGCTGGAGTTTGGACAGAGTTCGGTGTTATGGAGGGAAAACAGGCGGTGATCAAGCCTAGTGTTTGTCGTGTTGAACTAGGCAGTACAATAAACATCATCATCGTATCATTCTTTTACTACTTCATGACGTGATTTCTCTACTTATGATGTCTTTCAATCTTGCATGACTCATCATATTGTGTTTCCACCTTGATCGTAGAACTGAGCATACATGTGTTGTGCGGGAGCTGTGTCGAACCAAGTGAGTGAGCCGCTCACACGACCGGTACGAAATTATCCACATGAATCCAACGAAACAAGAGTCGCATAAAGAAAAGTAAGCACTGGTATACATGTCAAGTATAAGAGGTTAAAAGATCATCCGTTTTCATAAACTGCTGGCCGTCAAAATGGCTGATTAATAAAGACACCTCCCTATTGGCGCACCCAACAAGTCTCCGGCTTGCGGCGCTATGATGCGGGTCCCATCGGCTCCCCAACTTTTCTTCGGGAGCTCTTCGACCCAAAATCAATCTTCATCACCAACAACCCACCTCCAGACGGGATTCTCGGAAGGGCATCCATCACAGCGTCAGGCCTCTCACACAGTCAAAGATGGCCTCCATAGCCCCATCAATCCAGCGAGCCCAGGCGCCCATGCGGAGGGCTCTGGCTGCTTCTCCCGCCGCCCTCAGATCCTTCGCCACCGTCCCGCCGCATCCCACCGACGCCAGCCAAGCTTCCGCAAAGCCAGCATCGCGGCCCACGACGTATTTCAAGGACAAGTCGGTGGGCTCGCTCTCAGACTTCATTGCGACGTCGTCTCCCGTGCAGTCCCTGTCGCCCAGCGATGCGTACGAGCTGAAGACGGCCGAAGTCGGCCCTGCCGGCAAGAAGAGAACCATCACGCGACTGCCCGAGTGGCTCAAGACGTCCATCCCCGCGGGCAACGAGAACTACAAGAAGATCAAAAGCGATTTGCGCGGCCTGGGATTGCACACCGTCTGTGAGGAGGCGCGGTGCCCCAACATATCCGAGTGCTGGGGCGGTTCCGACAAGAATGCCGCCACGGCCACCATCATGCTCATGGGCGACACATGTACGCGCGGATGCCGCTTCTGCAGCGTCAAGACGAACCGAGCGCCTGCTCCTCTGGACCCCCATGAGCCCGAACACACGGCCGAGGCACTGGCACGATGGGGCCTGGGCTACGTTGTGCTGACGAGCGTGGACCGCGATGACTTGGCCGACGGCGGTGCCCGACACTTTGCAGAGACGATTAGCAAGATTAAGCAGAAGAAGCCGACATTGCTTGTCGAGGCCCTGACGGGAGACTTTCGTGGCGACCTGGACATGGTCAAGATTGTGGCCGAGAGTGGATTGGATGTGTATGCGCACAACATTGAGACTGTCGAGGGCCTCACTCCGTACGTGCGCGACCGCAGGGCGACATTCCGCCAGAGCTTGAAGGTGTTGAATCACGTCAAGGAGGTCAAGGGCAAGGAGGGCATCATCACAAAGACTAGCATCATGCTTGGTCTGGGAGAACAAGAGCACGAGGTCATGGATGCTCTAAGAGGTACGTTCCCAACCACAAACCGCAGAAGAAAAAGATTTTCTAACAGATTGATTATAGAACTGCGAAAGGCCAATGTCGACGTCGTCACTTTCGGACAGTACATGCGCCCGACCAAGCGACACCTCAAGGTCGAGAAATACGTCACCCCCGACGAGTTCGAGATGTGGCGCCTGCGGGCTCTGGACATGGGCTTCCTCTACTGCGCAAGCGGACCCCTCGTGCGCTCGTCCTACAAGGCCGGCGAGGCGTTCATTGAAAACGTGCTGAGGAAGAGGGCTGGTGATAGGGCTGCGGCAGTGGCGAGCGAGGGTCTGGGCAAGACGGTTGCGCTTGATGCTACCAAGGCGCAGTAAAGAAGACGGATAAATGTGCAAAAAAAAGAGGATTTGATAAATTTTTGGTTATTAATTGGGCGTTATCTGCGAGACTAGAAGCTTTTCTAGAAAACTCATGATTCAACGATGGAAAAGGGTGAGAGTCTTCAACAATGGCTCTTATAGATTGCTATACAGCCACTAAAGTGCGTGGAGAAAAGGTTATAATACAAGCACGTCCTCGCTCTACGAACAAACGGATAGCTGTTGAATGTGTAACATTACATATACAATTACTAAAAGATATAGAGGGGGTATCAACTCTATTCAAAACTTTTTACTCATTGTCCCAAATCCGCTTCAACACTGTCAGCGCAATATACATGGCTTCCTCCGTCCGAATCGTCCTGCTGCCCTGGTTCGGCAGCACATCGACCCAGTGATCAAACAGCTCCCTTGTCTTCCCGCCCTGGATGCCCATCCCACCGAGTTCCTCGTCGTTCATGGCCGCATATTCAATGCCTCGCGGTCCACCGAATACGATGAGAATGTGGTTGAACTGCACACGCTTCGAGGACGGGAACTCTTTGGACGCGGGAGATCCTCGCTCAGACGTGCCGATGCTCAGGTCGTATCCATTCTCATAGGGAGACTCTGTGAAGACGGCCGAGAGGGACGTTGCCTTCCGGACGGTGTAGCCCCAGTAGAAGCCAGCTTCCGTGCGAGGCGCATGCGGGTGCACACACTCGCATGGCTCGGACTCGTCTTCCGAAAGCTTGAGCGTGACTCTCGTCTTGGGAGGAATATCCTCCTTGATCTCGACGGGCTTTTCCTGGCCAATATCGACCAACGTGCCATTGCCAGACTTTGTCATTCCCACAATCGTGACGCCCTCCCTATAAGGCATTGATTCTTTCGGATGCGGGTGGTGGGCCGTATCGAGACCCGGCAGCGAGGACGTGAGTCGCAGATTGGGGTGCAGCGGGAAGAGCGCCTTTCGCATAAACGGCGGGGTTTCCATGTACGACAGCACGTGTGTGAGGAAGTGGACCGGATCGGTGTCTCCGGTATAGACAGACGTGTCGGTCCTGTGCGGGCGAGTAGAAGCAGGAGAGTCGTCGTAAACAATGACTTCGTCGACGGAGAAGATGGCGAGGGCGCGGGCAATGCGGCTGGGAACAGCCATTCGTTGTTCAGCGGTAGGCAATCTAATAATCAAAACAATGTCAGACTTCTGAATTCTACAAGGCAAAGAGAAGATACGCACGTTGCGATTGTGCTGCTGGGGAATGCTATAGAGACGGTCCAGTCCCGTCCTTCCTGGGCCGGCACATTGACGGCATGGAACGCTTGCTGTTGAGCATTGCCGCCGCTGCTGGCAAGCTTTCTCTTCTATATGCCTAGTTAGCATCAATTGCATATTATAAAAGAACTCGGAATGCAATACCTTTGCTTCACGCTCTTGGTACGACATGGTGAATTATCTCGTCACTGAATTCCAAAATAATGAACCAAGCCGTCGCTTTTTGGCGGCAGCTCGTCTCAAAATTATTTACATAGTTCCGGCAGAATAGTGGATCTGCTGCTCTACCGCCTGCTTGTTTGGTCAAGTGCGACAGCTCTGATTACGCCATGAGCGTGCCTCCGTTTTGGCTGCACGGGCGATTTATCAGCCATGAATGATTAAGACAGTCGCATGCGCCAAGCTGGCCACGTTTAATCCCTTTGAACCAACAACAGCAATTGTCGCGACTACAAATTATACGACATCACTCCCAGAACCTACATTCGCGCCTTCACAATGAGCGGCCCCGTCCATATCGCATCCGATGGCGAGTGGGATTCGCTGCTCTCCGGCACCAGCGTGGTTGTCGCAGACTGTACGGTCTTCCTTTGCGCCAACAAGTAACACTTGATTAACTTGCAAGCATCGCAGTCTACGCCGACTGGTGCGGGCCATGCAAGATGATTGCGCCGCACTTTGAGCGCCTCGCCAAGGAGCACTCCTCGCCGAACAAGGTCGCCTTTGCCAAGGTCAACGTCGACAACCAAGCCAACATTGCCCGCACCAACGGCATCACCGCCATGCCCACCTTCAAGATCTTCCACAACGGCACCGCCATCGAGACCATCCGAGGCGCCAACCCGTCGGCCCTGACCGAGGCCGTCAACAAGGCCGTGTCGCTCAGCGGCAGCAGTGGCAAGAAGGCCGAGGCCGTGTTCAAGACCCCCGGCAGGACCCTCGGCGGCGGCGCACCCGTTCGGGGCCAGGGCCGCCCGTGGAACGTGTCCGGGCTGTTGAACATCGTCATAATGCTCGTCGGACTGTACCTGACGTCTTTATTTTCGGCACGTAACAAGGAGGCGTGAGGAAGTTCAAGGGGGGAACAAGTCTGCTAACTAGCACGCCAGATTGATGCTTTCAAGGCCGCCGAACAGTCCATGTTTAACCCAAACAGACAGCCAGCGCCGCAGCTGAAGCCAACGGCGGCCAAAGGGCCTGTGCCCGCAGGTAGCGCCCGGGTGCAGCAGCAACAGCAAAAGCCAGCGTTTAGGACCCTAGCCGATTTGTGATTGTTATACTGCTGCCGAGGCGGTTGTGGTTGTGGGCGATTGGTCGTTGTTTGTGTGTGTGTGTGAGCGTTCTTGCACTATCCAAGCCACGTTGGCATATTGAATTCTTTTCGCTACATGGATAAGTGGAGCTTAGAACTTGTACCTTTTTCCAAAGAGACAGAAACATACGAAATAAAAAAGTTGGAAAAATAAACAGGCCTTCTTCTTAGATTGGTTCAATGGAGCTATTCCTGCAGTGGGCCTAAACCTTTCGTAGCCGACCTCTCATATGCCAGCTATGTCCAATCATGGCGGATTGAACAATCACGTGACTATGAGAACTGGAAAAAGTTCATAAACCTTCAACACAAGACCCTTCTTTTGTGGCCAGTTCAGGCGCAAGGGGAGAAGATGTTGTCATTAAATGGAATCAAAAATGCTTGCCCAAAGTGCAGTTATGCATATCTCTTCACAGCACAGCGGCAATTTGCTCATTCGATTTCCACAGCTTCGTCAGTGCGAAGATCAACGGCCCCACGCATACAACAGATTCAGCGAGGCTCGTATCAATCAAACAGACGATGTTTTTCCAACTCTAGTATTGCTTTTCAGGAATCTCATGGTGTATCAAAGGGCCAATCCCTAGAGGATATTGAACAGGTTGTCCGAGAAGCAAAGCAACGCTTCCGAGACACACTTCCCAAGGGCTATCTCAACGAAGAAGAGTATGCTCTTTACGAACGGCTTTACGGTCCACCACTTCGAGAGACTGCGCCAGAAGATGTCGGCATTCCAACTCACGCAGACATGGGAGGCCAAGTCCCACAACCGACTGACGAGGGGACATTACTGCGACAGTCAGAAGAGGGAGGTTTTGAGGAAGTGACTTACAGGATTCCCCCGCGACAGGGTGACGAGCCAGAGCTATCTGAGTCTGAACAGCTCTTGGAGTCTGAAGCTGCGGTGGAAATGGTTGAAGAGCCGTCAGACTATGTTGATGCTGTTGCCAGAAATCCAAGGGAGCGCGAAGCGCTGCAAAGGCTCATGCAAGATTTCAAGACGGCGCAAAAGAAGCAGCTGGAGGATGAAATTGCGGCTGCGAGAGAAGAAGCCGAGGCCGAGCAGGAGGCATATGAAATGGAGGAAGAAGAGTTATTCCCAGAATCAGAAGAGATTCCTGCCGATGCAGAGCCGGAGATGGGTGTTGGCGAGTCACGGCGATTCCACCCTTATACTTTGGACGGCAGATTTCACGGAAGCCCCGTCGAAATCTCGCTGCCCCAAAGCGCTCTTGTCACACCCATACGCGATCTCTTGGACCGGACTCATCTAGGCCATGTCAAGACGGCCGCCGAAGCAGCCTTTGGTGGACAAGGCCTGCCGACGTCTCCATTCACGCCGGAAGGGAGGAAAAACGGGCAAATGGGCGGAGTCGGCCTGCCCCCCGACCAGCGACACATGACGGAGATTGAGGCAGATGCCTTTCTAGCTGGATATTTGCCTCCTTCGTATGCTTCTGTGGCGTCAGTCTTGCGGGAGGTACGAAAACGACTGGGCAGCGACTGGATCAGGCAACGCCTTCAAAAGGACGGCTCTGCAGGATTGAGCGTCCTGGACGCCGGCGCTGGCGGTGCTGGTTTGGTTGCTTGGGACCAAGTCCTCCAGGCAGAGTGGGATTTATTGAGAGAGCAGGGCGTGGTGAAGGGCTCACAGCCTCCCGGGCGGAAAACCGTCATCACCGGGTCGGATCGACTGCGGCATCGATTGAAGAGCTTCCTACACAACACCACGTTTTTGCCCCGGTTGCCAGATTACGAACACTCGGGAGAAATGCAAGGTGAGCGTCTTGATGCTGGTGATAAGCCACAGGCACGAAAAAGCTATGATCTCATCATTGCGTCGCATCTATTCCTCAAAGAGAAGCAGGACCATTACCGCCAGGCCGTCTTGAATAACCTCTGGACGCTACTCAACAAGGACGGCGGCGTGCTTATTGTAATTGAAAAGGCACATCCCCGTGGATTCGAAGCAGTCGCCCACGTGAGGGATACGCTTCTAAAACAGTTCATTTTGCCTCAAAACGGTGAATCCAGCGCCCCGGCTGAAGAACTGAACCCGGCATATCACAAGGAGCGAGAGCCCGGCCACATCATCGCGCCATGCACAAACCACGGAACATGCCCCATGTATAAAGAAGTTGGAAAGAGCAAGGGCCGCAAAGATTACTGCTACTTCAACCAACGCTTCACACGGCCCGGGTTTTATACCAAGATGCTGGGCAACAGCACAAACAACCAGGGCGACGTGGAGTTTAGCTACGTGGCGATTCAACGCGGCCGCGCAAAGGCAGACCAGCTCCCGGGATGGAAATCCACCGAGCAGGCCTTTGCAGGATACGAAAGCTCCTCCAGCCCACCAGACATGCAAACCCTCCCCCGGATGGTCCTCCCGCCGCTGAAGCGCAAGGGTCACGTCACGCTGGACGTGTGCACGCCCGAAGGCAAGATTGAGCGCTGGACCGTCCCCAAGAGCTACAGCAAGCTTGCATACCACGACGCGCGCAAATCGCACTGGGGCGATCTCTGGGCGCTGGGCGCCAAGACAAGGGTGACTCGCAGCGTCCGCGTCGGCAGCGGCGTAGACGACGGCGGCAAGCGGGCGGAAGGCGGCAAGAAGCCTCGCAAGGTCGAGATCACAATGGACGGCGGGCGTCTGTCGGCGAATGAGAAGAATGCGCGAAAGGAGCGTCGGACAAGGGGCAAGCGGGATCGGCAGACTGATTTGATCAAGGAGATTCTGGAGGCGGAGGATATCGAGGAGCTGGAGATTGAGCGGGAGATGGACGCGGAGGTGCAGGAGGAGTTGGAGAATGAGAAGAGCAGGGGGAGGCGATGAATGGTGTGAATATGTACTATATGAGTTGAAAAGTTGCGTGTACAATAGTCGAACACTCTGAAGACTTATGGGTTATCTATCAAAAGAATCATCATTTATGATTTCTTCTCTCTATTATATGAAACACAACTTACAAGTAAATGCTACTCGGATGTATCCAAATTCATGCATGCCCGCCTCTTTCGGCGCTTAGCGGGGACCCTTCAACCTCAAACGCCCCCTCCAAATTTAAGGAATAAGGTGCAGATTAAGCATATTCGCAGCGCCAGAAAGGTCCAGGTGGCGCTGCGCCATTGCGAACCAATCGTGAAAAAGCACCGAAAGCAGATAAATGAGTCTGATCAAGTTTCTTCATCATGGACGCTTTATCTTTAAACTTAAAACTTCCGATACGAAGTAACATATACAATCCTAGTCTGAATACGAGCACCGTGGAAATAGAACTCCAAGCGGGTCCTTTCTGCTGCAAAAGCTCTAAAATCGAACATGGAGGCAAAAGACAAACTCCACTAGCGAGCAGCAGCAGCGTTTTAGGCTAGGCACGCGATGCGGAATTCCATCCCTTGGAAATTGATTTTCCCCATCTGGAAGCTCCTTGGTCCATCAGAAGAGGGGGAGAAGGGGAAAAAGCCCGGTCTAGAATCTAGAGATTGTTTGTTTGTAGAGACTAAATCCTGCGATTGTTAGCGTCGGGGTCCGGACAGATTGTTTGAATCTCGTCTCTATTTTAGGCTGTTGATGTGGCTTCTGCTTACTTTATTCTGCAAACTTACCGTGAGATAAGCTGCTGCTGGTGGTGCTGTTTTGTCTCTCATTCTTTTTGTTTTATGTCTCATTTATTTATTTATTTTGTTATTCACTAGATGCAATTTTCTTCTTCTTCTGCTTGGACTAAGGTCTTGTCTCCCGCTTCATCTTCGCAAACGGCGTCGCGACTCCATTCGACTCTGTAGAGGGCCACAGCAATGTTTGCAGGCCGCCCGCGTTTCGTACGCAATGGCATCATCTTCACAATCGTCCTCTTCATCTTATGGCGCTTCCAGGCCTCATCGCCATCGCCATCAACGGCAACGGCAACGGCAGAATGGAAGTCGCTAAAGCACCGCATGAATGACGGCGCGTCGCAGATCCAATATCCCGAGTCAAAGTCCAGCTTCGACTGGGGTGCCGTGAAGCTTCGCTACCTCCCCAGCAACACCACAAAACTGCCCAGGAAGAGCTCGCGGTCTCTTCCGCGGATCCAGCACCCCTTTGGACCCGAATCATCACCTGCAGCACGGGAGCGGAGAGCGAGACTGAAGGAGGTTCAAAAGGTCGCTTTGCGGGCATGGAAGGGGTACAAAAAGCATGCCTGGATGCAAGACGCCCTGTTGCCGATTTCTGGAAGCGGAAGAGAGCAGTTCTCCGGTTGGGCGGCCACGCTGGTCGATTCGCTCGACACGCTTTGGATCATGGGCCTGCGGGAGGAATTTGACGAGGCAGTAGCTGCGGTGGCGGACATTGACTTTGGAAATTCGACGAGCAACCGGATCAACATCTTTGAGACAAATATTCGCTATCTCGGCGGTTTGCTAGCAGCGTATGATTTGAGCGGTAGGGAACTGTTGCTCAACAAGGCAGTGGAGCTGGGAGATCTCATCTATGGCGGATTCAACACCGAAAATGGCATGCCCGTCGACTTCATCAACTTCCGTGCCGCCAAAGAAGGAGGAGGACTGCAAGTCGAAAGTGGCGTCGTCTCAGCCTCGCCAGGCACGCTGTCTCTGGAGCTGACGCACTTGTCGCAGGTCACGGGGGACATGAAATACTACAGCGCCGTGGCGCAACTGATGGATGTGTTTTACCAGGGCCAGAACCAGACGAGGGTGCCGGGAGTCTGGCCGATGAACATCAACATGAACGCCAAAGACGTGGTCCAGGGGAGCACCTTCACGCTTGGCGGCTGCGCCGACTCCCTGTACGAGTATCTGCCTAAGATGCATCAGCTGCTCAGAGGCGGCGAGCCCAAGTACGACATCATGTCCAGGACGTTTCTCAAGGCGGCAGACCGACACTTTTTGTTCCGTCCAATGCTGCCCGACGAGGACGACGTTCTGATATCCGGCAACGTCAACATCAACGCAAAAGGCCAGCCGGTGCTTGATCCCGAAACGGAGCATCTGGCGTGTTTTGTGGGTGGAATGTTTGGCCTAGCAGGAAGACTTTTCAGCAACGAAGACGATGTCGAGCGAGGCATCAAGCTGACCAACGGCTGCGTCTACGCATACCGCGCCTTTCCCACGGGCATGATGCCAGAAAGGCTCGATTTCGCGCCGTGCAAGGACCGCACCCACTGCCCCTGGGACGAAGAGTACTGGATGCTGGAGCGAGATAAGCGCAACGAGTGGAAAGAGCACCTGCCAAAGGGCTTCACGACCGCCAAGGACCCGAGATATCTGCTGAGGCCAGAAGCCATTGAGAGCGTCTTTTATTCGTACCGACTCACGGGACGGAAGGAATTCCAGGATGCCGGGTGGGACATGTTTAAGGCCATTGCAAAGGGCACCAAGACGGAGTATGCGAATGCTGCGGTGCTGGATGTGACGACGTCTGCGGAGAAGCCGCCTCAGGAGGACTATATGGAGGTGAGTATTGAGGCCTTTGTGATATCTGGTCCGGTATACTGACAATGATTTGCAGAGCTTCTGGCTTGCCGAGACGCTCAAGTACTTTTACCTCCTCTTCACAACGCCAGACATCATCAGCTTGGATGACTATGTGTTGAACACCGAGGCCCACCCTTTCAAGCTTATGGATCAATAGTTGATGCCAGATCGTTGTTGAACACCGGGATCGCCCCATCAAGCTTATGAAATGATAGTTAACGCAGCGCATTGTAATACAGTATGCCACATTCCATAAGAAAGTATCTCGTGTTTCTAGTGTTGAATACCGGAGAAGAGAGTCCGACTAGAATCGAAGAGGCTTCCACAGTATCGAAGCTCGACCTTTTCAAGCCACTTGGGAAACGCACGCCATACACTGCCCCACGATGAGTAGAAAGTTTCAAGTTTTCTAGCGTCCACGACCAGATACCGGTGGCCACTGATTGGAGGTCGGACTGGCTTCCGGTGCGAATAGATATCGGCCAGCGGACAGCGCTTCTCCACGGCTGCTTGGGCAGCATCATACTGTGTATTCGTCGGATCGATACAGTTGCCACATTGCCAAATCACGTACCGGGTCGCTTCTCCTCAGCTAGAATGGCGTAACGATCGACAGCAAAGACAACGATCCTCTGCAGCTCCTCCCAGGCAGCATGTCATCTCGCAGGCGTTCCTTTGTAAGCAGCCGGCAGCAGCAAATGCCCCCAATCACAAGTCTCCGGCGGGGCTCAATTCCAGCGGGAACAAGCATGGGAATCGTGGCCGGCCTCTGAGTGGACAATTGCCATTAGCGTTCGTCTCGATGTCGCCACTGCTTGACGTCAAGGCTGGAATCCCCTGTTCAATGAGAGCTGGCCGGCATCAGACATGACTGGAGGTCAAAGTTTCACTGGCCGGAGCAAGTGGTCCGGTGCGCTCATGCTCAGCAGGCCATTGCCCGATGCAGCCACTCACGGCGGGGTTCACAAGCCTCACCAGCCACACGAGCCACGAGCGCGCGCCACACATGGCTGCTCTGGGCATTTCGGCCTGCACATCACTCTGGGCAGTAGCCTGCGTGTAAGAGTCGCAAACTCAAAATCCAATCTAGCTGTCTCTGCTTAGTTGGGTGCAGATCCCGGTGGCGAAGACCCCTGCTGCTCTAACAGTCGTGATATCGACAATCTTGGCATGGGAATCCCACATCGCATCAGATCCAAGTAGATGCTGCGATGCACGCCTGACGCGAGGTTCGACATCTGATCAATTGGACAAAATAACGCCAGCATGTTTGAGGCCGTGAAGCAGTGCAGCTCGGGGTGGTTCCAGATAAATCTAAACCCTCTTCAGCACGGCCTGGTGGTGCCTCGCAGCATATCGCCGTACTTGCCCCAGCACCACAGAATAGAACTGGGCACGCGTAACGCCAGATAAGGTACCTCGCCAAGCCGTTCCTGGCCGGCTGCGCGAGGCTAGAGAGGACAAGTTTGGGGGAAAACAGGAAGTAAAGAATAGAGAGCCGAACCCCAGTTTGCCGGGCTCCGTTCTCCAGTGGTGACGAAAACGATGATGAAATGGCCCCCCTCCAATGGGAAATAACCAACTTTTCCATCGCATTCCCCAAAATGCCCGTTATATAAAGATTGCCACCAACTGCCTGTTCGCCTCTAAGGCCGTGTAAATCGCTTTTATTTTTATCTCCAACACATCACTTATTGCTGAACACGGGACGATACACGTGTCCGAGTGTGGATCAGTCTGTTCATGATAACCAGCTCAAATCTGTAAGCTGTCCTTGCAACTGCATTCGACAACCTTGCGTCCAACACCAGAATCGCTTTTTCTACCTATAACTTGATTTATAATATAACAATTGCGCTCTTTTGCACGTCTTTGCACTTCTTTACTCTCGTTTGTGCCGTTATAATTTTTTGGCAACCCTCTCTCATTCAGTATAACATCGCCATTCTTCATGACTGGGACGGCAGCTTACACCACATAAAAGAATCCAGCCATCAGCCAAGCTCTCTCATCCGGGGGTCGCCTGCGTACCACTCTTGGTCACCGAGCCATCTACTCCAGCCGCCAACAGCGGTCTCAATCATCGCATTCTCACCACAGCGCTACTCCACACCTTCCCCATGGACAAGTATATGCGCAACATGACTCTCGAAAGCGCCATGCCGGAAACCGCCATCGACCCACAGCTGCAGCTGCTCACAGGCAATCCAGCAGCAGAGGCAATGCCATTTTCCTACTCACCAGCGTCGTTCGAGCCGTGGAATTCCATGTTTGAGTCAATGGGGGCGTATCCGCAAGCTGCACAAGATCCCGGCATGCTGGACTCGGATCCGTATAGCGATACGGCTTCGTCCTTTTCCTTGGGCAACGATCAAAACGCCCAGTATCTCATGTCTCCCATTCAAGGCGCATCTCTCAACCCAGACGATTCGCCCAGCAACACCTCCATTGCCTCCACATTGGAGCCTGGACCCGGCTCAAAAGCCGAAACCTCCGCCAACACCGATACCAACGTCAACACCAATGCGAGCAACCCCAGCACCAAATCGAACACTTCAAAAGCCACAAAGACCAAAAAGGGCCGTCGGCGAACCAGCAGCGCCTCAGAAAAGAAGGAGCAGGTTAAGCAGCGCAACCGAGTGGCCGCATCCAAGTGTCGGCAGAAGAAGAAGGTCAAGGTGGACAAGCTCAAGGACATGCTGGCCCGCCTGGAAGCGCAGAACAACGACCTGCGCAAGGAATTCCAGAAACTGCGCGAGGAGATTGGCCAGGTGAAGAGCGATCTGATCAACCACACCGAGTGCCACGACCCCAACATCAACCGCTGGGTCGAGAATGAGGCCAAGGGCTTCGTGAGCAAGCTCGTGGCAAAGGGGGAGCGGCAACGCATGGAGAGCATCAGCAGCATAGACGGGAGTGCCATGGCCGCGATGCAGATCCAGCCGCTCGAGGGAGTCTCCAATATGGCGCTTGACGATCCCTACATGGGGCTGGATCAATAACTCGACTCAATCCTCTCCCGTCTCTGCCACCGTTTCTCGTTTCATCGGACGACCAGTCGTATCACAAATTGTCGTTATTCCATACGATACTCCAATTACGGAATCTTTCCATCTCTCAGAACTGTCTCTACCAAACACCATCGGCTACCAAAACTTCGACTAGACTGCAAACAGGAGTTTTGCAATGGTCTTTCTAATTTCTTTTTTTCCCTTATTCTTTTTCCATTTATCTACGACACACCCAAGGATCGAGAAAAGACACTCAGAATACACATTGAGTCATGTCTCTTTCTCTTCGAACCCTTGAGAAGCGCGGATGAAAAATCATACGGACGCGGTATCTAAGCACATAATGTCATAGCACTGAACCGGTTCACGAGGCCTTTATTTCCTACCTTTCTTTGACCATGCATGAAGGGAAAAAAACAATAGGATACAAAGGGAGTATATAAACACTCGACACTTCACGACTTGCCCAAATCTTACATAGTACTGAGAGCCATGAAGATTCTCAGGTTCATCTTCTTCTCCCCTTTATTTTCCCCTTCTCTCCGTTTCCTTTCTTTTCCTTCCTTTTTCTTTTTTTTTTTTTTTTTTTTTTTTTTTCAACTTTTCAGTCTTTCCTTTCCTTTTCCTTTCCTTTACTTTCTTTTGTTTTCTTTTTAGCGCGGCGCAAAGTCCTTTTCGCTCCTTTTATACGGAGACTCATTTTCAGCAAGGTAGTTTGGAGTTACAGCGCTTTTTCTTCGACGAAAAGGCGTTATGAAATACCCACGGTCACAAGCAAAGTGTAGGGAGTTTAATGATCTGATACGAAAGCGTTTTCATTTTTATCGCGGCGAAAAAAACCAGTCTTTATTTATCGCATGTAACATAGTTTTCCCTAATTCCCCAGATTTCACTTGTATATGTATGTATGTATGTACCTATCTAGTCCCACAGACAGGAAAAAAATCAATAAACCGGAGCAGTGATTGAACAAGAAGGCTTACCAAAAACTGCCGCACGAAATAGCCCCAAAGTGATTCGTCCGATAGCGGCCCCACATGGCCAGAATGGCGTCAACTTGGTGGCAGATTGTTCATTTTTCTGCGCGGCAGCTTTTGCGGCCTACAAAGCGGCGTCTTTTTCGAATGACAACGAATCGCGCAAAAGCTGATGCTTTATTCCCCAGTTCACATCCATGCTAGATTGGAAATCGCCCATCGGGTCCTCGGCGCGGCCTGTCGGGAGGGACGATGAGTGGTGAATCTGGCTCTCGGGTGGATATTTCGTAGCTGTTGATAAGAATGAGGCAAGCTCTCGAGACTATTAGAAGAAAAGCTTGTTTCCTCGGAGTCTTGTTCCTCGGAGACGTCTCATTCACTTGTTATCAAGAGACTCACTTGACCTCACTGTGGTGATAAGAAACCTCCTTCTTATCTTTTCACATCTCATCTATGTCTTCGTCTCATACTTGAACAGCATAAGAAGAAGAAAGAACCCCAGCATATCGGATCTCGGTCCTCCCGACGTCCCGCCCAAAACACACAATGGCTGCAGCAGAACCGCCCAGCAACAACTACATGCTCGCCGGCCTCAACTGCGCCAACAACGTCCACCTCATCATCGGCACAAACCCCCTCGCCGCAGCACGATGCTCCCAGTCCCTCGGCGCCGGGGCGCATCCCGTGCTGATTGCGCCGGAAACAGCAGAGCTGCACTACAGCCTGCAGCGCAGAGTCGACGACGGCAGCGTCAAGTGGGTGCGCACGGCGTTCCGGGACGAGCATCTCTTTGAGCTGGGCAGGGAAGAGGTGGGACGAGTCGTCGATGCCGTCTTTGTGACGTCGGGGTCACGAGAAGAGCTTGGTAAATATGTCCATATCCATATATACAACCACATATATATGCATGTAATCACTAACACCATCCAGGCCCTCATATCGCCGCGCTCTGCAGGCGCTCCCGCATCCCCGTCAACGTCGTCGACGCCCCCCATCTCTGCACCTTCGCCCTCCTCTCCACCCACAGCGACGGCCCCCTCCAGATCGGCGTCACCACAAACGGCCGCGGCTGCAAGCTGGCCTCGCGCATCCGCCGCGAAATCGCTGCCTCGCTGCCGCCCAACCTGGGCGCCGCCTGCGATCGCTTCGGCGAGGCGCGGCGGCGCATCCAGCAGTACGACCGCGCAAACGGCCTGTCCAACCCCGCGACGCTCGGCGAGCTCGACGACTCGGTGGACCAGAGCGCGCTGTTCAACAGGCTCGTCACGGAGGAGGATGCGCGCAACAGGCGCATCCGCTGGCTCAGCCAGGTGTGCGAGTACTGGCCCCTGAAGAAGCTCGCGTCCGTCAGCGACGACGACGTCCACCGCCTGCTCGAGGCCTACGCCGTCACCGCAAAGGAAGACGCCGCAAAGCGCAGTCGAGGCAGCGACGGCGGCGGCGATGGCAGTTCCTCTCGACCGCTCGGCAAGATCATCCTCGCCGGCAGCGGCCCCGGCCACCCGGATCTGCTGACGCGCGCAACCTACAACGCCATCCAGGCCGCCGACCTCGTCCTCGCCGACAAGCTCGTGCCCGCGGGCGTGCTGGACCTGATCCCGCGCCGCACGCCCGTCGAGATCGCGCGCAAGTTCCCCGGCAACGCCGAGCAGGCCCAGGAGGAGCTGCTGGCCGCCGCGCTGGCCGCCGCAAAGGCCGGCAAGACGGTGCTGCGCCTCAAGCAGGGCGACCCCTTCATCTACGGCCGCGGCGGCGAGGAGCTGGCCTACTTCCGCCAGCACGGCTTCTCCGCCACCGTCCTGCCCGGCGTCACCAGCGCTCTGAGCGCGCCGCTGTTCGCCGCCATCCCCGCCACCCAGCGCGACGTCGCCGACCAGGTGCTCGTCTGCACCGGAACCGGCAAGAAGGGCAAGGCCCCCGAGCCGCCGGAATACGTTCCCTCACGCACCGTCGTCTTCCTCATGGCCCTCCACCGCATCGTTGGCTTGGTTGCAGAGCTCACCACGCCCGTCGAGGACAGTCACCCGTCGGAATCCACAGCCCCTTCAACACGGCCGCTGTGGCCCCTTTCCACGCCCTGCGCCGTCATCGAACGCGCCAGCTGCCCCGACCAGCGCGTCATCCGCACCACTCTCGCCCACGTCGCCGAGGCCATCGAGACAGAGGGCAGCCGCCCGCCGGGTCTCCTCGTCGTGGGCCGCTCGTGCGAGTTCCTGCACCCCAGGGAGAAGGGCAGGGCGTGGACCGTCGAGGAAGGGTTCAGGGGGCTGGAAGACGTGGGGATTGCTACGCAGCTGACGGGGCTGGGCTTGGCTGTTGGAGAGGCATAAAGTTCACGGCACAGGGGAGGTGATGATAAGAATAGAGAAGGAAAAGGCTAAAGAGAAAGAGGAGGAAACATTGATCTGAGGATGTTTTTTACCAAGATCGATCTGCATGGCGGCGTTTCGTTGATTTTTGGTGTGGGTGCACGGAGACGGGAAATCACACCACTGGCTGGCTGTTTGGTTTTAGCTGTTTTGATTTAGAAGCGGGACACATAGGAGCACTATTTTTGTATATTTCAAGGAATATGAAGCATTTCTGGTCCATCTATACGGCATATGGTAGTCTATGACAAGTTGTATAAACGAGTAATGTTGAAGTCACACAAAAAGTCAACGCATCGCTATGGGTCAATAAAGTAGGAACAAAAAAAAAGATCAAGTCAGTCCATTTTCTCCGAGATGCTATGCTATAAAAAAAAACAAGAGATACAAACACAACCATTTGCGCCGATTCATGGTTTACAAGGTGTAAAGAGAATGGTGGAGGAGTATGCAAATTCTATACAACGTCTGATACGTCCCTCTGTAAATGGTACAAACCCCCCGCATGGCGGCAGATTGCAAATCAAATATATACAAGTCGAATGGTATGAGAAAAGAACCGTCACCTCTTCGCCGGCAAACGCCTCGGTTCCACATCTGGGATAGAAAGAAGAAAAAAATGCCATTTCATAGCGCCCAGATAGTAGTATATGCATACAACGTACATCACCAAGTGAAACTTTCTTCAATGAAATCAATCACCGTGTGGCCTTGCACTGACCGCACCGCGCCTCGTACATCGTCTGCCAAGGCACCGGGCCCGCAGACGCTGACCACCATGGCACCAGTCTGTTCCTGGACTTCCTTGGCCAGTAGTAACGGCACGTTGGGCCGTCCGGGGAACATCTTGACCGTCGAGCTGGTGCTGGCAATGTCACGAGGGTTTTGGGGCCGTGTGACAAATACTTGGATGCGGAGGATGTCTTTGCGGTTGGGGATTCGCAGGATCTGGTCCATGAATGGGCGCACCCACTCTAGGGATTCATACTCCCGGATAATCCAGACAAGCGTAACGCGCCGCGTCGCAACGGTGCCGTCGTTGTAGCCGCTGAGCAGGTGTCGAATGTAGGAGATCTGGTGGGTGATGCCCGTAGAGCCGGCGAATAGGACGGCGTGGCCGTACGAGTCGAGGCTGTGGTGTCCAGCGTACGGACCTTCCAGCGCCGCCTTCATTCGAATCCCTTGCTCTGAGGCTCTGACCGTGTTGAAGAGCTTTCGTGTCATGCCAGTCTGGGCCCCGATGAGGAATGATACCAAAGTGTAGGCACTGTTGCGGTCCATCGCCGTGAGAGGCTCCTTCTCAGACGTCGGCAGGGAGTGTTGGACCTCGTGCTCGACCCAAGCAATGGAAAAGGGGTGGCTCTCCCATGCATTGACGCCCCAGAAGCGAAGATAGGCGTGGGTTCCTGGCTTGATGTCAACATATCGCGGCAGGCGGAAGGTGACTCTCGTGACGTCGCCAGGCATCGGTTCACACAAAGCATCTGCAAAGCCCTTGTCGGACCAGTTGGCCCACGCAAGGCGGGCTATTCGGGCAAGCCGGTCAGCTACCCAGAGTGACACAATGGTAATGATCCAAGACAGCTGAGGGAGGCCACCTGGGATGCTGGCGGTAGTGCAGTGGATCCATGTGCAGGCGAATGCCACGGCGGCAAGGAGGATGTGAAGGTTGAGAAACGTCTCGTAAAAGGCGTGTCGGAGAGGCGAGACAGCCTGGATGAACATCAGCAACAGAGCCAAAGTGCCAAGACCCCCGGATCCGAGAAACGGGCTGTGGGTAACGGATTTCCAGGCGCCGGCCCAACCGCTGTTAGCAACGCTCGGGATAGCCCAGGCAATAGTGTGGATGAGGGTCTCGACAACAACAATGCGGCCCATCCATCGATGCAGGAGGTTGTATGTGTCGAAGCTGATTTGCAAAAGCTTGATCAGAGGGTTGTTTCGCCCTGCCATGATGATCAGGGGAACCATGTTGACAAGGCCCAAAGTGCCGGCTCGGCCTCGCAATTCGGCGCAAAAGGAAAAGTAGTTTGGTTGAGTCCAGTCCAGGATGAACATGTACGCAATGTTACTAGCGAGGTACAAGATCAGCAGAGTGGCATGCAGCCGTGACGGCAGGGTGCCAACGTTGATGGCAGATGAGAAGCGGAACTCTCGGTTGTGGCGTTTGCCAAACAGGGGAGCATAGATCATATGCTTCTTCATGCCCGGCATCCAGCCCCATTGGGATATCTTCCAGTAGCCCTGCTTCTCCCGCGGCACTGACATGGCCGACACCTGGCGTAGCTTGGCCCATGCCAGCTCTGCTAGTCTGATGAACAAGATGATGACGCCAACGGCTCCCAGGCTGATCCAAAGTAAGTCTCTAAATAAGTTGTTCTGCGTCTGGTTGACTCCATTTAGTGCTGTGGTATAGGGCGCGATTGTTGGGTTGGGTTGTACCTCTGAGCTGTCCGACGACCTGACCTGCAGCACTGATGTAGGTACCAGGGACTCGATGCCACCAGCGAACCGGCGCGGATGGTAGTCCATGCTGCTTTATCTGGTCTTTTTTGTTTTTCAACGAGGTTTGTTTTTCGTCGGAGGCAGGGAGGCAGGGTCAACAAGTGCAAAAGGCTGAAAGTAGACAAGCCGTAAAAGAGTGAACGAGCTGTCAACCAAAAAAGATGCTCTTTGGCGATAGGCAAAAAGAGTGTGTCGGCCGTGTTCCAAATGGCGCCACCCAGTAGCGAGATGGAGACACGGACGGTCGGAAGAAAGGGCAAAAAAACCTCTTTGTGTTACACTCCGATGTTGAAAAGCATCCTGTGCGTACAACAATGAAGGTGGGAAAGGAAGAAAAAGGTTTGAAGGGGATGAAACTTGGTTCAACGTCGAGAGTGAACAGAGGCGATCAGTGGTGCAGGGGTCCCAGAAATCACCCGTCGCTGAGTGCGGGCAATTTGTGGCTCGCTCTACTCCGCAGCGGCAGCCAAAAATTGCTTCCAGAAGGGCCACTCGGCTTCGGGTTAATTCAGCCAAATGAACCGGTCCAAAAATTGCGATTGTTTGCTTGCGAGATTCGTTTCGTCTCGGGGGTGCTGACGCGCGGTTTTCGGTGGACCCGTGGATATTGAATAGTGTAGGAGATGGAGACCCAGGCAAGGACCAGGAAGGACCAGGAACTCGAAAAAAAGGAAAAAGAGTCAAATGGAGAGGCGACCCAGGCCGCTATGCGTTTTGGTATGTGCGTGTCTTCTCGTTTGGTGTGTTTGTTTATGCAGTTTCGTTTCACTCGGGCGATCAGATGCTGGTATGCGCGTGGCTGTTACGGCAATAGCAGCGGCCACAATAGTTGAAACGCCAGAGTCGCAGTAGTCGAGCCGATCCCGCGCCAGGGGTGTGTGATTGTGATGAGTGAAAAGAAACAAAATAGATTGCAAGCAGCTCTTCTGGGTGTTTCGAAGAGACGGTCGATGACGCCGGCAGTCACTGGGGTTGTGGAAATGGGTGCAAAGATCAAAGATCAAAGATCAACAATCACAGGCCTCTCTGAGGAATGATGCAAAGGAAGGTGGCTGATTAAAGTGCTTTTTGCTTTCCCGGAGAAGGACAAAAAGGGACGAGCGAGCGCAGGTGAATCAGACGAAACGCAAGACAAGAATGAATGGACGCGGGCGAACCAACCACGCTGGAAGGGAAAGACAAGAAACGATGATGAGGACAAGAGTTGGGCGAGGGGAGCAGGGAGAGTAAAAGGATCAATGGTTCGCCCTGGGCCGCGCACATTCCCCCTGATGGCCTCGAGATGGCATGTCCAGAGTCTGTACAGCGATCAATGGCTGCTGGACGTTGAGGCTGCGGGCTGGTCCAGGGCTAGGCTGTTAGCGCGCCCCCTGCCGAGCGTGGGTCATGAACGGGTCGATGACAGCGCCCCTGCAGCCTGTGGCCCCGCCCACAGAGGGCCTAGAGAGGGCCTAGAGAGGGGTTCCTCGGCTGGCTGCCAGTGGCTGGCGGCCACTAAAAGCGCCAGCTGGCTTGGTTTCCTGGCGAGATGCAGGTACCAAGCACGGCAACGACACCACTGCGAGCGCTGAATCTGCATGGAGGTAGATATTGTGGAGGAGTTGTAGAGAATCCAGGTGCAGTAAGAAAATGCAGCGACGCCATGAGTTTGGATTTACGCTTAATTCTGACCATCTTTTCCTCCAGACCGTTTTCCCTTTCTCATCCTGTCGCCAGAGCACAGCATAGCACGATCAATGTTGATTATCGGTTTTTGTTTCACAGGTCCTCGATATCTCTTATCGAGTGGCTGCCAGCACACGTGCCCGATGCATCTCCTACAAATCGGGCTCTCTCTCTCTCCATCGCTGACCCAAAAAACTGCCTACCTGACTGCATCATTTTCTCCCTCTTCCAGTTACTTGATCCAACGACTGATAGGCCATCAACATCACGCTCTCGACTCAAACTGTGGACTGCTCGGGGCTGCTCGGGAGCGCTATGCAGGGATTCGCTAGACAGAGACTCGTGCTGCCCACGCAACCACCAAGACGGAAAAGCTCCATCTCAACGCCTTTCCGGGCGCCGTGGTTGGCTGCGACGCTACATTTCAGATGCTGGGGCTGGCCGGCCAGATACGCCATTTGACTGGCCCATCGTGTTTCTGAAACAAGCCACCCGGCGGACCCTGCATGCCATAGCAGAGCCTAGTTCAGGGGGGCTAGGAACTCTCATCTTTTGTTTCTTTACGCCGTTATACTGGTGCCATAGTTGAACACCGAGGGCGCAGCGACACGAGGGAGTGGCAAACTTGAAGGCTCTGCCGGCCACTGATTGACTCTCCATTCCGACCAGATGCAACGCGAGAGGCTGGGATGAGTAGCCAGTCAGAAGCTTCAGCCCGCCGATGGACATTCAGATCTGCGGAGCGCTATTGCCGCCAAGGCATTTCTCAGCTTCAAGAGATCTACTTGTACGCCAGCATGCCAGGAGAGCCCAATCACTGCAAACGTTACACTGGGCACTCGGATGGTGCTATTGATTGTTCCCCGTACAAGTAATCTCTTACTACCGCATATTATCACTTCCAACAGCGCAAAATGGCATGAGCAGATGCGCACATGGCATGATACTCGAGAGCATAGGGAGACATTTCTGTTCTAGAATGTCGTCACGTTGCCCCTTGTAATCTTTGGCCTGAACCTGAAAGGCAGCTAAAAGCCAACATCTATCCAGGTCGGCCTGTTCAGTTGCTGGGAATAGATATTAAGATATATTGCGAAAGATTACTCCTAAGATTGCGCACGAGCATCCTCCCCACTCAGGCATGCCTTGCCAATACTGGGTCGGAATTTCTATACGATAGCGGAATAGCACGGGGAAGATGCAAAAAACGTGGGCGAGCCGAGTAAGCCAGGTGCTAGTGGGAAAAAGAAGACGAAAATTATTCCATCTCATTGGGGCCGGGCGCCTTTAGCTGTCACAGAAAGATGAAGCCAAGGTTAGGACTTGCTCGACAGCCCCACGGCTCCTCCGGCGAACTACCCGATGAAGCGACAGTGGCCGGCATAAGCATCTTGGCTCAATCACCAGTAAAGTAGTCATAATAGTAACAATTAAATCGTGGCCAGCCGTGGCTCGACAATCAGGCTTCATATCGTGATGACTGTCTCACTTTTACGACAGAATACTCTAATCAAGTCGGCAATCTTCCCTGCTCGACTCCGCCATTCCGATGACCTGGACAGTGCAGAAACTGTTTGCAGGCGGCCTGCAGTGAATAGATGCAGGCGGGTGTATGGGCGGTGCCGACATTCCACTTGTTGGCTCTTTGTGATGTGAATTCCACCTGCAGGTTGCTATTATTAGCTTGAACAATTGACGGCAATCGATCAAAGGTGAATTACACGCAGCTGGCACATGGCCGATGCTTGCAACTCACTGATGCTTCAAGTCATGTGACCTTGAACCTGCAACGATCAGCACCAGCCACATGGTTTGCGCCACCAGCCACACATGCTCCTCAGGCATAAAAATTTCCGGGCCGGCCGCCGTCCACAGTGACGCCAGCCGACTACGCCCGGAATTTTCCAAGCGTGGTATCACGAGCTCGCCCGTCCAATATTTGTCGCATCGCCATTGAGCTCGCCACCATGGGTGCCCAAGAGTCCAAGCCCCAAGGTCATTCATGGAAGGTGTATGTAAACCCACTGATTCCGTCAATATGAAAAAATCCACCTCCCTGCGGCCGCATTGGTTAGCTGACGACGTAAAATTTTATATCAAAACAGCTCAGGACCTCCCAGCGTCTCTCTACCGGTCCTAGAGACGCTCCAAACCAGCCCTGAAGTACGCCCTCGAGTTGATATTCCGTTAACTTTACCGTATGCCAAAGAAAACTAACATGGCAATGAAACTCCAGACCGATGCGTCTCGCAGCAGACTAGTCGAGCAGCACATCCAGGCCCGCGTTGCCGAGGAGCTCAAAAAGCTGCACAAGAAAGAATCCGACGCTCTGAAACTCGCGCACGACAAACTCGCCGACCTTGCATCTTCAGATGTCGAAGACAAGGGCCCCTCACGCTTTACCGTCGGCAAGGAGATCGAGGCGCTAAGCGGCAAACTCGAGCAGCGAAAGCAGGTGCGGGAACTGCCCGAGGGCGTGGAGATTGCACGAAACAACGTTATCCGATGCTTGAGAGAAAACGACAGGAAGCCGCTAGTCTGCTACGATGAGGTTGAGGCATTCAAGGCGGAGGTGAAGAAGCTGGAGAAGGAATGGATTAACCGGGTGACTGCATAAACTTGTCATAAAGAGATATAAAAGGGATTTCCAGAGTCAATTGCTGGATGGGAAGAAAAGAGAAGAAAGAAAACGAAAAAGACGGGCATATAGACTCATAATGCCGTCAGTGGTTCAAGCACTGGCCAAACATTGGAGAGCGAGCGGGCTGGAACAGAGGCGTATATATGTGTATACTATGGCAAAAATTGGCAGTGGTAAAAGCTGCATGCGTGGGAGTTGCAATGTATGACCAATAAGCAAAAAGAAGAAGAAATTCATTTTATTCAAAGGAAGCATCCATTTGCAAATCTACCATGTCTGTGTCTTGTAATGCTGATTCCTTCTTCTCAGCTTGAAGCGCTGCTTTCCTTTTCAGCCCTTCGGCTCGCAGCCTCTCGCGCCTCGCCGCAGCATCCTCCCACTCCTTGCCTTCGGGGTTTAATCTCTTCGGTGCGTTTGCCGAGCTTGGTTCCAATATTGCCTCTTTCAACGCTGCTCGGAATCTCTCTATTCGCTTTGTGTTCTCTACGAAGCGCTCGTTGGAGATTTGCAAAAGCATCTTGAGATATTCCGGAGGAACGATCCGTCGACGCTGTCCCTTTGCATCTTCGTAGCCAATGAGTGATTCGAGGCTTAGGCCCATGGAGCGGATGGCAACCATGGGCGTGATTTGCTCGCCAGATGGTGATGTAATGTTGATGGCGCCAGATTCTCGGAATCCTGCTTGTAGGGCGCATCTTAGCAGAAGCTGGGCATGGCCAAGTGAAGCAGTAAGAACATGAAGAATCTTGAAAACACTCGTCAGTCAGTCTTAGTTCAAGGAAATATCGTTTCAGAAAATAGGAGGCTACTCACCATGGGCTCAAACTTGAAGTGTATGAGTCTCCTCTCATCGCCGGCGTCGTGATACATCTCAGGCCCCTCTGCTGCATCAGGCAATCCCAATTCCTTCATCCAGTCCAGATATCCCTCGCCTCCATCGGTCTTGGGATCATGAGAGACGTATAGCCACGTTCCTCCCGCTCCCTTACCTCCTACTCTTGCAACTTGCTCATTGTCGCCATTCTCTGCGTCGCCAGTTTTGGATTTTCGACCTTCAAGGAAGACACTTGCACGACCGGCACAGCTACTTGTCGTCACATATCCCTCAGCAGTGTTTATCTCGTCAATCAGATATCGAATTCCTGCGTCAACGGTGCCTTTTGGCGATGCATCAGAATATTCGGCGTCAGGAACAGCGAGCTGCTGGAGAATTTTTGCCTTTCTCTCACAAAACACAGCAGACGGCGCACCGAGGCTCTGCATTATAAGTAGATTAATTAAATGATGAAAAGGAAGAAAAACATTAAAGGAAAAATAAAATCCCAATATATGCCTGCTTTACTCAGAGTGCAAAAGAGTGCATATCGCATAGATTATCGAATTGACTGTATATCAACATTTTCCACATTACCCTGGAGACAAACAAAAAGTGCTGATAGCGCTCTATCAGTATTTCGCTGCTAGTCCAGTGAACCGCTGTCAATCGCTTATCTACGGGGCGCCGCGCGGGGCATTCCGTGGCTCAAAAAACGTGTTCCAGAAACTCTAACAGCGCTGACTCCAGCGACGATTTCTCTCTCAACTTCAGTCACAGTGGCAACGGGTTTTATCAATGAATTACTCTTTATTTGCTCCCGCTCTCTACAGCTAATACGGACATGTGATGCCGTCTTTTGTCAGCAAACCTGCTCAGTCGGGGAATTCTCGGGATAAGATGATTGAACGCGCAAAATCAGATAAATCAAGCCAAACGCCTCTTCCATGATGTGTATCCTAGAGGTTGAAACCCCCCCGTCAAAAATGCTGGCCCCTCGATGCAACTCCTTTTAATACTCCAATCACCAAAAACCATTCAAGGTCGTCATGTCATAACGAAATTATATCCTGGGCGTGCCTCGCCACAGAGGAGCACGACACGCCGCACTCAAGTCTCATGAGACAGGGGCAGTTTTGCTCCCCATTTGAGTGGCAATCTCAGAGTACTTGGACTTCTTGTTATGGATGCCGCACTCGGTCTTGCTCTGGCCCTTCCATCGGCCGGCGCGCTCATCTTCTCCCTCGCCAACGGGCACGGTTGAGTGCCAGTCTCCGACGGACTTGTAGCCTTGGTCAAGCAGGGCGTTGTAGGGGACGTTGTTCTCCTTGATGTACTGGTTGACCTGGGCAAAGGACCAGGCAGCCAAGGGGTTGATCTTGACGATGTTTCTCTCCTCATCAATCTCGATGATGGGGATAGAGCCACGGGCGGCACCCTGGGATCGTCGACGGCCATTCAGCACGGCAGCAACCTTGAGCTCATCATATGCTCGCTGAAGAGGCTCGACCTTGACAATAAAGTCATACATGTCGCCTGCGTTGTGGTAAAACTTCTCCCCGTAAGTCTCCTCAAGCTGCTCAGCACTCTCCATGCCGTCGGGCTTGAAGATGTGGATGGGGACATTGGGATATCTCTCTCTGACGCGGTCGACCAGGTCATATGTCTCCTTGAAGTGATATAGAGTATCAAGGAAGATGAGGTCGACAGTCCGCGACTCTGGGTTTTCCTTCTGGATCTTTGACAGCATGTCCATGGTGGCGAGGCCGGTCAGGCCAAATGCCGTCGACTGGTAGAGGTTGGGGAACATGATCCTGCAGAATCGAAGGATGTCCATGGGATGCATAGACTCCATCTGCTCGTTGAGGTACTCAATGTGAGACTTGCTGAGGGAAATAACGGGCTTCTCTGTCCGTGGTGACGGAGAATAGTCGGACTGGCCGGATGCGTATCCAGACTCGATGTCGTTGGGGTCAATCTTCTCGTGAGTGTATGAAGGCTGAGCCGCCGCTTGCTCCATGATGACGGACATGATGGCAAGAGAGTGTTGGGTTGTTTGTGTGTGGAAGTCAGAAGACGGCCCTTGGATTGGGCAAAAGACGAAGCAATTGGGCGGGTTTGCCTGACGACCAGTATGTATCCACAAAGTGCGATGCGATGAAGAGATTCAAGTGGCTGATACTTTCCAGGACTAAGAAGAGCGTGCGTCACTGAGCAGAAAAGGGTTGCGGTATGAAGCAACTATGGAAGCAGAGAAAGAAAAGATGGCTTGTTTTATTATTACTGAAAATCCTGGGGGAGCACTCGTTTTGATATGAAAGGAGGGATTCCGGGGGAATCTGTGGCCTTGCTTTACCAAGCCCGCCCTGACTAATTCTCCTCCCGGGCGAAGAAACCAATGATGGCGAACAAAACAGGCCCCCGTCTAATCTACCAGGCCAGTCCCCTCGGACCATCGCTCACAGAAACCGCAGAAAACGAGCCAAATTGCATTGAGCACGCGCCTTGGAAGCTCCTTAGGCGTCTGGCGTTGAGTCTAGGAGCGATCACGACATCGACGCCAAAGCTTCCGCGATGTCGAGCTAAGGCCTCTGATTGGCCGAGAGCGGGGACCCCAGGCAAAAGATTTCAGTATCATGGACAAGGAATCTCACACAATTGCTCAGCACTTATTCGAGTAACTTCTACTTGCGAGGGCTCCATTATTGCAAATACTGGGGCTGCGAAGGGTTTTCCGGGGCTTTGTTGGCTTAGAAATGGAGGTGGCTGCCGGAGATGGAATCGCAAAGGAGGGAGGGAATGATCTCATCCGATATGACGAAAAGGATCTGGAAGGAAATCGTCAAGGCTCGTCATGGAAAGGATTTCATGGGAAACACCAAAAAGGACTGGCAATCGGGAGGTATAAGAGCTGCTGGAGATATGGGGTCGAACAGGAACGACTCTGGCCGATTTTTTGCTGCAAATATGATGCCATCTCGGCGGGCAAGCGGCTCATTTGGTGCGCCTTCGGGCTGTCGGCGGCTCTGAGGGAGTCGGGACCCGACGGCCGTTGGATGATTAGATTTGCACCTTAACCCGATTTATGGGTCTTGGTGTGGATCGTTGCGAGGACCCGAGTCGGCTCGTCGCTCGACGGGATCATTGGAGAGCTTGAATATTGGCTGAATTAGGAAGCATGTTTGGCTAGCGAATGTATGCGTCAGCTCGCGAGACGAGTTGCTTTATTAATAACTGCGCAAGAAGCTATTGATTACACACAGTCTGCAAGTGTGAGGGGCGTGCTTCTGCCCTCTATGCGCTTTTTACAAAGTACTACTAGCTACTCATTCCTGTGACGAGGAAGAGCCGGGATTGGACGGGGTCGTGTCTGATTGCTGCGAGTCGCTGCGAGTTGCTGCGTCTTGCAGTACTTGTCACTGCCTGGCTTATGCCACGCATGTATGGCCTCGTACCATCATACCCAACCGCGGTAGGACACTAAGCCCTTTTGCCCATCTGCAATGACACGAATGCAACTATACGCCGTGAACGCCGATCCGGAGATACTGCTCGTCGTTGTCTATACGCTCTCTGAGCTGCCCGCTCTGGAGCTCCTCCACATCCCACGCCGACCAGATGAAGCGGCCGTGCAAAAAGGCGGCCTCGTCTGAAGCTGCCCACACGGCAACCGAAGACGGCAGACTGACTGTACGACAAACATGGTTAGACCACAAGTGATGGGCAGAGTTGGGTATACACGTACTGTCATCCCAGTTCAGAGAACGCTCAGTGGCGCCGTGGCTCTTCGCACCAGGGCTCAAGATGGCCCCCGGGTGAAAGTTGACGATTTGCATCTTGGACACTGGAGTGTCCCGCGCAAGTTGCTGGAGCAGGAGCACGCCCGAATTCTTGGTCAGCCCATAGATCTTGGTCGTCTCCCCAGCGGGCCAGTCGTGGATTGCAGAAGTCGCCACATTGACGAGGTATTTCTGCAGTTGGCATGGTTGTCAGCGAGCCGCATGTTCAAAAAGAAAGGGAAGCTTGGATGTCGGCAGAAATCCCCACTATATACCTTTTTATCGCTCTTTTGCTTCCAGAACCGTTCGCTATAGTGGTTGAGCGAACGCACGTGGACAATGAATTGCTCCCAGATGGCTTCCCATCCAGCATTCCACATGGAAGACGCCGCTGCAGAGTCCGTAACAGCCGCATTCAAAACGAGAACATCGACGTAAACGCCCTCCGCCTCGAAGGAATCCCACAAACTGTCGATGCTCTCCGGCTTGCTTGGCAAAGCAGCCCTCCCTTCAAACTGCGTTTGTGATTCAGGCCCCGCCTCTTGAGCGAGCTTCGCAGCCGCCGCCTTTTGCTTGGCCTCTTCTCTGCCGACGATGATGACCTTCTCGGCGCCGGCTGCGGCAAAGGCGAGGGCGATGCCGTAGCCGATGCCCCCACTGCCGCCGGTGACGAGAACCGTCCGGCCGGCCTGGGAGAGGGCGGGGCGAGAGGGCGAAATGGCCGGGTAGGAGGATTTGTGGGTTTTGTCGGTGATGGAGATGACCCGGTAGGGGATTAGGAAGCCATCGTTTGATGTGGCTGCCATTTTTCAGGTATTACTGGGCTGTAAAGCTTGGTGTTGTTGATCCAAGGGCTCCTCTCGAGGCGTATACTGCTCGCGATTTGAGAACGATTTGATTCTACAACATGCGGACTTTATATACATCTTTATCAAAAATCATCGCCATCAATTGCGTGCGGCTTTCCACAAATCCAGAAGCACCCTCTCCTTCACGCTGTCTCATAGCATCTTCACCATTCTCCGTGAAGGGCCTGGAGTCCCCCCCATATCCCCATATGCGGAAGACCCATGCGGAATTCCGCACTTTTGTGGGGCGCCGCCGACTTATCATGGAAGCCGATCAGCCTCGCCCGCTTAGAAGCCTTCAAACCTCCTTGGCTCTCTTCCGCATCTCATTTCACTCATTTGTCTCTTTTTGGGGGGCCAATCTATTTGTGCTGACCACGTTAGATCCGGAGAAGACAGCTTTGTCATGCTGTCAACTCGTAAAAAGTCATGTGCCGCCTGCGTGGCTGGCAAACGGCGGTGCGATCTCGACTTGCCTGCTTGCGCTCGGTGTAAAAGAGCGAAGAAGGAGTGCGTCTACCCCTGGATGGCAATTGGGAGTACGGACCAGACGCTTGACTTGATTCCATCCCCAACGAGTGCACGAACTGGTATAGCCCAAGATGTGAATGGGATCTGGACGGCGAGCGGCAGCAATAGCAGCAACAGCGATGATGGCAGCATGGACGCCGTACCAGGCTACCTATCACCGCATCCGTCTCTAACGGTGCCTGCTCCGCTGGTACCCGGCCTGCTGTCTCAGCTAGACGAGTACATTACCCAGAACCAGGACCAGGCCGTGCTGTCATTGGGCCCGAGTGTCCGGCTGATACATGCCCTGTCTTCAGGCCAACCGTCTCCCGCAGCGGACTGCTCCACCCCCGAGTTTATCTACTTTGACATATCAGACGCTCCTCCGACCATCGGCGCCGTGTTCCAGTCCAGAACAGAGTATGCGGCCGACCGCCTTGCCTCGCAGCCGCAGATGCTGGCCATGACGGGCCACAACTGTTTCATCCACCACACGCAAGTGTCGTCGTCGGAAGTGCTGCAGGAGGCCCTCGCCGCAAGTGCCCTGCATTGCATGAGAAACACGGCCAATGCGGCCCTCGTGCGAGGCGAGATTGCCAAGCGAGTGGTTCGTCTGATTGGGTCCATCCGACACGCCATCACCTCGGCATCTGATGCTGGCATTGGCCGGGAACTCGACCTGCTCCCTGTGCTGCAAGCCCTGGTCGTCTATCAATGCATCCGCTACTTTGCAAGAGACGACATTGGCGAGCGAATGCGCGCAGAACGGGACGAAGCCATTGTGCAATCCCTCTTGGCAGCTTTATATCCGCGCCTCCGGTCCTTTTCCAAGAGCATCGACAGCTGGGACGCCTGGATCTACTACGAGAGCATGCGCCGCACCATCCTCACGGCCGAGATCCTCTCAGGGACGTATTTATTTCTGAAGCAAGGCTGGGACCAAGTCGAGGGCCGCATGGTGCAGCTCCAGTTCACGGCGCAGGTGGCCCTCTGGACGGCCAAGTCGGCGGTGGAGTGGGAGGCCATGTGGACGCGAGGGCCCAAGCTCGAGGTGACGATGCGGTCGTGGAATGAAGATACCCGCGAGGCGCTGCCGGAGGACTTGGACGATTTGGGGCATGCGATTTGGGCGCTGCATCATGGGCTTGAGTTGATGAAGAATTGGATGGGGAAGGCTGAGATGGGGCGATGGGGGCTGCAGCCTGTGATGGGGAGTTGGAATTGACGGGAGTGTTTGGATGGAGTTTGAGGGGTGAGATACTTGGGTTTTTGTTTATATTTAGGTATACCGGCGTTGTGAGGGAAGGGTTCGATAGTTGCATTGATACCAATATGTGAATCGTTGGTCATGATATATAGGTAGGCATCTTCGTTTTCTATATTCGTACCTCGAAGAAATAATTTCACATTCAACCTCCACACCAAGAATAATACCAACTACCATTTATTTTGGAACATTTACTTACACGGGGTTGTATAACCTTCAAACTGGCTTCATCTATACATGTTTTACCCTAAAACGCCACACGCGTTTACGGCAACAATGTACAGGCACCGACGCAATTGCACGTGGGACTGACAGGTGCGGGGCAAGCGGCTGTGGCATGCATTTCAGAAACTCCATCCATCTCCAGCGGGCGGGCATCACATTGCGCAAATCACACCATTTTCTGCTGCACCGGCCTGTTTTTAGTGCCCTCGAGCCTGCTTTCGGAGCAATTTCTCCACGCTCCGGGCGATCAAACAAACAGTAGCGGGCAGGCTGAAGCCGAGCTCTGCGTGCGAGGCTGTGACTCTGCGGCTGTTGATTTGTCCATCCGTCCATCCAGCCTTTTCATTTTTTTTTCTCGTCCACCAGCCCCGGCGTTGATCCAGCGGCTGAGCTCCAGCTCTTGTTCTCTCTTCCATATTCCACGTCGCCATCAATTCAAGCCACACGCAAATAGCCATGGCAGACGCGGCAAAACAGGCCTCGCGCCCGCAGCTCACCAGCAGCATGCGGAGCAGCTCGTACCTGAGCGACCACCAGCAGTACCGCCCGCCGCAGCACCGCATCCCCGAGGCGCATCACGGCATCGACACCGTCGTCGAGGACTCGTCGCCGTCCAAGTCGCCCAAGGCCGCGCTGCCCTTCAATGGCGTGCCGTCGCCCGAGCACCCGCCCATCATCGTCGACAGCGGCGTCACCCACAGCTACTCGCACCAGGACTGCGCGCCGCCCGCCGGCCACAGGACGGACCGCCTGATCGCGACGCTCTTCTACAAGGGCGCAGAGCGCAATGCGCCCGGCGCGAGGGGCTCGTCCGGCGGCCTGAGCAGGTCGCGCTCGCCGGCCAAGAACGGGCTGGGCGACAGCACCGAGTCGCTGCCGCCGAACATGGCGCCGACGACCAGCATGGACGACTTCCCCCTGGAGCCTCCCACGCAGGAGTCGGAGCAGCTGGACCACCTCTACGGCTCCTACGTCTCGCCGCTGTGCGTCACGTCCTTCCTCCACCTCATGTCGACGTTTCCGCTGCCGGACGGCGCCGAGGAGCCGCACTCGTCGCATCGCTGCTTGGACAGCCAGGAGAGCCCGCGTGTTGTCGAGCTGACCTTGACGCCGGCGCCGGCGCCCAGCTACCTCAGCCTGGATGACCTGCGCAAGCACGAGCTGATTTACCGGTTCGAACAGGAGTGGAACGTGGACGTGGCGCTGCAGAGAGACGTGCTGTGGAGGAAGCATCCCAGATTGGTCGTCTTTGACATGGACAGCACCCTCATCACGCAAGAGGTCATTGACCTCCTCGCCGAAACCATCCAGGACCCGCCGGATCTTGCGGAGCGAGTCGCCAACATCACACACCGCGCCATGATGGGAGAGCTCAACTTTGAATCGTCATTCCGGGAGCGGGTCGCCCTGCTCAAGGGCCTGCCGGCAACGCTCTTTGAGCATCTCCGGCCGGTCCTCGACGTCACTAACGGAGTGCCAGAATTGATAAAGGCACTAAAACGCCTGGGCGTGAAGACGGCCGTCCTCTCTGGCGGTTTCCTGCCCCTGACGGGATGGTTGGCCAAGGAGCTGGGCATCGACCACGCGCACGCCAACGAAGTCGTCATTGAGAACGGCAAACTCACCGGCGAAGTAAAGGGCGTCATTGTCGGGAAAGAGCGCAAGCGCGATCTCCTCGTCGAGATTGCCGAGAAGGAGGGCATTGACCTGTCCCAAGTCATTGCCGTGGGTGACGGCGCCAACGATTTGCTCATGATGGACAAGGCTGGCCTAGGCGTGGCGTGGAACGCAAAGCCAACGGTGCAGATGGAGGCGGGCGCGCGGCTGAACGGGCAGAGCATGCTGGACCTGCTCTACCTGTTTGGATTTACGGGCGAGGAGATAGACATGCTTATTTCTTAGAATCAGCAAAAAGGGTTACGATACGATGGAAGGGCGTTTGGTGAAAGGGAGGGAAACCCCGGGTATGATGAAGATGACTTGAGAGAAATATTTCATGTGTAAGCTTTTTTGTGATGTGCATTTTCCCCCTTCGTCTTAAGATGGGTCATAATGACAATGGTGACGACCTATTTTTGCTTTCCTTGCTTTGCTCAAGTGACGTTGGTGTTTACAAAGGAAAGCAGACATAGAAGCCATCAGACTGTCTCTGAATGTGATGCCAATATATAAGACAGAAAATGCAGCGACTCACATTCAAATGTGTATGCAAAGATGAAACGTTCTCCGAATATAATGTTAATATATAAGAGAGTAAATGCAGCGACTCACATTCAAATGCATGTCTTCTCAAGCCCCCTTTTCTCACGTCATTGTCTTGGTGCAAGACATGTATCATGTTTACGCCCCCACCTCCATTCATATGTCTACACAGGCGAACCCGCCTCATTTAAATACAAAAAGGTATGCCTGCTCTGCCTCAGCCCCTCCCTTCACCTCCCCATCCATGCAACCCATATTCAATCTCTTCAAGGGTAGCCCTCCTTGCCCCACTTGTTGAACTTGTCGTGGTACTCCTTGGGAGCGGTGACGTTGGGGATGATGACAACGTTGAGAGCGCTGGGGGCGTCGCGGGGAGCGGCGTTGGGGTCGCCGCCGGGGTGGTAGGAGTACTTGCCTCCGGAGCCGCTCTCCCAGGCCATCTTGTCGACGTTGACGGGGGACTCGGAGGTTGCTCCAGTGGGGGATCGGCCTGGGGAAGACGTGTTAGCATTTGATCGTTGATTCCTCATGCTAGAGTTAAATGCTGCTTAAAGGTAAAGAGAAGAAGGAAGAGAAGCGAGTTATTGCATCGCAGCACGCAAAGGGTATGTAAATACACATACCGAAGTAGAGGCCAGCACCGCCCAGGGCGAGGGTCATGACACCGCCGAGGATCTGTAAACCAAACAAACATGAGCCATTAGCCATCAATTCCCTCCCAGTCTGAACCGAAGCCTCGGCATCTCGCGGAGCCGGGCAGAAGAGCTTTGTGTTTTCAATTATGACGCACATAGATCTCGGGGTTTCGCTTGGACTCGGCCTGCAGCTCCTGCTTGGAGGAAGTCTGCAGACGACGGACAGTCGTGGAGAAGAAACGGCGGGTGATCATGGAAGCCATTGTGTCGGGTCGGATTGGCTGGTTTAGGTGCAAGAGATGCGGTTTTCTGGTACGAGGTTGGATTTGCTGCCAAAAGCTTGCCGGAATAGTGGTGCTAAAAGCTGGGGGGTCGTATGATGAATTGCCCAGCCCGAGATTCCGAGCCTGCCATTGGCCAATGCCGAAGGTGGGATGCTGCACGTGAAAAGTCACATGGCATCCGTCAGAACGAGAAGTCGCTTAGGTAACCATGAGCTCACAGCGCAGGCACAGGCGTGGGAGATGAAGAAAATCCTGGTTAGGCATCGATCCGCCCAGGACACCAGCACGCGCTAAGGCCGGTCATGGCAGCTGGGCAATTTCCACCAGCCAATGGCGGACGCGGCGGATTGGGCGCATTGACATGGCCTGCGACAAGCTCCAAGCAGGTGCCTGAATGCGAGACTCTGAGCCCAAATGGAGCCTCTCTGTCTCGATCTGCTCTTACGCAGCATGCCTGTATGATGCATCTGCACACGACGGCTTTTGTAAGCACGTCCATGTCTTGCCTTGATCGGTAACACAGGCCGTTAATTGCGCCGTCATGCAATGCCCCGGGCTGCAGCTCGATTCGCGCACCTTGGCTGCAATGTGCTCCGTGCAGCAGCGTGGCTGGATGTACCGGCGTCGTTGCGCGCAGGTACCGGCTACGCACCTCTGCCGCTGCGTCGCCCGCTAAACACTCGTCGCTGGTACCCCGTGCATGCTCTTCAGCTACCGCGTCTACCGCGCCGGCCGCAACCACCATCAAATTGCGTAGAGACAATCGCACCAATGGCCCAGCCCCTTTTGCGGGAAAGGAGGGTCTGCGCCGACGGCATGCCTGCAGCCTCGTTAGCAGTTGGCAGGGCATTGTCGGAAAAGTGGACGAACGGCAGAGACGCTCGTCGCGAGAGATGCAATTTAATGCTCGCCGCCTCTCTTCTCTCTCTCTCTTCTCCTCCGCTTTTGCCGGAGCGGGCGTCCTTCCGGCCTTGCCTCACTCACAGCGCCGAAACTGCCTTATCGCCTGGACTCTTTGTTTTTTTCCTTGCCAACTTGAAGCATCCCCGCTTCCGACACTCCCTCATCCAGTTTTGCGCAGTCTTTTTTTTTTTTTTTCTTTGCTTTTCTTTTCTTTTTTCGATTCGTCTACGCTCTCTCTCCCTTGTTCTTCTTTTTTTATACAACCCTTTCGCCACGCTCCTTTGACCGTTACGCCTGCTGTGGGCTCTCGCGATCCGACCCACGACGACTCTGTTGCGCGACTCCTCTTACAAAGCAGCTAACCTGAATAATCACGATTTGCACACGAACCAATTTTCCCAGCGACCAGAAGCCATTCCAGCCCTTCCCCCCTATCTGCGCGTTCCCGGCAGCCGCCTGCTCTGTCCAACGTCGAGCCGATCTGTCACACGCTGTTTGCACGATCTCTACTTGTGCCTGAATTTTTTTTTCCTCTTTAGCGGAATCCTCGGTTCTTGTGCTTTCGAACGGCAGAAGCGAGAAAAAAGATAGCACCAAGTAAATCACACAACAGAACGGGCTATGTTATAGGACCAGCTGCGATCAACACAACATTCGGGACCATCACGATGGCGTCCCCGCACCCAGACGAGCCTGCTGCGCCGTCGGGCGACGAGCAGACGTTTTCAACTCCCGAAATTCCCAACAGGCCCGACGCGCAGCGCCCTGCCAGCGTTGTATCCTCACACATGACGGACATTGCCAGCGAGGATGAAGCAGACGATGTTGCGTCGACATCGGCACCCAAGACGCATCGAACACGAGAATCGGGATCGGTAATCCGGCCAGAGTCATCCAGGACAGGGGTCTCGACCTCCAAAGTCTGGGGAGGCGGCAGGAAGAATCTGACGGGCGTGGGGAAGAGAGGAAGCGGCACAAGCACGACGAGCTCTGCACTGGGACGATCGCCGAGTCTGACTTCGCGAAGTCATGTCCCGTCTCTGACGTCAAACGCCTTCTTCCACCCCATGAGCTCGCAGAAGCTGCAGGCCCAGAGAGCCGGAGCTGTGCGGCCCATTTCGACGAATCAGCCACCCGCTGCGCCCCAGCCACAGTATGGGGACCTTCCGGACAACGCAACGGATGTCGATGGAAGTGTTATCCACGACTTTGCACCCTTGGCCAGCCCTACATCGCCCGTCCAGTATGTCATGTATACCGAAGACCACCGGCATCTACCCTCCCGCGGAACCGACAACACCGAACAGACTTTTGACCAAGGCACCGATGCGACCAGTCCCACGGGACATTATGCGGCCGGGAGCATGTCGGAAAGCGTTCGACCGCTGCGCAAGGCCTCGATTCCGGAGAAATCCCCTGCCCATCTCGACCTCAGCGGCGACAAGAACATGAGGGGCTTCCCCAGCCCGATGCTGAAAACGCCAAGGTCTTTTGGATCGACATTCCTGCCTGGCATGGGTGACCGAGACCGCGATCAGAGCCAAAGCGGCCAGAACCGAAACACCGCCGGCGTAGAAAAGCTCGGCTCTACTGCGTCATCACCGCGATTGAACCCTGTCGATTCCCAACATCGGCCCAAGACCGAGAGTACCGCGGCATCTCACAAAATCCGCAAGCACCGCAACTATGAGTACTTTGAGGGCAACACCATGTTCTGGTTTGGAGGCCGATGGCAAAACACCAGGCAGCGCCCCATCAACATTGCCACTGGGGTCTTCATCGTCCTCCCCTGTGTTCTATTCTTCGTCTTTGAAGCGCCGTGGCTGTGGCACCATGTTTCTCCAGCCATCCCCATCATCTTTGCGTACCTTGCGTACATTTGCTTCTCATCTTTCCTTCATGCCTCCATATCAGATCCCGGGGTAAGTACTGCAGATGAAACGAGACATATCCACATGTCTCTAAATCCGCATTCCTAAGCGTAGCTAGCCAGTCATCAGTAGCTAACAGACCCCAGATTCTCCCACGAAATCTTCACCAGTTTCCGCCGCTCGGCTCACTTGAAGATCCTCTCCGTGTCGATCCCCCGACAAACGACTGGACCCTGATAAAGTCAGCGGAGCCAACGGCCGCCGCCATGGAGTTTCCCGTCAAACACTGCCGGACCTGCAACATCTGGCGGCCGCCCCGTGCTCACCATTGCCGTTTGTGCGACAACTGCGTGGAGACGCACGACCACCACTGTGTGTGGCTCAACAACTGCGTTGGCAAGCGCAACTACCGATACTTCTTCACCTTTGTCTCATCCGCCACCTTCTTGTCTCTCTATTTGATTGGAGCCAGTCTTGCCCAGCTGATTGTTTACATGAACGATGAAAACATCTCATTTTCCAAATCCATCAACCACTTCCGCGTTTCTCTCGCTTTAATCATTCTGGGAGTCTTTGCGTTTCTCTACCCCGCTGCCCTCATGGGATACCACATATTCTTGATGGCTCGCGGCGAAACGACGAGAGAATTCATGAACTCTCACAAATTCACAAAGGCCGAGCGGTATCGACCGTTTGACCAAGTCAGCTTCTGGAAGAACATCTTGGCTGTCTTGTGCAGGCCTCGCACGCCTTCTTACTATCAATTTAAGAAGCCATATGGCAACGGTGATCAGCGACTGGGCCTTCACCGAGACCAAAGACCGAGGCTCGATTCTCGAGGCCTTGAGATGGATGCAGTAAAGCCCACATCTGCAGGCTTCCAAGGCCCAGTTGCCCTACGAGGCGAGAGCCAGGGCGAACCTTGACGTTAATGACCTCTGCATATCGCGTTATTCTTTTCCAACTGCTATTTTTTTTTTTTTTTTTTTTACCACCCATTTACCTGTTATTTTCTTTACGCAACCATGATTGCGATGCCACATTTTCTATTCACCCATATTTACAAAAAAATAATTCATGAAGGAAACACATATTGTTAGAGTGGACATACATGGAGCTGCAGTGTACGATTCTTGCAAACGTGTTGGAATATAGCTAATGTATGTGTTTCTAATTATACCCTATGTTGGCGGTATATCTACCACCCCCCCCTTTCTTGTCTCTTTTCATCTTGTTGATGTCTTTTTCCTTCTTTTTACTTTTTGATTGGAGAAGCGTGGTGGCGTCAATGAGATGGACAAACAAACATATGAAGCGTAGACTGGGTTCACGAATTACAAGTTAAAGCATGCTGGCCTTGATTGACAATGAGTTCGGTTTAAACACGAATACAAAATTCTATTCTATTTTGCCTCAACCCTTATCTTTCTCTTTTCCCGTGAATACGGCCTATTGACTTGGCGCATATTTGCATTATACACAATGTGAATAATTATAAACGAAATATCGAATCAATTGTAGTTACCAAGCCGGCAAATGTCAAAATGAGCTCTTTTCTAATAACCTGCCGCAGACCGATTTGTCAACCATTCTGCCCGTCCAAAGATGACGCCCCCAATGGCCCACGTGGAGTTGTAAGTGGTGATAACGTCAGCGAGCACATGCAAAGCTAAGGAGATAAGGGGCTGATAAGAGAATTTTTCAAAAAAAAAAAGAACAAAAAAAAAAAAATTTCGGGCTTGGGAAGCTAAATTGATAAGGCAAAATGCTAAGGCTCTGGGGGGCTCCAGCCAGTGTAGTGACCGCTAATGGTCACTAGAGGGGGGCGCCGGTTCAGCTGTCCCCGTATAATTCTTTCTTCCCTTTTTCCTTGGGACGGCATCCACCTCTTCTTCTTCTTCCTCCCCAGACGTTGCTTCTGCACAGCCTCTTCTTGCGTCCTGCGGCTGAGACTCTTTGCTCTGGGGAATTATTTCTCGTTTTTTTTTTTTTTTGTTTTTATTTTCCCCTTTTTATTCTCTTCATCTACAGAGTCAGATTCAGCAGGACGCTTCGAATCACCGCTATGCCTCACCCAGTCTCGCCGCCGTCGGGCCTCCCGACTGTGGTTTCGAAAGAGGCTCCTCCCCCGCCATCGCAGGAAGATGTCGCCGCCTTTCTCAACACAATCTTCACTGCTCAGACGTCCTCTGCGTCCATAGATGCCTGCTACGGCCTCTGCGAAGTCCTCCTCAACTCGGTCGGGTCTGCCGGCCTGATCACATACGGCGTCCTGGCAGAGGTCAAGAAGGCGGCTGCTGATAAGAAGAGCGGGCTCCGGAGAGAGAGCAGCCAGAACCTGCTGGGCGCCATCTTTGAGCGCTTCCCCCCGAGGGAGTCCCTGAGCGAGGTTGTGCTGCTGGTCCAGGATGCCAGCACCGTGGCCTGTGCCCTGGATGCCTTGTCGGATAAGGGCTCTGTTGTCCGCGAGGCTGCCCAATATGGCCTTGATGCGCTCTTCGCCAACCTCAGCGCCGAGGCCCTGGTTGTTGGACTGCTGCCCGTGTTGACGCAGTATCTGGAGAAGAGGACGGGCAAATGGCAGGGCACCGTGGGAGCCTACCTGCTGCTGCAGAAGATGGCCGACAAGTCCCAGATGGTCGTCGGGATTACCAAGGAGGAAGCCGCTGAGAAAGATGTGCTTCGCGAGGCCATGGGTGCCAAGCTCGCCGCCTTGATTCCCATCGTCGAGGGCGGCATGCACGACTTGAAGACCGAGGTAGAGAAGCAGGCTGTTAAGACGATGAACTCGCTCACGACGCTCTTGTCCAACGACGATGTTGCTCCTCGGATTCCCCTGCTCGTCGATACTATGCAACACCCTTCTCCTCAGACGCTCCAGAAGGCCATCCACGCCTTGTCAATGACTACATTTGTGGCCATTGTCACATCCCCCGTGCTGGCTCTGCTGACCCCTTTCCTCGAGCGATCCCTCAACACTCCCACCACGCCACAGGAAGTTCTCCGCCAGACCGTCGTCATTGTCGAGAACTTGACTAAGCTTGTCCACGATCCTATCGAGGCTCGATCTTTCCTTCCCAAGCTGACGCCTGGTGTCAAGGCTGTTTGCGACCGCGCATCTCTTCCAGAGGTCCGCGAGATTGCGGAGAGAGCCCTTGCCACCATGGAAAAGGCCATGGGCAACGACAAGGACATTATTGCGAAAACCACTGCCGACGACGTTGCCAAGATTCTTGATGACGAGGTCAAGAAGCACAATGCGATTCTACTGCAGTTTGAGATTTATCAGCTTGCTAGGAACTACATTGGTGAGATGGTGGCCACTGATGTCAACTACCGCTTCGTTCAGCGAATCTCTGCCAAGATTGCTCCCTACCTGAAGAATCTGCTGCCACTTGCCGACGCTTACCAGCAAGTAGCCGATGCTATCCAGCAACACTACGTGGAGGAAGACGAACGCCGTTATGGTGTTCCTGAAAAGGAGGATGACGGTGAGGTCGAGATTGTCAACGCTGACTTCTCTTTGGCTTACGGTGGTATGCTGCTGCTTTCTCACACCAATCTGCGACTTCTCAAGGGCCACAGATATGGTCTTTGTGGCCGCAACGGTGCTGGAAAGTCTACCCTCATGAAGGCCATCGCCGGTGGTAAGCTGGAGGGTTTCCCTCCCCAGGATGTCCTCCGCACATACTACGTCGAGCACAACCAGGGCGAGGATGCCGACATCAGCATTCTTGAGTTTGTTGCCAAGGACCCTGAAATTGGCCCTCAGGGAAATGACCACATCTCCAAGGTTTTGCTGGAATTCGGCTTTACTGATGGCCCCGAGGGTCGCCAGTCTCAAGCTGTCGGCTCGCTCTCTGGTGGATGGAAGATGAAGCTCGCCTTGGCCCGAGCCATGCTCAAGGGTGCCGACGTCCTCCTGTTGGACGAACCTACCAACCATCTGGATGTTGCAAACATTGCCTGGCTTGAGAACTATCTCAAGACACACCCCGACATTACCAGTTTGATCGTGTCCCACGACTCCGGCTTCCTGGACAACGTCACCACTGACATCTACCATTATGAGCCCAACAAGAAGCTCGCTTGCTACAAGGGCAACCTTGCTGCCTTTGTTCAACTTCGCCCCGAGGCCAAGAGCTACTACACCCTCTCCGCGTCCAATGTCCAGTTTAAGTTCCCTCCTCCCGGTATCCTGACTGGAATCAAGTCTCAGACTCGTGCTATCATCCGTATGAGCAACGTCTCTTTCACCTACCCCAAGGCTCCCAAGCCTTCACTCTCAGATGTCTCTTGCTCTCTGTCTTTGTCCTCACGAGTGGCCATCATTGGACCCAACGGTGCCGGCAAGTCTACTTTGATCAAACTGCTTACCGGTGAGACCATTCCTACCGTCGGCAAGGTCGAGAAGCACCCCAACCTTCGAATTGGTTACATCAAGCAGCACGCCCTGGAGCACGTTGAGATGCACCTTGAGAAGACTCCCAACCAGTATCTGCAGTGGCGATACCAGCACGGTGACGATCGTGAAGTTCACATGAAGCAGACTCGTGCTTTGTCGGATCAGGATCGTGAGCAAATGGACAAGTTTATCGACCTTAAGGACGGCAAGCCTGCCAAGCAAATTGAATCGCTTGTTGGTCGTCAAAAGTACAAGAAGACGTTCCAATATGAAGTGTAAGTGCAGATTGAAAGAAACATGCTCTCCTCGATCTGGATCAATTATGCTGACTTTTCAAATAGTAAATGGCGTGCAACCCTGCCCAAGTACAACACCATGATCTCCCGCGAGACTCTTCTCGAGCTTGGTTTCGATAAGCTGGTCCAAGAGTTTGATGACCACGAGGCGTCTCGTGAGGGTCTTGGATACCGTGAGCTCCAGCCATCCGTCATCTCCAAGCACTTTGAGGATCTTGGCCTGGACCCTGAAATCGCCAACCACAATGAGATTGGTTCGCTGTCTGGTGGTCAGAAGGTCAAAGTTGTCATTGCCGGTGCCATGTGGAACAACCCCCACTTGCTGGTTCTGGACGAGCCTACCAACTTCTTGGACCGAGACTCTCTTGGAGGTCTGGCTGTGGCTATTCGAGAGTTCAAGGGAGGCGTCATCCTGATTTCCCACAACGAAGAATTCGTTGGAGCTCTTTGCTCTGAGCAGTGGCACGTCGACAACGGACGAGTCGCCCAGCGCGGAACTGCCGCTGTCGATCTTGGCCGTTTCGAAGACAGTCGTCCTGGAAGTGGTGTCACAAGCACCGCAGTCAGCACCGCAGCCAACTCCGTCGTGAGCAGCGCTGTCAACTCTGGCGTTGAGGACAACGGCGAACTCAAGTTCAAGGCTAGAAAGAAGAAGAAGATGACCAAGAAGGAGGTCAAGGAGCGAGAGGTCCGTCGCCGTCTGAGACACATTGAGTGGCTCAACAGCCCCAAGGGAACTCCTCACCCCCCTGACACTGATGATGATGAGTAAAAAAAAAAAAGTTGGCTTTCATCGGGTCATTTTTTTTTATATGGGAAGAAAAGTTTTTGTTCTTTGCTTTTGATATTCTAGAGGCACCTGCCATATGTGCACCTTGTGCCTTGCACCCTTTTTACAAGTTGGGATATGCGATATACATATTTCGTGTTAGCGGTTCTGGTAGAGAAGCTTGCGTGCGTGTGCGCGCTCTGTGGGGAGGAACTGGATAGATAGAATGAGATGGATAAATTGTGATATGGATGGAAATCATACACGACTTTTCTTTTGGAAGTCCATTGGTGGAACGAAACGAACCGGCATAGAGGCGTTTTTTTTTCGGCATACAGATAGATTCTTTTTTCTCTTTGGGAATACATATATGACTTTTCGTATAGATTTTTGTTTGAGCTGTCTTTGAATGGATAAACCATACGAGTCTACTACCCATCTATCTGCTTATGTTGGTATGGTGCCGTGAAAGCTCCTTATACAATAATGACATGCAGAGTTTGAATCACAAAGAACAAATCATGAAAGACATGCTGTGATATATATAAATATCCATTATACTATATTATACTAGCATTTCAAATACATAATCCACCGTAAATTTTATAGGTCCTCTCAAATCCCACCCTTCATACCCATGTCCACCAAGAGTTTTTACCAATACTTAATACCCAGAATAAATATCCTTCCCAAAAACCCATCCACCGCTTTAAAAGTCCTCCAGCCCTCTCCTAGTAATGCCAATGATTATACGTGCCCAAAAAAAAAAAAAAAAAAAAAAAGTGAAACAAAGTTTAACAAGAAATGAGTTATGACATAGTATGAAAGCGTGTGCCGAAACCAACGTCATCTGTATAAAATGCAAAAATATAAAAAAAGGTCAATGCAAAGCATCAGTTCTACCATGAAAACGTCATGAGGGCAGGGTTCAAGGCCAGAGGCAGCAAGAAGTGAGAAGCCGCAACAGTGGCCATGGGTAGAATGGCGACGAAATCCTTGATCCGCCAGTCGTAGGGGACAAACGGCGCCTGAGCGAGGAGAATCATGCCGACGATGAATACCAGCGAGAAGATCATGGAGAATTTGAACTGCATAATGTTAGTAAAACGATTGCGTTAAAGGTGAAAGATTGAGAAGAAGAAGAGAAAAAAAACTAACCTTCTTTAAAACCTTGGGAACTTCAATGAAAAAGTTGGAAAACTCAGCCTCTTTGCTGGTGGCTCCCCAGGTCATGTTGATCTCAAACATGTGAGCCAGCAGAGCTTGACTGACATGCAGTGATAAACCACCAAGGAAAATAGCCAACATGAGAGTCCACATGAAGTTCTCAAACAGGGCGTAAAGCAAGCTGCGCTCGCCAACTCGGTAGCGCATGATAGCCAAAGCGACATTGCCGAGACCGTTGAACACGATGATGATGGAGAACCAGACCTGCCACGAGTCGACATAGTACTTGTCCAAGTAACCATTGAACCAGCCCATCACGAAGTAGTTGACTGCAGTCAAGATCCACGCGGCTCCAATAGCGTAGTAAGTACCAATGTAGGAAATGACAGTGACCTTGGACGTGAACCGGATGTTGGAAAACAGGAAGCGACGGAACAAGGGAGTAAAGGGACCGCGCCAAAGCCAGGTTCGGATAGGATGAAACAGAAGCTCGTTGCAGCCGTAGGCGTACTTTTCCCATCGAGCAAGCTCATCGTAGACAGTCAAAGACACGCCCTCCTTGAAGCCTTCACCAGCCCAAGCAGCCAGACGAATGATATACCCATTGACCTGAAGACGCAGTGACATGTCGAAATCTTCTGAAACGTGGCTCTCCGACCAGAACTTGTCATATCCATCTTCATCTTGGTAGGCGACTTGCTGAATGGCAGTCCAACGAAGAATGGCATTATGACCGACGAATGGCGCAACATCGCCATTTGACACCGTGTATCTGATGGCAGAGTAGATAAGATTGGTGAAAAAGGTAATGCCATTCTCGAAGTAGGTATGGACAACTTGCATGACACCGGAAGAAAACTGCATGATACCGACATCAGGAGATTGCTCCATCTCAGAAACAGCATCGAGCAAGCAGTCGGCGGGAACACGGGTATCAGAGTCGATAAGCAAGATGTAATCTCCCATACGGATGTTGCCATCGGCCCAAGCGCGTCCGTCAGCCTCGAGCACTTCCTTGAGAGCTTCCTCATACGCCATGGCCTCGTCGTTCTGGGACCATTCAGGAGGGCGTTCAATTGCCTGAAGCTTCTCTTCGACCTTGCAGGAAATCATGAGAGCAAAGTTCATGTTGGAAGCCTTCTTGAACTTGCCCTTACGCGTAAAGCCATTTTCTCCATGTTTTGGACGAGCGACCCAGCCAATGCTGTTGTCGGCGTAGAACTCAATGCGAGCCAAGCGATCTTCTTCAGAAATCAGCTGCAGACCGTCGTCGTTGATGAACATGTTTGCAGAGCCACCCTGAAGTTCATATGTAGACATGGCCTGCTTGATAGATTTGACCGTTGGCATGATGACACCTTGCAGACCTTCCTTGTAGACGGGGCACTGGATGGTGACGTGAGGTAAAATGGCACTCTGTAAACGCGGCGGAGGACGAGCAGAGTAGAACTTGGAGTTGATGGTGAGCTGGCGAATGGGGCCGAAGATTTGAGCCAGACAACCAATGATGACTTGGCCAAAAAACAGGGTAAAAAACACTTGAACAGGGGCTAGCGCAACGAGCGCCAGGCGTATGTATGTGCTGTCGACAGAGACCTCAATGGCCAACTGCCTCCAGGCGGCACCAAGAGAGACGGTAACCAGAGCCAGGGTGAGAGACACGAGAACCGTGTTCTGAAGATGGATAGGTCGCTTTTCAGGAATGATTTCGCCACTCTCCTCGTCAATCTCAACTTCAGCAACGGGCGGGCCGCGCTTCTCTTCGCTGTCTTCCTCATCCAGGTTGCCCCTCTTCCAGACCAGCTCCATGAGTTCGGATTCAATTGCCTTGGCACGGGCAACCAAATGAAGAGCGTCATCATCCCAAACAACCAAGAGACCTTCAGAGGCGACAAAGGCGGCAAATTGATACTTGCGAGCACGCGGCAGGTCGTCAATCGTTGGCAGGATCTGCACTCGCAGGCCGTTCATGAGTGGTACATCAACGGCATCCGGAGACCACTGCAGGAACGTTTTGATGACACGAGAGTTGACAGTCATGGCACACTGGACATTGAGAGCGGCGCATGCTAAAGCAAAAGGAGAATTGGCAAGCGCCGCGGGACAAGCCATGTAGTGGCCTCGAGCCTTGCGAAGCAAGACTCCCTCAATCTCTCCCGATCCATCACTGACCCAGAGCTGAGAACACTGCTGCTGGTACAGGTAGTTGACCATGACCTCATGTTTGATATCATCAAGAAACAGAGAGCTCTGAACTGACGCCGGAGTAGATGCGCCAGAGCTGGACTGACGACGAGAATGAAACCTAGGAGTAGGTGCTTGGAGGTCCATGTCATTGACGGACGCGGACGATGGAGTTTTCTCCGATAGCACTGACTGCCGACCTTCATGTTGTAACCGAGGAGGAGGAACCAGTTGGGTTGGTGGCGGCGGTGCAGGAGTTTCCTGCTCGGCCTTTTTGGTGCTCGCTTTGAAGTAGCTTGCGAGACCCATCTTGACTGATGTGGTCTAGAAATACTGTAAACAGAAAATTTCCCAGTTTGCCTTTCCTAGGCAATGGGCCTATATAAGTCCCAAGCCTTTTCCACAGAGTTTGAGAAACTGCAATGAGAATTCTTTCACAACTATTTCTAGTCAGAATGTGAATATCTCCCCGATGTGAAAGGTGCGATGTATGGTGAGTGTTGGAAGCAAGAACAAGAATGTCCCATGTAGTGAGGTATGTCGTATGTAAGTGACTTTAATCCACTAGGCAGCACGATCTTTGAGAATATAAAGAAACAAGATGTGCTATTGCAAAGTGGGGAGCACAATCCCAGGCAACAAGGCCAGGCACTTGAACGAAACGAGTGGTGCTGGGAAGAAAAGTTGTAAGTGAATGTGGTGTGGACGAAAACGAAAGAGATGCCCGAACACCTTGTCCAGGTATGCAATATTGGCCGAGAATGCAAAGCCTGCAAGTCTGCTGAGCGAGGGGAAGGAGGCAGAAGATAAAGAGACGCAACGGCGTATAAAAGAAGTACGGTTGCAGAGAGAGAGAGAGCAGGGAGGGTGGGGGGTGAAGCAGGGCAGTTGTTGAGGATGTACTTACTGTACGGATGCTGGACCAGGGACGAGATCAGGCCAGGGCCTGTGTGGCAGCCCAAGAAGGCTGGTGGACTAGATTCTGAAGGTATCCCGATCGTTGGTTACCGCTCGATCTCTCGGTCTGGTGTGCAAAGTATCGTATGTAGGTACTTCGGGACATGGTGGATAAAGGCAGCACCTGTTTGGGCTGGAGCTGAGAACAGAAATGGAGAGACAGCAGAGTTTGATCAAAGCGTAGCCAGGGGAGGGGCGTGTGGATTGCAATGCAAGGTTGTGGGCGCAACGAGCTGCAGCTCTCATGCGCCAAGATGCATATATTGCTATTGTGGGAGGGGATATGTCGAGGAACAAGAGCGAGCTGATGGTCAATGGCCTCCGCTTAAACGCCACGCCAAGGATCAAGACTCTCAAGTGGTCAGAAGGATACGAAGGCAGAGGAGGACGGGCCATGCTCTCGGCAAAGCGGCCAGCCAGGAGAAGATCTGGCTCGAGTTCGTGCCCAACCTCCAGCCACGAATCAGATCAGATAGACGTCTAGATAGAGCTCTCACTTGAGAGATGCCGGGTTCTGGATGATCCCAGGCCACAGCCCCCTTGTAGGTGACAGCGTATAGTGGAGGACAACTGGCTGAGAAGCTCCTCCAGGCACTCCTCCAGGAGGAACAAGGCCTTGTTCTGAGAGACAATTGCTCAATGAACGGACCCCGGACCGCTGCCCACGTTTTTCTCGGATCAAAGCACTGCTCCGTAACACACACTTGGACCCCTGCCCAGCAATGTGGACGACATCCGTGATGACTGACATCGAGTAACGCAGCTTTCTCCCTGGCCTCGCCGTAAAGTTTAGCTCCAGTTGGCAGCTCGTTTATGCTTTCGTGTGCCTGAAAATAGCACCATGCCAACGCCCGTTCGGGGGCAGAAACCGACGCTGACAACCTGCGAATAGGCTTTTTCGCTTCGTCTCAATCGCTCTTTTCGTGTTTGCCTCTGCGGAAGGCGTCCGCCCACGGCCTGGCCCACCCCCAAACAGCCGCCGCCATGGTGACAATCGCGGTGGATTCGCACATGTAGTCCAAATCGTAAAGCCAGTCTGTACCAGTAATCCGGACCTTTTCTCCCCCCGCCCAGCGCTACCGGGACCTTGGCTAGCTGGAGTCTGAAGCGGGCTCACAGCGCCTCCAACGGGCGGTTGAGGCGCCAGACGCTCGACGGCTGTCTCGATATCAGCAGCAATTGCACGCAGCTCTGAGACTGCGACAGGGTGGCCCCCGGCCAGGCATTGTCGTAGCTTTCTCGGTGTTGTCTGGCCCTCGCTTTTGGCTTTCGTCCGGCGCGAATCGCCCGTCAACTTGGCCTGCCTGGGTGCAACTCCCACGCATGCGAGGCGGTGGGCCAGCGAGGAGGGCGTGGCCTTAGCAGAGCGAAAAAAACCGGCAGAAAAAAAGAGGCTTTTGGCGGAACACCAGCGAGCAAATAGTGGGCCACGCGGCCTGTTAAAGCGGCGACTGGAGCGGTATCTGGCGGTGCTAGCGCCCACTGGCTTTCTGCCCTCACCACCACAGCCATGGATGCCATTCACTATACGATGCCTCCAAGGCAAGACAAGACAAGAGCTAGAGGCCAGCGGCTGACACAATCCGCGGTCCCAGATCGGAGCATTAGCAACAATGTCTCCCGGCAGCCGTACTTCCGTCTTATCGGCCTCGCCAGGGCAGATCGCGCGAGATATGTGTGCAGCGTATCGCAGAAGCTGGCTACTAGCAAGAGGCTGTGAGACACCAGCGAGATTACTCGAACTCTATCTACATCCTGCCTATGCATGATAAACCACGCAACGGGGCCCGTCAGCCAGGCAGAAGATTGCACAGAGATAACGGCACTCAATGCTTGAGCAGCCACCCAGCCAGCAAGTTCCTGGCGGCCGATTGGATCCTTGGCGTGGCAGCCGCACCTAGAATATGCTGCTGCACGCCAGATTCAGGACACGCACGGGAAGCGCCACCGCAACAGCGCATCAGCATAAAGCAAAACCGAGATAACCAGAGACTCCAGCTGTTCCCAACCTCCGTGCCCCTTGTCCGTGGTCCGTGGCCGAGAACGCCCTCCCTCGCAGCGCTACTCGCGGTTTGCTTACGAAGCTTTGCAAACGCTCTCCAGGTAAAGGTAGGAGAAGCCGCCCTGCAGGAGGAGCAGTCGGCAGAAACGGGGGCTGCTTTGACTCGGCTTTTCAAGTCCGTCAGCTTGTGTCCCGTGTGTTTACTTAAACGAAGCCCTATCGTGAACGTCATGGGCGTGCATCTCTAGTGTGGACGGCTTGTCTGCAAATCAGGTGCCGCCAACGGACCTGAGCGTCTCTGTAGCTGCGCAGGACGGCACGCAATTGGTGCCTGGTGCGAATCACTTACATGCACGGCCAGCTATTTTTGGCATGTTTCGCTTTGGTGGCATCGTATTTTCCCCCATTGTGTGGGTAAATTGTCCGTTTTTGCTCGCATCGACTCGGTCCCAGCTAACACGCCTTGCGTCTCTTCCAAAGCCACGGGTTCAGCACCATCAGCTTGGAACGATGGGAGGAGCAATTGCACTTTTGTCTGTAACCTGAGTGTAGTACCTAGTATTTGGTAAAAATCTGCAAATCGCTTTTCAGGATTTTGTGCAAGTGTTGCATCCAGATGCAGGGAGGCTGAGCTGTAAGTTGCTGAAAGTTGCTGTAAGAGCAACCCGCACCGTCGGTCAATCCGTCAACTTGGCCCATACGGATGCTACGTCTATGCCAGTTCCCTCACCTGATAGCAATCTAATGCCTATTGTAGCACCAAGGCCGTAAATTTGGCACACGATTTTGCATCCATCACAGTCTGCCTCCCCTACTATCGCAGAGTGTCAATACACTTTACTTGTCCTGCATCAAGCGTCTCGTGGCTGCCGCCGAGCTTCGCGCCTCCACGGAACACTCAGCACTCATTGGATTTCCACCTGTGTCCATGCACCTGCCATGTGCCGTGTAAACGCCACGACAATCTCCCTTTCATCAGCCAAGACAAGCCACATTGTTACGGACGACTGACCTGAACTGAATCAGTCAGCCCCGCCCCCCCCTTTACTCGACAAAGCCCCAAACTAGGACCACTTACACAAACTTCGGTCAAGGGCATGCCAAGATAGGGCGTTCATCTGGCAGCTCAATTTCGCATTTTCCATCTTATTCGTCCATTTATGCATGCATTCGTCGCAATTTCAGGCACTTACCCGCCTCCCACGTAGTTTGTGCTACCCGCCATGGCACCTCTTTAGAGATAGGGGACGGCCGCCATCGACGGATAACCACGTCAACACGGCCACTTCTGGACTCACTAATGCCTTATTTGGCACAACCTCTTCTGGACCGGTGTGGCTCGCCAAGAGTGGAAAAGGCAGATTGGTAATTAGAATTTCACGCGTTTTCAGCTCAGCCATGGCCATCTCGTTTCCGCTGTGGCTGCTTTTATTGAATCCACTAGAACCAAAATCATATCAGTTCCTCGACTCACCGTATCTACAGAAGCTCAGCTTAATTCCCTTTTGTATTAGCATATCGCATACGTGTTTCTACATACATGCTGCATTAAAACCCTACCTCAGTAAAAGATACCTAATCAGATCCTATAGGCATTGAAACGTGTTCATGCATCGCGGCACATTGGATCTCATGTACGGCTGCAGCACTCATCCTTTCCGGACCAGTAAGAAGCGTCAAGTACAGCTGTAAGATGCCAAAGGATTTAAATCCAATAGTACCACAGAGATATTGAAGTTGCCGATAAAGAGAAAGACATTTCAATCAATATAGGGGGGGCAGGAGAAAGAGGCTAGGTAACTCATGCGGCTATTCGGAATATACCCTTAACCACACGCCCATTCCTTCTTTTTCCTAGTGGCCGCCGCTAAGAAGAAAGATTAGGGGATCGCTTCGGTACATGTAGCTATCAATAGCAATCCCATCTTCTGGTTGGTTGCCGTGTCGGAAGCACAGCGATGTGGATAGTAGATAGTGAATGGCGTCAATGAGCGGTTACACCCGCAATTTCATTGCTAGATAGATAACACTCACCGAGAAAAGAAAATTGGAACTTGGCAAATTTCTCCTCTTCTTCGGACACAGCTATCTTGACTTTGTAGCCAAACAAAAGCCCAACGTGCTGACGTCCTGCATTTCAGCCTTATCTACATCCCTGTTTTCAGCTTCGTCCAGTACCACGGTACGTGCATGTACATGCAGGATGCAAAGTCAACAAAAAAAAAAGAAGAAGAAGAAGAAGAAGAAGAAGAAGAAGGAGAAGAAGAAGAAATGCATGCGCATGTACTATGCCCGTCTAACACCTAGCTTGCCGCATTGATGGAGTAAAATCCTGGCCTCCATGGTGTTGTTCTATATGCTCTCCCTCCGCAGAAAAGCCCATTTCTTGACATAATGCAGCCTCGCCAAGCCAATAGAGACATGGGTAGTTCTAGCTCATCTTGAGAAAGTGATCAAGAATAGTACTGGACCATCAGCCAGCAAAGAGACGCCTATCCTTAAGCGAACTGCATTCTCCGGACCCCCGGTCTACAGCTGAATGTTTCACCGCATCAACCTTGCCCTGACTTACACGCTCTCATAGCTGCAGCAGTATCTACCACATGTAGAAGTGGTCAAGGTTACGGTGGTAGTATAGCCTCCATCAAACGCTTCAGAGAAGCCTATTACGAGTTTCTCAAGAATTTAGTAGTAGACACCATGATACTGGGTCAAAACTGTATGAATATTGTGTACGGTATAAAAAAAAAAGTAGCAAGTATGTATCTCAAAACGCCTGTTATCCGTGAATCTCGCGCATCTCATCTAAGAACCAAGAAAATTATGCCTTCCAATCCTTCCCACTTATCCATTATAACTACCAATCGTAAAGAATCTCTTGCCGCGTATGCCCTTTTTAAAATAACTACAAAGCCCAGACATAACAAATATGGCTCACAAATCCTCGTTGCCGTCACACTGCTGCATAATGACAACGCGACTGACCTCAAGCTGAGGCTGCGTCCATGTAGGATACCAAGTGTCGCGCGCATTCCAAAAGTCCTTTTTGGCATTGGGAGATTGATCCAGCCAAGGCTTGCCGGACTTGCCATCTTCGAACCAGCCGTTGGTGCCGCCGACAGCCAGATTCATGATGAGATAAAACTCTTGGTCAAAGGGAGTATTGTCAAGGCCGGTCTTGCTCCAGATGTCGACGAGCCTAGTGCCGTTGGAGGTAGAGTCGGGAAATCCACCTCGACTCCACATGGGCTTGTTGAAGTTGGTGTAAGTGACTTGCAAGAGCCGGCTGTTGATATACGTGAAAAGATACTTCTGGGACCACTCAAGGCCGAAAGTGTTGAACCCGCTGCTATAAGTAGTGTGCAGTGCCTGGCGTTTGTTATTGGTCTTCCACCAAGCGTCATTGGCCGGGTCGGGCCCCCAGTGAAGAGCAGACGAGGCGATGTTGTTGCCGCCTTGGGAATAGGTGTGGTTGTTACCACGCGATTCCACAATGTCAATTTCTCCAGAGGCGGGCCAGGGACCATAGGTGTCATTGACCGGCAGCATCCAGATGGCAGGCCACAGCCAGTCGCCTACAGGCATCTTTGCAGTGACTTCGATACGGCCATACTTGATCTTTGCCCCCTTGAATGTGTTGATGCGGCCCGATAGGGTAGGGGGGACGATACTAGAGTTGCCGTTGGTGGTGTTAGTCGCCGCGACACAGCTGTAGTAGTCCTTGGAGGTACAGGTGCCGTCTTTGAGGAGATCGATGACGTTGTTCTTCTCAACGAGATCAGCACTTTGGAGGGTTGCCTGGATCATGAGGTTGCCATCTTGGACGAAGACGTTGCTATCGCCTCCAGTGGTCTGTTCAAACTCGCCATTGCTAAACAATGTGCATTAGCAAATTATCGTGAGAATCCGTTCGGTATCAGAAAGAATGCTTACCCAAAGCCGCCAACCTGCACCTCTTTTGTCCAGATGCTAGGATCAAGCCCGTTGCTAAAGTCGTCATCTAGGACGGGACAGTATTTGTGGTGGACAACACTGCGCATGCCGTCCCAGATCAGGAAACCTGAGATACAGAGGCCAAGGAGGATACCAAGGAGAGGCAGGATTGTGACCCATTTCTCCTTGGGGTCATGCTTTTCCAGCCAAGGCTTCTCAATCTCGCCCTTCTTGACCAGTCGTGAATGAAAGTACCGCTGACCAGTTCCCTCGAAAGGACCCTCATTAGAGGAATTAAAACTAGAAGCTGGTCTTGAGCCGTCAGGGCTGACGAAGGGATTTGTGCCAGCGCCGGGAGCGTTGGAGGCGGAATCAGTGCTATCAGATATGTTGCGGTTGCCATCTTCTGTATTGGGAGTTCCCGGGCGAAGAGGCGTTGGCGCACTGGAAGTGGCAGCCGAGGGGACGGGAGGTCGCCCGTAGAAGTTTTGCTCCATTGGAACTGTGGTTTGTATGCAACGAGTGAGGCAGTACCAACGGCGACCACTTGAATTGACAAGTATCGTGTGTCTGGGACTGGGAGATGTGGAAGGCTGAGCTCAGATGTAGTCCAGCTGGTGGGGTGTTGATATGCCGGAAGAGAGAGGCCCGAGCCGTCAGAATATGCTCAGTTGGAACACAGACGAAAGAAAAGACTGGTGCTCCTTGGACGAGGCACGAGAAGGAGAGACTGCAGATGGTCAGGCGAATGAAGAGAAGACCTCGCGGGCATGCCGCAATAATAGACTGGACTCGAGCCTCTCAGCCGCTGCTGAACGGGTACGTACAGCGCCTGTACGATGGACTCGAAGCTTTCCTCCAAGCCGGTGCAACCCAGTCGCATCACAAACTTTGCAACTTTCTTTTCTTATTGCATCCATTAGTGCTCGGCCTCTCCAGCGGAGTCTCGCCAGCCAACCATGCCGCAACTCCAGAGCATCAAAGGGCGTGTGCCTAACGCTGGCCGGGATTTGAGGGTGGAGGCCATGCAGGCGCTGGAAGTGCTGGCCACCACTCTGCTGGCGCCATCTCAGCACCCTTGCAATGCCATGCCAGCTCAGCTGCGTCCTATATCAAGTCGCTGCGAGGATGGACAGGGTGCCCGTCAGCGCGGCAGCCGGTAGGAAGACGATGCAAAGAATTAGTTTAGACACGGGGCTAACACTGTCCGGTATGCTTAGATCTTACCTTGCTTTTACGCGGTGCTGGCTTTATCTCCGCGGCCGCAGAAATGCTAATCCGAAGGCGAAACGGCCGCGAGTAGGTACAGACCCTCAACTTCATCTGGCCACACAAACTCTCTCTGTGATATTGCCAATTGCTACCTGCTAGCGGAGCACCATTTCCCATAGCCTCGACGAAGCCGTCCCACAAAGCCTTTACCGTGGCCATTGCACGTTGCATCCAGCCACAATCCCGGTTGAGCCGTGTCCGCCTTACTTGCAGCGTCTGCCATGTATTGCTTGCAACTATCGATCAGCCGTATCCAACCAAATCGTCGAGTGCTGTGATGATACGTAGCACTACGTCTGCCGAGACCAGATCCCAAGCAAAAAAAATAGAGCCCATCCTTGCCGCAGAACCAAGACCGCATTTCGCAGGCAAGCAATTGAATGAAGCCTTTGCATGAGTGCTGGCTCTCTTGCAGTATAAGCACCAGAAGCGCTAGAACGTTGCCTGTTTTATTCCCCCAAAGCGCTAAACAGCCCGGTGGACCTGGCGCACTTTTGACACGGACTGGCTCCAGCGGCACAAGCCGGAAAGTGGGTTGCAGTGCCAGAAGGGCGCAAAAGCAGCGTCGTTGTCTGTGCTCGCGATTAGATGCCGCTGTGGCTGGCGAACGCCACTGCCTCTCAACGTGCCGTGCCTGAAGATCCCCTGGTCACCGCTCTCGCTCACCGCCTTTGGCTAAGCCCACGCCCTCTTTTTTCTTGCATCATTCACTGTCCTTGTGCTGAATCCTCCCAAGAGTGTAGGTGCATTTACGGAATACTCCTCCCGCTTTGGCACTAGCAAGGATGCGCTGAACGGCGCTATCTGGTAGGTACAGATCAGAGCGTCGCTAGGACGCTGGAAACCTCGTAAACGGCCAGAGTTTGCCGCACAACTCATCCACCGGTGCCGCGTTAATGCTGCCAAGAGGCCAGTCCAGGGCAAAGAGAGAAAAAAAGTTCGCTGATTCTAAATCTCTCGGTCTTATTTTTTGGGTGTACAGTATGTGCCCACTCGACATTCACCAGCCTACGCAAAAGACGTCAATGACAAAGTTTGCCGGGTAAATGGACAACCCGGTTCTAGCATAAAGTGACCATGACAAAGTTCCGGCTACTCGCACGCATGACTGATTCCAGTAATGCAAAGCTGCTAATACGCGCACTTGCGGTATCAACGTAGCATAAGGGCCTCCGCAAACTGCCTAGTCCAGCCAATTGACTCGGAGCTACTGGCATTGTTTCACATCTTTGACTTTTTGTACCTGGAAATGTCAGATTCGAGGCTCAGGCACCAAAGTCAAATTGACCACCTTGTCAATCTATCATCACATTTTACGGCTGCGGATATGATAACCAAATCTTGCATTCGATCATCCGTGCCATTGCAACGTGCTGATGGCGTCCGCCTGACAAGAAGGTACCGTGGGAGGAACCACAAAATGATTATAGATATCACGTCTCTCTTACATATGTCAGGTTTAAACTTTATTGGAGCAGCTAGATGAAACACATAAGACGCCCAGATACTCCATATTCTATATCCATACATCCCTACAACTGGGGCTTCATCAAACTCTCATCTGCTCAATGTGAGTTGTTGATATCACAAGGGGAATATGAAGAGAAACAGCGATCCTAAGCGGACTTGCAGCGGGTTAGTCTCCACTCGGCCGGATCAACTCAAACGACTTGGCATTCTTATCTCACGTTCTGCGGCCGATGCAATACGATGATTACGAATACTGTCGCCCATGGGGATACCAATCGATCGGCAAACGGCACGAAAACCACAACTTGAGCTCAACAAAAGTACAACCCGGATAGCCTTCACCGAGAAAATGCAGCGGGCGGTGTTTTCAAGTCGTCTCGATCTGGCACGCGCTGCACGACAAGGAACATGTCCTACACACCATTCAATCAAGCCCTAATCTTGCTTGTTGATCGTCATTATTGTTGGGAAACACGCAATAGTTCGGTGAATATCCCGCGGCCAAGCCCGGCTTGGCGAGGTGACTATTGGAGCTTTGACTTTTGCTGGATGCTGCGAGCTGCTGCAATTATTTCTGTATGCTGACATTTTCTCCAGGTCTGCTGTCTCTGAAGATAGCCTTGCGCTGAAACATGCATCTGGAGCTGAGACTCGACTCCGCTTTGTGGAGAGCGGCTTGCTTTCGACAAATCCCCCAATGCTTGCTTACTCTTTCTCCAACATTGCACCATTCTCTCCCACGGCCAACGATCAACATCGATATTGCGGCCGCAGGAAAATCGATTCGACGCACGATATACCAGGGGCTCTCGTATCATACATGCACTGCCAAGAACAGGAAACAGACAATGGGTACTGGGGTTGGCGACACAGATGGCCATGAGCCATCCGACCCAGCAACAAGCTGCAGCTGTCGACAGCCAATCGATGAGGCTCGCTCTATTTTTATCAGTACGGCTAGCAACTCGGACGTCCTGTTGGCTGCATGTCTCAGTCGCGACAACTAGGTATTCCGCTGACGCATGTGTTTCTCGTATCCAAGCAGCGAGAGGGTGCGTCGTGGCATGCTTCTACAAGGTCTGCTCAAAGAGACAATGCACTTTTCCCGCTTTCATTCGGAAGGCTAACCGAAAGACACGACTCGTGATGAGACAACATGCAATTAGGCACTGACGGCACTTCAGCCTTGAGGGTGGTCGAAGGCGCTCCTCGAAAGGAATCCCGTCTATCGATGGTGCAAAACAGATTGCATCAATTGTGCAACCAGCGCTGATTTACATGCTGGCTCGATTCCTTGCGTTACCTGCTAATTACCCAGCGTCACCTATAACACTCATGTTATCAATTGTCACCATTTAATAACGTCTACAGCTCAATTTCCGTTATCTTCTTCTAACCCACTCGATCTTGGCAGTCGGGAACACCCGATCAGAACAACAGACAGCACTCACCAAAAGCAATTTTGTTATGGTTTTAGAAGTTTCATGTATGTAGTGCTGATGGCTGGAGCAAACTCTAACAGTTGACTTGCTTGGAAGAGCTGAAAAGACTCCACGTCTCTCACAACCCGGCCAGAGCTCCAGCTGAAGCTCATACTCGTGCTGATCCGCCGCAGCACGGCTCATCGGGTGGTTCCATAGCCATCGTTTCCGTTCCCACAACCCGATGCCCCCATAATATTACGGCGTGATGGAGCCTGACTCGGACGAGATCGGGTAGTTCCCGATGAGGCAAGACAGGGGTCAGGTCCTATTATGTGGGCATTGTTTTTCCATCCTCTCTTTTTCCACCTCTTTCACTCTTCTTCTCTGCTATCAGGCTGCCGTGCCGTCTCTGCGCCAGTAGCGCAGCGCTATCTGGCAGCGTAAAGCGTTCCGCTTTTGCGGTCGCGCTTGTGATGCATCAGGGCTCGTATGGATGCAGGACCGCAAAGTGCCAGGGGTCGGTATATCGCAAAGCAGCGCAGCGATTGGACGGCACCGCACTGTCGAGATGCATCTTTCGTGCCAGCGTTGCATTAACACAGCAGCCTCTTGGCTTTGCAGCCTCTTTGCCTCTGCTTCCTCCTCGTATCCTCGGTTGCAAGGGGCTCCATGCCAACACACACATACACAGACTACTGCGTCATTGATGCAATTGCGTGCCTTTTTGGCACCGCTTGCCCATCCAGGATCGCGATGGTTGTGTCTACTTGCGCTTAGTGGGCTTGCTCTCGATTTGCAAAATTTTCCTCTCCATCGTTCCCTTGCATGAGCGTGCTGTCCTATCATGACACACCCATGCCCAGCCACGTTCAGCTGGTAAGGTAGCATCAGCAGCTCCATCCATGCCATCCATAGATACGATAGCACACTTGTAGTACATGCGTACTGTACATGCAGCAACACCCAAAGCCCATACTGTACTACCAATCAAGCCTCATCCCAGCCGCTGGATCCTAGCGGCAGGCTAGCTTTTGCGGCCGGCCGCTGTCCAAACACCAAGGCCGAGAGAAGAGACCGCAATGCCGATCATCCAGGAACCTCGTAAGCTTTGTGGCCAATCCAGAGAACACGCCCGTCTGGCGATATACTCAGTGCTACGGTAGTGAGCATGGATACAGTCTCTTTGTTGCAGGCGGTCAGTGGCCTAGCTCAGCCAATGCCTCTATATTTTCTCTCTCCTTCTCTCTTCCTTGCATGCTGCCAGCTCACGGGTGTCCGAATATCATACCATCATAGCATCTGCTTGTTGTCCGGTATCACGGTCTGATACTCTTCAATACTCTAAACCCAACAAGTATATCTGTTTTTGGTTATACGCCATTCGCAGAATCCGACCTCCTCAACATATTCGCCTAATTGGTTCTCGGCTCTTAGTATTATATACTATACCTACCTAGTTGTAAGAGTCATCCAGAACAACTGCTTCAGCTCAGCCTTGACTTACACGCTATTGTTAGGCTATTTTCAAAGGCAATCTACATCCTTTACTCGGTACTCGGCATCCAGATCTGTGGGAGACGACTACAGTATACCACTTCGCAACGATCACATAGTTCGATTCCTCTAGTTGTTGTTATCCCATAAAGCTATCAAGTTCAACTGCTGTTGCTGCACATTGATCTACGCCTTCTTTTGATTTCGTTGTCGTCTTGATCAAGACACTTTCCCAAGTCGACCTGACTATACCCTTTATCCACCTACATCCACGACCTCATCTCATAGCAATGCTATCAAAAAGGCTTGCGGCCGTGGCCACTCTGTTGGCATCTATCTCGCCAACACAAGTAGCATCAAAAGACATGGAACAAGATCTAGGCACCGTGCTAGCCAGCAACAAAGATCTATCCACATACTACGAACTCATTCAGGCATGTAATATGCGATCAAAGCATCGTCACAGTTGGCGCTAACAAGTCTCTATAGAAATATCCCGATATTCTCCTCCAGCTTCCCAATTACGCAGGCGTAACAGTGCGTTGTCCCTTTCTTCTCTCTCATCATCCAGATTATATGTCAAGTGTGACTAACTTTCAATTTCCTGACAGATCATTGCTCCCTCCAATGATGCCTTCAAAAACATCCCCTACACTGCCCTCAACGGCGTGTGGAATGCAACTGACAAAGACACCACCGTGCCTCTCCTGCAATATCACATCCTCCAAGGAACCGTCGCCACAAACGCCCTCCTGACGGGTCCCACCTACGTCCGGTCAACTCTTCTGACCAGCTCTCGCTACACCAACGTGACGTCTGGCCAAAACGTCCTCATCGCCAAGCAGCCCGGCGACGACGTCGTCTTCACCACCAGCATGGGCACTCGCTGCACTCTCACCGAGGGCGACATCACCTTCCAGGGCGGCCTGATCCAGGTGGTTGACAACCTGCTCGTGCCTCCCGCGCGCTTGCAAAACACTTCCGAAGCATTCAACGTGCCCAATTTCCTGGGCGCCCTCTATGCCGGCAAGCTCATGCCCAAGGTCTCCTATGAAGAGAACATCACCGTCTTTGCCCCCCTCGACAGCGCCTTTGCCACAATTGGCGGGTCCCTCAGGCACATGGATGCCAAGAGCATCGCGCGAATCATGGGATACCACATCATCCCCAACCAGGTCCTCGTCTCTTCCGCCCTCACAAACGGCACTCGCCTCCAAACGCTCGCCAACAACGCCGCCGGGAACGCCCCCGAATCGCTCGTCGTCCGCCAAGCCGGCAACAACAAATTCGTCAACTCGGCCCAAATCGTCCAGCCCGACATCCTCCTCGCAAACGGCATCATGCACCTCATCTCCGGCGTGCTCAACCCGGACGCCGATGCCGCCGTGCCAAACCCCACGGCCCTTTCCCAGGCGCCCGTCTTCCCCGTCAGCTCGGCCCGCAACCCGTTTACGTCGGCGCTGCCCTGCACCGTGAGCTGCCCCGTCACGACGACTTCGGCGAGCAGCACTGCGGATGCGACACCGACGAGCACAAGCGTCTTTACGACGAAGAGCAAGGGCGCTGCTAGGGCTCTTACTACGGCGGATATACATGCTGCTGGAGTAGCGCTGGGCTTGCTTGGTGCAGGAATGCTGTTTTAGAGTCGAGGTTGTGTTTGTTTTGTTTGTTTTCCTTTAGTATAGAGAAGTGTATATTTCTTTTTCTTGATCGGAAATGGGAACATGTTTTTTTGGAAAGGAGATGTTTGGACCTTCATTGGTATATGGAAGCAATGGAACGGTTTAGATGTTTGTAAGTGTTTTGTTGTTGTAGTCAGGTCGGTACCTAATAATGGGCCTAATTATATATAACCTGAAGCTGATTGTAGTAACCATGCCTGAATAAAGTTACAAAGGAGGTGCATCTAGCTGTCGAGATGTTTCTTATTCGATGACTTCAGTGGATGCTCTATGATAGAACTTTTACAGGGAATATGAAAAATATCAAACATGAAACAAGTGAATTGTCTAACAATCCGTTTGGTAGTTGAATTGCCCTATTCTGTTGTACTTAGGTAATGTATAAAGGCAACAGTAGTCTTTAAACTCACACTCGAACAATTAGGATACTGGCAATACCTGATTATCATCGATATATCGACCATGTTCTATCAGCTAAGAGAATATTAAAGCAAAAATGCAGGGTAGGCAACAATCAAAGAAACAAGAACAAGAACATGCATTCAAGACGATTGAGTAACTTCAAAATGGCACGTCACAAACATGGCTTGACATACACACAATCCTTACATTGCAGTGACATCTCGTCTATCTAAAGGCAATCGCCCAACATACGCAAACCATTTGAATAGGCTTTTCTGGCCATCGTGATATCCGTACACTTAAAACAAGCAGAATGAGTCATCTGGAACCCGTTGTTCCAACGTGGTTGTTTATTTGTTCCATTTGCCAAAAGGCTTCCCATATGCCTTTCGTTTCCTTGAGCTCCCAACGCCACCAGAGGTTTTAAAACAAGAAGCAAAGATTATTCCCCAAGCCTAAACAGCGTGTCATTAATAGAGGCTCTCCTCCCTCTTTTATTACCTATAGTTCCGACCCGCGCTTCGGTCGTCGTCAAAACTGCGGCTGCGACTGCGACGTCGGGTATCGTAATCATCACGTCGGCCTGCTCCATTACCCCCTCCTCCGCCCCGTCGTCTAGGCCCCGGTGATCTGGACCGAGATCGAGAAGAGTACGAGTCGTTGGACCGACTGCGAAATCGACCACCACCACCGCCTCCACGAGATAGAGGGCCTCCGCCAGGTGATCGAGCCGGCGATAGCGAGTTTGGTCGGTAGACATCAGATCGAGGACCGTATCGGCTCGCTGGTGAGAGGCGACGGCGCCCACCGCCGCCTCCTCCACCACCACCCATCGGGCCAGAAGGTGGGCCTCCCCCACGAGAGCTCTGAAAGGGGACTCGAGGGTCAATGTTGGCGCCACGTCGAGCTGTAGGGGGCGCGGGCGATAGCTTTCTGCGCTGTAGGACGATGGAGACGTTGATAACGGCACCGTCGACCTGCGCCTCGTGCATGTGTGAAATGGCCGCTTCGGCGTCGGCTTCGTGATCGTACAGGATGTACGCGGTGCCTCGATTCGTACCGACTATCATTCGGACGACGGCATGTTAGTAACGACGACAGGGCAAGGGAGGTAATTGAAGGACGTGGGCGGTTTTGCGGGCGACTGACAGCTTCGGTTGATTGGCAGATCAAGATCCTTGATATGTCCAAATTGGCCAAATATTTCATAAAGATGCTCTTCGTTGATGTTCTTCGACAGTCTCTCTACCACAATCTAGTTCATAGCCAAGTCAGCAGCTGCGCCCCTTCTCCATCTCAATCCACGAAGCCATCATGCGACCAAGCTCCAAACACACCTTTGTGCTCTTAGCCAGAGGACTCTCGCTAGGCGATCGAGAATCCCTGACGCGATCACGGTTCCTGTTTCCGCTCGCGCTCCTATGACGGCCATTGCGACGAGGCGGCGGCGTGAACGATCGCGATCTGGACCGGGGCGAACGCGACGGGGATCGCGAATCGTAGCGTCGACGGCGATGCGCTGGCGGGGGCGAGCGCGAATCGTTGGATCGAGGAGGAGTCCGTGACAGTGACCGGCGGTATTCTCGTGACGGTGAGCGCGACGCCATTGCTGGAGAATGAAGAGTGTCGGCGCTCTTGTTTGGGTGGTGGTGGGAAGAAGATTGAAAGGGAGATTTCTTGGAGAGCTTTCAGCCAATCCACTAGAGCTCCATGACCGTTTCTGGGAGCGTTGGCGCACCTTCAATGCGTGGTCACGTGACTGTCACCGTAACGCTGAGTGTTTGCAGCAACAGCTCGACGACAGCTGGTGGCCAAAATGCCTTGTGTAGATCATGAATTAGATATTGAATGCTATACAAACATGAATTTATGACAAAGAAGAAGAAAATCTGCACTTCAGGTCACGAAAGCGCTGCAGTTGCCTGGTTTACAATTACTAGCAGCTTAACATTGGGACGTATGTCACTGTAAACTCAGAGTACTTCCGCAGTGAAGTGTAGAATAAGGCAGAGTGCGAGTCACTGGGCTCAGCATATGGCTCCAAAGTACTTGTATTATAGAGTTGTGGTATTGTCTTGAAATGTTTTTGCGATTCTGTCGTCAGAGTTGACAAGATGTTTTTAGATCTCGTGGCATTTTAGGTATACGTCGATCCAAGCTCCACAACGGTTCATCCGAGCGCTGAACACTAGCAATTGACATTGATTCTCCATTGATTGTCATCAAAGTGAAGAAGCCTTCGTTAAGACTGTTGGGAAAGAAGATCGAATAATAAGATCCCGGTATGTGGGGGGAGGGGCAGAAAAGAACCCTGAAGCGGCTCTCAGTTGCGGGCAGGCGGTGAACTCGTCCCAGCCAGACATGAAGGATGCTCGGCTGTTGGTGCAAGTAAAAATGATGTGCATAGAGAGGTAGATAGGCGGATCTTTCGGCTTTGGTGTCAGAGTTTCCATACCTACAGGCAGCAAGAGAGCTGCATAGATCTTGCTGTGAGGGCTGGTGGAATGCAATTAAACAGCAGTCAGAGTAAGGCATGTGATAGAGTCATGACTAGAGCGGTGAAAGATGATGTAGCTTAGCTATACAGCTTCCTGCTCTACCTACATGGACTTGGATCTATGGCGAAACAGCTTCTGGTTTTTGAGCCTCGGTACGCTGGTGCCATAACAGGTAATGCTAATTCGATGATAATTACACAAACTCACGCAGCCCGATTACTATGTAACGGCGTTGCTAGCAAGAAAGCTCAAGTCCTACCGCTAATTCTCGAGTCCGTTCATACATGCAACCAGTGACTGGATATGATTGGATTAGAGAAGCTCTCCTGGGTCTTGCTGGTAATCTGCCTTACAAAATAGGCCGAGGCATGTTACAGAGCTCTTGTTGAATCAAAACACGAGCCGCATCACAATGCAAGGTAGAAACAAAGTAGAGCTCAAATCTTTGCCTGTTATGCTCCATCCTGCACTCGAGACCTTGGGATAATTGTATCACATTTTGATGCACTTGGCAGCCATCGCAACAGTCATACCATTGGATAAATTATAAAAACATGGCCAGACATCAGCCCATTATAATTCCTCTAGACCCAGAGAGAGCACGCATTATCTCAATTGGTCGGAATGAACGCCTAGCCTGCAAAGTCATACACATAATCCAGCCTGAGAGTCCTCAGGACAACATCTCCCTTTGAAAATAGTCTGGGGCGTGTCTTCAACGAACTCCATCATTTACAGAACCAACATCCAATAATAATTCGTAATCCTTTCATTTGATCTCGAGCTCAGACTTTCAAAGCTTCAGAGAACGACGTCTGGTATTCATCATCGACGTTACAAAACAAGGTACTCCAACAAAAGAAAGTAGGGCATCAGTGGTGTGTCGCAACAACTGCAGTCTCTTGTCAGTATTTCGCTAGAATTCTCAAAAGGCTGACGGGCCAACATACCAGAAGGAACAATAATAACAACTAGGAGAAGAACGATTCCAACAACGATACAGACTCGCATCTTCATGTCCTTCCACCACATCTGCTTGCGGACTCTGTTGGCGCCGCGACGGAAACCCTGCGCAGATTCTGCCAGGTTATCCGTCTTATCTTGCAGAACATCCAGGCGGTCACCTCGCTGAGCCACGTTCTCGATGTTCTTTCGCATCACTTGGACGGTGGCGTCGATTTCCTATGCGAAAATAAAATTAGCGTTTCCGTCGAGAATTTTTGACATTTTGAACGAAAAAAACCCCTCCCAATGAACTTGGGGCCGCAGTCTCAGAATCGTTTGATCCTTGGCAGTAACGCCCACTAATGAGCGCACTGTTTGCCCCCCAACGCTGAGCGCCGCAGCAAGTCAAGCCTCGTAACCAAAGGAGATTCCGCTTGAAGCCAAAGATTGATCTCGCCCAATTTTCAAAAGCCAACTTACACCTTGGAGCGCCTGTGTGCGCGACTGGCCACCGGCTTGCGGGTCGGCGCCGCCCTTGGGAACGTAGGGATCATATGGAGCCTCGGACATTTTGACGGGGTATAATATTCAATACAATAGAGTCGGAAAGGAAAAACGCAGGAGAGCGAGCGATCGGAAGTGCAGGGCGGACTCGAGCGACAGCGGCAGAGGTGTTTTGGTGTTGTTGCGGATATGGAGAGAGGATGGTTCGTAATGGCGGCCAGAGATTTTGAGGAAGACAAGTCTACGTTTTGTCCGCCGAACAGCCCCTTCGCCTAGGGAGCATACCTGCTGGAGGCGTTGCCCCCCAGGCTGACGACAGCGCGGAGACTACGGAACCGCCCCAGCCTCACGTTACCGCAGGCACAGGTACAGAGTACATGGCCCGAGTACGGCCAACTCCGAATCCACTCTTGCAGCGCCCAGCGCCGTTCAGGTTTTTTGTTCTCCCTCGATTAATCACGAGGCTGCGTCATTTTGGGCGTTTATAAGCCTTCATTGTCCGCGCCTTTTTGCACTTCTTTCAAAGGTCGACACGCCAACCTGGACTGCCCGGAGAAGGCGCCTGAATCACCATCCCAAGGCTCCGGGAGCAAGTCCAGACATGCTGCTTGTACCGCTACATTGCCCCGCCACAGTCCCCTCTGCCAAGTGTGGCTCTGCGCTCTTCTCACTGATACACGTGATTGTGCTTCCCCTCCCAAGCGGACTGCCTCGTACCTCAGGTAGAGAGAATCTCACCTGCTGATAATGCTGTCATTGCCAGGATGCAGCGTCTCTACAGCCTCTACAGGGGAAAACAACTGCTGTCCAGCTTGGCCATCTCCAGCGATGACCTGCAGGCACTTGTCGGTTCCCAGCCGAGGCCTCAGACATGCGCACAGCCACGCAGAGTGCCAGAGCTAATTGACCCAAACCCTCCTGTCGCAGGCTGGTTTCATCGCATCGACGAAAGCGCTTCGCTTGCGACCAAAGAGACGAGCGGCTAGTCGGCGCAGAGCGGTTGTGTACCTGAAATCTACTATTAAAAGCACAGAGGACCCCGTACTAGCACAGCAAACATCTCTGTGGACTCAAAGGCTGAAAGAGCGGCGCCGGGTTCAAACATCTATCCGTGCGCATCGCCTCAGCCAGTGGCAGGACGCGACAAGACGAGAAGTAGAGAGTACAACGCTTCGTTACGATTACGAGGCCGCCACCTTTTTCAGGCACAGGACATCAGCAAGCCTTGCAGCCGTATATGGCGTATCTATCCACGGCGCCGTCTTAGTAATGCTTTGCCTGGCGTTAGGTCCGTCATCCTGCGACATTTAAGCGTGTTGTAGCGGTCTGTTGGTGAAGCATTGTCGAAATTCTTTCGTCTAGCTACTTGGATGCACCAAACTACAAGGTATATCAGCTCGACCTTGATCAATTTCTTTTCGGTCTTTCTCCAGACTCCTCGAGGCTCGCCCGGCGCAATCATGTATTTCAGACGCATTCTTGCAGATCGCAGAGGGCTAAAAGATGAATGACGTTGTCCTGCCCTATCAAAGCTAGGTGCATTTCCGAGCCAGATAGGCGATCGCCGTATGACGAGCACGGCTGCTGCAGCCTGCTACAGAGAAGAGAAGAGATGGAGAAGCGGCATCTTGTGTTCACGATGCGACGTCCCTCTTATTCACTGATTCAACGTCTTGCTCCGCCGTCTCCAGTCCCCCGCCCTTTTGTTTCCCCCCATGCGGCCTGATTGTGCATGCGAAGGTTTGGTGGCTCTCGAACTACCAGTAGCCGCCCCATTCCATCTCCACCAACACAAGCTTACTTTCTGTTTTGCATGTATCCGTATGTGCCAGCTGAAGCACCAAGGGCCAACCACAACCACCGTGCGGACAGCAGCCACGGCGCCCTTTCAGCGAGATCCAAAGGCAAAAAGGCGATGGATTCAACGGTCAGCACCTTGTCCTTGTTGCCGTGCCGCGGAAACAAAACACCAAAAAGGCCCCTTGCGGCCGCGGCGGCCCTTGCGATGCTCCCGTTGCGGCCTGTTTCCGCTTCTGGCCATCGTCGCCTCTTCTGGCTTTCCACCAGCACTCCCGGACTCAGCAGCCTCTCGCCGGCGCTGGCCTGATGGAAACTGCGCCGCTCTGCACAAACTGCCGGGCCTCAGCGGGGCCGCCGTGCTGTCAGTGCTGCTTGCGGCTCTTGTCTCGTATTTAGAACCTTGAAGTGGCATCTTGGTCGCATCTCGCTGGCCCAGAGCCAAACTCGCCCTGAGATGGCTCGACGCACTGAAGCCGTGCCACCAATGCTGTGCTGCTGCCTCCACCAAGGTTTTCTGTGGCGTTTCTCCAACTGCCGTCTGCCAGAGGAGCAAGCAACAGACCGTTGAGAGTGGCTCGCAGCCATGTAGCCCCCAGGTACTGTCGCATACAGGCTGCCAGGAGCCAGTACCGCCCGATACTCGATTCCGTAGCACGAGTCCTACCCAGATGGTGCTCCTCAACTCTGTTCGTACGTCAGGAGAGCGTCAACCCGCTCTTGCTCGGCTCGATGCCGCGAGCTATCGATGCAAGCGCTTCCGGAGCCGATGGCAGCTCCCCAGCCGCATGGCTTCTGGATATCTAGACCACCATGTAGACGTAGACTCTGCTTGTTTCTCCTGTGTTCCCCTTCTTTCCCCACAGAGACGCTGCCTGTCGTCCTGTCTTCGTTTCTCTTCTTCTTTGTACTCTTCCCTTGAGTCTCATCTCATCTCTCGTCTCTCGCTCAACGTCACTCGCTTAGTGAGTTCGTGTGGTGCCCAGGATACTTGCACCTTTGTGCTAGTGCTCGAGTGTGAATCGTCAGTGCCGATGGATCTGGAGTTGTAGCGTATTGTGGTCTGCCTTTGCCTCCGATACTCCCTTGGTCGACGACCCGTTTGCTTGTGCCACCGGCCCATGGGATCCTCTATCGCCACCAAGTTTTAAGCCTCGTGTCTGATGCACGTTTTTGCAAACATGGAAAATCCAAGCCAAACGCCGCTGCTGACCCGCCTGGCCATAACATTGTTGTTGGCAACCAACCAACTTACCATGGCCTACAACTTGGACCCAGATTCTCGTGGTAGGATGATATCAGCTCAACCATTCTCCACATTGGGACAGTCACTAATGGGCAGCTTTGTAGAGTCTATAACGTCGATATCCAAACAAATGGCGGAAGATTTGGTAGCTTTCTACAAAGGCAATGAGCTTGGCCAAACGCCTGGTCTTCTCCCCGACCCATATTACTGTATGTATCTAATCTCGCATGCAGTCTTTTCCACATTACTTTGTCGCACACTACTTACAACCGTTATCAGGGTGGGAGGCTGGTGCTATGATGGGTACTCTCGTCGATTACTGGTATTATACGGGAGATGATGCTTATAATGACATCACCCAACAAGCTCTCCTTTTCCAAGTCGGGGACACCAACGATTATATGCCAAGAAACCAAACCCGGACAGAAGGGAATGATGACCAGGGCTTCTGGGGGCTTTCCGTCATGTCGGCTGCCGAATACAACTTCCCAAACCCGCCTGCCGACAAGCCGCAATGGCTTGGTCTCGCCCAAGCCGTATTCAACACTCAGGCTTCTCGATGGGACACAGAGTACTGCGAAGGTGGTTTGCGGTGGCAAATTTTCTCATGGAACAATGGCTATGACTACAAGGTAGGCTAGATGCGCTCTGTGCCCAGGCGCACAGCTTCAAATTGAATCCGGCTGACGACATACATAGAACTCAATCTCACAAGCATGCTTCTTCGCTCTCGGCGCCAGACTGGCTCTGTATACCGGCAATCAGACCTACGCCGACTGGGCTGAGAAGGCGTGGAATTGGATGATAGATATCAAGTTCATCAACACCACAAACTGGTACGTTTATGACGGCGCCAGTGTCAACACCAACTGTACCGTCCTCACGCCTTATCAATTCACCTACAACGCCGGAGGCATGATCCTCGGTGCCGCTGCCATGTACAACTATACAGAGTCGCAGGTATGGAAGGATCGTCTAGACAATCTCGTCACTGGCAGCAAGGTGTTCTTCACGGGCCCCAACAACAACATCATGACAGAAGTTGCGTGCGAGTCGGTCGGTACTTGCAACGTTGATGAGCACTCGTTCAAGGCGTATTTGAGCCGCTGGCTAGCCAACATGACCAAATGGGCCCCTCACACCTATAAAACAATCATGCCGTACCTCCGAGCATCTTCGATTGCGGCGGCGAAGCAATGTGTCGGCGGCAAGAACAAGCGCATGTGCGGCCTCATCTGGAATAACAACACTTACGATGGAACGACTGGGGTCGGCCAGCAAATGGCGGCTCTTGAAATCACCATGGCCAACCTGATTGGAGAAAGTAGCGCTCCCTTTACTGCCGACAGGGGAGGCACCAGCCAAGGAGATCCTGGCGGTGGCGGCAGTGACTTGGGTCGGAATACGCCAAATGACCCAGACTATGGGCCCATCAACGGAGGTGACAGGTTTGGGGCGGCCATTCTCACGATTCTCGTCATTGCGAGCGTGGTTGGGACCATAGGCTTCCTTTTGCTAGACGAAACATCCGGCCAAGGGCCTATAGCTCAGGTAAAAGGCCTGTATTCTTCTGCCAAGGGATTCTACTCTTCTGCCTCGGCGGCCATCACCACTCTTGCGGCGGGTGGAGGTTTAGCTGCGGCGGCGGCTGCCGGACGAAAAAGGGCTGGGAAAGAAAAAGTAGTCGTCGTCAATGAAAAAGATTCAGGAAGCAATGGTAGTCTGCAGGGTAGAAGCTCGAACAATACTTCGCCGGAAGCAGCCCTGGTTGCTAAGCGGTCGGCTCGGCATAGCAGGGCAAGTCGAAGACGACTTTCAAACATGCCGATAGGTTGGCCGCAGAATCCGTCCCTCAGGAACAGTATTGTTGTGGCCGAGTCATCGTCTGCAGGGGCATCTACTCAAGGGAGTGGCAGTAACAGAGCATTATGAGGTTGATTTGCTACTACTGCCACGGCGTGGCTTATTGGTATTTGGCACTTGGCACATTTCTCAGTGTTTTCTTGTATTTACTTCATCTTGGGAACCATCTTTAACCGGAGGATGCTTTCTTTTGTATTTCTGATGGCGAATCTGGGGTATCTGGAGGGTAATCATGTTGGAACAGGGACGAGACCGGGCTATTTTTGGCTTTGGCTAATCATGTTACATAAGAGGCTTTATGGGCTTGTGTAAGCTGGTATTGATGTGCTATGTTTTTATCTCAACAGCGTGACATGCATGTGGGATAGATGGCTGAGAGGATAGGATACGCTGGCTTACAATGACAAGAAGCTTCTCACAATGGTGACAGTCATGTGAGAAATTAGTAGCAACGCTCAAATTATGCCTCACCAAATCTCTTTGCCTTCCCGTAATGTGAAGTATAATATACAAGAAAGCGTATTATAAGGAATGAATCTTGGGTAAACTGGTATGTAAAGATGATATCATCTTATCCGAGGGGTATCAAGGCCCATAAAGTACATCATAGCAGCATAAACGTTTAGCGGTGTTTTAGAGTATTCTCATTGCTTCGATCGTGAGATAGCTAGACTATCAAGAGCTAAGAAATCAAAAATTTATATATAGTGGAAAAAAGCTTTTTTAAATATACCTTGAAACAACAAGAAAGACCTCTGATAGCTAATCTCTGGCAGAGTACTCAAAAAGCATTGCAGTTGATATTGAAGTTAGGGTAGCAGCTTGCCCCGCTAAACCAAATACAAGTACTGGGTACCCTGCCAGCCCAAGTGGGCCGGTGGATATTTGAGCCGATCTTGGACCCTTCGCCGCTGGCCAAACATTCTTTTGAATTGTACGACTGCGGAATCGCTTTGCTGCATCCTCAGGGGCTCTCTGGGGCCGCAGCAACATGTCTCTCAGTCGCCGCGATGCAAAAGCCGCAAGAGGGGACCGCGACAACTCGTCCCTCTTGTCCGCGATGGCCTACGACGACGACGCGTCATCCATCAACAGCCGAGACCAAGATACGGACAGCGAAGACGATGCCCTGCAGCAGCGCGCGAGGAACAGCCGCGAGCTCCTTGCCCACGACCGGATCGTGCTGATGGAAGAGGAGGAGCTGGACCAGCTGGTGACAAAGTCAAGGCGCAAGCAGGATCTGGTGCGGCGAGGCTCGGCGCTTGCGCTCCCCAATCCCTTCAAGAATCTAGTGCGCAAGCCTAGCCTTGGGAGCATATCGACTGGCGGCAGCTCCTCGAACGAGAACCTCGTGACGGAAAAGGGCAAGGGCTCGTCGGAGAATAAGAAACAGAAGAGGCGTGCGAGACGGGAAACGAAGCGCAAGAGGCTTCTGGAAGAGGCCCAGCATGGCGAGGACGGCGAGCTGATGTACGAAATGGAAGAGGGAGGCATGAAGGAGGGCAGCTCCACCGGTTCCAGCAGCGAAAGCGAGGAGTACGATCGCCATAACCTCAATGCTTTTGCCAATGCAAAGGCACAGCGAGGAAGGGGCTGGCGCCGCTGGCTTTTCATTCACTCATTAATCGCCATTGGGTTTGCGATTCTGGTGCTGGCTTCGTGGAAGCTTTCAAAGGGGCGCAAGTCGGCGAAATCGTCCAAAGTCCATCTTGTCAGCAACGGAACCGCGCTGTTTGCGCCTACCACTATCATTATCAGCCTCGACGGCTTCCGTGCCGACTTTTTACAGCGCGGCATTACACCAAGGTTAAACGCCTTTGTCAAGGAGGGCGTTTCTCCCAAATGGATGCACCCGTCGTTCCCCTCTGTGACATTCCCCAACCACTATACCCTGGCCACAGGCCTATACCCCGAGGCCCACGGTATTGTCGGCAACACTTTCTGGGACCCTGAGCTGGAGGCAGAGTTCCACTATACTGATCCAGCCCGAAGTCTTGACCCCAAGTGGTGGGGCGGAGAGCCGTTTTGGGTGACGGCTGAGAAGCAGGGCGTCCGAGCTGCGATTCACATGTGGCCTGGAAGCGAAGCGCACATCTTGAACAAGGAGCCCGCCTTTGTTGACAAGTATAATGGCAAAGAAGAGCTGGATAACAAGGTTTCAAGGATTCTTGGCTGGCTGGACTTGCCTGGGAAAGAGAGTGGATCGGTCGCGGTCGAGGAGATGAGGCCGCAGCTCATTGCAGCATATGTTCCCAACGTGGACAGCCATGGTCATGCATATGGACCAAACAGTACAGAGATCCGAGGCACGATCCAAAAGGTTGATACGATGATGGACAAGATCTTCAAGGGACTTGACGAGCGAAATTTGACAGACATTGTCAATGTCATTGTTGTGTCGGACCACGGCATGGCTACGACGGATACAACCCGGGTGCTCCAACTGGAGGACCTCATCGACACGTCAAAGATTGAGCACACTGACGGCTGGCCTCTGTATGGACTTCGGCCAAAGACCCCTGATGACCTACAAGGTCTATACGACGGCTTGGCGGAAAAGGCCAAATCCAATCCCAACTTTGACGTCTATCTGCGCGACGTGAATATGCCTGAGCGATATCACTTTTCCAAAAATGACCGCATTGCTCCTCTGTGGATTGTGCCCAAGACTGGCTGGGCTATTGCCGCCAAGGAAGAATTTGACGTGGAGGAGGCTAAGAAGAAGAACCTTGTATACCATCCTCGGGGATTACACGGGTATGACCACGAACACCCACTGATGAGGGCCATCTTCATTGCGAGAGGCCCAGCATTTCCTCATCCGGCGAACAGCCAAGTCGATGTTTTCCGTAAGTTCAAGCTCAAGCGTCTCATGGATTTTGGAAGGCGGCTAACTTTTTGTCAACCAGAAAATATTGAAGTCTACAATTTGCTGTGTGACTCGCTTGGCTTGACACCGAAGCCCAATAATGGAACGTTGCGTCTACCCTTTAAGCCGATTGGCATCCACGAATCGGAGGACGAGCCAAAGATACCGGAAGACCCGGTTACATCGTATTCTCGCGCTTCGACGTCGTCTTCACAAGCTGCAAAGACCAAGACTATCGAGCGCCCCTCGGTACCGCCCAAGCCAACAACAACGTCTTTAACTTCTTCTTCCTCAACAACTGAGTCGAAGCAGTTGACTTTTGCAACCACCTCAAGTGGAGCCGCAGCGGGGACGCCAACTCGGAGGCCTCAAGATCAAGATGGTGGCGCTGGAGACGATGATGCTTCCCCGGACAAACTGCAAAGCATCTGGGACTGGTTTTCGGATAAGTTTGATAAAGTTTGGCACAAAATCACTGGCGGATCTAGTGATTCAAATTGAGGGGGAGACTTTGATCTTCCCCGTCACAGCGCGGCATTTTGATTTCTTATATCCACTTTAGAGGCGTTGGGCTGGCATATATAGGTTCTCTGTATACTTGGATATTCTTCTTGTTCATTGTGTGTGATTGGGGTAGGTAAAATAGCGTGAGCGTAGTCTTTCATTCATTCTTATTTTTGTAATATTAATACATGAACACATATCTATCTATGCTGTTGAAATGGCGCGAGCATGTTCAATTCTCCCTTTCACTTATGGTTGCTATACTTTACTCGTTCTTCTTCTTTTTTGCTAGAGGGATACAGATGCCTGTCGTGGCAAAGCACGCGTGACCAGCTCACATCAATACATCAACAATGATTCATACCGAAGACATCAATCGTAAATCGGCTCAGCTGTCAACGTTGGATGCGGCTCCAAAAGGCGCTGGTGTTGGTGCCCGGCAGCAAACGCCCCGCTCCAACAAATTGCTTCTTTCAGCCAGGGCCCCACCGGCCTACGGCAGGGCCTGCATTAACTGAAAATCAATCTACCTACAGGACGATTACGCGACGCGCCGCATCATTAATCATTAAGCACCCCGGTGGCCACTTTCATCATCTTCACGGCCTAAGCCTCATTCTGCATCTCGGCCACTGCATGGCAGCTTCGTGCAGGCGCCTCAACGCAAGCTTGGCATCCTTTCCATGACGATACTGCTGTATTCATGCCCGACTAGCGTGGCCAATATTTTCCTTTTCTTTTGCCTCCAGCTGGAATTGCGTCCTGGTCTCTGACAGCACACACACGCCTGCAGTAACACCGATCCAAGGGCGTGTAGAACCTCATTGGCGCAGCCCGTCACCGAAGGGGAGTCGTCGATTCATGGGCTTCGGAAGAAGGACAAAAAGAAAAGAGAAATAGGCTGGGGCTCACTGCCTAATCAGGCCCCTCCACCAGTACCCCCCTCCCTTTGCTGTACAGCCTCGCAACCTTTCCTTTTTTCTTTTTCTTTTTTTTCTTCCTGCACGGCTGCGGGTGCCAATAGAGCGAGGCCAGCGCATGCGATGAATTGTCAGGAGCTCCAGGAGGAGCTGACGGTCCAGGAGGTGATTCTGGACTCGCTGCAGGGCGAGACTTTTGAGGGTGTGGAACAGGACCGCGAGGAGGCTCAGGCGGAGATTTCGAGGCTTAAGAGGGCGTTGAAGGCGCTTCGCAAAGCTAAAAAGGACGAGCAAGGTACGCAGAAAGAAAAAAAAAAAAAAAAAAAAAAAAAAGCCATTGCCTTTTACCTTGCCTTTGCGTTTGCCTTTTATCTTGCTCACAATGGCTCATTGGTTTGGAGGTACTGATATGATGCTCTTAGATGGCCGGCGGGTAACACCGCAGCGGGGCATGGGCTCAGATGTTCCAGCTACGCCAGGTAAGCAATTGCGTTTTCGATTTTCTCTCTGATACCTCTCGATGCTTTCGTCCAATTGCTTGGAGTCATCCATCAGCTGTCGTCTGATATCACTGTTTGGTGACTTGGGCGTCGCCCCCTCTCCAGCCCCCTCTCGCTTTCTCTCTCTTTTTGCATCGCCAATATGAAAAGAAACCTGTGCTGCAAAGAGTAGAAAAAGCCAAGAAGAAATTCAAATCCACAAGTTCCCGGTTTCACAAACTCTCCTTTTCGCTTCTGGTCTGTGCATTTGATACATATTCTTCTTCCTCCCCTCCCTTGCATCGTAAAATTTCCCTCCCCTCCCGCTGCCTTGCATTCACGCCACCCCGCTGGCTCATCCTATCAAGAGGTGAAAGTTCTCTCTCTTTTCACCAGAGCCTCAGTTACTCCTGTGTCGGCAAAGGTCTCAGTCACTCGGAGCTTGCGTGTTTCAGCAAACGCTCCTTGGGCCTGCTCTTTGTGCGACGTGAAAGGTGCCCAATTGGCTGCCTATTCCCGCCTCTTTTCCCAAACACATCTTCTGATTTCGCTCCATCAAGAAGTATTCTTGACTTCCTCTGCCTGGGAACGACTCACCTCTTTGATGCTAATCTTTCTCTGCTATCAAACAAGGCAACAACCGCGGAACACCGGCTACTGCTGGCCCCTCGAGGTCGCACTACAGCCCAGCCGTCATGGAGACTCCCCACCGACATTTGACCGCTGCGGATGGAGTGAGTCCAGCCTCGCTGTCGCTGAGGAATCGAAAGCGGGACTTTGAGTCAACCCATTTGGATGCTGGTCGTGAGTCGAGTAAGTCTCGGCGGACGACTCCAGTTCCATTTGGCGGCCGGTCAAGAGCTATTGTTCCCTCCCTATCAGACGAAGAGGTCGAGATTATAGACCTTACTGGGTATGTGAACTCTGCAAATCCTTTTTGCGCTCTTTCGTCATGTTCAAGTATCTCCAAACTGACCGGCTTTGTAGCGCTGATGTGGAATCCGATGCGACGTTCGTTGCAGAGCAGATCCGACAAGCGCAGAGACACGAGCAGGAAAAAGCAGATAGAGAGATGGCCATCCTCCTGTCAAGCCAAGATTCGCAACCTTCGTCCCATCATGCATCTGGGCTGCCTAGAAGCTCTGATTCCCAACATCCTTCAGCTTTTGACCGCATAATGGCCACACAGCGCTCTAATGCGCCTGGGGCTCCCTTAGATATCTTCTCTGGCGATACTTCAAGACCTCCAGATCCTCGAATCGGGTCCAATGGATCCCAGTCAACACCATGGAACTCGACTGGGGCTGGATCCTCCCCAGCCTCGAGTCTTGATGACCCGTTCAACCTTTTGTCAGGCTTCATAGACCCACAGCAACTACAAATTGACTATCCCATTGGCACTCCTAATGCAAACTTTATGCCTGGATCATTGACACCTACGACTCAACCTTTTACTCAACCTTTTGCGGGCGCACCTTCTCATAGAAACGGCCAGATGCAGCATAGACCAAATGGACAAATGCCAGGAACATTTCCTGGCATGGGCGGAGCACCGCCCCTTGCAAGCAATGCTAACCAGACGCCGTTATCAAATATTATTAATAGAACGAGCAATTTTGATTTTATCAACGGACTGGACGACAATGGGAACCCGCTCCCAGGCCGTGTGATGGACTATATCAACGAATCGTTGTATGATCCTAAAGTTACGGATCAGGAGTTGGATGATTTATTGAAGAATATCCGCCCGGACATGGAGATTCCAGAAGGCAATCGTGATGGAACGCCAGAGGGCCTTAAGAATACCCTCTACCCTCACCAAATAGTCGCGCTGACATGGATGAAGAAGATGGAGGTGGGAACCAATAAGGGTGGCATTCTGGCTGATGACATGGGCCTTGGCAAGACCATATCAACCTTGGCTCTTATGCTTTCCCGCCCGGCAAATTCCCGTCCCAAGGTGAGTCTCAATAAGGTTCTGCCACGCATGGCATCTTACGGCGGTTTTGTGCTAACAAAGTCTTTTTGGTAGACTAACTTGATTATTGGCCCGCTGGCCTTGATTAGACAATGGGAAGAAGAAATATACAAAAAAACGAGACCATCACATCGACTGTCCGTGTTTGTATATCATAACAGAAAGGCGACGACTGATGAACTCCTCAAGTACGACGTTGTATTGACAACGTATGGTACAATAGCTCAAGAGTTGAAGCGGCTTGACAAATTCATAGAAGACAACTCGGGCCGTAACATTGATTTCAACGATCGAGCTATTGCGACCAAGTTTCCCCTCTTGAATCCGAGCAAGTCTGTCTTCTACCGAGTTATTCTCGACGAAGCGCAGTGTATCAAAAACCAGCATACCAAGACCGCCAAGGCTTGCCATAAATTAAGAGCGACGCATCGATGGTGCCTCACTGGAACTCCTATGATGAACGGGGTTGGTGAGCTCTTTTCGTTGTGCTGCTTCCTTCGCATAAAGCCGTACTGCGTGTGGGAACAATTTCGCCAGGTAAATCGTCTTATTCCTCTCTACCCTACGCTGTATACTCCGAGTCATCGAGCTAACTATTGGCAGAGCTTTGGTGTGCTCTTTGGGAAAAATGGCGATCCAAAAAGTGTTGCCATGAGTAGGCTTCGTGCTCTCCTCAAAGCCATTATGCTTCGTCGTAAAAAGGACTCCAAATTAGATGGAAAGCCTATTCTCCGGCTGCCACATAAGCACGAAGAAGTCTTGTATGCCGAATTATCCAAAGATGAGCGCGATTTCTACAATCAACTAGAGAAGAAATCGCAGGTACAATTTAGCAAATATCTACGCGATGGTAGCGTGGGCAAGAACTACTCGAGCATCCTCGTTCTGTTGCTTCGACTACGACAGGCATGCTGCCATCCCCATCTCAACCTTGATGTGGATGACACTGCACCAATCTCTAGTGAAGATATGCTTCAGCTAGTCAAGAATCTGGACGCCAATATTGTGGCAAGGATCAAAGAGGCTGATGCGTTTGAGTGTCCCATATGTTATGATGCTGTTCAGTCTCCCATGTTTTATATCCCTTGCGGGCATGATTCTTGTCAACAGTGTCTGACTCAGCTGGCCGACAGCGCAGCTGTGGCGAATCTCCAAGAGGGCAATGAGAGTGACAAGGCTAAGTGCCCTGTTTGCCGTGGACTTTTCGATCCTAGAAAATGTTTCACCTATGATGCATTTCAAAAAGTGCACATGCCTGAATGCGTCGAACCGTCGGCTGCTGAAGAAGACGAGGCTGATAGCTCAGACGATGAAGAGGGTGACTCTGATGACGAGTTTGATGACGAATTCGATGACGAGGTGGATCGTTATGGAGACCTGAAAGGCTTTATTGTACACGATGGGCGCGAAGATGATATCGAGTCGGAAGTTAAAAAGGAAAATAAGAAGAAGAGGAAAGGCAAGAAAAAGCAAACCGAAATCAAGCCCTCTATGCTAAAGACTCTTCGTCACGAGGCATCCAAGAACAAACTGGCGTTCAAGAGGTACATGAGCTACTTGCGGAAGACTTGGCTGCCTGCCGCTAAAGTATCGGAGTGTATGAATCTCTTGAAAGAAATTTCCGAAACCGGAGAAAAGACGATTGTGTTTTCTCAGTGGACTCTTTTGCTGGATTTACTAGAGGTGGCTATGTGGCACGACAATTATCCAGGCAAACTGAGGCGATATGATGGAAGCATGAGCTCAGAGCAGCGATTTGACGCCGCAAAGGACTTTCGTGATAAGAATGACGTCAAGGTCATGCTGGTATCTCTTCGCGCGGGAAATGCTGGCCTCAATCTCACTGCCGCTTCTCGCGTTGTGATCATGGACCCCTTTTGGAATCCATACATTGAGATGCAGGCTGTTGATCGCGCTTACCGCATCGGCCAAAAGAAGGAGGTGAAGGTATACCGCATTCTAACACGCGAGACTGTGGAAGATCGAATCGTCGAGCTCCAGAATCGAAAGAAGGAGATGGTGGAGGCAGCCCTGGATGAGGCTGAAAGCATGAAGATTGGACGTCTTAATGTGAACGAACTAAAGTTTCTTTTCAACAGCCGCTAGAGTGCCATCAACGTGCATTGGCGAACTCTACACCAAGGTTCTTTTTCTTTTGTTTTTCCTTATCTCTTGTTTTTAACTCTTCTCCCTTCGCGAACAATCGAGAAGTTTGAGAAGTAATTCGCTGTTCAGGATGATTGAGATGTTTTATACTTTGCGATATTTCGCGCTGGTTTGCGCTGGTTCTATGGCAGGATGGTCTTTATAACACCCCCCCCCCCCCCCCCCCCCCTTTGAAAATGTCTTTAGGGTCTAAGATACTGCTTTGTCAGTAAAGGAGGGGTCTAGGAATGTATAGGGCTGCGAGGGTCAAGAGCAGTTAACACTTTATATGTTTTGATGAAAAGAATGAAATTGATGATCGATACAACGATAGTTTATGCAGTAGCCGAGAGAGTCTCTCCAGTGGCAATACTAGATATTTGTTATAGGTACTAAATGCGAAATTTGCACAATGTGGTAAAATATGGCCTTGAACTTGATGAATCCTCAAATTGATTGATGAATCTCCTCAACTTGCTAGGAGCGAAAGTCCTCTATTCCTCTTCTATATATGATGCTTATAGTAAGCTATCTGAGTGCCAACCGCTATTTGAAAAACAACGCATTATTAAATATATCCATTTGTATCTTTGTCTCTGTTCGTTGACCTTCTTATCTACACCCAGCTCGCAAGTCTCTCTCTCTAGGATGGAACTTGTTCCACAATGAGTGTCTTGATGACCTGCTCTACCGACGTCGTCTCGCTAGGCCCATTCACCGACCATTTCCACGTTTTCGCTTCTTCTTCGCTCTGGGCCGCATTGTTGGCAGAGAGAAGGAGCTGTTCGGCGTCACCCGCGCGCTCGAGGGCAAAGTCGATATCAAAAGTCTTCTTGTCAGCGCCCTGGATAGAAGTGCTGTGAACGCTTTCCACAACAGTGGCGGTGGCGTTATCATCGTCGCCTGTTGAAGGAGGAGGGGAGGGGAGCATCTTGACAAAGTGGTTTGTGAGGACGCGGGCAATGGCGGTGCGGAGGTAGTCGCTCAGGGCTTGGACGCTGGGATATCCCTCTGACCAGGGGGGGCACAGGGCCGGGAGAGGGGATGAAGGGGGCAGGAGGATGTAGTAGTAGGTTGCCGTGACGGGGAAGCTGAATGAGCGGCCGCGGATGGTGAGGGATACGTCGGGGAGAATGGTGAGCTCGATGGTGAAATCTTGCGTTTGTAGGAGATTGCGGACCAAGGTGTGTGATGCGGATAGCTGGTTTGGTCCGCGCGAGCTAGGGTCGGAGGCCGTTGTTTGCGTAGTGCGTAGGATGAATGAGGATTGAATGCCAGCCTTTTGGAGGGTTTTTATTAATAAGCCCATGTTTTGCATAGATTCCTCAACGTTCTTGAGGTACATGGTGCGCGCAAGGACAGGGCGGAGGAGGGCGTAGGATTGCTGGCGAGTGGAGCGGGAGATGTGAGGGGGGATAGGGCGTATCCTCATGAGCTCGTTGTATCGATGTGCGTAACTGAGAAGGATATGCAGAGCCATGGAGATCTTTTCTGCCAGGCCATTTTCTGGCATGTCCTGTTCAGGCGAGGGACATGATTCCAAAGGCAGCAGTTCTAAAGTGATTTTTGTTGTTTCGTCGATTTGGCAGGCCAGCTTCCTGCCCTCGGGCTTTACGTCGTAGGCCGCTAATGAACGCGACTCTTTGGTGAGCTCATGCCACAGCTCTTGCGAGAAGATGGTGTTGCGTGCTTCTAGCACTCGGGCTTCGAGCGATTCGTCGTCCGAGGACGGCCGCGTGGTGGAGCGCCCAATGACCTTTCCATCTTTTTCGTATGTTACGACGAGGGCTTCAGAAACACCGCCCAGTCGGCCAAAGTCGAGATCTGCAGAGCCATCGTCGCCACGCCGCATTGGCGCCAAACCATTGTTTTTGAACTCGGCGGCAGCTGGGAAAGCAGGTTAGCATCTTTTGCGTGGGCACACGACTTACGCCTAAACGTACCCTCTGAAAACCCAAATCTGACACCTAGAGTATGTCTCTCCTGCGGGACTCTGCTTATGGACCAGCCGGCCTTCTTGACTCCGACAATATCTTCCCAGTATTTACTCTCAGAGTTGATCTCTTTTTCTAGAAACGAAGCAGCCTCTTCTGCAGAATCTCTGGTCTTGTTGATTTCTAAAAGGGTCCACCCCATGGCGACCGCTTCTTTGTCCTTTGTTTTAGCAGGTGTGACGTTCGAATCGTTGAGCTTGTCCGCGCCCAAGGTGCCAATGCCGACCATGTCGCGGAGTTGTTGTGATAGCGTCAAGCCTGCTTGTGTTGGGTTCTGCTTGGAGAGGAGGAGAGACATGGAATCGAGGGTCAACAGAGCGGCGTTACCGGCTATACTGCAGTCATGGCGCGTCAGAATAGTGGTCTCAAGGGTTGATGGCCGCAAATCATGTAAGAACATTCATACTCGATATTCTTCAAGACTTCCATCCGCGCGACGCCGGGATCCTTCTCCGCTACGTCGGCCTCCCTAGCGGCCTCGGACGCTTCTTCATCTTGATCATCAGCCGCATCCGGATCCTCGCTGTTCCTGAGCTCTTCGCGGAGCTTGTCCTCAGTTATGGAGCGGAAGCCCCCAGGCTGAGCATTGACTCGAGCAATGAACTCGGCGAGATTCTTGGGCTTTTGGTCGGCGACAGGGAAGGGCCGTAGTGAAAGCGGCGGACCGCCTTCTGACGACATGACGATTTTCAATTCGTAGATTTTTGAGGCTGGCGGTATTGGCAGCCTCATCGAGGTCGTGCAGTTTCGATGGCCAATCGCGACGCTGTTTGTAGATGACCAGTAGCTTCCACTCGGCAAGGCTGTGAAGCTCCAGCGAAGACTGGCCAAATGTGGAGAGGTTGAGCTTCAAGTCGTCTCTGATTCGCTGTCTGCTACCATGTACCGCTGCTGGTTGTTTGCGCGTGTAGATACAATCCACTCACAGCCTCATGACGTACTAACCCAAACTGCACTAGCTGCTAGCGCTCTTTAACTTTCGCAAAGCTCCGAAGCTGAGGCCCTAATGGCATTTCTACAGGGGCCTCTAGCGCTGTAACCGCCGACTGCCGGAGGTCCGTGGAGTGGGATGCCTCGCCGGTGTCGAAGGATGTCCCTTGAACCTGTGCTTCACACCGACTCCCAAATTCCCGCATTGCCATTACGTGGTGCTTGTAGTCAGTGATCAATTGCTTGAGCGGGATTGATTCGCGTTAATCATGTGCGTGTGTCGCGCCACTGTAGATATGGCGCCAGGCATCAGATGGAGGGGCCCGGTTTATAGTGTACACTTGGGCCTGTACCTTGCTGGTGCTTGGACCTATTACGTAGGAGGGGTTACCAGCCGTAGATGACGGAATGGACGAATTATCTTCTTGTCAGAGATAGCCACGTTCTGGCGTCCAAATGCGGATGATGATTAGGTTCAGCTTAGAGTTTCTGTAGCAGCGCTTCATGATTTCTTCAACGAGCCCTTCTCCCTCCTTCACGTCTTCGTCGAGTAGCTCTGAGTCTGCGCTGGGATAACATCACAGAGGACAAGAAAAAAAAACTTACAGAGCCCCGCCAACTGATAGCATCACATTAAGGGCCGATAAGAGCTTCTCGTCGCCAATTCCCCTCATGCCACTCTGAACTACACCAACATCCCATAATCCTGTATATCTTACCCGCCACTTCAATATTGTTTATTCTTGGGCTCACGGGCGACGGGCCCCTTTAAATGCCTCTCCAGCATTACCTAGAATTCTTTCCAGGCCCCATTGACATCCTATTAACCTTTCGCCGCTTCTTTCGACGCATCTGGCAGGCCCTCTTTCGCGGCATCGGATACTCCACGACGGCCTCGTTTGCGAATCTACCATCCACGATGACTGTCAAGAAGAAGATTGCCGTCATGACCTCGGGAGGCGACTCCCCGGGCATGAACGCCGTTGTTCGCGCCGTCGTCCGCATGACCATCCATATGGGCTGTGACGCCTTTTGTGTCTACGAGGGATACGAGGGTCTGGTGCAGGGCGGCGACCTCATCAAGAAGATGGGATGGGACGACGTCAGAGGCTTCTTGTCCGAGGGCGGCACTCTGATTGGCACTGCTCGATGCATGGCCTTTTACGAACGACCGGGCCGACTGACGGCAGCCAAGAACATGGTGCTCAACGGCATCGATGCCCTGATTATCTGCGGAGGTGACGGCTCTCTTACCGGTGCTGACAAGTTCCGGGCTGAGTGGCCGTCTCTGATTGAGGAGCTCGTTTCCAACAACGAGTTGACGGTCGATCAGGTTGCGCCGTACAGGCACCTGAACATTGTCGGTCTCGTCGGATCCATTGACAACGACTTGTCCGGCACGGACGCGACAATTGGCTGCTACTCGGCCCTCTCCCGTATCTGCGAAATGGTCGACTACATCGAGGCGACAGCTTCTTCGCACTCTCGTGCTTTCGTTATTGAGGTCATGGGACGACACTGCGGATGGCTGGCTCTGCTGGCAGGAGTTGCGACGGGAGCAGACTTTGTCTTTATTCCTGAGCGGCCGCGAGATCACGATTGGAGAGAGGACATGAAACTCGTGGTTCAACGTGTGAGTTTTGATAAATGCTATTCTTCGAACCTATGCACGACTAACTTATTGCTTTTTTTTTTTCTTCTTCTAAATAGCACCGCAAGATGGGAAAGAGAAAAACCATCGTCATCGTCGCAGAGGGCGCCCGCGATAAAAATGGCACCAAGATCTCTCCGACTGAAATCAAAGATCTGCTGGCAGACACCAGCGAGGGCGGCCTCGGTCTCGATACCCGAATCACCACCCTGGGACATGTTCAGCGAGGAGGCACAGCCGTGGCCTACGATCGCATGCTTGCCACACTCCAAGGCGTTGAGGCCGTAAAGGCTGTGCTGGAAGCAACCCCCGAGACGGAAACCTGCTTCATTGCTATCAACGAGAACAAGATTGTGCGAAAGCCGCTCATGCAGGCCGTCAAGGAGACGAAGGAAGTTGCCGTTGCTGTTGACGCCAAAGATTTCGACAAGGCCATGGGTCTACGAGACACTGAATTCTCCGATCAATACAAGTCCTACCTGACAACCACAAACGTTCTGATTGACGACCACAAGCTACCCGAGAAGAACGTTAGTCTTTTTACCCCATCACTTGAAGATTGTATTGATTACTGATATTCTCCCCAGCGAATGAAGATTGGATTCATCAACGTTGGCGCTCCTGCTGGCGGTATGAATGCCGCTGTGCGCGCAGCTGTTGCATACTGCATCTCCCGTGGACACGAGCCCCTTGCTATTCACAATGGGTTCGCCGGGTTCGCTCGTCATCACGGCGATTCGCCTCTCGGAGCTGTCCGACCATTCGACTGGCTCGAGGTCGATGGCTGGGCCAGCAAAGGAGGGTCTGAGATTGGTACCAACCGTGAACTCCCTTCAGAGTCCGGCATGGAACTGATTGCCAATCTCATTGAGGAGTATCAATTTGATGCTCTCTTCATTGTCGGTGGTTTCGAAGCATTCCACGCCGTCTCAGAGCTGCGCAAGGCCAGGGATCAGTACCCATCGCTCTGCATCCCTCTCTGCCTCTTGCCGGCAACCATCTCCAACAACGTTCCCGGCACCGAGTACTCACTGGGATCAGACACTTGCCTCAATGAGCTCGTCAACTACTGCGACAAGATTAAGCAGTCCGCTTCAGCTACCCGGCGCCGTGTCTTTGTTATTGAGACCCAGGGTGGGCGTTCCGGCTACGTTGCTACACTGGGAGGCCTCAGCGTGGGAGCCTCTGCCGTCTACATCCCCGAAGAGGGAATCAGCCTCGAGATGCTCAACGCAGACGTCAAGCACCTCAAGGAGGTTTTCAACCAGGACAAGGGCCAGTCTCGTGCGGGCCGCCTTATTCTTATCAACGAGAAGGCCAGCAAAGTCTACGATGCGAAGCTCATTGCTAGCATTATCCGCGAGGAGGCTCACGACCGCTTTGAAAGCCGAGAGAGCGTTCCCGGACACGTGCAGCAAGGTGGTGTCCCCTCGCCCATGGATCGATGCCGTGCTGTCCGTTTGGCCATCAAGTGTATCGAGCACCTGGAGGACTTTGGCCGCAATGCGCATAACCGCGTGAAGAAGGATCCCAACAGCACAAGCGTGATTGGCATCCAGGGCTCCGAGGTCGTCTTCACACCGATTGTCGAGCTTGAGGAGAAGGACACAGACTGGCCCAACAGAAGACCCAAGGCTGCCCACTGGCTGGACATGCGCGAGGTGGTGGACATTCTGGGCGGAAGACCACCCTATCCCAAGCCGGAGAGGGGCTTAACAGGACTCGTTGCGAAGGATATGAAGCGTGGAATTTACTCAGGTGGGGACTAATTGGGTGCTATGATGGGGTTCTAGTTTCTTTCTTTTCTGGGCTAATGAAAATGAAAAAACAAACAATGAGTATGAAAATTACATGGCTATCAGTTATCATCAATAGTGTAACAAAAGGAACTGCAAGAAGAAAAAAAGATAGAGCCGAAAAAAAAAAACATTATTATCACGATAGTTGTCCCAAGATGGCTGTGTCTCCAGCTGAGCTCCGCAACAGAGCCGCAGCATCTGCAAGGCCACCAACGCAACGGGATCCCCATCGGCCATGACCGCTAGGGAAATATCTGAGCAAATGGGATATCGCCGAGAGCCTTTTTAGATGCCGCTTTGGATTATGACCTGCAGTAGAGGGAGCTTGTGCTTGTAGATTGTCGATGTGCTCCGTTAAGGCATGAAGCCGGCGCTGGAGCCCGAGACGTTCCTTGCAGCACATGGGCAGTGCAGTGCTAGCTGGCCTCTACAGAGAAGAGCGAGAGAGAGAGTCGATGGCGGAGCTAGTCTGTGCATGTGGCTACGCATGGCCCCGGTTCTGGTTCTTTGGACCTGCGTTGCGGGCGATGAGCAGTCATTAGCGGTTGTGGACTCGGTAGAAATGCATCTGTCGCATCTGGGACCTGTACGTAGCGTTTAATCTATCGCAAGGCACTTGGACGTTTTTCATCGCTGTTCATATCGCCAATAGACATCTACAAGCACGCAAAGACTCCCATGAATCATGCTCTTCATGTCGCCGAGGGCGATGCCACCACACGCCCACACCCCTCTTCCATTCTCGTGGCCAGCCGCCGGTAGTAGCGAGTTTTTTTTGGGGGTCACGATGCCAGGGTTTTAGTGACGCATATGACGGGGGTGTCGACCTCGTCTTGGCTCTGCTTAGTTCCAGACCTGGCTGCTGATGCGGGAGAGAGGCTGTGACGCCATGACCTGGCGGTACTGCTGCTGCTACGCTCCGTACTGCTACTGCTACACTCTCAGAGTCAGAGGGAAGAGAGAGGCGAGATGGATGGACGCCTCGTCAGGCTTGTTGCTGTGGTGTGGTTCGCGAGGCATGTCACCGGATAGAGTGCCACTGCGAACGGATTACTCGTAATAATATGGAGCTTGGCCTGTGAAAACGAGTAATATCTTGCCAGACTCGTATGGTCTTTACATCTCTTCGAGAAGGCCATGGAACGGCAAGGAATACTATGTATTGGCATCAACAAGAGGGGAGGGGTCCCGGCTCAAACCAGGGGCCGCTCCCTCGATTTCACTATGCCATCATCATGTTGTATCCCCCTCCCCTCGTTGGGCTGCTAGCGAGTAACAGTACCCGAAAGACCAAAAAGAAAAAAAAAAAAATCAATTAACGAGGGAGCAGCACAGCGTAAATTAAGAAAAGGACGCAGCATCGGTAGCCAAAAAAGATGCGCAATCTAGCCCGCTGCACTATTGCGTCAGGGATTCAAAGGAACTGTCTTTGGCGCCCCCTCCATGCTAGGCGCTAGGGTGGGGGCTTTGGCTGTAGTACCTAGTAGCAGCACTGAGACAAATTGGGCTGGAATCGAGGTGGGTGGGTGGATGGGGAAAGCTTCACAGCCCACCGCCGGGAGGGAGCTAAGCCGGGGTGGTTGATGCAGACGGTACTCGTACAGTGGAAAAGCAGAAGCACAAAGAAAGAGGAAGAAGAGAGACAGAATATAGAGGTCAAGCGTAGAAATAGATGGTGGTGTTCGTGCAGATGGCTGCGCCCTTCTCAGGCGAGGCCCGGGTGGGCGAGGCTTTCGGAAAGGTTGAGAACGAGACGGAAAATGGCGTTTGCAAAAGCAGGCTGGAGGCGGGGGCCAAGCATGGACCGAGCCGCTGCTACGGCGCTCAGAAGCACGCGGGCTGGGCTGTGTGGCTGTTAGTCTGATACCCGTTGAGAGCACTAACAGCCATTATTAGCGAGGCTGGGAACCGTCTCTGTGCTGCTTCTGCTGCTGCGTTTTACGTATTGCATTAACAACTGCAACTCTGGTGATTATCAGCACCTTGGTAGCTTGTCTCACACGCAGGTGCCCAAGCCGTTCTTTGACAGCGTCGTCATGGAGCCTGTGGTTTCGAGGCACCGTCAAAGGCAAACGAATCTACCAACTACTACTTCCATACATGTGCCCCGTGAATACCCTGTGCATGCTGCAGTCCCATGTACCCAGCACCTTGTCCTGATCGAGAGGCCCTGATGAATGCAGCCGGTTCTTGGTCCCCGCTTGGGCTCCAAAATGGACCGAACAAAGAGTCAGAGTATGTTAGTAGACTGGTGTTTCAGCATCCATCCAAGCGCCCCCCCAAAAAAAACAAGACAAGACGAGCAGAAGCGTCCAGAGAGAGGGAAAATAAAAAACAAAGCCAGAGAAACTTGGTCTTTGAGCCCCCCAACCCGCTCTCGGTATCGCCTGGTGGCGCATTGCATTTTTTCCCTGGGATGGCCCCTGGTTTCTTTTTTTGGGCTCTTATGCATCTGATTTGACAGAGACATCAGGTCAGGTTCTAGCACTAGCACCAGCAACTTCTGATCGCCTGAGCCCAGTTCCAGCGGGATGACGTTTGGCCAGCCCCCTGTCGCCAGCTGATACTGCCTTGCTGCCTCTAATAAGTCATCACTGCCCCTCTGGCCGTTGGCGCCCGCCTGGAGCTGCCGCCAGTGACCGGGGGCTTACCAGTCGACAATCGTCGGAATCAGCGTCTGGGCTCTTTTTATTAGTCGTCTCCCCCGCCTCCTCTGCTCGCTCTGCTGTCCGACTCTGCACACTGCATTCTGTCTAGCTGCGGCGCTGTAATCCGTGCTGCGCACTTTGTTCAAACCTCTTCCCGCTTCCGACTTTGGACGCCTCTCGCTTGCCGCGTGCGCCTGTATTCTCTTTGTTTTCTTGTTTCTTGGGGGAGTAAAGAGAACGGTGAGTGAGTGTCCTTCGGCGCTCTGCCCGCGCCCTCGTCCTTTGAGCAACGTCACAAGGGAGGCCATTTCGTCTCAGCCGCATGACGTTCCCACCTGGACCCCGCTTCGACTCCTCCCGCTTATACTGATTGATAAAGCAAAGTCACCGCAGAAGACGCTTGTCCGGCTTTTTGTTACTCAGACACACTTTCACACAAAGAGGAGCGCTGAGCTTTCCTCTTGAGACTTAAGACTTGAGCCCCGCGGCACACGAGACCGATCAGCCAAAGGAGATTAAGAAAAAAGAACACAAGGCACAAACAAGACATGGCCTACCGAGAACGGGACGACTATCGTCGGTCCGCCGTCGAGTTTGACGACATCCGCGCTCGCACCGTTACCCGCAGCCCCGCGCCGCCCAGAGCTCGCCGCGGGGAGTTTGACGAGATTGACGTGCGCTTCCGCGAGCGAGATGGCGAGCTGCCGGATTTCCTGAGGGGAGCTCGAAGGCCCGAGGCTGGCCCAATGGTGCTGCGCCCGCGCGAGGATCCCTACGAGCAGCGCCAGCCGCGCGAGCCCGCCTTCCGCGAGGAGCGTCTTGTGCGCCGCGCCCAGAGCGTGGCGCCGCCCGAGGAAGAGATTGACGTCCGCACCCGATTTGTTGAGAAGATTCGCAGCCCCTCGGTTGCTCCCCGGCGCAGGTCTCCCTCGCCAGACAGGAACGTCCGATATGTCCAGCCGAACGACACCTCTGAGCACATCCGCATCATTGAGAGGGAGCGTGAGCGTGAGCGAGTGCCCTCTCCGTCGCCCTCACCGCCGCCAGCTCCTCCCGTGGTTCGCGGCCCCGTGATTGAGCGTGAGGTTATTACGCACTACACAGACATTGACCATGGTGAGTTTTTTTTTTTCCTCTCTTTGCTACAGGAAATTCGGTTGTTTCGAAGTTGTTGTCAAATAGAGTTCGATGCTAACCAATCGTTAGGCATGATTCAAGCCAGGCAGCCATCCCCGCCTCCAGCGGCCCGCGCCAGGTCCCGCCCGAGAGAGCGCGAGACGCGCGAGACTGACATTGACATTGACATTTCTCGGTCCAAGGGCCGCACCACTGGTGTCGAGGTTGACATTCACCGATCGGCCAGCCGCACCCGCTCCAAGAGCCGTGAGAGGCGCTCCAGCCGCTTTTATGATGACGACATTGTCGTCCGCCGCGACCTCCAGATTGATGAGAGCAGAAGCCGCCGGAGAGCTCACTCGGCTGCCGCGCGCCCTGTCGAGGATGACGAGTCTGAGTACATTACGTCCAAGGTCGATGGCCGTGGACGCATGGGCGAGGCTTGGGGAGGCGCTACCAAGGACTGGGCCATTGTGGATGTGCCGCCCGGAACTGAGCGGATTCGCATGGACGGTGTTGGCGGCGCCACCACCGATACCACTTGGTCCAAGTACAGCGGCGTGAGGAGGACCAAGTTCATCCCGGAGCGAGAGAGGGAGTTTAGAGACGATCTGTCCAACAGGGCGCCCTCGCCGCCTCCTGCTCTCGGCCGCGAGCGTGTCAGCGTGTCCGTCCTCGACCGCGACCGTGAGATTGACATTGGAGTTGACAGGAGACAGCCCAAGGATATGTGGACTGAGATCACCAAGGACTTGGTCATCCGAGAGGCCATCGAGGAGCTTGGCTATGAATATGAGGAGACTGACATGTTCTTCTACGTCATGGACTACCTGAAATATGTAAGTCTTGCAGATGCCTCGCCATTGATAACTCTGAGTGAAACAAATTTACTAACGTGAATTGTCTTTGCAGGATGATGTTCTGAAATTGACTGAGCTATCTGATGATATCCGACGATCCAGGCGACAGCGCCAGCGCGACAGCATCCGAATTGAGCGAGACTACTATGATGACATTGACCGAAGGGCCTATGACAGACGCCCAGCCCCATCAGCCCCTCGGCGAGATGAGCGCGAGCGCGTCAGGGAGACGGAGGTTATTTACGACCGTGTTCCCTCCGCTCGCTATCGCTAAATGACATGGTGTTCCGTCACTTAATTAAAATATCAAATATCTCAGCTGAATCTACAACAACTTGGGGAGAGGATGAGAGAAGTTGATCAAGTTTGCATGTCGGAGAGCGAGTTATCATGATGCATCATCTTTTGAGTGTTTTGGATCCGGGGCTCTGTTACTTGTCAGAAAGGAAATGAAGCTTGCTCAAAAGAGGAGGAGAATGTAAAGCGAGGAAGATATAAACAGGGTCAGCTGAGCGGTCGAGCAACGACGACGGAAAGGCGGGCGAGAAGTTGGATGGATCATCTTTTTTTTTTCTCTGATTCCACTTTTTGATTTCCCTCATGTCTAACGATCGATGAATGTTTGATGACGACTTGGGAGTTTTACATTGACGATTTGTTTTGTTTTATTATTCTTTCTATTTTTTTCTTCTCACATGTAATGAATAACGAAAAGGCAAATAAATAAAAAATACTCCATAAAATATTCTTTATGTTGTTGATTTTGGCGTGATCATGTGAGTCAGATCCTGGCTCCTCACCCAAGGTGCTAATAGGACATGTGAAGCTGGTAATCTGGAGGAGCGACTACAGTTGGATAGTGGCCAATACGGCGATTGTTACTACATCGGGAGATACGATTGATTTTAAATTAAGCAATAAACAAACTATCAGATCATCATTCGACATTCTATTTGGCTCTACAAGGCCGTTCCCCCACGCTGCGTGATTCGGCTTCCAGCACCTCATCCGGAGAAATCAGTGCAGCGAGGCCTTCTTCGTCCCTGTTTTCCCGCACGGGCTACTGTGGGGAGTTCCCGTAGCTGACGCAGAAAACCCGCATTGTGGATTTCAAGCCCAATTTGAGAGCGATGACGCTTGCGAGAAATAGACGGTTGAAAGACGGGCAGCCAACGATATCGGAGGCGATGGTAATCGACGCTGGATGGGTGCCTCTCCTCGTCCCCATGTACCGGAGTCAATTGATGAAGTCTCCGACTCTCATGGAATAGATGAGGATGGGATAAAGAACCTGTCAAAAAATTCTAGTGCTGTAAAATCCACGGCGATGATTGTTGGCTACTCCCTTTTGGCCGTTGGCGTGATGGTGGCGGATCACATACTGGAATAGCAAATGGCTTGCAGCGCTTGCATGCAGCCACTGTGCGTTTAATTGGGCATTGCCTGCAGTATACGTACTTCTCTGGCGTCGCAATCTCACAGGCGCGCCCATCGCGGGACAAGATGCTGCAGAGGCGGAGATGAGTCAGAAGGCCGGAGATGCCAAGCTGCGAAGTCTTGATTATATATTACTGTATTCTGTCTTTTTGCATCTGAATTGAAATCATCATCCCTTGATTCACTTGTGAAAAAGTACAATCCAGGTCTTTCCACGGGACTGCCAAGTGACAAAACCACTAATTCGGTCGCCGGCGTCGGGCTTGGAAAGTTTGGACCCCTCCATCAACCACTTTGCATTGCGGAAGCCCCGAAAGAAACTTGCGCTCAACCCCAGAATATTTGCCCCGCGATACCTTATTTTTTCTTTCCTTGCTCTGTTTTTCTGTATCCTTCTCTTCTATACACAGAGATCAATTTTCCGAAATAGCAGTCAAGATGCCCATGTGAGTCTGACCCTTTGCGCGCCAACTCTTCCTCCCCGCAATTAGGCTAACGATGACGTCCGTCGCAGGCTCAAGGAACCGTGGAAGAAATACAAGGCCTTCCAGCCGTTGAACCTGCCTGATCGCCAATGGCCTTCAAAAACCCTCGACAAGGCGCCTCGATGGCTGTCTACGGATCTGCGCGATGGCAACCAGAGTCTGGTCGACCCAATGGCAAGTCTGCACAATTCGCAAGGAGCGTCAAGGAGGAAAAAGAAAAAAAGAAAAGCTCCGATCTCGCTGTATTCATGGGCTAACTAAACAACTGTCGTACAGAGCGGCGATGAGAAGTGGCGCTACTTCAAGATGCTGGCCGACATTGGCTACAAGGAGATTGAGGTTTCCTTCCCTTCCGCCTCGCAGACCGATTTCGATTTCACACGCCGCCTGATCGAGACGCCCGGCACCGTTCCCGACGATGTCTGGCTGCAAGTCCTGTCGCCCTGTCGCGAGGACCTGATCAGGCGCACCGTCGAGTCCATGAAGGGCGCCAAGAAGGCCATTATTCACATCTACCTCGCCACCAGCGAGTGCTTCCGGAAAGTGGTTTTCAACTTCTCCCAGGAAGAGACTCTGGAGCTGGCCACGCGATGCGCGAAGCTGGTTCGATCTCTGACCAAGGACGACCCTTCCACGGCCGGCACCGAATGGGCCTTTGAGTTCAGTCCCGAGACCTTTTCTGATACCGAGCCCAACTTTGTCCTCCAGGTTTGTGAGGCTGTCAAGGCTGCCTGGGAGCCTTCAGTGGAAAACCCCATCATTTTCAACCTGCCCGCCACGGTTGAACTGGCGACTCCCAATGTATATGCCGACCAGATCGAGTACTTTTGCCGAAACATTTCGGAGCGCGAAAAGATTTGCGTTTCGCTCCATCCTCACAATGACAGAGGCACGGCCGTGGGCGCCGCAGAGTTGGCACAAATGGCTGGCGCAGACAGAGTCGAGGGCTGCCTGTTTGGCAATGGCGAGCGGACGGGCAATGTCGACCTGGTCACTCTGGGCCTCAACCTCTACACACAGGGCATCCACCCAAACATTGACTTTTCGGATCTCGGCAGCATCATCGATATGGTCGAGACGTGCAACAAGATCCCCGTACACCAGCGGGCTCCGTACGGTGGCTCCCTGGTCGTGTGTGCTTTCAGTGGCTCCCACCAGGACGCCATCAAGAAGGGCTTCGAGCTCCGGGAGCGCGAGAACAAGGCCTTCGACGACGAGTGGCAGATGCCCTACCTGCCGCTGGATCCTGCGGACATTGGACGCACATACGAGGCTGTCATCCGTGTCAACTCGCAGAGCGGCAAGGGAGGCGCTGCCTGGATCATCCTGCGTGGCCTGTCGCTGGATCTGCCACGCGGTCTGCAAGTTGCCTTTTCCAAGGTCGTCCAGAAGAGAGCCGACGAGCTTGGCCGAGAGCTGCTGCCCTCTGAAGTCACAGAACTCTTTGAGCAGACCTACTTCCTCAGCAACAACCCGCGCTTCAGCATCGTCGACTACAACATCTCCACTGACAGATCCAGATCGCCGGCACCCGTGGCACCCGGCAAGACACCCGTCACAAAGGATTTCATGCGTGTGTTTAACGGTGTGATTTCCGTCGACGGAAGGGAGTTTAAGCTCGAGGGTCGTGGTAACGGTCCTATTTCCAGTTTGGCCAACGCCCTGAGAGGCGTCGGCGTCAACTTGGATGTCCAGGACTACAAGGAGCACGCTATCGGTAGGGGTCGGGACGTCAAGGCTGCTACGTACATAGAATGTACGGCGGCTGGAAGCAACATGAAGGTGTGGGGAGTGGGTATTCACGAAGATGTGGTACAGAGTTCTCTGATTGCCCTCTTGAGCGCGGCTAGTAACGTGAGTTATTTTTCTTTCTTCTACCTGTTTTGAAGTTTTATGTGCTGATATATATGGTTTATAGTTCGCTTCCAGTCGGCCGGGAAGCCCCTTTGTTGCCAAGCCCGTGAGCGTGGATGGCCATGTTGCTGAGCTGAATCTGAATGGAAGTCCTAGTAAGGTGAACGGATCTTCCTAAGTTGATACCTATTGGATTGGACGAGATGGGGGGGAAAAAAAGAGAAAGACGGAAGAAAGCAAGATATCGTGTGGATGATGGATGGAAGAGTAACAAGAATGACATGAGAAAAGAAGACTCACACGTTGCAAAAGAGCTATACCTTGAGGAAGATGGGAGTGCTGATTTGCATGAAAGGGAAAACAAAAAGGAGGGCCCTTTTGAGGACAGAAAAACTGCATCAGGGGATGTTGTTGAGTGAATTTGAAGTGTATACTACTCGTTTCGAGGAAACAAGGTGTTTGCTTTTATTGTATCAAGGGCAGAAAGCCTGCATCAGAGGATGTTGAGTAAATTTGAAGTGTATACTACTTGTTTCAAAGAAAGACGATACTCGCCTTATAATTCGATATAAATTGTTGGAATATCAATATGATACGCATTTGCCTGGACAAGAACATCACAATGGTTCAATATCCAGTATCGCAACTCATACACCATAGGTAGGCCAAGTCTTGATGCATCACTCTTTAAACAACCATTCTATAAGCTTGCCTTTTTAATCCCCCCCCCCCCCCCCCCCCCCCCCTTTTTTTTTTTTTATCTTGTTCTAATTGCGGTGCATGAACTTGACACCCATTTACCAGGTGCGCATCTGCGACTATGAGGCAAAAAATGCCATGTGGAAGAGTCGTTGCCGTGGAAGCTGTGGAGTCGGTATTTTAATTCTACGGAGTATACAACGCTGAGAATGCCCGGGCGGGGAATAATAGAAGCCTTTGGAAAGGTGGCTGTAAACGGATACTGTGCGAACTTGCAGAACGTCTGCGCAGCACATTCTTTGTTTTTGTTCGTGGTGCCTGTTCGCCAAGAGGGCTCTAGTCCAGTATTTGATAGCATCTCGTACTTGCATGTGAGGGGGAAAGGATGGAAGAGACCCTTGACACAAACATCCGGCGTGTGACGAAGCTGGGGGTGCAGAAAGGCGCTGCGCAATGATACGCATAATTCACGGTCTGCATGAAGACGCTTGAGAGGCCTGGCTGTGGTCGACCCCGCTTGGCTGGGCGAGCTCTTCCCCGACTCTTCCTTGTATACTGCAGAAGTTAGGGCCATAGCATGGAAGAGTGAGGCTCAAAAGCCTCCAATGCCCGTTCTAACATGTAGTATAGAGTAGGCAGGCACATGCCAATAGCGGAGCATCCATGCTTTCTGCTCAAGAGGGGTGCTCGATTTGCAAGGTACCAGACCTCACATGACGGCACTGGAAGCAGAGGCTGTAACACTAGCAGCTTCCATGTCCGGGCCAGATGGGCGGCAGCGAGGGATGACGCATATTTGCCACTCCCTGCTGATCCCCTGGAGCCCTGCCCGGTCAACCAGGGCCCTGCATCAACAGCACAAGAGCCGCTGCGGTCTTATCAGGGCCTGTGACTGTCTCTAGATAGGTACATACTATATATCACAGAGATAATAGAGCATGCAAGCACGCTGTCCGGCCCGTCCAGAAAGAAGGTGAGAGCATAATGCGGCTGCTGCAACTTGCATGTGCGTCCGCGCAGGGAACTTGGCGGGAACCCTTGGATCGCGCGCCCCGCTATCCCAGAAGGCTTTTCGCGCCGCCTCAGCTGCGTTAAACGAAGTTTCGCCGGCTTCGCCCTTGCAGGTCTACCCCTCGTTGCCCTCGCAAAAGCAGCACAGGTTGCGGCCTAAAAGCCAGCCACGGCTGTCGCTGATTCGACGGGCTGCGCTGGGTGGGCACCCGGGAAAAAACATCCTCCCGCGGCCTTGCCCGGCTGCTGCTCTGTCATTCTGTCCTGCGCTGGGCTGCTCGCATTCCCGACTGCCTGAGACTGAGACCCTCCCCGGAAGCACCGCTAAACAAGGCCGCCGCCACCTACAGACTACAGTAGTGCTCGCTGCCCACTAGCCCGCCCAGCTCAGCTGTCGGCTCTCACTCCAGCGGCTCTCCAGCATGCTGTGCGTGCGTTGTTTGTGCCAGCCGATCTAGATTTCCAGGCATAAACTCTATTCGCTATTTGATCGCATTCTCGACACAGCGCATCCTTTCACTTCCTTCTTTTCTCACTTTCCTCTCCCCAAAACAACAAACAAGCGCTGCAGCCGTCACTTGCACCTGAGCTTGCCCTTTACCTGCAGCCATCTATTGCTCGACTCGCCTCTTCTTTTGGCCGCGCTGCGCTTTGTGCTTCTGTTTGTTTCTCACAGCCCGGCACGCTCTTTAGCACGTCCCTCGTCGCTCCCTGGCCCTTCTAAAGTAGCGCCCCGACAGGCATCCGGCAGCTGCTGCGAGAAAGTGGCGGTAGCACCTCTAGCCCCGTCATCCCACAGAAACTGCCCCCTGCACCTTTTGGAGCGCCAGACCCTCAGTGCGATACCTCGACCCTATTCGCCCTCTTCACTCTCGACGTCTGCTTCTGAACCGTAATCCAGGCAGCTGTTGGGATCCTCACGCTTCGGCCTTGATTTGGGACCACGATAAAGACGAAGAAAAAACTATATATCAACAAGAACAATAGACCGCCCTTTGCCTTTTTTTTCTGCCCTGCCGAACCAGACCGACTACGTGTATCCCACAAGGCTACCTTTTTTTTTTTTTTGTTTCTTTTACTTTCTCTCTTTACTCGCCGACTCCGCCTTGGGAACCTCCCCCGCGCCTACGCCCTTGTTTTTTTTTTCCTTCTCCCCCCTTGGTGCAAACACGTGTAGCTGCACCCAACATCGACACGGCGTTTCCCACCAGCATCAGCAGCGCCCTTTTGGTCGACGCATGAGAGGACGCTTTACAGACCGCAACCATGTCGGGCTCAGAGATTAATACGGTGCTCGCAAACTCGCTGTCTGCAGGTTAGTAGTGGGAACTGAAAAGAAAATCTCTACCGCAGGATACCCTCGCTGCGCACCCCTCTTGAGGGGCACTCTGTTCGGCTAGAGGTCGTCTTTGCTTTGCTGATGGAGAGCCTCACTCGAGCGGGATCGGCACAGAATCTCCAGGAATCAAAGTACCGAGCATCATTAGCTGACGCAAAGAAAATATTAGATGCGAACCTGCGAAACGCCGCCGAACAGCAACTCACTCAGGCAGCGGAGAGTAACTTCGTACGTTATCCCATCTCCCTTGAGATTACGATAGAATCGATCGCAGACAACTGACATTTCTTCTCTATATTTTTTTTTCGTCGAATAGCCGCTGTATCTCGCTACACTTGTTCAAGAACTCGCGAATGACCAAGCACAGGGCTCCATCCGAGCCGCGGCCGGTATTGCCCTCAAGAACGCCTTCACAGCCAGGGACTTCGCTCGGCAACAGGAGCTGCAGTCAAAATGGCTGCAGCAGACAGACGAAGAGACCAAGAACCGCGTAAAGCAGCTGACACTGCAGACCCTGTCCTCGAGCAACACTCAGGCTGGTACTGCCGCCGCTCAGGTTATCTCTTCAATTGCTGCCATTGAACTGCCCCGCGGCCAGTGGACCGATCTACTGTCCTTCCTCGTGAAGAACGTCAGCGAGGGCGCCGACCACCAGAAGCAGTCTTCTCTCACCACCATTGGCTACATCTGCGAAAGTCAGGATCCAGAGCTGCGACTGGCTCTTGTTGCCCACTCAAACGCCATCTTGACAGCCGTCGTTCAGGGCGCCCGAAAGGAGGAGACCAACATCGAAGTCCGGCTCGCCGCCATCACCGCCCTCGGCGATTCCCTCGAGTTTGTTGCCAATAACTTCAAGCATGAGGGCGAGCGAAACTACATTATGCAGGTTGTTTGCGAGGCCACCCAGGCCGACGATTCGAGGATCCAGCAGGGAGCTTTCGGCTGCCTCAACCGCATCATGGGTCTCTACTACGAGAACATGCGCTTCTACATGGAAAAGGCCCTCTTTGGACTGACCATTCTCGGGATGAAATCCGAGGATGAGGATGTTGCCAAGCTGGCTGTCGAGTTCTGGAGCACCGTCTGCGAGGAGGAAGTTTCCATTGAGGACGACAACTCGCAGGTTGAAAACGCCGACCAGATGCGCCCCTTCTACAACTTTGCACGTGTCGCCGCCAACGAGGTCGTTCCCGTGCTTTTGACGCTTTTGACCAAGCAGGACGAGGACGCTACGGACGACGAGTACAACTTGTCCCGGGCCGCCTACCAGTGCCTGCAACTCTATTCTCAAGCTGTCAACTCTACCATCATCGGACCCGTCTTGGCCTTTGTGGAGGCAAACCTCAGGTCTGATGACTGGCACAACCGAGACGCTGCCGTCTCTGCTTTTGGCGCCATCATGGAGGGCCCCGATGAGAAGGTTTTGGAGCCCATTGTCAAGCAGGCTCTTCCTGTTTTGATCACCATGATGGACGATCAATCCCTTCAAGTCAAGGACTCCACCGCCTATGCTCTTGGCCGTGTCACCGAGGCATGCTCGGAGGCTATTGATGCCCAGCAGCATCTTCCCACCCTCATTGCCTCTCTCTTCAAGGGCCTCATCAGCAACGCCAAGATGGCTCCGTCATGTTGCTGGGCCTTGATGAACCTTGCTGAGCGCTTTGCCGGCGACTTTGGCGCCGCCTCTAACCCAATCACTCCTCATTTCAACCAGGCCGTCAGCTCACTCCTCGATGTCACTGCCCGTCAAGATACCGAGACATCTGTCCGAACCGCTGCCTACGAGGTCTTGAACGTCTTTGTTCAAAATGCCGCCTCTGAGAGCTTGTCAGCTATTGCATCGCTATCCGATGTCATCATCAAGCGCCTGGAGGAGACCATTCCTCTGCAGTCTCAGGTTGTTAGCGTTGAGGACAAGCTGACCTTGGAAGAGATGCAGAACAGCTTGTGCACTGTTCTCCAGGCCATCATCTCCCGCCTCGACAAGGAAATTTCTCCTCAGGGCGACCGCATCATGCAAGTCCTGCTTCAGATTCTCAGCACCATTGGAGGAAAGTCAAGCGTCCCAGAGGCCATCTTCGCTACCATCAGTGCCCTTTCAACCACAATGGAAGAGGACTTCATCAAGTACATGGAGGCTTTCGTTCCATTCTTGTACAACGCACTTGGAAATCAAGACGAACCCAGTCTTTGCTCGATGGCTATCGGCCTCGTTAGCGACATTACGCGATCCATGGGCGAGCGCAGCCAGCCTTTCTGCGACAACTTTATGAACTACCTTCTCAACAACCTAAGAGTGAGTTTTTTTTTTTTTTTTCTTTTTTTTTTTTTTTTTTTGCAATCTACCCTTTGCAATCTACCTTTGTATGCTGACTTGGACGTTACAGAGCACCACCCTTGCCAACCAGTTCAAGCCTGCTATTCTGCAGTGCTTTGGAGATATTGCTGGTGCTATCGGAGGCCACTTTGAGACCTATCTCTCTGTTGTTGCTCAAGTCCTGGAGCAAGCATCCACAGTCACCGCCACACCCGAGGGCCCTGACGAGATGTTTTACTACGTCGTTTCATTGCGAGAAGGTATCATGGATGCGTGGGGTGGCATTATCGGTGCCATGAAGTCTAGCGGAAAGAGTAAGTTTGCCTTGAACTCATCCTTCTCTTTGCGTACAACGTTTTACTTACAATTACCTACAGCCCAAGTTCTCCTGCAATACGTCACGCCCATCTTCCAGCTTCTCAATCTTATCGGTGATGATGCCAACCGCAGCGAGTCACTCATGAGGGCAGCTATGGGTGTCATCGGGTAAGGACCATTTCGATATCCGATTTGAACTTGTAAATACTAACATCTTCCCAGTGACCTAGCTGACGCGTATCCCAACGGGGAGCTTATTGACGCCTTCCGACAGGGCTGGTTGACCACCATGATCAAGGAGACCAAGACCAACCGCGACTTCCAGCCCCGCACAATAGAGACTGCTCGATGGGCTCGCGAACAGGTCAAGCGCCAGCTTGGCGGCTCACAGGGCGTCATTGCTCAGTCTTGAGCCGGGCCTCCGCCTTGGGCGATGAGCCTCTAATTAAACGACAAAGTCACAGCTGTTCCGTGCGTCACAGTAGCCGACGACTCAGATCAAGAGCAACTCGTTGCGGCCTCCTACCGCACTCATACCTACACCCATCACTCCACACTTCCCCCAGTTCAGCACAGCACATCAGATCAGCAACACGATCCCCATGACCACTTCATATGTATATAGACCCTATGACACTACAGTAATCCAATACCCACTTTCACGGAAATCTTCTCTACACACATTACACAATATTCCTCTTTTGTTGAGTGGTTACAGCTTCCATATCTACAATTTTCCACATGTCCCCCTTTCAACCCATTTTTAATTGGTTTTTTTTTTAACCCCTAGTCGTAACGATGGAATAGAGAAGTCATGTATGCCCCCGTGTGCATCGAAAAGAGCAGCGGCGGCTAACCCAAAAGTCATGTAGAAAGGGAAAGGGAGTACAAAGGAGGCCGGCTATTCATCGTTTTGTTCTTTTTCGATTTCTTTACCCCCAGCAACAATGGCAGAAGTTATAGCCCTCTTTGGTTCAGTTTCTGTATTGGTGTTAAAGTCGTCGCGCATTTCATCCATCGGATGCCCGTTCGAGTGGACGAGGCTTTGCATTTAGGAATGGCTCTTGTGATTGGTTTTTTTCTCGCAGGAGCGGCAACCGGCACGGTAGTGGCTGATGGAATATCAGGACAATAAGGAGCGTGTCGGGGGAATTGTTTGTTTTGCAGCTCGATTCTCACCCTCGACTGGTGAGACGAGGCAAAGATGGAGGACGGAAAGGAATTAAAATCCATATCAGACAGGTTCAGGGGAATGACTTTAGAACTAGAGAATCAAGTGATCTCGTTCCATGTACGATGGTCTTGAGCTATTCAGCCATCGTTAGATAGTAGCATCAGAAACTGCAAATGGAATTTTTGGTTGACCCCCCCTAAAAATACTTGAATGACGTTTGGAACTCTGTGTTTGACTAGTTCAATCTATATTTGTAACACTCTTCCTCTATGCCAAAAAGGTAGTCAGGCAGCACAAAAAAAGGCTGCGGTCTGTGTGGCTTGAACACACGACCTTCAGATAATTTGATGATTAAAGTTGAGACTTCAGTCTGACGCTCTCCCAGCTGAGCTAAGACCGCTGAATGGCAAGATGATGGACTAATGGGCAGTCATAGATGTAGACATTGGGTGAGAAAGGGCAGTTGATCTGGAGATAATTGGATGATAGGTCTCCAATTTTATACCTGATCAGCCATATAGATGAATGATTACCTACCCAATGCAGCTATTCAATGGTACAAGTATCGACTACACATGTTCATCACTAGGTAGACGGAAAATTAGACAGTTCATATAGTGCCCGTCGGTAATTTAGCAGGAATACGCAAAAGGAGAGGGGAGGTAGGCTTCTCTCGGTCTACGGGCTTAATGCTGTATCAGTTTTGGTATAGACTTGTGCATGATGTTGGCGGCGTATTTCTTGATTAGCGTATCCATGCTCTCTTCTTCACATATCTGCAAACGAAAAGATCGATTGCAAACACATAGTAGGTGCCTAATCAGAGGTGCCGCTCATTTTGAAATATTGAAAATGATGTAATAGCATCATTCTCCGCTGGTTTCGCATCTGCCAGCTGGCAAAGAGTTCCGCCTGGCAGTCAAAGCACGGCAAAGGAACAACTTTTCGGTGCGTGGTTACGGAGGAATGGGATTAATCCTTCTCCGGGATCGCAGCGTGATTGTTCGCGTGGAAACTTGACGCGTAACGCATCGTCTGCGTCCTTTTTTTCTTTTAAACACCTTCACGCTCTTTTACCTCGTTTGTTTGAACAGTCCCTTCATCCAGCTTACTAGCATATCAGACCAGCAGAAGCCCAAGGGACTCAAATGCAGTTTCCATCTTATATAGTAGAATCTGCTTAATGCCTTTCATTACTTTCATTTATTGAACTTTTGATCATTCGTTTCGTGCAAGAGGAGTTTTCTAAACGTTTACTTTGTTTCCCCTTTTCGTATCGTGATTTTGCGAGCCCCTATTAACCATGTTTTATTCTCATGAGAGTAAGTTACCCTATGCATGTCTCTACTCTCCATTTCAGAGATGCTGATATCTACTCATAGTTCTCAACAGCACCCAGTATGGGGTTGCTACTATTTGGTATAGACATTTGTGTTCGGCTCCTTCACGAGATGATTTTTCCACTAACTGTCGTGCTCACTCTCTAGGCTGGTGGCCACAGTCGGCAAAGGAAACCAGAAGAGACTGACCAAGAAGGCGATCCAGGAAGTCAATGTCCCAAAGGCGTGTGAGAAGATATTGGATCCAGGAGCTCCTCTTGCTCTCCGCCTCCAAGGAAATCTTCTCTATGGCGTGTCGCGTGTTTTCGAGCAACAGTGCGCCTATGTCCTCACGGATGCTGAAAAGACCCAGTCTGACATGGTGACCTTTTTTCGCATCATTCAAACAAGCGAAACTGATCCGCGGGCTGGAAAGACCAAGCAAGTTTGCGAAATATGGCACAACGACATGTTGGTAGATAATAACTAACATCTCTTTTACAGGCGTCAGAACATCGTCTTGCAAGATGATCCTGCTTTTGATCCGTTCACCTCACTTCCAAACTTGAACCTGCTGCAGTGGGACAAGGACACTGTGCTATTTCCAAGCCAGGGCGGATCAAGCAAGTTCTCCCAGCTGACACCGCTCGCGGCAGCTGGTAGTCAAGGTAGCTCTTCGCCACGCCACCGCTCTGTACTGATCAATCTTGAGCTCCCACCTTCTTCACAGTCTGCTGCAAGTTGCCGTCTTCCCTCAGACTTTGGCAGACTCAGCCCTTTGTATGGCAAGTCAATTCACCATTCCGACAGCATGGCTGAGTTCCAGCCGTTTGGTGACGATGAATTTCCATCCATCTCGGGAATCGGCTTCGAATTCGACGTAGAGGGCAATCTTGTTAGCATTCTTGATCAGGATCTTGAGCCTGAGCCTGAGCTGCCTCCTCTTCCTGCTCCGGCAAAGGCTACAAGCAGTCTTGGATTGCAGCGAGTGATGAAAGACGATGACCAAGTTCTAATTTTGGGCGAGGAAGAAAATCTACTGGATTTTAAGGACCAAGCATTACAGGGTATAGACGGTCGCCTGGCAAATACTTCGACTCAGGTGCCTGCAGAGACCCAGCCGCAGAGAAGTGAGCGAGCAGAAGCAGACACCAATCGAGTATCTGCTAGGATGGCCAGATCGAGGAGAATCGACCCAAATGCCATGATGGACGAGAGAATCACGGTTTCTAGCCGACAACTCAGAGATTGGACTGAAAACTACATTGCAAACGCTGGATCGCTCCGTCAACAACAGCGAAAGACCACCACTACTCTTAGTCAAGCAAGGAAGAACGCAGTGACACTCCTCTACGACTACGGCGTGGCCAGTGTCGGGGCATATCACCAGGCAGAAGGTCTATTCCATCCCTTGGCAGCTGATTTTGCTGGAGTCTCGTTGAAAGCACGCCTCCAAGGCAAAGAGCCAGACGAGATTGAGCAACTCGAATCTGCAAAGAGAGGCCGTCGACGCAAATCAGACGAAGCTTTCGAAGGCGAACATGATGAAGACGAACGAAACAGAAAACAGCGAATCGTTGACGAAGCTGAACTTGGTCGAGGCGGAAATCCCGATGACGCACATATCATGTTTGATGACAACTCGATTCACGAGATTGGAATGGAGGCCGAGCCGCCAATGGAAGATCGTCATTCGTCCTCAATGATGCCATGGAGCCGACCTGGCTCAGCCGTTCCAGGTTCTTCCGTCCGAGGCAGCGCCCAGAAGCCCAAGACCGCCCCCAGCCCTCTCCTTGGTCGCGGAAGTGCCCTGAGCTCCATAGACCGCCATAGCGATCCCGCCGAGCCGTTGTTTGGAATGGACGACTTTGGCTCTCACGACTCGTCTTTCCAACTTGGCCCTCTTGACTATGATCGGGACAATGGCACTCAGTTTTCGACTCAAGGCCTCGACGTCACCAGCCAGGATTTCTTGGGATACGTAGTCGAGCAGGCCGCAAAGACAGGCGTGACCCATGGCCGAGACAGAAAGCACCGTCAGTGGATTGAGTTCAAGGAGCTGGCTGAACCATTTACTCACCCTAAAGCCGTTGCCGCTCAGGCGTTTCTGCACGTGCTGTCCCTGGCATCGAAGAACGTCATCTCAGTCCATCAGGAAGGTGCGGCAGCCATGCAGCCATTCGGAGCCATTCACATTGGGATAAACGCCCCCGTCAACGAAGTGTTTGAGACGCAGGTGGAGTCGGAAGACGAGCTTGCTTGAAATTTTGGAGGCACATATCATGGGCGGTTTTCGAGTTACGGATTATTGAACGTATCGTATTCTGGTTTGCATGGCATATCCATAATCTTTTTTTTTTCCAAGGGTTCACTGGGAGAGAGTCTTACTTTTCTCCTTTTCCTTTTTTCATCTGGACGGGGCGTTGGGAAATAGGGGTATCGACTTTTTCACACCGGGACATCTGGAAGTAAACAAGTCGAGGAAGACTGCACAACTACGTTTTCGAGGGGTTTTATCGCTTCTGGCACAAGGAATTTCGGAGCATTTGAGACCAACATGGGAATGCACACGTCTTATTGCAGGTTGATAATATACGTTGGTAATAGTAATCGCTCTGGTTTACGAGAGTATGGTTTATGGAGAGGGCACTATGAGAGATGGCAGTTTCGATCAAGTTTACGCAATGCAAATTATAGCAAAGTTCATGGGCAAAGGGCAGTTTATTGGCGCCAGTTATTCTATTTAATCATCAAACTCATCTTCAGCATCTGCTCCCTCCCGATCTGCAAACACCAGATACTCTGCACGTTCCTCATCAGTAGCATTTAGGTTTACCATTTCCCAAGCGCTCTTGACAGGACCTAATACAGAATCATTGAACGCAAGGTCCAAGGGCAGCAGCGAGAATTCAGCTGTTTGCCCATCAATGTTCACCGACGGAGTATCAACGCCAGTTTGTTCATAGTACAGCTGGTATAGTACCTTGGGGGGCTCTTGGCTATTCTGCGACAGAGCGGCCAGGAGAGATGAGAGAGCTTTCTCAAGATGTGCCTGGGCACTTGGGTTTGTGAGAGTGCTTAGATACAACACACCTGATGCGATAGAATGTTAGCAAACTATTGCATTTCTTCAAGCGAGTGTGAAAAATAAAATGACAAATATGAAAGTGTTGATCAGGTTGTCAGAGGAAATTATCGTCAATGTAATTCCGCATTTATAAAGTATTCGTATTTCGGTTTTTTCATCATAACACGGAGGGATGTGGAGGAGAGGAAGCTTGAAGTAAGAAATGAGAGAAAACTTACATTGTCCAGTAGGGCATTCGCCCGCTTCACTCGAATGAGCAAGAGCGTAGATGGGATACTCGGAAGAGACTCCATCTTCGCCAAGTGCCGTGCCAGCAGGGATTGCAACCACAGCAACGGCTGGCGCCGGTGCACCTTCAGTCACCGTCTCAAAAATTGACGGCAAGCTTGAGTTGACAATCGCTGTCAGTCTGCTCAGACAGCGGCTTTCACCTGCCGGCTTGCCCAGCCCTCTAACTATAGCCTTTGACTTGACAGTCACGTCGTTGGATAGGACGACATTGAACTCCTCGGGCGTTTCAGCCGCGGCAGAAGTCTTCTGAACGTCCTTGATACCAACACCAAGCATATAGACGGCGCCGCCAACAGCACCAGCTCGGCAGCCCACTTGGGCCACTTCAGAAAGGCCTCCCCATTTGGGGTAAACAGCCGCAAAGCCAGGGCCAAAGACTCCCATGGATGTCAGATGGCGATGGATAGCAGCGAGGCCAGCTTCTGTTGAAATCTTGCCATCAAGACTCAGCGTCAGGGTGATGATGTAGGCCTGCAGATCGGCATCGAGCTTGAACTCGTTTGCCAGAAAACTCGCCAGCGAGTCGCCCGCACGAGGTCTCCATACATCAGTCTGCGGCTCAGCGTCGTACTCCAGTACAAACTTGAGGAACTTCATAAGCCCGCGCTTCGCCTTGGCCGAAATGGTCGTATTGGTAAACACATCTTCTCGTGTCGAGGGAATGCGACTTAGGCCAGGGGCAGACGACGACTCTGTGGCCTTGGGCTGGAGTATATAAAAAGACCCCACGGCAAGAAACTCGAGCTGCCGGAACGCTTTCGACGACACCAGCTTCGAGAGAAGCTCCGAGCGCGTATGGATCAGCTGCGGAGCCAGCGCGAGGCTGTACGCCCTGGACGACAGGCTTTCGGCACCACCGGGTCGAGTCGCCCGCGCCGCTGCAAAGACGCCATCGCCTTCAGCAGTCTGGTGGCTGGCGGCCCATTCGTCCACCTCCTGCAGGCTCAGCACGGCCTCAGCCTCGCCGTAGTACTCGTTGGGGTCAACGTGGAGGATGTTCTTGCCAGATCGCGACAGCGCACTTTTCACGAGAGAGAGAGAAGGCTGGTCAGTCAGTCGTTTGAAGGGGCCAGCAGCCAAGCCGATGGAATCCGAAGCTTACAGGGCGAAGAGGGACTGCTGGAGCCCCGTGCCGCTGATCACTACATCCCACTGTGTGTCTGAGAGGGATTCCATGGTTCGGTTCACAATGGACGGAGGGAAGGAGAAGAAGACGAGAGCGAGAAAAGAAGAAGAAAAAAAAATTGTTTAAAAAGCGTTTAGCTAGAGGGTTCAAGCTCAAGCGAAGTGGAGATGTATCTTGCTAGTGAGGTTTGGCATCTGAAGCTGTACTTGTAGTAGCAGCAACAAGCAGCCGTCCGGATTAGCTAAGTCAGATGGCCCGTGCTTTTCCATGGTCTAACTTCTAAGCAGCTCCGACTTCTGAGCTTTTTTTTTTTTTTTTCTCTCCATAGTTTCACCGCCCGTCGAATTTTTACCGTCATGTCTTTGTACTTTACGTATGTGGCATTGCGATTGCATTTGACTTAAGCGGCAGAGAGAATTGTCGGCCGGTATCTACTGCTCTAGAATAAAGTCTGAAAGGGTGGTTCGAATGGTTGACACATGCCCACTTGAAAATTTGTGTTTTGATGTAATGTGACCTGCTTTCGGATTTGTATATGGCCTCATGTGTAAAAACTCCGAGAGCAAATGGCTCCCAGTATCTGGACAAAGATGGTATTATGCTATTCTAGATGTTTACTGGCTGCCAGTTATTGCTGACGCAAAGTCCTCCCACCGCGTGCTTGCCCAATCGAGGAATTCCTTCGATGTAAGCAGCTTCGCTGTCATGACCGTGCCTCCATGCTTCGAAATGGACAGAATCCTTCTTGAGCCTCCCGTGCAGTCAATGACAATTGTGACTGTCTCGTCGCATAATGACTCCTCCAAGGTATCTGGATCGGCCAGGAGCCAGAATTTTCCATCTGCCGCCTGGTCTTTCGTCTCTTTGCCGGTGAAAATGACTGCCGTGCATGAAATAGGCATGCTTTCCACAGTAAGGGGCTTAGGATCTTTCCTGGAGCAGAGAATCATCTCCCTGTCTAGGTCATAGCGAGCCTGGGGCAGCTTTGTATCGCGTAAAGCAGCTACTGTTGCTGCCCACGCTGCATCAAATGGGTTGCCATCGAAAGAGATGAAGAAAAGATCAATGTATAACACCCAGTATGCCACTACATACTTTTCTCCTTCCTTTTGCTCGCTCTCTTCAGCTCCTTCTTCCTCATCTGCGAACGAGGCTTCGGCCGGTCGGTTGTGCCATATCCGCAAGTCCTCTGCTCGTAGGAGCTTGGAGCTATGTAGAAGAGAGTAGATTTTGGTGCTCAATGTTTGGGCGAGAGTTGTGGGCGGACCGCCAGGCAAAAATTGCGGTGCAGATCCGGTGGCAAGTTCAATATTCGGGACCAATAAGTCGTAGTCGGATAGCTCCGTCTGTGTATTAGATGCGCGGTAGTTGGGGATATTCTCCGTCAGGATAGTTTCGGCGCGGATTCCGCAAATGACTGTGGTATCTCCTGTCCGCACCAGAGCACTTCCGTGGGCATGTGACAAGCTGGACAGATTCACTGTAGGTTTCCGGACCTCAAAAGGAGCCCGGCCATTGCTTCGCGCTGGGGATGTCGAGCCGTCGGAGGGTTCGAGGTTTGCGAGCAGATACGGATGAGGTGAGAGTTTGGCAAAGGTAGAGCGCGATAGGCCCACCTCTGGTGCCATGATGATTCAAGAGCTTTTGGCGTGGCCGAGGGGTATCACTGAGAGACGGATGCACAGGTAGCGCTGTGAGGGGAAAAGAAATTTTGGGATTTGCTTGGAATTGAGTTCTGAGCTCCCGTACCCAAAAAGGCGTCTGGAAAAGAAAACTTGGCTATCAGCCTTGCGGGGTGGGGAGATCTGAATTATCTACAGCCAATAAAATCGGCGTGGGGTCGCAAGGCTGAGCGTGGGCTACATTCTTCATCGCTGGGAGGAGATGGCTTGGGAATTCGGGGTTCGAAAGAATGAACCTCTATGTCAATCTATGTCGTTGTTGCCGGATCACTTTGTAAAATGCAGCGAGTGGTCCGACAACTCGTTAACTGTTACTCATCCCCAGACACAAAATCATCGCTAATCAGCAGCGTGGTCTAGATAAAAGCTGTTTTGAACAAAGCTGGCACCACACGTGATCTGGCTGCAACGCCGCAACCCAGATCCCAGAGTCTTTTACAGAGTAACTACGGGTTATGCATGTTTGTATATGCATATGCTTTGAACATAGTATTTTTGAAGAGCTATAGTAGCAGCGACTGCAAAGAACAGCTGCAGCTACTCCGTACACGAATCCACAAATCAGAGACTGGAAACTATCCTCTGTTGCAGAACGCGGCGTTTGATAAAAGCCGTGATCGGGTGATGGTCGCAGAACAGCAAGCAGCCAGGAGAAGATTCCCAACGACGCACGATATCCAGAACAACAAGCGGCAGTCATCCCATGCGAAGCGAACAGCCAGCCAGACGCTACAGTTGCCAAGCAAACAAAGGAGGCTCCCTGTACGACAGTCTACAGCTGCTGGTTCCTGACAAAGAGCCCGTTACGAGCAAAATGGGCGGCCATCTTACATGTCCCCGCACCCCCGTTTCTTGAGCCCGCTGCCGTCCCTCTAGGCTGAACGGCGAATCAGACGCCCCAGCTTGCCGCCCGTGTCCAAGACAGGACCCTCCAACCGAGTGCCGCCCGTCGAATCACAGTGCAGAGCGCATATGGCTCGCTGAGCTCGTCACCAACAGCCCTCCAACGCCGTATTTCACTTGTCCAAACGGCCCTCGATTTGCAGCTGCTCGAGCTCGTGAGTGGCTCAACCTTCAACTCGGAGCTCCCCCCTCATTTCAGTCATTCCAGTCATTTGAGGGCTAATTACCCAATTGGGAGGAGCGACTTTGATGTTGGTGGCGGCGAGTTCGTGATTGTCGTTGCTCCACTGCCTTTGCTTGGCGAGCGAGACGTGATTTCCTGGCGGCAGAGAATGGTCCGAGTTTCCAGCACTGTGTGGTCTTTGAAAAGTCTGGGAGCCTGTTCTTTCGTCAAAACGGAGTCGTTCCGGATCTCCATGCGTTGTCGTCAGCAAAGTCAGAGCCCCAAGGCCAGCCGCAGGGCGGATCGACGGCAGCTCGACTTTGGACGAATTGACGCAGAATCTGCCATGAATCGATCCCTCTTAGCTTCCGTGCTTGTGCAGTCTGCAGACGAATCCTTGCTCGAGCATCAACCGTCTGCCGAGAAGAGGCCAGCCGCCCCCACCGCTCACTAGCAGTTCCACCGATTACTACTTTGTCGTCGCAGTACCTGTCTTTGCCAGACTGGGGACACACCATGTCTGCATTCCGGAGCTATGCCCGTGGATTGACCTGCATGCTGCCTTGTTCGTCACCTTGCCTGTCACACTGGACCGCGCCAATTTGCCCGCCTCGGCGTGGTCACCCCCGGATGCACAAAAGTCAGCCACCAAGCGACCAATCTCGCGACCAGCCCAGCCGCTGGGGTCGATGTGCTTCCCGTGAATCTCTGCAGCTTTCCTGCCTTCTGCCTTGGCCGGGCTGTCCGATTGATTGATTCGAGTTGTCACAGTTCTTGCATCGTTCCATTCCCCGCTCACATGGCGATATAGCAATCACCAACGCCTGATGCTCGTTCGCATCTGATGCGCCGCTTGTCGCCCGCCATTCAATGGCCATTACTGCTTGCGGCAATCTATCGTTGATGTGATCCACCGGCTTAAAAACCCTTGTATCACTTGCTCCATGCCGAGTGCAGGGAGCTAGGAAGCTGGACAGTAGGGGCGATGTCTGTGCTTTATATCCTCACGGGCCGCCGCATCCTAGCCCCCGCCACTCATCATTTGTTGATCAATCTTCACAATCCCGCCGCTCAAGCTCTTTCGCTTCCTGCTGGCGTTTGATCGTATCGAGAAGTCTGGCACTCCTCGTTATGACTGCAGAGCGCGCTGCTGTTTGATTGCCACTCGTTTACGGCAGCAAGTCCGTCCTGATCGCTGATCGGTGGCTGTAAGCGCCCAGGCGGCTGTAATGCGATAAAAGCACTCGCTCTCCTTGGCCCAGCTTGAAACCGCAAGCCCTCCCATTGCCTGCGTCCCACACAAGCGCGGAGTGATACTGCCAACGCGTCCTACTCCAACTCCCTGCGTGCCATCACCACTTTTGCTACGGCGCAGCTGAAGCGACCCAGCTGGCCATAATGGCACCCCAGGTGCAGGAGCTCACCATGCAAGCCACGCGAAGCGTTTCCGACGTTGTCAAGCGGATCCTGATTCCCTTGACTCCTACAAGCCCGCCGGGCCTTATCCAAGCGAATACCGTCGATCCTTGGGCCAAAGCCGGCAAATATGCTCTGGGATGGACCTATTTCGCAGCCGCGCTCTCGGGCTGCGTATTCTTGGTCCGCGTGTGGCACTATTGGCAGGACAAGATTCGACAGGCCATTTACAAGCAACAAGTCGAGGCTCACTATCGAGACACTTACAATGTCGACGCCGAGTTTGTCATGGATGCGATTCGCTCTGGCACGGCCTCGGAGTTCTTCACTGAGGGTAACCATATAGGCGAGAACAAATTTCGTCCGAAAGCGCATTTCTCTTCCATTGGATTTGTAAACGATACGTTGGCATTGTTTCGATGGGTCTTTTACCGGTCTATTCCGGATATTGTCATGGGAAAGTTTCGGTTTACCTTCTCCTCGCTTGCGGTCCTAACGGCCACCTTTATCGCCTTGGCCTTCGTCACCCTCTATACCTTTTTGCAGCAGCCACTCTATTGGGAGAGCATCCGATTTGGAGCACCGCCTGTGGCGATCAGAGCCGGTATGCTTTCCGTGGCATTGACTCCATGGATTGTGGCAACGAGCATGAAGTCGAATTTGTTGACCCTCTTCCTTGGCATTGGGCCAGAGCGGCTGAATGTGTTTCACCGATGGCTCAGCTACATTGCTTTGTTTCTGGCCCTGGTTCACATGATCCCTTTCTACATTCAACCTGTGTGGGACGACAACGGCATGTCTATTTGGGTTTCGGTTTTCCCGCCTGGTAGCGGCATTATATACGGTAGCGGTATTGCCTGCATAGTACCATTGATTTGGCTATGTGTGACCTCTTTCCCTTGGATCCGAAGAGTCGCCTACGAGTTGTTTGTCATGTGCCACGTTCCAGTCGGCATTCTGTACGTTGGCGTATTGTTCTGGCATACCAAGAATCGCCTGATGACCTGGGACTATCTCTATGTAACTGTGGCCATCTGGGGAGCTTGTAATATCGCACGACTCTTCAAGCTCAACTGGACCAAGCCAGGACGAATGTCTTTCATGGTCGGGGATGAGGCTGCCATCACCCTAATGGCTGAGAACGCAATCAAGGTCACTATTCCCACTCAGATGCGATGGAAGCCGGGCCAATATGTTTACCTTCGCATGCCTGGCATTTCCTTTTTCGACAATCATCCATTCACAATCTCATCTCTCTGCAGTGAAGATTTCCCTTCCGAGTATGGAGAGAATTACCGGGATTGTATTCTCCTCTTCAAAGCATATGGCGGCTTTACTCGCAAGGTTCTAGAAACTGCAATCGAGAAGGGCCCGTTTCATACATACCGTGCGTTTTTAGATGGCCCATACGGCGGGATGACGCGCGATTTGGCTGCTTTTGACACCTGCATCCTCATTGCGGGTGGAAGTGGCATTACTTCACTGATTTCTCAGCTTCTCTACCTGGTGAAGCGAATGCGTGACGGCAAAGCCATCAGCAGGAAAGTTGTAGTCGTTTGGGCTATGAAAAAGCTGGAAGACATGGACTGGTTCCGAGAGGAGCTGCGCATCTGCCGCGAATCTGCGCCTCCCGAGAGCGTAAGCTGCAAGTTCTTTGTCACTGGAGCAGTTCGTAATCGGCCCGGGCAGCTCATGACTGCTCCCATCAATGGGGGAGCCAGCCGAGCCTTGACCCACAAGCTCCACGACAAACTTGATGGCTTCGTCGCCGGAATTGCTTCGAAGCGAAACTCGGCTTTTATTCAAGCTGAGGCACAGGGTGATCCGGAACGCGAGCGCGAACTCCGGGCTGAGAACGAGGATCGTATCACTGCGCTTCCACACCAAAAGTTCTTGCAACCTCATCAATATCCACCTCCACCACCCAACCTGCCTTCTGAAACGTCGACGCTAAATCAACCAGTTGCGTCTGAAGATGGCTTCGATCAAAATCTCAACGAAAATGGATATCCTGTAGACAAGAAGCCACAGGACCCGGCACAAGAAATCCAACCTGTCCCAGTTCATCCTATCCCAGTTCCGGAGCTCGCGCATTTATACAACTCTGGTGTACCCGTCGGGGCTACCGAGCGTCCCATCTCTACCTTTGGCCCGCCTGCCGGGTTTGACTTTGGCTTCCCAGAAACTCCCACCGAGTTCCAAAAGAACCTTATGCGATCCGCGTTCCCCATGCCACACCAGACTGAGGATGGTTGGACTATTGAGTACGGCCGGCCCGAACTCGGATACATGCTCAAGCAATGGGCTACTGGTGGACCAGAGGGCAGAGGCATCCTTGGCCGAAGGACGGCCGTCTTTGTCTGTGGTCCTCCGGGGATGAGAGTCGGTGTGGCCAATACGGTGGCAAAGCTTCAAGCGGAAATTTGGGGCGATGATGAGCTGGAGGAAATATTTTTGCATACAGAGAATTATGCTCTATAAAGTCAACGTCTTCTTTGTGTGTATTTGTAGATGTAAAGATGGTGGATGTGGAGGATAATGACTGATGTATTTTTTTTTTTTCCTTTGATGTTATGATAGGCTATAGAGCCACTGAGATACCACTTGTACATAGCAGCAAACACATATTTTCCTTGCTCCTAATTGAAGATTTGAATCCTGAGTCATATGTCTCTTCTCTTTGGTCGCTTCTTGCATAAGGCCAATAGTCATTCAAGTTGGTACTCTTATAGCAAGAGTAGGACGGCTTTGTCGTCATATTCTACAGCAGCACAACACGGCTGGTCGGTGATGGTAGTACAGCTATAGCGATACGTTGAGAACTGTCGTCTCAATCGAATGTTTCCTTCGTCTCATATTTAAATGAGAGAGCCCTCTCTCTTTTGTAGTATAAACCTTTTTGCTATGAAGATCTGCATACTTCCACCCATTTCATAATTCCGCTTCTTTTCCACCATCTAAGACGAACATCTCCAACAATGAAGTTTCTTAATACTGTTCTTGTTCTCGTCACCTTTTTCACTTCCATTTTCGCCATGTCTATCCCCGACGCTCAGACGGGGGCTGGGAATATTGAAGCTGACAATGGTGAAAATATCTGTCGGCCTCGCCTTAGTAAGACATCATTTCACGACAGTCATCAAGGACGCTTAGTAGAAAGTTTCTAAATTGATTTCTTTTTTTTTCTCTTATAGCATCTTGCGAGGCTAATAAAGAGTGCTGCTCGCGCTCTTGCATCAAGCATCATAAGATTAAGATCTGCAAGTAACTGATCTTGAGGTTTACACTGAGGCTGCAAAGGAGAAATGATGCTGGATCGCGGTTATTATGCGGCTGCAGTCGAAATAAGATTCAGTCTCAAGAGCTTTTTCTTAAAGAAAAAAAGTTTTTATTGACTTTTCTTCATCACATGTTTGCCATGAAAAGGTTTGATGGCGCTAAGTATTAGAAAAAGTCCAAACTTCTTATCTTGGGCATGTGTGGGTTGGCCATCTACAAATTCAGGGAACAAAGGGTGATACTTCCATTTGTGGCGATTTTTGCTCTTTGAACATGTTAGGTTTCCAATTTTCATTGTCCTTCCAAACTAGTCAAAGTCACTACCTTGATGGCATGAATCGTGGAAAATAAGGGCAGCTATGAGGCGAGCGTTGAACTTTCCGCGCACTCTATTGAGCTTGCCGGGCACCTTGATGGCTAGCGGCGTTGTCGTCATATGCCTCTCGGTACCTGTATATATAGGCCGACCGTGGTTCACTGCAAAGCCTCCTGCTGCATAAAATCCGCATTCTTTATAAAATAACACTCGACGATAAAGCGAAAATATTCGCATTTTAACTTTGCTTTGCTAGGCCTCAAGATTGCCCTATTTTTTTGACTAAGAGAAGCATTTATTCAAGCGTTGGATATACCCACTTTATCGGACTCGCACGACACCATGCTCGACTACGACGAAGGCGTGCTAAACAAGATGGAGAAGGGATGGGCGATTGCGACGCGCTGCTCAGAACAAAGGCTAAAGAGAATATACGAGTGGACAGACGCAGAGCTCAACACCGCCATCAAGGAAGGGATGGTGATGCTGGAGACTGTTTGCGTGTTTGTGCACGGATGTATCAAATCAGGACAATACAAGTGCGCTAAGCTGCCATTCCATTCCCGCCGAAGTGATATTGATCATGATTGCTGACTTTTGAATGTTGATCGTGTCAGGCTTCCAGCTGATTTTTGGAAGATTCTTCATGCCGAGTATGGCATCGTTGTTTATCCGTCGGCCTTGACAGAGAACATTGCTGCTGTAGGCGTGGGAGCGGCTCAGACATTCTCGGAGGTGTACTGCAATCATATCGGTAAGGGGATTGAGAACCAAATCCGCATATCTGAGCTGATGCGCTAACTGTTACTTATTTAAATAGTCATGCTTGGAAGACGAGATACGGACAATCCACCGCTTTGCCCGTTTGAATATATAAAAGAGCCGCTGCCGGTATACGAGAAATGAGAAGATAAAGGTTAGGAGGAATGGTTGTGGTTTGGAATTAAGAAGCGAGTACAAAGGATACGAATATCTCGTATGCTAATAGATGATAGCGCAAGAGGAAACATTTCCAAGATGCATAAAAAACAGAAGAGCAACATCGCTCATGCTTATGAATCCATCTTTTGTCCCATGGCGCCGTCTCGGTTTGCCCTCCAGACGCCTTCTTCACCCTCGAATTCTTCCCTCTTCCATACCTCTACCCTTGACTTGCATGCCTCTAGGGCCTCTTCTCCTGCCAGCCAGGCGGCTTTTCTGTGCGGCGACGAGACTGCGATGAGGATGCTTTCTTCGCCTATGGGTACAGTGCCTAGACGGTGAATCATGGAGATGCCCTTGAGTCCGTGCTTGGTGAGGATGTCTTTGCAGATGGCCAACATTGATCGCAATGCCAGTTTGTTATAGGCCGTGTAGTGAAGCTCCTTGACCGGCTTTCCGGCAAAGTTGTCTCTCGTGGTTCCTATAAATTTTGTTTTATTAACGTGAGTCATTTAGAACGGATGTTGTCTGAGATGAGGATGTCCTGTAACCAACCTGCGAATAGGACGATTGCCCCCGCCATGGGGCTGCGGACCTTATCTATCGCCGCTTGGATATTGAGGAAATCATGCGTCAAGCCCACATAACAATTCTGTTCCGACATCTCCCATATTTCATTTGCGTCGCCGTCTTTGATGTCTCCCATGTTGGTGGCGAAAGCGGTTCAATGCTGAAGAGAGTGAGACAGGTTTGTAGACTGTGACGATCAATGAGAGATGGTATTGCGAAAACAAGCGCTTGATATTTCCAACAAGATGCAATACGAATATATATAAGAAGCAGATTTGACTGATGTGATCTTGTAAAAGCGAGATGAAGATCCAAAAAGTATAATTCTGTTGCAGGCTGTTTGCAAAGGTTTAAGCGCAGTCCAGACGGCTTGTCGGGCATGTACCTTGCACCGATCAATAGGTGAGGGGTGACTCGCGAGCTTCCCCGCTGGAACACAGCGCGGCTGAGTCAGCGTTCAGCTGTTAAAGTTTCTGGGCATTCCGTAACCCAGTCCGCCATGGCATCCAATCGATATGCTAAACCATCCCACCAATGGCTTGTTCCCTTGTCTTCAGCCTTGTTCGACCAAGCCATCGCTAACCCTTTTCACTGCCGATTCTTCTGCTGTACTTCTTCTTGCTTCCTCCATCCGCATCTCCATCTTGACGCCCTCTATAAATTGTGTGCCGATTGCCCTCCGTCGTTATGCGCGACGACCATCACGCACGATCCCCAGACTGGGGCAGAGACCGAGAACGCCATCGCGACGCTCGCTACTCTCGACCACGAGATTTGCAGCACCGGCCGGACGACTACCAACCATCGCGGCAGGGTAAAGACGGCCCGCGCACTCATGGGAGCTTGGCTCCAGCTTCGGGACACACCTTGGCAGATGAATTTGAGCTTGACGGCTAACTTGCCCACGGGTCAACGAGGCTATTCACAGTCTCCGTCCAGGGACGACGACATGCACATGCACGACAGCGGCGCGTGGGACCGGCGCGACCATCGCCCCAGGCCATATTTGCAGCATCAGCAGCAGTATCCCTACCGCGACACTCATGATGCGCGCCCAAGGCGAGACCGGAGCCCTCATGACTGGAGCCGTGACAACCAGGGCAGCATGTATAGCGATGACTATCACCGTGGACGCCGTGAACAAGAGGCTAGAGGCAACGACTATGCCTCTCCCTCGTATCGCGATAGGCGGCCTTACAACTCTCGATCACCGCACAGGGACTACTACAGCAGGAGTCGGTCTCGCAGTCCAGGCTTGGACGGCGGCCGATTAAGAGAAGCTGGCCCGCCTAGCGACACCGTCATATTTGAAGGGCTGCCTGGCAAGATAGATGCAGATGAGGTCCGTACTGTTTGACGAGTTTGAAGAGCATGCCGAAGAAGAGAACAACGGGGCGTAATGTATGTCTAACCAAAGCGCGAATCCAGCTACGCGAGAGCATTGTCCAGAGCTGCATCTCGGACGACTTCCCATTAGTCGATGTCCGGATTACTCACGCCAAAGGTATGTCTATCTATTGACTCTATATGCCGAGAATATGTCACTAATTCTCGCAAAGGAAAACGCAGGGCTTTCATTCAGTTTGAGGATGTTGACCATGCAGCCGCCTTTATCAATGAAAACTTCCCAAAAGTCCGCATCACGCTGCCTCACACCACTGATGACGCTCCAGATGGCAAGATTAGTGCCTATATCCACTTTGCTCATCGCAGAGATGACACAGAAGCGCGAGTTTCCGGTGGTGGCCAATGGGTCTGCCAACCTGTAAGATTACATATGCTGCATTAACGAGAGCCATAACTAAGATAAGATGCACGCAGTGCGGTTTCAGCAACTATTCTTCACGCACAAAGTGCAAGCGGTGCGGCGCGTCACCATCTTGTATGTTGCTAAACACATGCTCTCGACGCTGCTCATTACTGACAACTTGTATCATTCTTAGCGTCAGCAATGCATCTCAGTCTAAACCCAGCGGCCGATGTGGGTGATGCACCAACGCAGATCCTGGTAGTCTATCCCCTACCTGCGTTCGTCAACGAGGACATGTTTGCTGCGGATATGAAGCGACTTGAGCTCGAGAAGCCCGACGCTGCCAGTCAGAAGCTGGCATCGGGCTCAAAGCTGCAGTCGACTGCTCCAGCTGATCGTGCCGCTCGAACTGGTGCACGCCCAGGATCGCTGCACCGCGTATTCTTGATGCGCGATCCTAGCACTGAGGAGTCGGCTAAATATGGCTTTGCTGAGTTTTGGACTCTGCAAGACGCCGTTGATGCCATGGCCAAAATCAAGCTGCTGCCATCCTTTACGGTTTCGGCTTGTGCCGTTACCGTCTCTCATATTCACATGGGAGTGTTTGTTCCTGAAGAGCGTCAGATTATGCCTGATACAGAACGGTTTTCCTTCAATCCTTTGTTCAATCCTACTCTGCGTGTGCGATACCGCGATCTGCGAGCATATCCCAGCCAGAAGGTTGTTGCCGCCGAATCCCCTGAGAATCCCACCGGAAACGGGGACCCCAAAGGCAGCGAGCAGGACAATAGCAAAAAGATTAAGAAAAGAAAAGCAGACGATCCCCTGGGAGCTACCCTCAAGAAGTCGGCCCCAGCTATGGCTGGCCACATGGCCATGTGGCAGAAGAAGCATGAAGAGATTCATGTAATTGAACCTGGTGGCACAGCGGCAGCAAATCAGCCTTCACAGCCTGCAAAGAGCTCCAAGGCAGCACCCATCAAGTTTTCAATTACAGGAACATCCATGCAAGCTACTGATCCTCCACCTCCTTTATTACCGCCTCCGGCACCTCTCGCAGATCCAGCACCTCCACCTCCTTCGAGCGAACAGAACGACGACAATACGTCTGCGAGCAAGCCTAAGACGACAACCAAAACCGAGAAGCCAGTCACTCCATACGGGGACAGAGATAAACTTCAATGCCTTCTTTGCATGCGCAAATTCAAGTCATTGGACGAACTAGGTCGCCATGAAGGTTCACAGTTACACGCAGAAAAGCTGCAAGATGAGCAGTCTATCAAGAACGCACTAGAAAGATTAGCAAAACGAGGTATCCAGCCGCAGACGCAAGCGGAAGCAGATGACGATGCCAGCTCTACGACACCGAAATATCGTGACAGAGCCAAGGAGCGGCGTGAACAGTGGAATCAGCCCAAGAAGCCCTTGCCAACCTCAAGCGATAAAGGCGCTTCAGGAGCTCAAAAGGACCAGGCCAAACCTCCAGCTCAAGAAAAGGCTCCGGTACAGTCCAAGGGCGCCGGCATGCTCGCCAAGATGGGCTGGACGACTGGCACTGGCCTGGGAGCCAATGCCGAGGGGCGCACTGAGAGTATCGTGACCAACGTATACCGAGAGGGCGTCGGCCTCGGGGCTGAGGGCGCGAATCTGGGCAACGCACAGGCTTATGGAGAGAGCAGAACATTGAATAATCGCCAGGATTACATGAATGCTGTGAATGACCTGGCGAGAGAGCGGTTTTTCAACGAGTTTGGTGGGAAGAAGGATGAGAAGAATGGCGAGCAAAAGGACGAGTAGGAAGACTGGGGAGACGAAACGCAAGGGAGGCAGTGAGGCAATAACAGGCACAACGTATTGGAGGATCGGAGCTGAGGGATATGCCCCTGCATACATGGAAAGGCGTTTTATTCACATTTCAAAACAATTTTCGATGACTATAATTGACAGGTAATTTGACAGAGGTTTTTACCCCGTTATCAGCCTTGCTTGGAACCTAGAGTGAAAAGCTTTCTCATGAGAACAGTGCTCGAGGCTATACGAATGGTTATCTTGAGGAAAGCTGTGGTTTGAATGTCAAGAAATTTATATTTATCAGAATTATATATATAATATTCTCAGCGCCTATTTATCTGCGCGCTTGGTATATTCAACGGATTCATAACACATGCAACGTATTCAAGGAGCCAGCATCGCTTCCATACCTCTCATTTCGTAGCCAAACATTTTTATACCGTGACTTGCAAGTTTACGGAAATCCTGCCATGTGCTCTGAGATCCCCCACCTCAGTAATACTATTAGATATAGAAAAAAGAAAGAGACAGAGAGAAAACAAATATCCTAAACACCTCGCTATATTTGCTGCTTTTTTTTATAGCGCAGTCATAATCATAGAAAGAGTCACAAAGAGGGTGCCTGCAACAGCGGCCGACAAGGCAGGATGCAGCGCGACACCGGCGTTGTCTAAAGAAGCGTTAGAACTGGTCAAGATTGTCAAGGATACTGGGAATCTTACCTTTGCTTGAGGAGTCGCCGTCGTCACTCGAACTGTCATCGGAGCCTGTGGAAACGGGGCCTGGGATAGATTTGGAGCCTGCCTGGAACTCAATGATGGAGCTGCTGGTTGAATTGAGCGTCGCCTGGGCGATGCCGACCTGCTGGTTCTGCAGGTCATACACGACATAGGCGGAGCGCAAGAAAGTGTCTCCAAGGAGAACGAATTGGTCGGATGAGATGCCGAAATCCGAGGTAGAAGCCATGCCGAACGTGCAGACGCCGCTCCAGCCCTTGAAGACCTGCTTCAAGGTTGGGTCGGAGAAGATCCGGTCTTGTACGCTGGCCAAGTTGTCGATGACCATTTCGTCGATGGGGACTCGGATGGTCTTGTTTGTAAACTGGAAGCTGAGAGACGTATCTTTGAGATTCGCCTTGGCGCAGTCGACAAACGGGTTGGGAATGCCTTGGATGCTCATGACGCCAAACTCTTTCCAAACAGCTTGTACGACATCACCCGGGAGAAGACTGATGGTCGAACCAGAGTCGAGGACAGCGGTGGCGTTGACCGCAGGAGTATCGACGCCAGATACCTTGAGCCCATTCAACTGAACGGCGTACATGACAATATCCGAAGTCCTAGAAACGGATGCGGGCAGCGGTTGGAAGGGCAGAGTGGCGAGGCCGCCGTGGAACTTGTCGGTATCGACGCCGCCGAAGAGGATAGAGCCCTGGCTGGTCTGCAGATCATTGAGATAGAGACTGAAGGCGGGCATGGCGATGATCTTTTGAGACACCATGTTTTCGATGACGGTCGGATATTTGATTGCAGCCGCCTCGTTTGACCTATATCCCAAGCCCATAAGGCCTGTGCCGCGGACAGACTCCAGGGCCAGGCCCATTTGCTGGTTCTTAATCGTGGCGTCGTTGATGGTAACGGTGTCTTTGAAGTATCTGCCCCTGATGTTGCGGCCATCAAGATAGGTGATGTTGAAGGACTGTCTAGTTGAATTGAAGGATTTGCTTTTGGTCTGATCAACTACGATGCGATTAATGTTAGAAAAATGATCTGGCCGGAGACACTGGAGAAACAATCGGCTTACATTGCTTTGAGCAGAATTCTCCAATTTCCTCCTGTAGAATCGAATCTGTGCAGAGATCTGCATCTACCGAGTTGACCCAGGTATCGCTACTACCAGTGTCGAGCATGAAACTCAGCTTCTGAGGCGGCGTGCCAACGCTGAACTCGGCATAGTAGCCGCCTCCAGTGATGTTGTTGAGGGCATCAAGCGCAACAGTGCCGTCGCGACGCAGCAACGACGGGAGCGGGTTGCTGTCCAGGAATCGCTTCTCAAAGGGAACGGAGACGACGCCTGCAGAGACTGTGCCAGCGGCAATAAGGCCTGCCAGCGAGGCGTACTGAAGGGTAGAGCGCATTGTGAGTGGCGCAAGAAGAGAGAGACTGTAAGCCAATCAGTCGTAAGGGGAGCGATAAATTAGGTCAAGCCCAGAGCCGGAAGAAACGCGTTTGTCACACAAGGAAACACGAGAATCGGCTTGGGCTCCTCTCTGTATTTAAGCATAGATATTAAGGCTGCGGCGATTGCCCGAACGAGCTGAACAGCATCGTCGCTTGGTCGTCGCCTCATCCCTGCCGCTGCAGGAGGCTAGAGCCGCTTGGGCTGGGATATCACGCTTGTGACCCAAAAGGCCCTGGCCACCCACGAGTCTATTTTTACCCGTCATTGCGAGCACGATGGTGGTGAAGCTTGTTGTTGTTGGATCGAACGATGCGGAGAGAACTGCTGTTTCAGTATGTCAGTCTTGCCTTGTCTTGCCTTGTCTTGCCTTGTCTTGCCTTGCCTTGTCTGTCTTACCTTGTCCATCAACCATCAACAGGCCAGCTCAAAACAGCCGCCAAGCCAGGAGAGCCTGAAGCCACCCGTCCCCAACGCCAAGGCGCCTTGGCTGCAGCTAGCTCGACAGACGGCGTCGCGCAGGATGAGCGTAGCACTGCTAGCATCAATTAGCTGTGAAAGTGCCATCCTTGGCAGAGCAATTCAGCCACCCGTCAATCCTCCTGGAGCTGAAGCGCCACTTGAGCGATCCAGAACGGCTGCTGCTGTCCACCTTCCGCGAAGAGCCTCCGTTGGACCACCGCGCTCTGTGTCCCCTGTTTTTCCATGACTTTGCCCATTTGGTTGGTTTTTGGATATGCCTCGCTGCGCCACTGGCCCAATCCAAGCGAACAGAGCTCTCTGCACGATGAGTCAATGGCCGGTACTGACTAGATTGGCGGCGGATACTTGACATGGGCGATTTTGTCTGTTGCGTACTCAAAAGAGGAATTCTCGAGTAAATAGCAATATAAAGAAAGTTTTTGATAGATTAAATGACTGATGCAAGCAATTGTGCATTGACTTTTTGCAGATTGTAGTCGGAGTCGGGTTGCGTTCTTCCGTACTTTCCCTCTTTAAAGGGACCGCCTATAGTAGTAGTAGTATCCTAGGTATCTGTAGGTGCCTTATATAAGTCCTCTTCCAAGCATTGAATTTCAGAGCCATCAGATGCGTATATATTAGCGTTAAAATATGTATGTAGATTCAATATTATTATAACCATTCTTGACTTGAAAACATCAAGTTTGCCTCTAAAATAGGGAGCATTTAATGTATTAATTAAATTACTTTTCAAATTGATTCTTCTTCAAATCTCTTTCATGTATTCAACTTAATGCCAATCGCGTCCCATTAGATGATAGTGCCACTTCCATCCACCGTTTGTCGTGCATATCCATATCCATAGCTATAGTCTGTGTGCATTTACCGGTAGCCAAATCCAGAATCTTGATGATTGACGTTTTCCGAACCAAAATGACCAACGTAGCATGAAATGTTCCATCGGTAAGCACAGTTGCGCCAATATTAGTAGTTTCGGTGGCCCGGTGTCCAACGACACCGTCACCTGACTCCGGTTTCAATTGTGCATGATGAGGGGAAAATACAACAGCTCGGAATACTTCATCGGCGTGACCAGTGCGCGTATATAAGTTTACGCCTGTAGTAAGATCGTGAATCTTAACCATATTTTCGTTTACAAGAGCCAGACGGGTGCCATCTGCAGAAAAGCTCACCGATTCGAAACAACCATCCATTATTCGGAGGTGAGAGCCCGCAATGAGATCCCAAATCTCAACCTTTCCCGACGTGCACCGATGTTTGCAAATAATCAAGGCTAGTTGGACACTGTTTGCTGAGAAAAACACTCTTGAAATATTTTCCGTCTCAATTGTTCGTATACACGCTCCAGAGATCAGATCCCAAATCTTGGTCATTTCGTCAAATGAAGCCGCTAGCTTCGTATTGTCCGGCGAGATTGCTACTGAGTAAATGAAAGATTTATTGTCTTCGATTGTCTGTACGCAAGGATTCCAAGATGGCCTCGTCAGAGGCTTAGCCACGATCCATTTTGGGCATTGCGTGACCTCAAATAATTTTCTTGATATACAGTCGCTGGGGCTGAATATAAGGGCGGAAGCATACATCTGTAGTGGATACGCTTCAATTATCGCTCTATGTGAAAAGACAAGGCGATAGACATCTCTTGTCATTTCAAGCGTCTCATTCCTTTCGCTGTTCACCTATACTATCATTAGAACCTCATCTCGCAAACTCTCCCCTCAGGTTCACATACCAATAACTCTGGCTTCTCCTCAGACATCACAGTGTTGGTTAGCCATTGGCCATGTCCAATTCTGGTCAAGTTTCTCGCGTCAAGTGTCTCATGAGTTCGATTACTATTACCATGAATTGTGTAATGGTTTGTAATCAAGTCTCGCAGCTTTTGAATCGCAGTTACGGCTTGAGAAAATACTTTCAACAAGACCATTGCCTCTATCCAATTGAGATATTTTTCTTTGAGAAACGAGTGGAGTATTTCACCATCTTGAAATAGCTGAGGTTGCCTGCAGTGACCCAGGTGCTCAATCCAATATGCACAGCAATATGCTTTCGATGCTAATGGGTTTGGGTTTGGTGGAGTAATATTATCCACATGTTCTCCTGGTGACCTGATGTTGTAGATATTGTGTCGAAGGGCTTTGTTCATTAGATTGAGAGAAATCTCAAACATCTTAAGATGTTGGTACGCAATACCTCTAGGGAAAACACTAATAGCCCCCTGTTGCACCAAATAGTCTTTAAGAGACTGATGGATGAGGTATATAGTATGATCTGTAATAGTGATTAATGACCCACAGGCCTTGGCCAAATATTGGATATCATTTGGAAGATACCTGACCTTGGTGCCGACTAGTTGTGAGTTGATGAATAAATATAACTCATCAGTGTGAAGCGGTCGCTCAGCAGCAGTGACTGTCGCAAGGAATACTAGACATGCTTCTTCGTCATCTTCCCAACCTCTTTTTGAGCGTTCCATTATTTCATCGTAAAGGCTTTCTAGATTTTCAGGTATTTCGTCTAGAAATTCTTTTTATGTGTGGACGACCAGCATCTCGTAGTTGTTGGACAACAAGCGTTACCCATAGAAAGGTACCATTTGCCTTTATTTTAAGTAGCTTGGTTGTCGTATCGCGAAGATCATCACCACTCTCAAGCGCCTCAATGTCTCGAGCACAGTGATCTATATACGTGTCAACCGCCCTCGAGATATGAGCCGCATTGCTTTTCAACTCCAATATTAGCCTGTTGTCAATCGACTTTAAGCCGCGTTTTATTTCCTTCTCGTTTCGACTAGATATCAGCCGCTTAACGTGGTTACCCGTATCCATGATGAGATTCAGGAGTGATTTGCGCGATTCTTGGTGCTGGCATTCATCGAGGGCGTCAATAATAAAAGTGAAATTTGCCATGCATGGATCTTGGACAATGTTTATAAAAATCCTGCTAAGCGCGTCCCATGCGTTGATTCCTTCCAAGTAACCTTTTGGTTCCTTTTCGATTTGTTTCAGGATAGATGAAAGGAGGTCTTGGTTTTGCCGAAGCACTGAGTATATCAAGCCCTTGATGATAGCGGTGGCTGTATTAAGTCGGGTATCTGTGCCTTGACAGAAGAAATAGACAAACTTCTCTCGTAGCTTGCAATCATTTTCGAAATTTTCGATGATTCCACAGAGAAGCATTGTTTTGCCTTTTCCATGGTCCCCTTTAATCCAAAAACCACCATTGTTCTGCTTGTCGCGCCATCTTTCAAAGGCATGATGATCGAGGATCCAGCGATATGAATCGTATATAAGGGGCCCCTTAGATTCAAGGATTCGTTTTTTTATCGTCCACGGGGCTTGTTTCGCTGATTCCTTGAAGAAAGGTCTTGTCCGTAGTAGATGGACCTTTGAAACCAGTCAGTATTGCCAGGCTAGGACTATAGCAAGGTAGCTTATGGTCGCTCTACCAGCATTAGCTTTACTTATATTGTTGGTTATATTTCCAAGAAGTAGTCTTGCATTGTTTCCAAAGGTGTTTCTCGAAACCTCCCTAACAGTTGCCATTTTTTTCACGTCGCTTTGGCGGCCTAGAAGACCTATTGGATTAAACGACGAAGATGGGATCAGATGGCTAGTTGATGTGTAAAGATGTAAAGAACTAGGTAGCGGAAGCAGATTCGGCATATGAAATATGTTGAGCGTATTACCAGCCACGTATGTGTTAGGCATACAAGCATATCGGGCAATCGGATATATTGGGGCGCCGCCGAGTACACTGCTACAATATATGTATGATACAAGGCTTTCACTGGCTTCACCTGACATCCTACCCTGTTACAGCAATACTTCATGTTACCTACGTGCGGGGTCCCAGTCGTACCAGCCTGATCCTCATTATGTCTCGTCATTGTAAACTCTAAAGCGCACCTTATAACCGGCTCTTAAGGATTCACACGAGCGTCTCTTTGCCACGGCACTCCTATGGATATTAACACTGCTATTGAGATATAGGTGCAGATATAGCGAAGGAAAATAATTCATGATCCCAGCTGCCTTGTGTTGGACATAATGCCTATAGACTATCTAGTTGTGGTGAAGTGGCATGCAGTGTATCTGTACTCACTCCGGGCTGATGTGCACTCATCTACTATGATTCCATAATATGACTTAAAGCCTCCATCAATGCCTCAAGCCTCAGCTTAAGGCCCTCCTGCCACGTCAATCCACTTATGCACGGAACCTCGGTTGAGCCAGCTACAGCCTCACCATCTCTCGTCACCTTCCAAATCCCCGGGGCATAAGGACTCTCCCAATGCATAGACACGCCAAGCTCCCTTTCATGGATCTCATCATTGCCATTAGCCCACATAATAGTCCCAAGCCTTGCCTTGTGTAGCAATGTTGCGAATCTATCCCGACTAGCGATTGCATAATCATGCTTCTTCGGCCCCAGCCAAATCTCCGAAGGCTTCAAGGTGTAAAGAGCTCTCTGGAGCGTCGCCTCGTCGACGGTCAACTTGCCAAAATCCATGGCTCTCTGACACAAGGAGATTTCCCTTCCAAGCTCCATCATCTCCAGCAGCCTATTGATGGTGCTTATGCCTGTCCACGTTTGGCTGTCCTTTGCCATGTCCCGATCGAGATTGACTACGAATCGCAGCCTTTTCGTGGGCTCAATGGCCGTTGCGCTTCCAATGATGAACTTGTACTCCCAATATCGCCGAATGGCGTCAATGCTTCGAGTTTCAAACGCGTACGTCTCCTTCCCCTTCCCCTTCCCCTTCCCTCTCTCATCCCTGGTAGTCGCATCTTCGAAGAGCACTTTCTTGCATTCTGGGCACCAGTCAAAGACGAATTTGACTGCCCTAAGCTCGCTATCGCAGCAATACACGAGTTTCTTCTTCAAGGCCGAGTAGCTGGAGTAAACTTGGCATTTTTGGTCTTCGGAGCACGGGTAGTGCCCACAGACTGTGAATAAGGAGTAGGCTGTGACGCACATGGCGTTGTTTGGCTTGCAGTCCTGAATTGTGAAGGGAGAGTTGACGGGGCAAAGAAATAACGAAAGGGGGCGAAAAGCTTTATCATAGACTGTTGACTGTGATTGTGTTCCTCGAGGCAATCCCTCAAGCTGGATTATGAGATGTTTATGTACCAAGGTACGACGTACGGATGTTCAAGTATGAAAGAGATTGAACAAGCGAACCGCCCTTGATGGGAAGGCGGCGAACAAGTGAATAACAACAATGACAACAATGGCAATGCTCAACGTATTATCTTTGTCTATATAATGCCCACAAACAGTTCTTGTGGCTGAACCTTTATCAATATGGTGTTCAAATCGCAAGTCCCAAATCCATCTTGTTGCACATGGGCACTGAATGCCTTCATTCACAAGTCCCTCAAATCTTGGACGTCTTCTCCGTCCCATCCTGCTGCAGCCTCACAACGCCCTAACACAATTCACTCATTAGCATCAAACCCCACCATCAGGATGCAAACTCGCAAGAGAAACAACAAAAAAAAAAAAAAAAAAAAAAAAAAAAGATACTCACCTCCTGCATACAACTCGCCAGCAATGTCCCATCCTGCGCATATATCCTCTGCATCACCACGCCCCTCCCATCGCCACTCCACGGGCTCTCAATCTCCGAAAACATCCACTCATCCGCCCTCACCCTCTTTGGCTCGTGGAAGTAAATGCTGTGGTCCAGACTCACCAGCATCCCCATCCGCGGCCGCGCCAGCCAGTCCTCCAATTTGCTGCCCAGGCCTTCAAACTCCAGAAACTGCTGCAGCGGCGCCCTCTGCTCCTCCGGCAGCGCAGCCACTTCTTCCGGCGTCATGCCCAGCCGCCACAGCTTGTGAATCCGCGACACCATGCCGATGAAGTAACTGTCCGAGATGTACGCCAGCGCGTTGAGATGCGCCTGATGCCCGCCCTCGGCCGAGATCTTGCCCCGGCTGCGATGCCACTGCCGCGCCCTTCGCTGGTCCGGCCGCGTCTCATTGTCGTTCATGTTGAGCAGCTCAATCCGCCGGCTCTGGAAGGGCCCCTTATCCCACGCCGCGTCCGGCTCGTTATCCCAGCTCGCCTGCGGCATCTCTACGCCCTCGGGCAGCGCCGCCGCGTGACGAATCTGCTTGGCGCCACCGCTGGCCTCGCGCACAAAACTGATCGTCGTGGTGAAGATGCACTTGCCCTTCTGCCGCGCCTGCACCGTCCGCGTGGCAAAGGACCGGCCGTCGCGCACGCGCTCGACGTGGTACATGATGGGGATCGTCGCCGAGCCCGCCAGCAGGAAATAGCAGTGGCACGAGTGCACCAGAAAGTCGTCCTTGACCGTCAGCTGCGCCGCCGCCAGGCACTGCGCAATCACGGCGCCGCCATAGACACCGCGCGCCCCAGGAGGCAGCCACAGCGGACGCGTGTTGGTGAAGATGTCCTGCCAGAGATCGGGGGTCAGCTCCGTGTGGCGATGCCTTCAAGTGCCCGGCCCTGTTTGCGAACTCACCTCGCCCAGCACCGCCAGCGGCGTCACCTCCACCGTGTTCTCAATCGGCGCCTTGTTGGCATCTGGTTCCGGAGGCCGTAACAGCGTCGTCCGCTTGTCCAGCACTTTTTCTGTTCCCTCCATCTTTGGCGCCTCTTTGTCACCGGCACTCATTCTTTCTGTCTTCTATCCCCCTTTCCTTTCTGTGAAACAAAGGACGCAAAGGATTGTTCATTCGGGATTCAACCCAATCCTTTTTTTGTTATTACAAACACATTGAGAATTTAAAAAAGAAAATCCAGGGTCTGAGCATTCGAGTCAAGTGAGGACCCCTGATGGGCTGCGTGTCAACGTACTTGACGTCAGGTCCAGAATTTGCCTCGGCTCAAATCCAGCCGGCCAGTTGTTCCTGTCTCACAATCTCAGGCTAGTCCTTTAGCAGTCTACTTTAGCGATAGCACTTCTAGCTCTGGTCCAGTCTTCATGCAAACAACGCAAAAAGCAGTAACAGTTGCAAATTAGGAAATAAGTTGGTTCATTATTAAGCAGGCAAGCAGGCACTCAGGCAAAGTAGAGCCACTAAGATTCGCCAATGCATCTCGGGTCTGTTTCTCTTGAACCCAGTTGGATGACACGCTCATCGTCACTGCCGTTGCCGAGGCTCAATTCGTCCGCCGCGGACTGCGTGTCTCCGTAGCTCCATGGAGATAAAGGGGCACATATTCGCATGACTTTAGCACAAGTAGGTGTAGGTGATCCTGAGACTGAATTACTGAATCCTTGTTGGGGGCTGAATTCCCAAATCGATGCCATTCCATGTGAAAATCGACGCCATTCAGCACCCCCCCTTTCTTCATGTGTCTGCCCGAACAAGAGAGCACACAGCTCAATCCCTCAAATCTAGTGCTAAAACTACCTATACATTTACATTTATTTTCTCCCCATTGTTTTCAACGCTTCCACCGTCAGCTTCCATCCCCTGCAAAACGAAGTCTCTAAGCTGGCATATCGTCATAAATAGGCTCCAAACCTGCCCATGCTGCCTCGTAATCGCCATCAGGTCCGGCCTTTTCTCTCTGCGTCCAGTAGTCGCCGTTGAACTTCCAGTATATTTTGCCTGTAATCTCGCATTTCTCTTTTTTGTACCATTTTGGTTTGTAATCTCCATCATCTTCCTCATCATCTTTTCCATCAGCATTTCCATCAGCATCTCCATCAGCACCTCCATCAGCATCTTGCTTCGCTTTTTGCTTAGCTTCTTCTTTGGCTTTTTTCTTGGCTGCCTTAGCAATGTCACGCACTCGTTTGCGGGCACGCTGGTTCTCTTCTAGCCTATGCTTCTCGCTTGCGGCAAGATCATACTGTCCTTCCTCCATAGCCCGTTGATCTGGACGCAAACGTGAGTCTGTAGGGGCAACCCACTGCCTTAGGTTGTCATCGATGTGGTTAAATGTAAGCACAAACGGCGTCAGGTTGAAAGGAATGCCCTTTGGTCGCTCATTGGCCTGCCAGATAAGGTACGCTCGGCTTGGATCTGCGATGCTACCTCGGTGGACAATATCTCCATTCGTAGTCGAGGGCTCGCCAACAGCAGCCTCGTAGCCTGGAGTCAATCGGGCATATAACCTGGAGTTCCAGCGACCACCAAGGCTCATTCGCACCTGGCCTGAAGCATCCATGACCTTGCCCACAATCCGGTATGGCTTCGTGAACAATGTCTTTCTCTCAAACTTAACCAAAGCTACTTCTCCAGTCGTCCAGTTCTTGATTGTCATCTCGCCCCAGTTTTCCACCGTAAGATTTCCTGTGAGGATGCCGATAACCGAGGATGTCATTTTTTCCCACGTGTAAAAATCTTCTTTTCCACCAGCGGTAGGTCGAAGCTTGAGGAACCATGTCCCCATGGGTCTAACGTCGATCGAGGTGCCAGAGAATCCGGACTGGACCGCCGATTCACCCCAGTACGTCCAGTTGGGTGCCTCTGCCCAGGCAGCACCAATTGGCGGGTGGTGCTCGACCTGCTCGATGAAGAAGCGGTAGTTTTTGTCGGGGCGAACATATTCAAATGTTTCGCCCAACAGGGGGTTGAAAGGCTTTGCAACTCGACCAATGGTAGATGCGTACTCGCTGGCAGCAAAAGCGGCCACGTACATCAGTCTTTCGATCGAGTCGGTGCGCTCGGATGCCAAGTCAAGGAGATCTGCGTATTCCATGTCTTCACCGCAGCGATGTAGTAACGATGTCGGCTCGTTAAATGACACGGGCAGTGTTATCCTAGTCAAATCCTTGCCAACCATTGACTTGATGATACCCTGTCCCTAGATGTTAGCTCATGTACCCCATACAGACAACCTGTCAAAACGTACAAAGAGGGAAGTTTTAGGCCGATTATCACTATCCAGGTTGAGCTTGTGTCGAATTCCATTTTCATACCCCTTGAAAGAGCTGCTAATATCCAAGCCAGAAGTAACAACTTCCTCCTTCTCCTGCTTTGCCTCGATGTGGGGGAGCTCCGTAACTTCGACGTCGCCAGCATCTATAGCATCGAAGAACTCGTCCTCTAGTCCAGACTCACTGTCAGACATCTCCGCCATCTGCTCAAGAGCAGTTTGTTTTCGAGCCAGGTTTTTGCTAGATGCCTTGGCAATGGCAACAGCCTCATCAACCTCTTCTTGAACCTTTTCAATCGTTGGTGTCACGCTAGCAGAAGGCAGACCACCACCCTCCATCACTTCACGGAGCGCTTTCTTGGCCAGCTTGCGCTTCATCTCTGATTCACCGACTCGGGCTTCGAGGATCTCCTGTTCACGAGCCACTTGTGCCATGCTCTCCTCCCACATGCGCCGCATATCAGACTCCCGATCAAGACGATATTGCCAGAATGCATCGCGGTCTTTTGAAATGCGGAGCAAGTCCCCAATCAGACCCGTCAAACTTCGGATAGCAGCATCGTATGTGGAGAGAGCCTGCGTGACTTGAACATCCGATATTGGCGTGGCAGGGCGGAGGGAAATTTCATTCAAAAGAGCTGAGTGAACGCTTGCCATGGTCTCCAGCTGCAACTTTGCTGACTGTGCCGTAATGTTGAGCGCATCCTTAGTTGCCTGGGGCTCTTCACGACCGCTAGTGTCTTCTCCATAGTCGTCATCGTCATCTTGATCTCCGGGTGCCGTGCCAGGCCCAGCTCCATGTCCATCTGCTTCTGTAAAGGTATCCACAAAATCTTCCTCTTCAACGCTCTCCGCTAAACTTGTCCCAGTCATGTCTGACTTTTTAACAGCCAGGATTGGGCGCGCTTGCGGTTGCGTACTGACACGCCTCAAATCCGTCATGCTCGTGTTCTCGCTGTGAGACTCTTGGATAGAGAGCGAGCCGCTTTGGTCGGCCTTGGCCTGTCGAAGAAGCTCCGCGCTACGAGCTGCCTGGCGCTCCTCCTCCCTCGCCTGATCTTTGGTCCACTGAATTGAATTGTTGAGGGCCCAAAACCATCGTTTGGCTTCTACCTCATGATTCGCTTTGAGGGTGTACTTTACGGACGACTTTCCGATGATCTCAAACTTGGTCTTTTCATCAGGGCTCATGTGGAGTTTGGCAATTTTCATATTGATGGCGCCCCGGCACGCAGAACCAGCATCGTCTTGGTGCTTATAGTAGCTCAACACACCATCCTCGAGTACAAACCATCTCAACTGGTAACCCTTGCGATAGTTGGTCCATTTTTTCAAGTATCCCTTCATCTCGCGAGCTTCACGTCCCACCAAGGGATCGCTGGGTCCGCCAGCTGCGGCGTTCTGGGAGGCAGCGTGTCCCAGGACAGCTTTCTCTTGGATTCCTCTCTGGGCCGCTACAGCAGCTGGCGACTTCTTTAAAACGGCCTTTACGTTGTCGTCGTTGGTAATAGATTGAGGCAGCTTGCCTCTTCGATCACGACGGAAAGGGTCGGCACCGTGAAGCAGTAGCACTTGGATCAGCTGAATGTCTTTCTTTCTGGCTGCTTCATGGAGTAATGTGCCACCAGCCTGTACAACAACCGGGTCCAACACGAATTCAGTGCTGTTGATGTCCAGCATAGTTTTTAATCGCGCCTCTTCCAGCACATGGGCAAGAGTTTCGTAGTCGCCCTTGGCGATCAGGTCCTGTACCTGCTGCACCTTGGCGTCTGTGAAGAGAGATCGAGAGAGCTGAAGGAGCTGGAATATCTCGGGGTTCCGAGCTAGGTCTATGGGCAATTTTCCCTGAGAATTTGCAATCGCATCGTTGATCTCCTTCTGCTCCAAGAGAAGCTTGACTGCCTGCGTGCGGCTGTGCATGGCGGCAACATGCAGCGGAGTGTTGCCATCTTTATCCCGAGCATTCACGTCCAAGCTGCCGAGGCCATCAGACAGAACGTATTCGATAACGGGGAACTCGGCGCATTGCATAGCCAAATGAAGTATCGTCGTATCTTCCAATGCCCCAGCAGCACTAGCCCCACTAAGCGACGATGTGCTTGCACGTGGGAGGCCGTCCGCCGTCTCTCGAATGACCTTGGATATGGACGCGGTGTCTCCGCTCCTCAGGGCCTCAACAACCCTAAATTTTCGTATGGATTGTTCTAGGCTGCTGGTTTTCGACTCCTGAGTAGAAGCTTTTGCGTTTGCAGCAGCCTGGTTGTTAGAAGGTGTTCTGCTTAGAACAGCCGACGGGGTTGATAGTCGAGATACATGGCTTCGGGGCGCGCTGGATTTCGGGGGAGATGCATGGCTGCCCGTGGCCGATAATCGACCGTCCTCGGATCCGGATTCGTCGTCTCGAGTATCTTTGCGGCGCAATAGCGACAGCGCCGCGGCGGACTTGGACCGCTTGTGGTTGTTGCTGTAGCCACATCATCCAGATCAGCCAGCTGAAAGGAAGCTCTCAAAACAATGAGGGACAAAACAGAGTGGGGTTATGATGCAGAGAGAGAGAGAAAGCAGCTCCGGGATGCGTTGCAGCGAATGAACAGACAAGATGGTTCCCGGAAAGCAAACCTACCTGTCGCCCACGTCGGACATGCTAGGCTACAAGCAATTATCTCTGTCGAGTTTCGGGGGGGTTCGTGTGTTCAGTTGCAGGCTGAGGCAGCCCCCGGGCCGCCAACACAGAAATTATGTCGAGCAGCTCAAAGCGCGGAGCGAGGATGAGGTCTTTGATAATCGTACGAGAATGAAAAAAGGGGACGACCCAGCTAGAGCTGCATGTGAATTGAAGGACAAGAGAAACCAGAGCGCCCGGCGTGGAGATTGGTGGTGGAGAAGTGGCATGTATGAACCAGGAGGATGGCGGGATGATGATACAACTTGAGGGCAACTCAGCCACCACGTACAGGCGTCTTCAGGCGCCCAGGACACTGTAGCCAGCGATGGGAGCGCTGTACGGCACAGTGTCTAGGGCGTTGCGCAAGCAATCTAGCACTAAAGCGGCCAAGGCAGCTTCGCGGCCAGCGCTGGAAGCCGGCATGACGTTTTTGTCCAACGGAGCTAGCGACAGCGTGGCCAATGCTTGTTTGGGCAGTGGGGAGTCTGCTTAGTCATGGTCGCGCTTCTGGCCAACCAACTTCCTATCGCGGCCTGGCTTGACGCTTCATGTAGCCTCTCAGGACTTTAATCTATTAATACCGAGTGGCCCGAAGAGGGCATGAACTGCCAAGGCCATTCATGGTAGCACCGGTTTGGCCAGAAGAAGGCGGGTGAGGCGGGAGAAGCTTCGTGTGTCGGCACTCTGCCCTACGAGGAATCCAATGGCGACGCAGCGAGTCATGGCTGCGATACAAGCATGGCAATTGTCTCCTGCATCCATGCGCGGAAACGGATCTCTTTTGCAGCAAAAAGACAAACGGAATTGCCATGGAGCGTACGTGTACGTGTATTTGCTTGCAAACTTGCGTACCTATTAGTAGCTGTCTTTGTAGCGGCAAACTAAGGAAATTTACTGCGCCGTCCAACTTCAGATGTCTGGAAGAATCTTGACGTCATACATCGCGAAAACAGCCTCTCAGATCTTTCCCCCAGGACTGTTGAGTCGCACAGCGCTGGCCACATCTTCCGAATACCAAGGTCGTGCCTTTCACGAAGACTACACGCAAGCCGATCCGAAGATTCTACGGAACACATTGCCTTTTCAAATATACAGTGATGGTCTTTGAGAGTGATCAGGGATCGGCCTTAACCCACGGCTTTCTGCGTCAAGAAATGTCCCAAAGACAATAGCAGATATACGTATGTTGTTCTATTCCATTTCCTTGCGACTACCGCTTGTATGAACTCCTCTGTCGATAAAGTTCAATTTTCGTACCCATTTTGGCTTTACGCCTCCGATATAGGAATCGCTGCATCGGACTGGCCCAAATAGCTTAGTCAAACAGTACCTTTTCAGATGAATTTGCCACATCCTTCCTTGTTCCTCGTAGATTTCAAACCGTGATGGCTGCTTATTTGAGATTTCTCATCCAACGTTTCGGGGCTTTATGAAACTGCGACACCTAGCGGCGGCTTCATCCAGGTTGCGAAAGCCGTCACATATCCGGCGATGATGAGAATGCGGAATGTTTCACTGTTAGAGCGTCGAGTTGCACTGTTTCGCCTCATCCCTCCTTTGTAGGTTCATATTGGGATTTTCGATCGCTGCCTCGGAAGAAATTCTGTCGATTGGTATAATCTCGTGTATTGCTCGATCCGCAAGTGTTTTTATCAATGCAAGCGGCGCTGAAGCAGCTATCAATAATAGCACAGACTGCATGTAAATTCTTCAAAGCTGAAGCCAGAGGCCATGCCACGTTCTATAAGTATATGTTCTTCGTCATTAGCAGGGGACAAAGGAGAATACTAGCCGTTATCCTGGGAGCGTCCAATGTGGGCCACAGGAAACCATGGATTGAATCAGACAAATGTACAAATTATACGTTCTGCAGGCTTCTATTTAAAGATTTTGGGAATGATAGCCCCTTGGCTGGAGAGAATACTAATCGTATTTCGAGCTCCGCAGCATGCTTCCTCTTACGGACACATAGCGATCCAATGAAATGCCCGATCCGTCGGTTCTTCAAATCAAACAAGGCATAGATATCTAAATATAGCCAGAACCTACAGTTCAGTTCCCTGAAAGGGGAATATCCATTGTAAAATCCCCAGCCTGCTGGAGATTATTGAAGCCCTACCCTGAGACTCGAGATCCAGAGAATCTTCAACCTAGTCCCAACAAGGGATGGTTCTGTCATCAGGATGCATTAGCGCCAGCTTTTGGAAACCCCACTAGTCTTCCTATTCAAGTCAAACATAGTCAGCAGGAGACATTCAAAGGAACGATTGATGACCCTTCAACTCCAATTTCATCTTCCTATCTATTAAAAAAAATTGCGTTTCTGCCTTGTGGATAGGATCATTGTTCGACTATAGGCTATTCGATGGCTACCTTTATGAAATTTCGTCTAGTCCCGGTGCGGGAAGAGGTGAGTTTGTTCCGTCAATCATATCGAAGCTACCAAAGAGCTAATCAGGGGACCTTGCAGAAGGTCGACGAGAATGACGATTGGTACGGGCTGAGAGATGCCAAGGAAAGGAGAAAAAGACAAAATAGGATCAATCAAAGAGCAGCTCGTAGGGACACCTTATCAGCCTTCCTTCTCATCTAATTGCACCCGGAAGACTAACGGAGCATCCGCATCAGGCCGGCGGCAACGAGAGAATCTCGCGCGGGAGCTCGAGTCATCCGCTTCTACGGCAGTATCATCACGTACAAATGCAGCTGGCCAATGCCGAGGGCCCAATGTTTCCTCTACCCAAGTTTATTTCCCGTTGTCCCCGGACCACAAACTTCTCTACGTCATCTGTCTCAACGTCTCGCGGGCAATTATCACAAACTACTTCATAATGTCCACAATGGCGCCAGAAATCGCATCCCTTTGTTTCAAACGCCGCGTATTCACCATTGAAGACTTTTCAGCAGCTCCTCGAAATCTCGATGGCACTCGTTCATTCCCCCCAGCGTTTATGCCGACAAAAATGCAGCAAGAGGTCCCCCACCCCGGCTGGATAGATCTTCTCCCGTCCCCTCAGCTACGGGATAATCTCATTCTTGCGGTAATAGAATTCAATGTTGACGAAGACGATATTCTCGAGGATTTGATTGGAGATATATTCGAATCTATGGGCTGTGGAGCATACGAAGATCCAAAAGACGGGTCATCCACCAATGCGAATGCTCCTACAAGGCCACGCGTAGTCACCCCAGAAGCAAAAGAGGCATTGAAAACCTACACACCTACAAACACTCCCGAAGTTGGTATCCTCTCATGGTCCGATCCGTGGGATATATCGGGTTGGGAAGTTACAGACAAGTTTGTGACCAGATGGGCATTTTTGCTTCAAGGATGCCCGGATGTGGTTGACTCTGCAAACAAATGGCGAGCCCTACGAGGAGAAGATCCTCTCGTCGTGGAGATATGAATGCCTGCTGAAGCTGATTATGAGAGTAGAATAGGCCCCGGCGCAGAAGCATAGGCCGGAAACTTTTTTTTTTTTTTTTTTTTTTTTTTTTTTTTTTTTACATTTTTCTGTCATATGGTGTTGAGCGGTATGGACGACTAGTTGAGTTGACTAACACAATGGATATTCTCCCTTCTCTACTTCTTGCTTCCTTGTCAAAGATGGTTGGCGGCCAACATGCCAAGAGGTAAACGATTGGAACGGCACGAGTGCAGACTCTTAATCTAAAGTTCTGGCCTTCAAATCAACTTTTCATTTGCTAGACAGCAACATGCAACTGGCAAAAGAAAACAAAAAACAATGGTCGTTATAGTGGCCGCTCAAGATACAAAAGATGCAAAAATGTATGCCCACCATGAGAGTCGAACTGATCACATTGTCATGTCAGAAAGTACTGGTGACATAAAAATACAAAAAACAATGCCCACTATCAGAGTCGAACTGATCACCTTGTCATGTCGGAGGAAGTACTAGTGACACGCTCTACCGATGAGCCAAGCGGGCTATTTATCGATACCAGAATACGATTATTATTTTATGTAAAGAAAACTAATCTTGCTCAATCAGTGATCATGGCAAGTACAGATAACATCAACAATTCCGGATGCCATAATCTGCTGATACTCCAAGGCTGCTATAGCAAGATAGCTTCGATTACTGTAACCCATTTTAAAGCTATTGTAGTAGCCTAAAATTCAGCTGCTTGCATGGCTATTATTGGAATTTGGATCGTATACGTGCTTTTCGGCGACAAAGGGTTTTCTTTTACTATTTGGTCTATACCACTTAGCCAAGCGGGCAAGAGCTATTGTTGAAGAGACGACGAGTATTGCAGTATACCCATACACAGATGGCAAATGCGGAGACCAATATTGCGGGGCACGTAGACTCAAAGATCAATTGACAAGTCACCTACATTAGAGTTCTCGTTGATCTACTGCCTCTTTGGCGCGAATCAAATTATGCAAGTCGACATCCAACGACCATTATGGCTGCATAGCTTCTTGATGGCAGAATCAATTGTTGGTGCAACCAGGATGGCATCAATACCAATACAATACCTAGTAGGGCGGCGTATCAATTGCTCTTTTGCTTTGTTCAGGTAGTCGGAAGTAATCAAGTTGCCCGGGTGAATACGCCCGCAGCACCACCATTGATCCCAGGAGATGTCCTAGACTCGTGTGTTTCATATTTACCAAACTTTGGCAAATGTGGGATGAATCCACTTCTGCAACAGGGCAAAGCTGGAGGAGCTACAGTACGTATAGAACTTCTCACATGTCGGCAGTTGTTTTGCGCTAATCGTAGACAACAACAACCCCGCAAGAAGGAGCAACGCTGTCGAACTAAAAGTTCAAAAGAGCCGATTAATTGGCCATGCTCGCAAGATACTGCTCGATTGCTCTAGCGGGCATGGGCTAATCCAGCAGGCATGGCAGTAGTTTCGGGGGATTAGACACATTGAGATGGCCTGATGTTTGCAGCTTTTGTATCAGTGACTTTGGGTACAAAGCAATTCCAGCGGGGAAGCAGCGAATATGAAAATGTTACTACCTACTTAGCAGTCCTACCTCCTGGAGCCTGATACTTACAGATTAATCATCCGATTTCGCGTAGAGATTCATCTGTCCGGGTGCCTGGTAGATACGATAAGCGAGTGGTTAATCAAGATGGTGCTGACCTTGTGTGATGCACTCGGAGATGATTGAATCATATTAAAACCGCAACTTGTAGAACCTGCAACTTGCACTCAATACAGCAGCAGATCATCAATGCCACATCAAGGTCGAGAGTGGACACTCGGAACTACCCGCACTGGACTGGGCCGCTCGCCGGCCGTTTCGAAGCGGCCGTTTCCCAAAGTTATTAACGGTACAAAGTACAAGCAACCTCTCGCCTCTCGCCTCTCGCCTCTCGCTGTCTGCAGTCTCCTTGCACTTTCCTCATCTGCTTTGCTGCTCCCTCCCCCGCGCAGCAAAACACGTACATAAAGCCCAGTGCGCGCTGCAAGCTGCATACGTGTGCTGCATAGGTGCTGCAAACTGTACCAGACGCCTTACAAATTGGCGGTTCAGGGCACGCCCGCGCACGCCTGAGGTCAAGCATCCAGAAATTTTTAGCGCATGCGCGGCTGAGCTCGGAATTTTCTGTAGCGCCGACGCAGGGTCCAACAGCCCGAGATCCAGGCCTTTAGCGGGCCAAATAGCACATGGCAGTGGCAATTGACAGCCGCCGTCCCGTAAATCTCTCTGGCAGGTTACAAGTCCGAGGGTTCGATTTTTCCCTCTTCGGGCTTTGGAAAGCGCCAAGCTGTAAAAATCGAGGCATCATGGCCCTCACGTCTGCGCATTGGCGCCTGCCCTCGCTTAACTCGCGCTGTATCTGAATCAACATGGCGCTTCCGCATTCCTGTGACCACATGCAAACTCTTCCGCAGCCTCGTCCTCTCTGCCTCTGACTTGAGCATTCGGGCCGCCGTGATTGCAGTACCTTTGCGCATGTACATCTAATTTCAGCTTGTGCAGGATTTTCCATAGAGGCGGCTATATGGCGTGATTGCCTTATCGAGCTACCTGCCTCTCTATCCATCTATCTTGGGAATTTTCTCAGAATCAGACGTCTATCAGAAACACCGCCCTTCACTCTGCCATTACCAGCATCGGGGGATCAACCAAGGCAGGCTAAATAGGCAAGAAGATACGGAAAGAAAAACGCTCGCGGCATTCCGCATTCCGCGATCTCGGCAGGCATGGAGCCGTTTCCGAAGCTGCAAGATGGCATCTCCATCTCCGACAGTGGCCAGATGGTGCCCTTCCGCTCAGTGTACAAGCACTTGCACCACACATGGGCGCGCACATTCTCGTGCGTGGCCGCCGTCTACGTTCAGCCTGAATCGCTGGCCGAGATCGAGAAAATCGCCCTTCTCGCGCACAAATGTCGCAAGCGCGTGGTGACGGTTGGGTGTGGGCACTCGCCCTCCAACATCACCTGCACCTCCAACTGGCTGGTCAACCTGGACAAGTACAGCAGAATCCTCTCCGTCGATGACCAAAGCGGCGTCGTGGTCATGCAGAGCGGCATTCGCTTATACACCCTGTGCGAGGAGCTCGAGCGGCGTGGCCTGGCTATGCCAAACCTGGGCAGCATCAACCAGCAGTCAATTGCCGGCGCCATCTCGACGGGGACGCACGGCAGCAGCGTTCGCCACGGCCTCATGTCCGAAGACGTCCTCGCCCTCAAAATCACGCTTGCCAGCGGAACCACTGAGCACTGCTCCCGGGACGAGAACCCCGATCTGTTTCAAGCCGCGCTGCTGTCTCTCGGCTCGCTTGGTATCATCTCGGAAGTCACTTTTCGTGCCGTCCCAGCCTTTACCCTGCGGTGGAAACAGACCATTGATGCAGATGTAAAAATGTTCAACTCGTGGCCAAACGAATTGTGGACTCAGAGCGAGTTTGTCCGAGTCTGGTGGTTTCCCTACACTCGCCGGGCGGTAGTCTGGCAGGCCGACAAGACCGACGAGGGTCTCCGTGATCCTCCAGTGAGCTATTATGATGGGTCCCTGGGCTACTACATCTATCACAATCTGCTTTACGTCGCCCAGTTTGTGCCTCGCATCCTGCCCTGGGTCGAATGGTTCGTATTTGGCATGCAATACGGTTTTGCAAACGGATCCACAACGTCAGCCGTCCAACCAAGCCGCAAGGCCTTGTTGATGAACTGTTTATACTCTCAGTTTGTTAACGAGTGGGCTATTCCCCTCCACAAGGGCCCGGAAGCACTCCGAAGGCTTAGCTCATGGCTCAACCAACTCACTCCCAGTGACCCAGACTATGTGCCGCATAACATCCCCTTCTCAGCCAAGGGTCTCTACGTTCATGCGCCAGTGGAGGTTCGGGTCAGCGACACGACGCTCACTACAAACTCCCGGCCTTTCCTTGACCCAACTGTCAAGGATGGACCAACGTTGTACCTCAACGCCACTCTATACCGTCCTTACTTGCGCGACCCCCCTTGCCGAGAACGTTACTACCAAGCGTTTGAATGGCTAATGAAGGACATGGGCGGCAAGCCACACTGGGCCAAAAACTTTGAAACCTATCGCCCCGAAATCGAACTCATGTATGGCGAAGACCTTGACAAGTTCAGGAATATCCGAGATGCCGTCGACCCACGAGGAATGTTTCTTGGGCCCTGGCATAGAGACCGTATCCTTGCGGAGAATGCTCAGTATGATCTCGAGGAAGTTGAAGTCTGGAGGACAAAATCCGTCAAGAGCGGAATCACAATTTTTGGCCAAGTTTAGGCAGGGTTATGGTGTTTACAATGAGTTGTCTCACAATACAGCGGGGATGTCTGCTCAGCAAAAGTGTTTCTCAGGGATGTTATTATTATAGATATGGAAAGCAAGTTTCATTAGGCCTTTGTGTACATATGATTGCCAGGCCAAACCGGCATCTCTTAGTACATGGCAGAGTAGGCCTATAACAAAAGAGTTTCTCAACTACCTATACAGAGTACTACTACACGAGACGACCCTGGACATCACTACTAATATTATCCCGTTATGATACAGTTTGAGGCTTGGCAAGTGACTTCACTGCGCATCCAGCAAATCCCGGGCACACGGTGAACTCACCAATCCTATTCCCTCATTCAAAACGTTTGGGCGAGAGCATGCGAGAGCAAGGGGAAGTGATAGAGAGAAAAGGGAGGGGTGTCAATTTGCTCTGAGAAAACAATAATGAAGATTTAATCCTAGCGCTGATCAGGATCAGCGCCCTCTCACGCAATCCCAAGGCTATTCGGCCACCATACCACTCTATCCGTTACCCCCTAGCAAATGAGCGTCAACCGCAACATGCCCATCACCAGACCAGGAACAAAGCAAGGATGCAGGACTACCTTTTGCTCTTCTTGGTAAGAAGGGTTCTCGAGCTAGGTATGACAGGCCGCAGATTGCTGCCCTTGGCGTATAGTGCTAGTAGTAGTAGTAGTACCTAGGTAGTTCTAATAATATCTCTCACTCGCCTTCGTATATGAAGCCAATCATGTACGTATGGAGTAGATGTTTTAGTCGGCCATGTATCCTTTTCGGTTAGTATACGATTGATCTTGCAATATTCTACTTATAGATATGCAGTAGTAGCATCTATCTACCTAGGTAGGTGTTGTACAGTATGAAGGAGAAGACATGGAAAAATTCCATGCGCCCTCTCCTCTTGCCATATGCAGAATACGCTATATCTGGGCTATATTTGGGCTATATCGTGCCACCACTAGGTATTACTACAGCTACCCGACTATTCCCTTGAACGATTCCAGCAGCATTCCGCGACACATGCATTTATAATACGGACAAGTCTTCCGCGAAGCTGCAGATTTTTTTTCTGCTTTAGTCCCATCTTCTCTTGTTAAATCCGAAATTTCGGAAGCAGTCTTCTTTTAATTTCCGCCAATTGGGGGGAATGCGTATGCAATGCATCCTCATCCGATGGTCATTGCAAACGGGAAAACGACACCTAGCTTTTTTTTTTTTTTTTTTTGAAACTAGCTTTTTTTTTTTTTTTTTTTTTTCAAAAAAAAAAAAAAAAAAAAAAAAAAAACATCCCTCTTCTTTGTCGTTAGAAGCGGGGGGGGGAAAGTGAGGAGGTGGTGATGAGAAGTTCTAGCCAATCAGGTAACTAGGAATTCAACTGACTTACCGGGGGACACTTCATACATACTTAGGTTTTGAAGGAGTTATGAGAGACATATGGACTTCATGTCTCGTATTGGGCCGGAGGAAAACCTATTCAAGTCCGAGTAACGGAGCAAAGTAAACCAAAACAGAGTAGAACTGAAAGAAACAAAAATTATCAACTGCCTATTGTAGCAGGAGGGCATAGCCAAGACGCGACCAACGTTGAGTCTTTGGGGGCCAACGGCATCTTTCAGTTCACTCTCTATCTCCCTTGTTTTTTTTTTTTTTTTTTTTTTTTTTCATAGTTAGCTACCCTTTCAACTTTGTCCAGGCATCTGCTTGCCGAATTCGGCAGTCGTGCCCTAATACTATACCTAGTGCCTGATGAGACGTAGCATATTGGGGGCTTACCACGGATGTGCCAACCCTGAGGTGATATGTGCACGGCTTACAGGTAGGGCTGCGATGGCAGTAATACTAGGTAGTACCGCCTCTTAACGTGCGCTGTGATTCTCAACAAAAGGTCCACGACATACTTGTAGGCCCAGCCGTGCTGCTGATGACTTGGCAACGCCCTCTTTTGGTGGCGACGCCTTCTCAGGAAAGGGTTATGGCACCCTCCCACCAGTATGGTTCTGCAAGTCGTGTACACTCCCACCCCTTTTCGGCTCCTCTGCTTTCGCCTTTCTATTTTGCCGCCTATCATCCCTGGCGAGCGACTGTCGGCGTCTGCAGCGCTGGCCGGGGACAATGGCGCAAACATCGACTATACTGTAGTGTAGTGCCTTCTTGCGCATAGCAGACCACGGAATCGGAACTTCTCCGAACTAGGCTCATTCTGGGAGAAGGATTCCCTCCTTGATCAAATTGCTGAGAGGCAAAGTCATCCTGATGATCTATGATGTGCTCCCTATGTGGCACTGATGTCCTGAAATAGGGCATACGCCTTTTCTCCTTTTGGTCCATAATCTCATATATTGGCGCTTCCAAGATTTGAATCCTCCATGGTCAGCATGTTAACAAGCACGGCTAGGAGGAGTGGTACCGAGACGATGGGCCACTAGCCCTTTGCTGGCTAACCACGTTCCGTACACCTGATCGTGAGGACGAATCTGTATTTACTGTACAGTACAGCGTCGCTCGGGTCCAGAACAATCAGCGAATGATCTAGGGTAGAGCTACATACCCCGTAGTGCCTCGATACCTACAGCATCTATGCTTTGGGCGGCTGTGGAGGCTGGCAACAAAGAGACGGGACAAAGTGCCGCTGGTGAGCGCTGCAGTTCATCAAATCAATCTTAATAAGAGTCGGTGAGGCTTCCATCAACCCTGTCGAACGAAATTGCCTTGCCGCATGGCCTAGGGTTATTCGCGGGTAATCGGGCAAAGGTGGGTGGATAGTGAAGCTAAATCCAAATCGTGACCGTTTTACTTGTACTCCGTTTTCGACAAGATATCCCACCTCATCCCACTTCACTCAGAAGCATTCTGTTTGTGGTCAGCAGAATATATTATTAGTATTCAGCATGCAAGGCAATATACAGACCTAAGTTCCATTGTCGCGTCTCCGAGAAAGGGTAGCAGTTATTATTTCGTTTGCTTGATGAGTGTCTTGTTATCTTTTCTTCCCCTCTTCTTCTTTCTTCCTTTCTTTATTTGGAATTATTAGCGTTGGGGGTGGTAGTACTATGAAATCAGTAACTTTTCCTTAGGCTGATCGGGGATTCTTACCTGAAGGTAAAAGGTAAGGCTAAAAGGAGAAAAGGCAGGATATCCTGTAACATCTCATATTTTCTAACGCGGGATGAGACATCCTAGCAGATATGATATATACTATCCCTGCAGCAGACTGGGAACGGCGACCGCAGCAGGCTTGGGTGTGAAAGGATGAAGAGGCACGGTACTCGTACACCAACACTTATACTACCACATACGGAGCTGTCTCCGGTGCCATTCTTTCAAGCTAGAAAGACACGCTAGATAGTAAGTCATTCAGGTACTGGGTATAAGGCCAGCGGCTCGGCAGGTATATGAATGACTAAACAAGGGATGAAAGGCCCAAGCGTAGCGACAACAGCTGCCATGTCCCTATCGTTGGTTGATTGTAAAGGTTATACAGAAAGCAGCCTGCGAAAGATCAGCAGTGGGGGGATGTCGCTGCCTATTGCAACTCTATATCTGTAAGACTGGGAAAAAGGGACCAGGCAGTGTATGGGGTGTGGTAGTGATAAGAACAGGCTGTATCTTGCATATCTCCATATACCAGTAAAGAATTATGAGGAAAAGGAAGTAGAGGCGAGTGTCAGATAGATGGTAAGGGCATGTACCGTTGGACAGTACGCATTACTGTAGGAATGGCCCAATATGAATTGTTGCATCAGACTGAGCTGGTATCGACTTGGCAGCAGCAACAACAGCAGTAAACCTCTAGCTGGCCTGAGAAAAAGAGAACATGAAGCGTACACAGCCCCTGCCAGGGCAGGCTCTGACATGACGCATCTGCGGGGAAATGGTCCAGGAGAGGGGTGGTTTTGGCTCTGCGTTTTGTTTCATGGTGTGCCAGATGGCGGCCCAAGTCCTGCTCGTCGCTCTGTTCAGCCCAATACCGGTAATAGCAGTAATCCAATTACTCCCGCTGAATAATGGCTGATTGGCTATGGATGTGCTCTTGCAGGGCTGAAGCATGTTGGTTGGATCGTCACCATTTTGAACTACTTAATACATCGGCGTCTTGTCCCACGTGTAAACTCACAGCACGGAGTACGATTGATTGAGCACAGCTGTCAAGTTGGTACGGAGCAGGTAGGTATTGACCTGTATGGCGCAGCTGATGGCAAAGCACAAGGGTAGTAGCTAGGCTACTGCAGCCAGCCCAGAACCGGGCTACAAATTGGGGTAACAATTAGTAGACAAAGAAGCCATTACACGTGCGGGGCGCCATCGGCGGCGATGAACTGTCCGTGGCGTCTCATAGCCTCGGCGTGAGCTGCCTTGGACGTGTCCATAAACGCCGTCTAGAAAACGCCGGGACCTTGGTAGCATTAGCAGCAATGGGTAGTACACCCGGCTGGGGGAATACTCTGGTGAGCGGCGGCGTGCGCTGGGCCTCGTCTTCGGAGTTCTCCCCAAAAGAGTCAGCCCCGATTAAAAATAAAAGTGTAATACCACGGGCATTTCTACACGGAGCATACGGTGCCAGCTGTAGGACAAAAGCAAGGGTTCAAGGGAAGCCTCACTGGCTGGCGAGAATGTGCGGCCGCGCGGCAAACCCATGATAAAGGGGGGTTAGCGAAGTGCTGCCGAGCATCATGGGAAGGGGCTCCAAGAGAATATCAACTGTCGAAGAAGAGAAGTTGTTGGAAGAGTGCGGCAGAGCTCGCAACATAGACAAGGTTTCTGCCCTCTATTTGCCAGGGGCCCCCTGCGGTGTCGAGGTAGGGCAAAACGGATATTAAAGATGATTTTTTCCTGCATCGGCCTCCACTCCAAGGAACGGTATCCGTAGGGCAGTGGTAATTGGTGGAGCAAGATGCTGGGATCACTTCATACAGATGTGTTAGTGGAGCACTTTACAAAATCCCTGTTCCACGATATTATGCAGAGCGTAGATCTAGTATTGGGGAAGGGAAAGGAAAAAAGACTGCATACATACGAGTATAGCAGTATCTGTACTGCCAAGCACTGAGCTTCGGCCGCGTTCGTTTGTATGGTCAAAGACTGCTCAGATATCACGGCACGGGACAGTTTCTGCGCGTCTCACACTTATTCGGCTCTGGCTCACTCCTGTAGACACCGATGGTCGGGCACTTTCCTCCCGCTCGAGTCATCCGCGCCGACTTCAGTCGTACTGGGCACAAGGTTAACGCCGTATCGGCACTGATAAATAGAGATATATGAACTTCATATCCGCAACACAAGTTAAGGCTGGCCTTTGGAAGGCGAGTGGGCGAACAAGGCCGCCACTTGACACGCCGACTCTGAAGTGCGCTTCAAGCGACTGCGCATACGCACGGAGTAGTGTAGCTAAAGATGTGCATGGATCCAAAAATAAGGCGTAAGGGCAATGGACAAAACCATACTGTGCTCGCTCAGCTGAGGCAAGGAGTGGCTCGAATCCTTGAGGTCTGGACAGCACCATATCAGGGGCTGAGCCTAGCAAACGAGTGTACGAGCAAGCACCAAGTGGTCGGCTTCTTGGAGATGGTGGACCTGTCTCCCGTGTAAATGTTGTTCCCGTCCGCTCTGGCTCTCTTTGGTCGGAAATATCACTGCTGATGACTGTATTTCCCGAAAGCCCTGTTGACCATGCTTGCCAATATCTTGGAGTAGTTTCGTGCTAGCAGAAGCGATGCGAGCAGTAGCCGCAGGGATTTTTGCTGGGCAGCAGGCGTTTAAAATTAGCTTAAGACCTCCAAGGTTGTCCAGCATGGCGGGAAACGTCATGCCAGGTGGCTTGCCTTAGTGCTCTCTCTTTGACAGGGGCCCGCCGAAACTCGCGGAAAAAGGTTGCCGGTGACAAAGTTTCAGGGTTGCAACAACTGAGTAGCTCTGCTGGAGCTCTGCCAGCAAGTAGAGGTGCTAGCAGCGCAGCGCCATGCAGGCACTCTGTGGCCGCGAAATCTTAACGGACAAGAGAGCGTTAGTTGTTAGTTTGTCGCTTGTCCGCGCAATGCAACCCCAGGGGCAGGACTGGAGGCAGAGACACGATGGCCTTGCGAGCAGCGGTCTCGCGGTCGATCCTGCTGCCGAGGGAAGATAAGATGAGATGCCTGGGCTGTGTGAGATTCCGAGCGAGGTACTCGGTCGGGCCTGGGCTGGGGAGAGATAAAGGCAGGCGGCAAGTGGGTATGAGTCCGGGGAAGGAGCAGACGTCGCAACAGCCTTATCTGCCAGTTTGATTGCTGGGCAGGCAGGTGCACGACTCGGCAAGCGCTCCCTAGCAATTAACCTGCCCAAAACCCTAAATGAGTAGCCAGGCCTTACCATGCACGGCGTATGCTTGGCTTTTACTCGCCTGGCGCCGTTTCTTACGGAGCCCGAAGGCCGTTTTTAAGGTTCAATTCACTTCGTTTTCTGGACCTCGCGTGCGCGCCATGTGCTCTGTGGCTGCTCTTGTACCAACGCATGGCCCTGGTTATCAACTGCTATCGCACCTCGTTGCCAAATCAAAACCGACACTAACTCAAGCCACCTCACCTTTTGAGATACCAAGATGCGTCGACACGTACTTATCCGACATGCTAACCTGCTGCCTGCATAGGTAGGGCCTTCCTTTGATCCCCTGAGAGCATCACCAAGAAAAGCATGGCCGCGTCTAATATAGCGTACCTGCTGCTCGTAATTGCATTGGCCGCTTCGTACTGCCAACATTGATCTTAAACTCGGCTGCTGGCTAAAGGTCTGGCTCCGTGGGTCTGCGGCTTCCATGTCGGCGAATTGCACCATTTGATCTGGAGCCGCTAGGAATCTACTGCCTGCTAATAACCTGCCACAGCCACCGCCAGCAGGTTCCAGCTATTGCATGGAAGGCATCATGATTAGTCTCTACAAAACTCGAAGTAGCAACACCATTGCCCGTTATTACAACTGCCCGCATACAAGCAAAGAGAAAAGACGGTTTCCTGGAAACCGCGTTGCGCCACCACATCTCCAACTACCAGCTGGCAGACAAGACGCTCAAACGACGGCTATTTGACGAGGGCGAAGATGGACCGACTGTAAAGCGATGCCACTATTTTAGCTGCGTTGCACTTCTCAGCCCATTGACTGATGACTAACTTGCGAGACGTTTATAGGGGCAAACGTGCTTTAGATGGACTACTTCGTAGGCGCATACTCGTACATACTTGCGTTATCACGCGGCATGACAATCTCACCGCGATCCACAGGCGAGAAAAGCCATGGAGAAGATTGTGAAGAGGTTTGGAGTCTCGCCCAGCGCAACCGTCCGCAAGGCAAGTACTAGGGAGAATGCATTTCACACTGTCTTAGAAATCCTTCACTTTCATTGTTCAGATTTACCATGTTCATGTTACTGGTACCAGTATAAGGGATTTCCAAGTCATCATCTGCATGCAGCCAACGTCAGCACACATGTCGAAACCCGGGCTCGCAAAACGACCCTAAACGCCGACGGCATCTGTTCTGCTAAAATAGTGCTCCTACCTTGTCTCCAAGGCTGTGGTTTGAGTTCCGTTTTGCACTCTTTGCGTGCTGCGGAGCAAACGGACTCTTCGGATCCTGGACATCGAAACCTATCGAAGCTGCGGAGCCCGCCACCTCTGTCCACTTCAGCCCTCGCCTTCGGAGAGATATATCCAGAGAAATGTAGCGGTCATCACCTAGCTATCTTCATCTAGCGGCTGGCTGCTGGCCACTCGGGGACGATGCCTTTGCGTCGTCGCTCCTCGCAAGACAATCAACTAGAGCAACGTGCAGCCCGGTCACGATGCAGATTCTTGGCGTGGCGTGGCGCGGCGTCGCTTGAGGCTTCCCGCCAACCTTGATCTGGCATCTGCAACTCCCAAGCATTCTCGGTGTGTCTGGATGAGAAAACGGGTTTTGCGGAGTGGCTGGACGTTGCATCAGCCCCTCCAGGCGGCGCCGATACGCAACAGGATGGGCATCCGCTCTTGGGGCCTCAGCCGGTTCGGATACCGCTGCGGCAAAATTTATCCGGCATACGAATTGTCTGCATGTTGGCTGCTGCTAATCTGCGACGAGGTGACGAGGTGACGAAGAGTTTTTCACTTGCTTGGTGATATCCCCTCTCCGCATCATGCAGCTGCCCAAGCCCGGAATTGCCTGCCAGATAGCCAAACCCCCTCTTCCGCCTCTTTATCTTGCCGGCTCTTGCATGGCCTGGACGTTCTAGAATACCCTCTGTCCTCTCGCAATCTCTTTCTATATATATGTGTGTGTGCATGTAGTTTATATAAATAACTGTATACCTCTACTACTTAGTGTGAAGCGGTTCATGGAGTAAGGTCCATACCGTCCATGTATCTGGCAGTCATACCCACTACCTGGGGCGGCCTACTAAGGAATGTGTACAAATAGAAGCCACCTGTAATTGGGCCACTGCCAGACTTGAGTATGCATGTATGCCAGTAGTGCTTCGCCCTTGACTTGATGGTATCTACCCCTCCTCTCCAGGATTGGAGCTTGCGCCGGTCTGCAGGGCTTTATCTCGTCCAACTTGTCAACTGGAGTTGGCCCCAGAATCAGGGCAGACGCGAGAGGGCGCACCCAGCGCTGGGACGGATCCACGGCCTCGGGACAACCGTTTTCGTCTGTGCTGTACGCCGTCCAGAGTACCGCTACTTGCACTTGACCTGCGCGTCCCGTCGGTGCCAGGGCCGTTTTCACCCCCATAATTAGGCGCCAGCCTGGGGTACCAAGGCGGCGTCGCATTGGCAGAGGAAGCGTCTGGTGGCGTCTGCGGCCCCATCGACGCTCTGCAGCTACTGTGAACAGGGTTTCAGAGGCCTTTGCTCAACCACGGGCTTCGCAAATGCCCTACCGCTCCCAAGTCCGGGGACAGGGCACGGGCACGAGCACATGTAAGTATACAGCAGGTCCATGTAGAGTACCTACTAGTATGCAGTGCGCAGACGAAATCGCATCCATGGGCGCCGAGGCAATGACCCATGGCGTCTGACGGGGGAGCGAGAGCCCTGCTGCAAGTAAATAGAGCCCCCCGTGGCGGCGTGGATGGAGCTTACAGTACTGTAGCAAGCCGATACGGCTGTCGTCGTCGTCGGTCTGGAGTACTCGTACCTCCAGCCCGGGTACCTCAGGCACTAAGCTTTTGTGTGCTCTGCTAGCCGATTACTGTCAATAGCAGATTGGCAGTTGGAGGGCTGCCCCGGCGCAAGGCTCCAGGCCACTGAACTTTGCGGCCGCTCCGCTGAACCCTGCCAGAGCTGCCAAGCTCGTGGCTGCAGAGGCACCAGACGGAAGGGTGCGCAGAGTACCCAGCCCCGATCGCCGAGTACAAGTACGCCGAGCCGCAGAGCTGGGTACAGCGCCGTGCCTGCAGCGCCGGGCCAGGCCAGCGTCGCGTCGGCTGCGTCCTCCAGCAGGCGCCAAGTACCTGCGCCGGTACCAGTACCAGAGGCCAGCGCGGCAAGTACGGAGAGCCTGCTGACCCACGCCTCGATCCGCTTGCCTTGTCCCACCCTTCACGTCGTGGTTCCTCGTTCTTCGGATCCCCTCTGCGTCTGCTCTACTTCCTCTGCTTCCCTCAGCGTCCTGCTGCATATCTCATCGCTGCCAGCTTCATTGTCCATGCGCCTTGCGGACTGATCGCGGCGTCTCGACCGGCCTGCAACTGCCTTGCCCTGCGCATCAGAGCCCCTGCATTGCCCGATTCCCACTCTGGCTGCTGGAGAATCAATCGCACTTTGAACTTCCAGCAGCCCAGTGTCTCAGCCGTGTGTTCTTGCAGCTTCCCAGCGGAATCGGCCCTCTCTCCTCTTTTGCGACACAGCTTTGGCAGAGCACGGTGCTGCCAGTATTAACGAGTATCAAGAGCCGTGAAATGACCAGCAATCGGCCTGACGAGCCGCCATATCCTCCCATTCCCAAGCATCGACAGCCGCTTAGTCTCCTTGGCCTGTAGTCCGGATTCCAGCCATGTCGGACGGCCAGGGCGGCATGAACCGTCAGTTTCGCAACGCCCACCGCCAGAGCTTCGATTCCGCGTCCCAGCTGTATCCGCAGCGCGAGCCTGCTCCTGGCGGTGGGCAAGGCGAGGTACCCTCAGATGAGATGCTAGGTGGCAACCCTCACTTCAGCGACTTTAACTTTCCCTTCTCCGCCCTGCCCGACTCAGCCGTTCTCGCCCACCAGGCCGACCCTTTCTCGCAGCACCAGGCCGGCGCCATTTCCTCCATTCCGCCATCACATAGCATGAGTGCCATGAGCAACATGACACGCCAGTCCTTTGTGCCCATTCTTGATCCGCCGACGCCGAATCTGGAACTAACCAGCAGCTCAATGGCCAGGATATCGACGCCGGCGTCCAACTCCATCACCGATGATGGGAATGCAGACGACTTTGGCCTCATGAATCAGAATCGTGGCGATGGCACAGACTTGGGGGGCAAGTCCAAGGACGACTCCGCGTCGGCTCCCCCTGCCTGGAGTGAGCTCAAGACCAAGGCTGGCAAGGACCGGAAACGGCTGCCGCTCGCCTGTATCGCATGTCGTCGCAAAAAGATACGCTGCTCTGGAGAAAAGCCTGCCTGCAAACACTGCATGAGGTCACGCATTCCGTGTGTTTACAAAGTCACTACTCGAAAAGCCGCCCCGCGCACCGATTATATGGCCATGCTCGACAAGCGACTGAAGCGGATGGAGGAGCGTATCATCAAGATACTGCCAAAGTCTGATCAGGACTCCTTATCCTCGGTCCCCCGTGCTGTTGTCAAACCTGCCATCCCAGGAACTGGAACAATGACGTCAAGTAAGACAATCACCAAGAAGCGCAATGCTGACGAAGCCTTTGGCCGGGATCTTGAAGCATGGGCCAAGGCTCCCAGACCGAAGCTGCCGGAAGACCAGGCCGGCTCGCCAGAGTCCCGCGAGGCAGAGGAGACCGAGCTGCTGCGCGAAGGAAGGGATGCTCTTCCTCCCAAGGATGTTCAAGAGCACCTCACCGAGGTCTTTTTTGACAATGTCTACGGTCAATCATATCATCTCCTCCATAAACCGAGCTACATTCGCAAACTAAAGTACGACCATTTTTCCACGGGGAATGAAGCACGTCGCCTTTCCTTCCTAGTGCCCTACCCATATACCCCCCATTTCAATCAACTCTACCAGAACAGCTGCTAACGGCAAAATTTAGGAATGATACGCTACCGCCGGTGCTTGTTCTCTCTGTTTGCGCCATCGCAGCACGCTTCACGTCGAACCCAAAGTTTAACAACGCTTCAACCAAACAGTTTATGCGTGGAGAGGAGTGGGCCTCTCACGCCAGAGAAATTTGCACCAAACGATATGACTGGCCCAACATAACGATTTTGACTTGTCTCCTCATCTTGGGCATGCATGAGTTTGGAACGTGCCATGGCGGCCGTGCTTGGGCTCTAGGTGGACAGGCCATCCGTATGGCCTTTGCTCTCCACTTGCATAAAGATTTGGAGTATGATCCCCAGATGCGAAATAGGAAGATCAAGCTGAGTTTTATCGATCGCGAAATTCGTCGCCGCGTTATGTGGGCTTGTTTTATGATGGACCGCTTCAACTCTTCCGGAACAGACCGGCCTCTGTTCATCAAAGAAGACACTCTCAAAATACCTCTGCCCGTTGCGGAGAGACATTTTCAATTTGATATGCCAGCCCAGACCGAATATCTGGACGGCACCGTTCCGAATCATGAGCTAAACGACCAAGGCCAAACGGGAGTGTTGCCGCGCGACAACATGGGAGCAGCAGCCTACACTATCCGCTCAATATCAATTTGGGGTCGTATCGTTACCTATTTGAACCAAGGTGGAAGAGAACAAGATGCTTATCCAATGTGGGACAAGAATTCCCAGTATGCCCAACTGGTGCGAGATACCGAAGAGCTACTGCGCTCCCTCCCGGATTCCCTGAAATCTACTCGCGAGGCTCTAGAAATTCACCGTGCCGAAAGTACCGCAAGGCATCTCCTTTTCCTGCACATGGCTATTCAGCAGAATCTGCTCTTCCTCCACCAAGCCGCAGTCTCTTTTTCTCGAGACCGTATCGGCGAAGAGGCACCCAAAGAATTCATTGCGCAGGCTAACATGAAGACTTTCTTGGCCGCTAACAAAATATCCGACCTTCTCAGGGACGCTGAAGAGGTACAGTGCAGCATATCAACTCCATTTGCCGGCTACTGCGCCTTCTCTTCAGCTGCCATCCACATCACTGGTATCTTTTCTGGCAACCCGGCGATGAAAGCCACAGCCGAGGTAAATTCCAGCGTAAACGTAAGATTTTTGCGTAACATGATGAAGTACTGGGGCATGTTTCACTGGATGGTAGAGAATATCCGCATTCAGTTTCGCAACGCCCTTGAAGCGTCCCGCACCGGTGGTCCTACCAATGGCAGCACGGCATCATCGCCAATTCTGCAGTATTCCGATTGGTTCAACCGCTACCCCCATGGAGTTTCGGACACAGACTACATGGATCCCGCCATGTACAGGAAGAAAGAAAAGGGCGAAGATGGCGCTTTGGAGCAGAAGTCGGAGCTGCAGTCAATTGAAGATTTCTTCATGACTGTTGGGCCCATGCAAAACGACAAGGAAGGGCCACGAGCCGGTGCGTCCAAGCGCAAAGCCCCCTTGAAGAGGACAGCCGTCGCGATAGCAAACAACGCAGACCAGCAAAAGTCTGGCGAACAGCATACGGCGGCGGCGGCAAGTGAGCAGCATCTCCACGAGCAGATGAGATTAGCTATGCAACAGCAGCAGTCTCGGCAGCCGCCCAGGTTCGCGGACACGCTCGGAGTCCAGACTACCAACCCGTCTACCTTCAATCCCCTTACCGTCTCACAGCCACAAAATCCAGCATACCCTCTCATCTCCCCAATCAGCCCCGCCAACGCCGCACAATTTCCTCAGAGCATGCCGTTTTCCAATTTCTTCTCGACGGATATGCTATCCATGGATATTGAGCCGCCAGATACCATGATGCAGTCCAACTATGGCGATTTTTCAATGGAGTCTGGGAGTGTAAACGGCCTGCAGAATATGATGAATGGGTCTGCGAGCTGGGGAAACATGCCTGGGAACAGCGCAGCGGCTAATGCGCAGATCCACGGCCAACAAAGCATGAAGATGGACGGTATGAGCGGCGAACATGCTCACGCCCAGGGTCAGATGGACCAGAGCCACGGTGGTACTGGTTTGACCCCGTACCTGAATCAAGACGCTTCTCCAGGATGGTTTATGAATCTAAGTGGAGGCCAAGATATGGGATTTGGGAGCGTCGATCCTTTTGCAGCCCTGTTCGGCAGCAATGGAGGAATGCTCATGGCCGATCACCAAGGTGGCATGTAGCTCACTACCGTCTGACACTCAGTATGCCACAGGTCTGTGCAATAGACTTCTGTGGCTGGCCATTTGATGATTATCCGAAGAAGTGAAGACGCCACTAGAGGCAGCAGCAAACTGCGATAATCACGAGTGGGAGTTACATCAACGTTGTTTTGAATGATGCAGACCTCCCTTTGACATATAACATATTTTATCTAACAATTACAAGATAGTAGCAACTACTAGCTAGCTGCCTACTGTCAGTATCTTTCATCATAACGTCGGATGATGAGGGGGAAAAAAAAACATAAGCATTTCAAGGGAAAAATGGCGCTTCGGAAAGGGTGGATATTTGGATATCTTTCTTTGTTTTCAAACGGACATATATCTATATATTATACCCAGGGAACACAACTTGGTCGTTTGGTGGAAGGACCGGAGGACACCTGTTTATTGGGCTGTCTAGTAAATATGTTGCGTTGACTTCTTTTTTTTTTTTTTTCTTTCTTGTTTTTTTTTTTTTTTTTTTTTTTTTTTTTTTTTTTTTTTTATTCCTTTTTTTCTTCTTTCTAGTATATTCTGCGGAGAAAAAAGAGCGATTTATGGGATGAACGACAATTGAATGACATGTTTTCATCTTCTTCCTTTCTTACTGATTTGATTCCTTCTTCTCGGGCTACGCGACTGCTTTTTCTGTCGATATTTTGTTTATTACTCTTCGTTTTGTGTTTTTATCTGAGTGGCCACATACACGACTGACCGCTCAGTATATTTGTATTTTTTTTTTTTTAGCGATGATTGTATTATTATTGTCGTTGTTAATAGTCTTTAATGGATTTACATATTCAGTGATTTTTTAATCCTTATGCCAATGGTGCTCATGACCCTCTTTTAGCTACCGATGTTGTTTCTCCATGACCTATAAATCAAATGTAAGAATATAGAAAAATACAAGATCTTTTCATTATTTCTTTGGTTTCCATTCTTCATAATCCATACATGTATATAAGATAACTGATAAGACATTGCTGCGGGGTATAAACTTTGTCTCATTAATCAAGTCTTCATCATCCATATTTCTCTTGTAACAATACGAGCACTGACATAATTCTCGTTCCAACACACGTCTCTATTCAAACCAATACGCCTCCCGCTATGCCCTTGAAAAAGGGGAAAGATAAAAGGCACCCAAAAAAAAAAAAAAAAAAAAAAAAACAGCGCCTTTACCAACCGTCCTCTATATACATTCATTATCCAAAAAAGAACGCTTCAGTAGTAGTGGCCTATTGCTATGCAAGTCTCACTTTTGTTCGTCATTCATGTCATATCCCATATCCCATCCCTTTTGTTTTGCCCTCGCTATAGTATGTACCCAAACCTCAATTTCATTCTTTCTTGATGTAAACCGGAATTCCATAAAACACCACTGCCGCGCCATTAAGATACTTGAAACGACATGCACTTCTCGCCCCTGCTACCGCCTCGGCGAGAGAAGCATCACCTGGAGGAGCGCCATCACACCCGGGGAGGCTCATCTCATCATCTTCTTCTTCGACACGGCTCTTAGCCCTGCCTTTGCCCTTACTCGTGGCGCCATCAAATGTGCCTCTGGCAAAGAGACCCCATTCCTCAAAAGCCCTGCCCGCAAAACGATCGATATCACGATCCGTCACGTCCCAGAGCGTACCCACCACGGCGGGACAGCCTGACATCATGTAGTTCCAGACTGGGCCGTAGCATTCAAACTCTCCTACGTCAGTGAGGGCGGCAGAGCTGCAGCCCATGAGGAACGTTGCCGGCCTGCACTTTTCCAGCCGTCGAATCGTCTTTCCGCGAATATACTGGGCACCGCTACCGTGACCAAAGTATACCATAATCTCGGATGTCGAAAGGGCCTTTTCAAATTCAGATTCCTTTGGCGCTTTATTGATGATACCGTTCCACGATGAAAGAGTTGTAAATGCTGACTGGAAGAATGTCTGCGTATTCTTCAGGTCAGACGAAGGATTGAGAATGTATGTACCAGCTTTTGCTGAGACAAAATGACCTTGTAACTCGTTTGTTGGACTTGTCCCAGCATCCTGAATGAGTTGCCGAAGGCATGCGAGCGAAGGCACTCGAGATACAGACAGACCATCCATGCAAGGCAAAGACTCCCAGGGGAAAGCGTGGAGGAGTTTATCAAGTACGAGTATGGTATGTGTCCCTTCCTCCCTCTCCGAGGAGCCAGCAGCATTGTGATACGCACGCAGAGCATCGTACGTCTCCAGAACCATTGCGTCAAAGTCGATCTCATCGTATGCGTTCCGTTCGCCGTGGAACTGCAGAATATCCACGACAAAGTAAAGCAAATCATTAAGCGCCTCATCAAACTCGCAGTCAGGATCAATTGGATTGCCCAGTTCAATGAAGAGATCGAGAATCCGAGGATCCAAAGTAATAGCCCCCGTCTTGGTCGCCGTCTTTTTTCCTCGGCTTTTATTGCGAGACGGCAGGATTCTGTCAAGTATTTGGTGAAAGTCCCTCTTAAAGCGAGCCAACAGATCCATCCGCTTGCAATGCTGCGAAAAGATGCCCTTGAATCCTCCCAGCCACGTAGTTTCGATAGTCACCAGGAGCCGTTTCAATCGAGAGTCCAAAGCCTCTCGCTCTGCCCACCAAGCTCCACGCTCCCCTTTGGCAGTAAAGTCTCGTGCGGAGTGACTGCTTTCATTTGCCAGTTTTATTAATTCCAATAGCTCTTCACGGCCGTTTTTGAAGTTGAAAATTTCCGAGTCGGCATCTCGAGAGTTGGCTCTTTCCAAGGGGAGACGCAAAACAAACGGTCCTTGGTTCGCTTGGAATTTGGTGATACAGAGGTCATGATGGTTGTCATTCAACGAAATGGAGACAACACTCCACTTCTCTGGGATCGAATCTACATAGTTCTCTTGGAAGTTGGCCATATCAGCCATTGCTTCTACTGTGGGCGGCTTGGCAACTGGAATTGCAATGCGAATAGGGGCTGTGTCTTTATTGAGCCCGGCCACAGTTTGCTGCTCTCGCTGCCACGTCACGTTCCGGGCCATATCTACAGCAATCGTACCCAACCCTGTTTGTGGAAGAGATTTTGAAGCCAATGTTGCCGACAAGAAAATGACTGTGCTTTGAAGCAGCGTAGAGATGCGACGAACCATGCTACTATCGGCACTGGAAAGAGCAGAAGCATGAGCTTCCACGAGAAGCGCTTGTGCTCGCTCTAATGCATCTGCAAATACAGGATAATCAATATTTTTCTGAAGGTCCTCCGCAGCAAGCTCATTTTTCATCGATAGTTGCATATGTGACAATTTATCGGATAGAACCATGGAAGCAGAGACAGCAGGAAAAGAAATGGTCGAGTCTTGCATTACAGAAAAGACAGGATCGGATATCATCTGCTCCATGCTGCGTCCAATCAATGAAACGGCCGTCATTACTTGCTCCTGAGAGAGTACGCTGACAAGCTTGGGCAAATCTTTGACTTTCTCTAAAGCCTGTAGAGCTGACGCCCACTCTTTCTGGTAAATGAGTCCCAAAGTGCGAGACATGATGATGGCAGCGTGCAGGGATGCGTAGTATATGTTTTTGGGTAGCTGAGCGATATCTCCTGCGGCAGGTGTCTTAGACCTGGGAGAGTCTCGCTTTGCGGGCTTAGGAGCGGCCGGTACTTTGACCTTTGACCTTGTTGTTCTCTTTGCCCTCATGACTTTGGTAGATTCGGCACTCTGTGGCTTTGCAAGGGGTTCCTGAACTGTAGTGGGTTCTTGAACATGAGCAGGTTCGGCGTTGGTCTCATCCTGGGGCATGCTGAGGAGATGGGCAGTCTCCTCAGCTATCCTCAAAAACTCTGCAGCCTTCTCATCGTCTCCGATTTCCCAATAAAACTCTCCGAGTTGGCGAGCAAAGCGTACACGAGCAGAACAGATGTCACGCGGCAGCTGTTCTTCTGCATCTTTAAAGGTAGCAAGTGCTTTGGGCAGCTTTCCGGCCTTGAGATATACAGAGCCAGTCCATACAGCCACTTGTGCTATGTAGAGCGAAGACTGAGTACTCTCCGCGATCTTCCAGGCACAGTTGGCATAATAGAGAGTTTCCTGGTACATGCCAATATGGGCGTATACAGAAGAGATATGTAAGAGGCTTCGAAGAAGTGGACTGGCTAGAGTCCAGAATCGAGGGCCAGTTACTTTCCCTTTCGTCGAAGCCAAATCTGTGCTGCTGGTGTTGATTTCCGATATACTGGCATCTGGACTCTTCGAGTCGGCCCCCAGCGCTGCTTCTAATTTGGTCCAATCGTGAGTAAGCATGCGAACACTCGTCTTTACAAAAGACAGTGCGTCTTGAATATCTCCAGTTTGAAGAGTAGCAATGGACTGTAGCAGTAAGGTGATGGAGATTATTATGGATGCATGAGCTTTGCTTTGAGCCCAAGACGAGTATGGGGCGTTGCAAATATCACCGGCTTTGGATAAAGAATCGAGGCTATGAAGCATTAGCTCTTCTTTCATTCACAACAGCAAGGTTTTACAAGGGCTTGAGATACTTACGCAGCGTTCATATTGCCAACACCCGTACAATACTCGGCCTGGGAGAGGTAGAATTCGACAAGAACTTGGCGGGATAGGCCATCGTAACGGGCGAGGAGCTCTTGGGTCTGTTCTATTGTCTTTAGAGCTTGGGGGAAGAGTCCAATGTTGACGTATTGCGCTGCCAGCTGGCTGTGACCAAGGATCAAACCGTCACCTGTTGCCTCGGTAGATCCAACAAACACCGTCGATATGGCAATACTAAGTTCGGAAATTGCGAGTTGGAGGCGTGTCACTCCCCTTAGGCCCGCAAGTTGGTGTAGAGATCGCAGATGATCGAGAAGTCGTTGGGGATCGTCAATTACCATGCAAAGCTGGTCTTGCGTCTGACAGGTTCTGATGATGCTTTTCCAAGAGTCGATTGCCTGGGAGATCATCGTAGCCATTGTTCCATCCGTGTGCGTCAATGCAAAGATGGATGTAAAGTAGGCTTGTAAGTGCGGGATGAAATGAGATAACGAGGCATCTTCCGCCCTGGCCCCAGCCTCTAGATGTCCCCATGTTTCCTCAGCAAGCGAAACGATATTCAGTAGCTGCTCTTCTTCTCCCACGCTCTGGTAGTAAAGATTCAGCAGCACGCGGAGGCGGCGAACCGGGTATTTCTCCAACGAGTATATGCGAAGCAACGCAGCCGCTGCTGCGTCGTGCAGCCCCAGTGATTGCAGTGATGAGGATGAACTGATGAGATTGACATACGTCAAATGCTCGAGAACCGCAGCACGCTCTTCCTCGGGAAGCGGAAAGGTCCATTCATTCCACGTCTTGTCGATTCTAGCCATGGAACGCAAAGTGCGTGACATGAGTGAGATTTTGTCGCTCAAAGCCCACGCCAGAGTTGGAGACTGAGTGGAGAGAGCGGTGGCAACGTCAGATAATGCGCCGTTCTCAGCCATATTGGAACAAATTGCTCGTAGCGTGCGTACAGCATCGTCAGTCCTGCCAGAGCTCTTGCACATGTCTGCAAATATTTCTAATTTTGTTGATAGTTGTGCTTTTTCTTGCTCAGCCTCCGTACAGTTTTTAATAACATCGATCGATCGACTCAAAGCTTGAAGGAGATGCTTATTCTCGTCTTTGGATCGACCAGACTTCTTTCGAAGCTGAGAAAAGACAGAGAAATAGAGGCTCGAGATCTTGACGGAGTAAGTGCCGAGATTATCATTCTTGGTGGTTGACAGATTGGAAGCGCCCATAGATTCGAGAAGTGAAGCGCAGTGCTGAAGTACATCGTCGACGGCTTGCCATCCGCTCTCTTCGGACTGGATATCGCACTTGATGACCATCAGGGTAGCGTCAAGAGTCTGGCCTAGGGATTGTGCGACGAGCTGTCGCCGCTGATCAAACTGGAGAATATGTTTGGGCGGCACGTCTTTGCCTGGAGGCAGCCCCATCCACCGGCGTACAAATCGCGGATACTTGAGTATGAAGGTCTTTAGATAATTTGAGAGTGAGCTCGAAACAGTGCTTTTCGACGCATTTGGCCCTATGCATGTCATCAAGAGGCCGACCACGGAGCGCCTTGCCAGCGAAAGGCTTTCGAGGAGTTCGTTCAGCTCCGCCATGGTTCCGCTTAGGCTTCCATCCAACCCTTCGATGACCTCGACCAGGAGAGGCTCGACAGTTTGGTCCAAGTCGGCTTTCTTTAGCGCGACAGCAAGGAGGCGCGCAGAGATTGCACACTTGAGAACAGATGAGTCTTGCCCTGTGGCCACAGAGCCTTTCAGTTCTTGGAACCAACGGTAGGCTTCGGCATATCGTCGTTCTGCTTGCGCCGCGGATCCTAGTATATGGTGTATTGATGCTAGAGGCGAATTGAATGATGATTCTGGGAGATACTTTTGGGAATGAATGAGCTGCATTATTGCGTCGAATGATTCGGATATTATTTGGTAAACGGGGCCTTTATCTAGCTTTTGCCGTCGGGTGTAAGCTCGTAAGCAGCGAGTGAAGGGCGAGAGTAGGTCATTGTCAACATGTCCCTGATGATTAGCTAGTTTCCACCACTTCAGTTGTATCCGGAAAGCCAAAGATTGTAACTCAAAGGCGGCGCTAGGAGATGGGCTTAGTCGTGGTTCGATAGCTACTGCATCTTCTTGGCTAGAAATGCTCGGCGCGAGGGACAAGAGAAGCTGTGATAAGGACGCCATTTGACGAGCTGCCTTTGCAACCTCTTTTGCCCCATCCTTGGCGAGAGCAGACAGGAGGTTGAATGGGGACGAGGCATATGAATCGCTGAGGTGGGGAAGGACGGCTTCGATGTGAGACGGCTTTTTGGTCGCTGCGATTAACTTCAGAACCTGCATCTGATAGCCCGTGATGGTCGCAAGGCAAGGCTTCGTAATAGCGCCCTGGAAATTCAACAAATCGGCAATTACTGCAGTAGTACTGGTGGTTTCAGGTCCGCCCTTGGTACCCGTCGAGTGTTTCCCGCTTATTATACTGTCCAGCCTTCGTTTGAGTACTCTCAGCTCCTTAAGAGCTTGATCATGCATCCCCAGGCCCAGCAACTTCCCTACCAGCGCGGACATGCCAGTCTCCAGCTGAAAGTCCGCCTCTTCAGGCTTTGTTAGGCCTTTGAGGGATCGAAGGGCAGAAAATGCAACGCGTGCACACTCTACTGTAGCAAGGCATCCCGTCGATTGGGCCGGCGCGGGTGGTTTCGCCAGGGTCGCCTCGCTATTGGAAGACGCAACCGCACGGTTGAGTGCCCTGGGCTGCACGGGAGAAAGCGGTGCGGACAGAGATCGTCGAATTGACTGCTTCCCTGCTACTTCTCGAAGGTCGCCATTCTGCTTCGAAGGTGTCGAAGGGGGTGGAGGCTTCGCTACTTCGGACAGGGTCTTGAGCGTAACGTTGATGACATGGGTCGCCAAAGCAGCTCTCTCGCGGGAGCTCAGAGTTTCGGCTTGTGAGCTGGAGGCATTGTCTCTTCCGGTGCCGTTTTTCGTTCTCGTGACAGACGTCGTTTTCGTAGATCGAGCGGCAGCGGACTTTGTTCTCGAAGATAGTGACTCAGATTCTGGGAGCAGCAGCTCTTTGAGTGCTACGACGGTTGCTGGCGTGCATGTTGACGTCGAGGAGACTGCCGCTTTGACGGCGTCGACTTTTGCTTGTAAAGAAGTCATCTAGGTTAACTTTTGGTGAGAGTTGTTAATCATATCATCCCAATACCCCAAGAACCAATCCAAAAAGAGGTTTTGCCATGTGGCGCAAGGCTGATTATACAAATGAATGCGTGAGCCCAATCGTTGATCGACGATCAATGCATTTGGTGAACATAGACATTGGGTTTAGTTGTTGTAGCGGCTAAACATCGGAGGTTGTCTAGGGCAACTAGCCGGCATCAGTCGGGCGCTTTTCGGAGATCCGATTAAAATTCCCCGGATTCTAGAATACCTAGACTTTACGACAGCTAAAAAGATCAAAGCCCAGAGAAGATCCCCACGACTGCGAAAATGGCATTCTCTCAGCGGCTTCTCTCCTACGCCGGAAGGCAAAGCGTGGCAGCCCTTGCTGCGAGTGGCATTGCGCGTGCAAGACCAGGGCTGCGCTTCGCTAGTACAGCGCAAATGAAGCCAGTGAATATCGTTGAAGGATCTTTTTGGAAGTCTCTTATTCCCAAGCCGATGCGCAGGGCGAACCGCAAGCTGAAGACGAAGGAGAAGAAGGAATGGAACCCGGCCACCTATTTTATCGTCATGTTTCTCTTTATCGGATCGATGTCTATCCAGATGATTGCGCTGCGAAACCAGACGGAACGATACATGCGACAGTCGTCACTACGGATTGCCCAGCTTCGAGAAGTGGTCCAGCGCATACAGAACGGAGAGGATGTTGATGTAGAAAGGATTCTGGGTACCGGTGATCCCCAGAAAGAGACAGAATGGGAAGAGGGTGAGTGGTTTGGCAATAGCTATGCACCCGTTTTATAGCTAACCATTGGTAATGAAGTGTTGCAAGCAATTGAGCGTGATGAGGCATCTCGAAACCCCGAGAAGCAGCCTAAGCAAGAGCAGACGGAAGCCCAGGTCAAGACAACAAACCAACCCGAGAGCGCTTCTCAGCAGCCGCCCTCAGAACAACCTGTCAAGACAAAAACGGCCAGTTTTGGAAATTTCTTTTGAGCCATGCGCCATGGCTCCAGATATTTTTCTTTTTTAATATCTACGGTAGTCTAAGAGAGCATATCTTTGAAGACATACGGGCTATCTTGTGAAGCATTGCCGATCGAGGCATTGTGGGACAATGCGCTTGATGCTAGTTTCTGACGGAGCTGCGAGACCAAAGCTGGAAGTACTTCATCCGTCGATACTTCCACTCTTACAGCAAGCTCGCCGGCTTGGCTAGGGTCTAGGTCAGCAAAGAATTGATCCTCTCCTCTCACTCCGCCCATATTCACGATAGCGATGGGCATACCCCGATCCTTGGCTCTCTTGACCAACCTCCACGCGGAATAGGTAGCAAGCGAAGTCCCCAGGATAAGGAGCTTGCCGGCATTATCGACGGCATCTTCGGCAGCAGTTCGAACATGGCTGGGGATATTTTCACCAAACATGACGACATTGGGCTTTAGTATGCCAGCTGTGCTCGGCAGTGTCCATGCGCCATCGCTGTCTGCCCTGACTGTATGTCTGAACCCCTCTGCTTTGATTGGCGGGTCGGCCAAGCATCGAGAGCATGGAGGGTACCTAAATGTGGTGTAAGGCGCATCGGGAAGGTCAACGTCGCCATCTGGATTGATTTTTAAGCCCCTGAACTTCTTTTCCTCGGGGTCCTCGGTGTCGAGAGCTCCCGATGCCATTGCTTCTTGGAGCAGTGCCGCCCAGCGAGGGTTAAGCCGGGCAAGATGGTGCTGGAAATCCTCACGCGGGTATTCGGTATGGCAGGTAGTGCACTTGGTTGACCTTAGATAGCCGTGGAGCTCGAGCGAAGGCACCCGTGGATGAGCTCTAGGATGGAACGAATCAACATTCTGAGTAATGACGGCACTGATCAGACCAATCTCCCCCAAGTCTCTGATGGCGTAGTGTCCCGTATTTGGATTTGCCTTGAGAAGACTAGGCCACCCAAGGAAGCTCCTCGCCCAGTACCTCTTTCGAGCCTCGTGATTTTGTGTGAACTCATTGTAGTAGATGGGCCGATAGGTCTTGTTCACTCGATACGTGCCATTGATTCCTCGATAGTCAGGCAGCCCCGATGACACCGAGAGCCCGGCACCGGTGAGCACGACGGCAGAGTGAGGCAGCTGATTGGGCGGAGGAGCAGTGAAGAAGTTGTGGAGGGCAGTGAGAGCGCCGGTGAGCGAATGAGCCGAGGCAGGGATGATTGTGGGCGACGGGAGGATGTCAGTGTAGGGGATTCGCATCAAGGGTTTGTGCATTGGAGCGCTGGCATAAGGGCTGGTGGCTGCCCAGCACCAATCTCGTACAGCGGGTTATAATTCGATATGCGTATGTTTGTTTCGTTATTGAGGAGGAGCAAGGTATAAAGCAGTTGTGCTTGGTTCTGGCTCGCTCGGCATATCTGAAGCTGCGAATGGATGATGAGACGATCACGACGGCGCAGTTCTTGGGCAGCGCCGTCGTTGGCTAGCTGCGGCCTAGTCGCTACCAACTAATCAACCAGGCTTCATTGTTGATGCTGGATGATTATCTAATAATAAACAACGTGCCATTCCGATCGTGCCCCAATCGATCTCCGATCAAGGCGCCGGGCTGGCTGACAAAGAAGACGCACCATTACATCAACGCGCCTCGAGCGCAGCAATTCAGCGCACGTCAGACCTGTCCGGGCGGGCAATGCCCCGTAGCCACAGCGCTAAGCTCGCCAGAACAGCCCGCTGGCAGCGCTGCCGACGGACATGGCTACCTCAGCAGTGAGTGGCCTGACGCGGCGAACTCGGTCTCCGGACCACGGACCCGGCCGTCCTCTCTCCGACAACTTCTCTTCGGCCTGCAGCAGGAAGAGGCAGAAAAGGTCAGCGTGGACGAAATACACACAATCCCTTGCTGCTCCATCCCATCCCATGTCTGCGTGCGGCCGGCCCTGAATCTCGTCGTCGCCCTCGTCTGAAACGGGTGAAACAAAAGGCGCTGCGTCTGCATGTCTGCTCAGGCCAGGCGCTCCACGGGCCTGGCGGTGCGGTGCGGCGCTGGGGCGGCTGCTGCTGGCCAGCGCCGCGCCCTGGCCGTGCCAGTGTCATTTAGCCTCGAGCACCAGCTGAGGACACCTCAACGTCAACGCCAACCTTGCACCGCCAGAGCCCTCCAGACGCTGTCGTCGCCGTCCACCATCGCGCCGCCCTTTTCACTGTCGGCGTCGTCCAATTGCTACGTTGCGCTGGCCGACACGCTCGCGGCGCGCAGCTCCGTGCTCCTCCTCCGCCCCGTCTTCCGCGGCCGCATCCGCTCGCTGCCCTTCATCATGGGCGCCGCCCGCCAGGCACGCGATCACAGCGACCATCACGACCACGACCACGGCCATGGCCACGACCACGGCCACAGCCACGGCCTCTTTGGCCATCACCACCACCACGACAACTCCTACCTCACCTCGGCCGACAAGAACGACCCCGGCGTGCGCATAACGCGGATTGGCCTGCTCAGTAACTTGGCCATGGCCATTGCCAAGTTCATCGGCGGCTGGGCGTTCAACTCAAAGGCCATGATTGCCGACGGCTGGCACAGCATCGCCGACCTCGCCTCCGACATCCTCACGCTCGCGACCGTCTCGTGGAGCATCAAGCCGCCGACCGACCGCTTCCCCCTGGGCTTTGGCAAGGTCGAGAGCCTGGGCGCGCTGGGCGTGTCTGGAATGCTGCTTGTTGGCGGCTGCTATATGGGCTTCGAGAGTGCAATGACATTGTACGGCCATTGGGACCCGGAGACGGCGCATCACATGCTGGAGCACGCCCACCATGGGCACAGCCACTCGCACAGTCACGCAGATCTCGGCATTCCCAGCATACACGCGGCTTGGCTGGCGGCGGCTACGATTCTGGTCAAGGAATGGTTGTACCAAGCCAGTATGTCAAAGGCCTTCCCTCTCTATAGATAAGCTTCTAACGCATATTTCTACAGCTATGAAGGTTGCGCGCGAGCGCAAGTCGTCGGTCCTCGCCTCCAATGCCGTCCACCATCGCATCGACAGCCTGACGGGCATCGTGACGCTCTTTGCGATTATCGGTGCCAACGTAATCGAGAATGCCGCCTGGCTAGATCCCGTCGGCGGCCTCCTCATTTCCATCATGGTGCTCCAAGCCGGCCTGGGCAACTCCAAGGCAGCCTTCTTGGAGCTGATAGACCAGAGCCTGGATGATGAGGTGAAGTCATCTGTTCGAAAGCATGCGCAGAGGGCCATTGCCAACGTCAGCGAAGGACACCAAGCCGAATTGCGAGACATCACCGGAACCAAATCTGGCCCCAACTACCTAGTCGACCTGGAGATGGCTGTGCCCGGCGCATGGACCGTGAACGACGTCAAGGACCTGGAAGACGCCGTTCGCACCCTGGTAGGAGGAAAGGTGCGCGGGGTGAAGCGCATTCGCGTGCGGTTCGTGTCCCGCGATGGAGATGTGAACCGTAAGTTTGACGAGTTCATCCCGGGCAGCGCTCGGGCGAGTGTTTCCGAGGAATCAGACCAAGAGGAGCACAACCACGATCATGACCATGACCATGACCACAAACACAAACATTAGAGATACAGCAACCTCGTGTTCCTGGTATTTTCGCTCTTGTATATAAGCCCTGCATATGACAGTACTAGACCTCATTGTTGAATGATTATTATTATCACTACTCTGCTGTATCTACTATACAGACTCTGAGAGAGGAACTTCGGCCTGGGCTATCCTTCTCCCAGGCGACTCACGGCGTCGCTGCGTTCTTGAAGCATTTGGCGCTCGTCGTCAATCACAATTCAATGGCCGTGTGGCTCAATGGCAGAGCGTCTGACTACGATTAAGTACATCAGGAGGTTGCAGGTTCGACCCCTGTCTCGGTCAAGTTCAATACCTTTCTCAGGAAGAGAACTTGGTTTCTTTTTTTCTTCCATTTTCATTTTTCTGTCCTGCGCCTTCTTCTTGTCTTTATCTTGTGGAAGATCATTTGCAGGCTGCCTCTTTTTTTATTTTCCTTGGTAAACGAGTTCATGAGTTCATGTTCTGACTGGTCTAACTTTTTTTTTTCCGAGCCATCTTTCCACATTGACACAATCTATTCACTCTTTCCCTGTCTTGATTCATAGCAAACAAGCTGAAAACCAAACCGAAAAACAAGTGGATGGAACTCTATGCCTCAGCTCCTGAGACTTATGATGTTCTATTTGTTCTATTTTCGTCGAGGTAGCATTCAGAAGACTTGATGGTGCCAAAATATGTTAGCTCTATAATAAGTACAGTATACTCTGCCTTGTCTCATAAAACGCTCCATAACGGGCGGTACTACCAAGTAGAAACGACAAGAGCGCTATTTAGGCTAAATTGCTGATAACAAAGACCCTGTAAACCCACTTCAATCGAACAATAACGTCTACCATAACCGCACCAAATACAGAGAGCGGCGCTAATACCGAGTCCCAGTTATTGAAGCGTAGAACAAATGTAATAATGATTTCAAGACCCTGAATCAAACCACAGCGGTGGCTAAATTCCACAAAAGCTGTTTGCAAATCATTACCGTTTTAGCCTAATCGTTTAGTTTTTTTTGCTCCGAGTCGTCGGAGGAACGCTTAGGCGCTTCTCCACCTCTCCTCCTAGCAGCGATCATGGGATTGTTGATATATGCTTATATGTAGAGGCAGCTTGGAGTGGTGTGGCAATTACGTCGTGCATGCGACATGTTCATCTTTTATCGTCTCTCATAAACGCTAAGCTTTTTACTTTATATATTTCCAAACTTCAATTTTCCGGTTGTTGTGATAACTTCGATATATCTTGATTTCTGACCTATCCTTCCATACTGCCATTAATAGCATCCCCTCACCAAGCATCATCCGGCTACTTATTACGAAGAAACACGCTCACTCTTCACAAATTGGAACTCCAGGGATCAAATCTGCAACTATGAGCACAGACAACGGCCCTCTCTATCTGGGCTTTGACCTTTCCACCCAACAACTCAAGGGTAAGCGGAATTGAGCAAATTATATGACGCCTCTATTCTCTCATATACCCAAGACACCTCAGCTAACACGGCCAACTACCACAAAGCCATCGTCGTCAACACCGACCTTAAAACAGTCGCCGAGGCAAAAGTAGACTTTGACCAGGACTTTGGCGCAAAGTACGGCATCCAAAAGGGCGTCCACACCAAGGACCAAACCGGCGAGGTCTACGCCCCCGTCGCACTATGGCTGGAATCTCTCGATCTCGTGCTGGAGCGCCTATCCAAGGCGATGGCGCCGTTGCCCGTGAGCAGAATCCGGGGCATCAGCGGCTCTGGCCAGCAGCATGGCAGTGTTTTCTGGAACTCCCAGGCGGAAGAGCTGCTGCAGGGCTTGGACCCTGCCAAGTCTCTGGTTGAGCAGCTGGAGAAGTCGCTGGCGCATGAGTTTGCGCCCAACTGGCAGGATCATAGTACGCAGAAGGAGTTGGAGGCGTTTGATGCCGAGTTGGGAGATCGGGAGAAGCTGGCGGAGGTTACGGGAAGTGGTGCTCATCACGTAAGTTGGAGCGAGAGAAGATGAACCCCCCTTTTTCTTATATGGGATGCTCACATAACCTCCTTTAACAGAGATTCACAGGACTTCAAATTATGAGAATCAAAAGAGTCCTCCCACAAGTCTACGCAAACTCAACGAGGATATCACTGGTGTCTTCATGGCTCGCCTCCGTCCTCATGGGCGCCATCGCGCCTCTCGACGTAAGCGACGTCTGCGGCATGAACCTCTGGGACATTCCCAACCAGACATGGAGCGAGCGCCTGCTTGCCCTCTCAGCAGGGCCTGAGGGCGCAGCCGATCTGCACAAGAAACTCGGCGAGCCGCGAATGGACGGCGGAGGCTCGATGGGCGCCATCTCGTCGTACTTTGTTTCCAAGTACGGCTTCAGCCCGGAATGCCAGATTGTCTCCTTCACAGGCGATAACCCAGCCACGATCCTGGCTCTCCCCTTGCGCCCTCTCGACGCAATTGTTTCTCTGGGAACATCCACCACTTTCCTCATGAATACGCCTACGTATAAGCCCGACGGCTCATACCACTTCTTCAACCATCCTACAACGCTCGGCAACTACATGTTTATGCTTTGCTACAAAAACGGTGGGCTGGCCCGTGAAAAAGTCCGTGATACCCTGCCTAAACCGGAAGGCGGCGCAACAGGCTGGGAGAACTTCAACAAAGCCGTGCTGGATACGCCCCCCTTGGACATGAGAAGCGAGAGTGATCGTGCTAAACTTGGTCTTTATTTCTACCTCCGGGAAACCGTACCAAACATCCGCGCCGGAACCTGGCGCTTCACCTGTAACAATGACGGCAGCGACCTGAAGGAATCAACAGAAGGCTGGTCCAAGGAAACCGACGCCCGTGCCATTGTCGAATCCCAAGCCCTCTCCATGCGTCTTCGCTCCCAGAAACTCGTCTACAGCCCGCGAGACAGCCTCCCCGAACAGCCTCGGCGCATCTACCTAGTCGGCGGCGGATCCCTGAACCCGGCCATCACGCAAGTCCTTGGCGAGGTCCTCGGCGGAGCGGACGGCGTGTACAAGCTCGACGTTGGAGGCAACGCATGTGCCTTGGGCGGTGCGTACAAGGCGCTCTGGGCGCTGGAGAGGAAGGACGGCGAGACGTTTGACGAGCTTATTGGGAAGCGGTGGACGGAGGAGGGGTCAATTGAAAAGGTGGATATTGGGTATAGAGAGGGAACGTACCAAAAGTATGGTAAGGTTTTGGGTGCTTTTGAAGAGATGGAGGGTAGATTGCTTGCGGAAGAGGAGCATTGAGAAAAAAGGGGGGAAGATGTGTAATCCCATAAATCAAGAGACCTTAAGTGTATTTTGACGGCGTCCAAGTCTAGAATAAAAAGATGAAATAGTTGAAACTGACTAAAAAAGAATCTTGCCCTTCGCTAATCCTGGATATTTCAAACAAAAGCCCGCTACCCTCTATCGAACATACTTGCCCATAAACCGTCTATGGAAATCCGAGCGCAGCATATCCTGAAACAAACGTTAGCAAGTAAGAATGATGATAAACAGAAAGAATAAAAACTCACGTTTACGAATTCCTTCTTCTTGTTCTTATCTTCTGTCCCCCTCGCCTGATTCTTAAACACTACATCGTCGTCCCACCGGCGCTTCATGGTGAAGTCTTGCTTGTTGAGGAGGGGATTGCCGAGCGCAATGTCTCGTTCTCGGGCTTCTTGTTCTTCTCTTGCTCGTTCTTCTTCCTATATCCCAGGAAAAGACATCGTGGTTAGTAATTGAATATTCCCCCAATCGTTTGAACTGATGTGGCAATACCTCTTTCTTCTTCTTTTCTTCACGTTCTCGCCGTACTCTCTCCAATTCTCTTTGTAGCTCCGCATCTTCATCGTCATCGCTATCCTCTTCTTCGTCGCTGTCTTCCTCTTCTTCACTGGAGTCGTCTGCATCGATATCCCTGCTTTCCTCTAATACCCTCCTTCTCTTTGCCTCTAGATCTTCCTCCCCATCTTCGTCACCATTCGTAGATTGTCCTTGCAGCGGCCTCTTCTCTCCTCGCACTGATACTACCTCCGTATCCTCATCTGCGTCATCCTCGGGGGCCAGAACGCCGCCGTTCTTCTTCTTGAAGTGAGCTGCCTCGGCGGCAAGAAGCTCGGCAGCAAGATCGCGCGTAGGCTCGTCGTCGGCATCGCCGCCCTGTCCGGCTTTTCGGTATTTGAGCTGGGTGTGTGCTGGGAGGAGTCGCTGGTGGTAGGCAGGGCCGCGCAGGGCCTCTTTGCCTCGAGCCTAATGTCTCTACGTTAGCATTGCTGCTTGCGATTTCGTATCTGGGGAGGTAGGATTCTTACGGGATCAAAAGTAGGCCTATGAGCGGTAGTCATTTTTGCAGATTATGTCACAATCAAAGACGCTGAACAATCGTAATGGGCGGGATAATTGGGAAAAGTCGCAAGCGCGTTGTCGTTCAATTACGTCGCGGTAGCAGCTTGGATGCAGGCCGACTTTATGCACACCGCCCGGCAGAATTTTTCAGCGGCGTTCTAGGATCTCACTGAGATCTCATGTCACCAACTCTAAAAAAGGAAGAAAGAAACGACTAGTTTCTCAAACTAAAAATTATAAAACATCAAATTTCACCATGCCTCGAGAAGCAGAGCCCTCATTAAGCGAACGGACATTTACCCTTCAAGCCATTAGCGAGGGATTGCGACTGGACAGCCGAAAACTCGACCAGTTTAGACCTTTGGAACTCAGCTTTGGCGATGAGTACGGCGTGGCAGATGTAAAGCTAGGAAAAACGAGGTAGGCTCAATGCGTCCTTAATTTCTTGATGTTTATTGGGGAGAAAAATTGGGAATTAGAATTGAATTGCTAACTTTACTCTCGATCAGGGTATTGGCCAAGGTATCAGCAGAAGTCACAGTCCCCTTCTCTGATCGGCCCTTTGATGGCATCTTTCAAATCACGTCAGAGCTCGGCCCCATGGTCGCACCTTCATTTGAGGTGAACCGGCCAACCGAGACCGAAGTACTACTCGCCAGGCTCCTCGAAAAGACCGTCCGCAGGTCAGGAGCCCTGGACACTGAATCTCTCTGTCTCATCGCCGGCCAGAAATGCTGGTCCGTCAGAGTCGACTTGCACATTCTATCCGCCGACGGCAACCTCATCGACAGCTCATGTCTGGCCGTGGTAGCCGCCCTGAGGCACTTTCGAAGACCGGACACCAGCATAGAGGGCGAGACACTCACCATCTACACAGCGGCGGAGCGCGAGCCCGTGCCGCTAAGCTGGCTGCACTCTCCGTTCTGTACGACGTTTGATTTCTTTGGCGAGGACGGCGAGATTATTCTAGTGGACACAACATGGCTAGAAGAACAGCTGCGGGTGGGCAGCGTGACGTTTAGTCTGAACAAGCATGGTGAAATCTGCCAGATTTCCAAGTTGGGAGGCAAGGCCGTGGAGGCTACGTTGATTATCCAGTGCGCCCAGACGGCGCTGGCAAAGTCAAAGGAGTTTACGGATCTGGTTGATGCGAGACTGGCAGAGGATGCCAAGAGGCGAGACAAGGGCGGCTTGATGGCTGAACTATCTGCAGAGAACGAGAGATGATGATGATGCCCAGAGAAGAAGAATAAACAAAAGGCAATACTAATATGATCTACATGTTAAAATCATAATCAAGAATAGAAAAAAAGAAGAAAGGCAAACAAAATGCATGATACCCCTAACAGAAGTTTTCCGCTGATGAATGTGCTCAGCTTTCGCCATGATATGATGATGACCAGAATTAAAAGAGCAGACTGGGACCCAGCTTCTATCCAACCAAAAACGCCTCGCAACACCTCACACATGATACAACTTTCGTTCTCCGTCCGCAAGGGCCAAATCCGATGATTCCCCACTCTCTTCCATGCCGTACGTATCGCAAAGTAACACCCGTTCGCTACCTCATAACAGGTGGCCTCGACTCCTTATTCCACTGGACCCTCGACCGCACCCAATCAATCGCTTCCCTCACGCCGTCACCCGTCAGCGCGCTCATGGCAAGCACCCGCGAGTCGCGAATGGCGCTGCCCTTTTCGCCCTCCATGACCCGCTTCACAAGGCCCTCCTTGATCCGGATCGTCTCGACGCAGTCCTCCCTGTCTTGCTTGTTCGCCAATATCAACAGCGGCACGCCTTCCGTCTCCGAGTGCTGCAGCACGTCTTCCAGCACCAGCCTGCACTCGTCCAGCCGGCCGATGTTCTCGTGCGCCAGGTCGCCGTCGCCAATGTCCGTGCTGTCGATGATGAAGACGATGGCGTGGCAGCTGGCGTAGTAGCTCTGCCATAGCTTGCGCAGGGAGTGCTGGCCGCCGACGTCCCAGAGCTTGAGGTACATGTCTGGCAGCGTTATGGTCGAGACGTTCTGGCCGACGGTGGGGACCGTCTTGAGCTTCGGCTCGGGCGCATTAGGGAGGAACATGGACTTGACCTGTTCGTGGAAGGTCGTCTTGCCGGCATTGTCGAGGCCGAGGAGGATGACGGAGTATTCTATGAAAAAGATACTGCGTTAGAAGGAAGATGGATACCGCATGAGACATTGTCAAAGTGAGGCGCGCTAAGCAAGCGACGATCAGCTAACCTTCTTTACTTGTCGCCAACATATAGAGGCCCTTGGCAAGATGGTACATCGTTGGAGGGTTAACGCTTCGCGAAGCTTAACTCCAAGTCATGTAGAAGAGGCTGAAGATGGATTCGAGGTCGGATCGCGCAAGTCGATCAGTGACAAGCTGGCTCCTTTGCTCAGCGCCCGGTGGGCAGGCTACAGGGGTAGAATATTGCTGGTCAACAAACAGCAGCGGGCCATAGGTGGCGGAGAAGAAAGCGACGGCTCGAGGGGCCACGAATCTGCCTTGGATCTTGCTGGTGGGAGGCTGATGCGATGGATGGCCGTCACCAGATGCTGGGCCGACGAAAGCCCGTGTTCCTTTTTTGAGCGGCCCCGAGAGCGTCTCCCCACCCCGCGCCAGGCGCCGAAGAGCCCCGCCAGCCTGGCTGCTTGACATTCGGGGCATGGATTAATTGCTGCATGCGGGTTATAGGGAGTAGCTATACGGTGAAATTTCAATTTTTTTCAACTTCATTCAAGTTTGTTTTATGGTTGGAATGCTGAATGTAAGTATATACGAACATGTGGCTTCCAGTATGGCTGTCAGTGCCAGAAGAGAAAACATCAGTTCTAAGCTGTCAAGTAAGCCAAGATCAGTGTTTATGGACCTTGGGACTTAATATATGTCTCATTTTACATATGTATGTGAGCCATCACAATTTGAATACATGTGCTTATCCTACCCAGTATCCAGTCCTCAATTTGCTCAAGAGATGCCATTTGTTATGTGGTTATTGGCTTGTATGAGCCCACTTATACCGTTGGGAGCAGTCTTCCGCATTTCCGTCTTGGCTGGTAGTAGTGCCAACTTGTTACACGTCAATACCCTTCAATAGCATTTAAACGAGGCGCATGGATTGTCTGCAGAAGGCGTGGCTGCGCGGCTGCAATCTTCTGTCATTCTTTTGATTTGGACTGCACAGTACAGCGCATTCTCTCTAAATTCAGTACTACATGTAATTCGATCAATACTACTGGGTACTGCATCTGGAGAGCTGGAACCCGCCCAGCACATGCGACGGACTCGTCATCACCACTAAGTCTCCGCGCTAGGGGCATTTGCAGCTAGGGAACCCACCAACAGCCAGCGCCAATTACAGGGCTTAGAGCGCCCGGCCAGATCTTGGCCATCGCTGCGTCTGATATCCAGGCTGCCTGCATAGCACGGTACCAGGGTACATCTGCAACAAGAATTATTCTGGCCGCCTTGGCACAATCGCAACTCTCCATCTCCATCCACCATCGCCAGCCAACCTCGTTTCCCGTGTCTCGCGACCAACGGGCCGTATCGAACCGCCGGCTGCCGCGACTCTGGCCTGCGAATCCATGCCCGCGTCGTCTCGCCTGGGCTCGCGCATACTCCACCACTTAACGACTTCGCTCCCACCTTGATCGTGTCCAGATCTGCCGTCCAGATCGCTCACCATGGCCACCATGGCCGCCACCCAGCTGGCCGGCTTGGGCTTCAAGCTCCTGCGTGAGTCTGATTGCATTGCTGCGCGACAAGCCTTGGGCCAAATAGACTGACTTGCGACGATTAGGGCGAGAGGCTGAAGAGGATGACCCCGAAGGTAACGTCCCCCACGATGCCGAACAAGAGCGAGACGAGGAAGAGGGAGACACGAATAGACAATATGGACAAGAGCGGCAGGAAATGAACGTGATAAAAGTTTACAAAATCGCTGACAATGACATGTAGAGGGAGATTCCGCGCAGAAAGAGCTCTTTGCAGCATGGGCACTCTTCATATCCATCATGTTGCTCATCATCGCCTTCTTCACAAGCTACATGCTCCAGCAGAAAAAGGTGACGGCGATCCATGAGACAGTCATATCCATCTTTGCAGGTTCGAGCGCACTAAATCCAACACAAGCCTGGGCTCCTTTGCTAATATTGCTCGCTCCGCAGGAATGGTGGTTGGCCTTGTTCTGCTCATCACTTCCGGCGACTCCATCCGAAACCTCATCAGCTTCGACTACCAGATCTTCTTCAACCTCCTTCTACCGCCCATCATCTTGTCCTCCGGCTACGAGCTACACCAAGCCAACTTCTTCCGAAACATTGGCACCATTTTAACATTCGCATTTGCGGGAACATTTCTGTCCGCCGTCGTCATTGGACTGATCTTGTGGATCTTCAACTTGGTTCCTGGGTCCTTGAAACTGACTCTTGTTGATGCCATTTCGGTCGGCGCAACGCTCTCCGCCACCGACCCCGTCACCATTCTAGCCATTTTCAACACGTACAAGGTCGATCCTAAGCTGTACACCATTATCTTTGGCGAATCGATTCTCAACGACGCCATCGCCATTGTCATTTTCGAAACCGCGCAAAAGTACAACAAGGGTGAAGCCAACTATGGTATCATCAGCTTCTTCGAGGGTACCGGCATCTTCCTGCTCGTCTTTTTCAGCAGTATGCTTATCGGTGTCATCGTGGGTGTCGGTACGGCTCTGCTGCTCAAGTTTACCTACGTGCGGAGGTTCCCCAAGATTGAAAGCTGTCTGATCATTTTGATCGCATACGCTACTTACTTCTTTTCACATGGTCTACACATGTCTGGTAAGAGGCCCCCTATTGCTTGACGTAACATGTACAAAGCGTACAGGTCTAATTCCCTATCCAGGTATTGTGTCACTGCTTTTCTGCGGTATCACTCTGAAGCACTACGCCTACTTCAACATGTCGAGGCGCACACAACTTACCACCAAGTACATCTTCCAAATCATGTCCCAGCTATCAGAAAATTTCATCTTCATTTACCTTGGTCTGGCCCTTTTCACAGATAATGCCTTGCAATTTGAGCCTCCTCTCATTATTGTTACCATCTGCGCGGTTTGCGCTGCTCGCTGGGTTGCTGTTTTTCCTCTGTCAAAGGCGATCAACTGGTTTATTCGCTATCGCGCGCGAAGAAGAGGCCTGGAAGTTGGCGATGAGCTCCCTTACAACTACCAGGCCATGCTCTTCTGGGCTGGTCTGCGTGGTGCCGTCGGTGTAGCTCTGGCTGCCCTTCTCACCGGCGAAAACTCATACGCCCTTCGGGCTACCGTCCTGGTCGTTGTGGTCCTGACTGTCATCATCTTTGGCGGAACCACGGCTCGCATGTTGGAGATTCTCGGTATCCGTACGGGCGTGGTTGAAGAGATTGATAGTGACGACGAATTTGACATTGAATCATTCGGCACCGGCCTCCAGATCAAGCGTTCCGGCTCTGCCATTGGATACAACCCTCGCCGCAACGGCAACGTCGCCTTGAACAACCTGAGTGCGCCCGCAGACAGTTCCGCAGCCTACGTATCCGGCCACTCCTCGCCTCACACGGGCGTCAAGCCAAACAACCTCAGCCGCAAGAACTCTCTCCGCAACCCCACCGACAGCGAGCGAGCCGACCTCCTACGAGCCAACGCCGAGGATTCTGACATTGGTAGCGACATTGACATATCAGACTTGCCGCCCCCTGCCGCTCGCCGCTCTCCTCGACCGCCCGTCAGCCCCAACCCGCCAGGATCCGAGGGCAGCGCCTTTATGAGTCCCGCCGAGCCAGCGTCAAACTCTACTCCCATCACGGCCTCGGGGGCATTCCGGCAATTGCTCTCGACTGAAGACCCGGCTAGCTTGTTCAGACAGCTGGACGAGGACTTCATCAAGCCTCACTTATTACTTCACGGAGATGGCGGCAGAGGCGGCGGTAACGGATCAGGGGCTGTATAAAGCAGCAAAGAAATGGGATTGTAATAGACGGGGGGTCTTTTCAACTTTTTTTTTTTTGCTTTTGTCTCTGATTTGCTTTTTTTTTTTTTTTTCTTTTTGTGGGTTACTTTTTGGGGAAGAATATGATGTATAATCATACCCTCGGCGTTTATCTTTGACCCAAGTAATAGAATGGATGATATTTCTTCCTTTTATCACTCACTGCATGTCTACATCTCACGTAGCAATCAAGACAAAAGTGAAGCAGAGTGTAACAGGATAATCAAGAGTTCATTACTGATGAACTCCCATATTTCAATTCTTTGCACAACATGACCTACTACTACCCTTTTTCTCTTGTGTGTGTTTTTTCCCCCTTCTTGTAGGAAACTTGGGTAGTAAATCTTTTTTGGTATGTTTTGTTGTGCATATCGTCTCTTGCTCAGACGATATAAAAGCTATGTATGTACATTCCTCTAACAATGATGCCTTTGCCTTCCCTTTGCCCTGCCCTTATTGCCGTCGCCATCGCTTTCCAGCGGTCTCCCCGATTTTTTACATTGTTTTTTTTCTCGTTTCATTTCTCCCTCCAATGTCATAATAACTGCCGAGAAAAAAAATTAATTCCCAGTGAACGTAATCCCGCCCCTGCCCCAATTCTAGCACAAGAGAGAAGAAGAGAGGAGACCGAATAATTCCAAGCCCGTTAAAAACCACATTATAACAGATAGGAAGTGGAGAGAGAAGAGAGTAAGAGAGAAGAAAGAAAAAGGCATCTAAACGTTAAAAAGTAAAACCAGCCCTCCCTTCCACGAAGACCCTGTCTCCTTTTGTTGTCCTTTGATGAAAATGAGAAAAAAAAAAGACGTAGACAAAGGGACGTTAAAAAAGGGGAAAATCCCCTCAAAAGTAGTAACACTCAAGACATCGCATTAAAAAGTTACAAAGAGTACAAGTAAAAGACAATTCCAGAAAAATCGCTAATCATTATTTGCTTGAAGAAGGCGTTGCGCTTCCGCTAGCCTGACGCTGAACGGGTACCGGACTGGCCGATGGAGCATTCGTCGGCAGCTGAGGTGAGGCTTGAGATTGCGGCTGTGACTGGGCTGGCTGTTGCTGTACCTGGGCTGGAGTCTGCACTTGAGCTTGGACCTGAGCTTGAGTCGGGGCCTGAAGTTGAGGTTGAAGTTGAGGTTGAGGTTGAGGTTGAGGTTGGGGTGGAGGTTGAGATTGTTGTGGCTGCTGGGGCTGTGGAGTTGACCGCTGCTGTTGCTGCTGCACCAGGGCGGGAGACTGTGGCTGTGGCTGGGCTTGCTGCTGGGCCGCCTGTTGCGCTTGCACTTGAGGGACTTGCTGAGGCCGCTGCTGTTGATGCTGCTGTGGTTGCTGATGCTGAGGCTGCTGCGGCTGCGGCTGCGGCTGCGGCTGCGGCGTATGCTGTTGTTGGCGTTGTGCTTGCTGCTGAGCCTGAGCTTGTGCCTGAGCCTGAGCCTGAGCCTGAGCCTGAGCCTGAGCCTGTGCTTGGGCTTGGGCCTGCGCTTGAGCTTGGGCCTGTTGCTGTTGTTGTTGACGAAGCAGCGCGGCATATTGATGAGGGCTGGTGGTAGCAGCAATACTCGTTGCAATGCCGGGCTGTCCAGCAGCAGCGTTCATAGCACTCTGCCGTTGCGCCATCATAGCGCGTGTCAACTGATCAGTAGCGAGGTGGCGAAGTTGCTCAGGTGATAGGTTGGGATTCTTGCTCCTGAAGTTGGCTTCCAGAGCGTTAATCTGTGCGGCTATGGTGGGAGGAATTTGCGTTGGCAGTCGAGGGCCAGGAGAACCACTGTTCGTAAGTGTAGGCATATGCAGACCACTCGTAGATGAGGTATGGCCGTTAGCAGCGTTAAAAGACGCCATCATAGCTTGAGCAGTGTTCATAAAGCTTTGCTGTTGAGCGATAGCAGGGACTCCGTTTCGCATCGCGGGCGAGGAATTCTGCTGCGCTTGCGGGACAGGGGTTCCTGCCCCTACACCGCCGGCTTGGGCTTGCTGCTGCGCATGTTGAATCTGGGCCGCGGCTCGTTGCTGCTCGGAGATGCGTTGCGCGCGCATCATCATGTTGGCGTCAGGTTGCTGGCCAGGCATCTGCATCCTATGTTGGGCCTGCATTGCTTGTAGAGCTTGCAACTGAGCCTGCGGGATGCCGTTCATCTGCGCCGGTGGAGCGAGATTGCTGCTCATCTGTGCCTGAACGCCAACACCGTCCATGCCGTTAGCAGGTGCCTGCATGGGCAAACGTGCGCGACCCTGTGCCGCAGCCGCAGCAGCAGCCGCAGCGACAGCAAGCGGATTAGGAGCTCCGGGTCGGTTGACTACGCCGTTGACGCCGTTGGCAGCAGCCGCCGCAAGATGAGCGGGATTCTGAGCGCCTGGTACGGGCACTCCGGGTGCAGCCAGCTGGGCGGATTGGGCTTGGGCTCTGGCCTGGAGAGTAGCCTAGACGTGTCGTGTTAATAAACCTGGCGAATACGGGTATCACAAAATGAAGAAATAAACTTACTCGTCGTTGAGCTTCTTGCCGCTGCGCAAACTGCGCCATCTTTTCAGCCAGAGCCTGGTCGCGTTCCCAGCGCATGATGCTGTAATCCCGTGGAGTTTTGCCTGGGCGTTGAGACATCGTATCGTTAACCTTCTTGGCAGCGTTTTGAGTTGCCGAATGCTGCTGCTTCTGAATTGTCGTCTCTCTTTTCTTGGCAAGCTTCCTCATGGCATCAATGAGAGTCAAGTGCTTTTGATTTCGGCGTCTTTCAACTCTCAGCGGAGTGGACTGCCTTCGTCGAATTGGCGTTACTTGCCCTCCCTCCTGGGAAGCTCGCTGTGCCGCCAACTGGTTTTGCTGAGCAATGATGCGTTGAGCTGCATCGATCCTGGTGTTGTACGCTTTGAAGTATTGCGTCTTCTGCATATCAGCTGGAAGACCTTCAAGGTTGATCCATCTTTCGAAGCATTCCCACGGTGTCCTCCTCTCTGCACCTGATGAAAATATTGATCTGGTGGATAGCAGATTGGAAATTAGTGACCAGTTATAAGAGTGTTCACGAACCAAGCTACGGAGCTCGTCATCTTCAACCACGGTCCACTGTGAAGAACTGCGAGTTTCGTAAAAGCTCTGTAACGGCATGGGATGTTCAGAAGGTGGCCGGAACTGGTGGCCAGCGTGCAGCCGATCGCGGATGTGTTTCGACTCTGGGGTGAATAACGCAACCTCAGTGCTTCTAGGTGGAAGCCGGACATTATGTGCGAGGGTATCCGCATCGAAAGCACTCTCCTTTTCGTCATCAGATTCTTCGTTACAATAGCTGTACCGACTGCGCTTTCGTGGAGGGCCGTCAGAGAGCAGCTTCATTTCTCCCTCAACATATTTGCTTAGAGGCAGAGCGGGTCGTCGCCAATGAGCGTCAGGATCATACTCTGGTCCTGTAAGCTCGAACCGCGGGATCTTCAAAGGGGCCCCATACAGAGGGAGCTCTTCCAACAACTTGTCTGAGGCAGGTGATTGCCGTAAAGCAAATACTACGTCGTCCTCTTGCAGGGCAAATATGGCGGAAGGCGCAACAGTTTCAGGGAAATCCTCACTCAGACTGTCCAGAATCTGGGGTGAATCTGCATCTTCCGTTATGAGATCCGGAGTCGGATGGTTTTCAGCCTCAGCATCAGGTGCATCAGCATCACCCATCGGCACATCATCCGTCTTCAACGGAGGGATAAACGCGGCGACCTGCATTGCTTTGCGCTCTTCGGGAGTCGATTCAACCCAGTCCGCGCAGGCGTAGGCAATATTCTTGGCCACAGCCATCTTCCATTTTCTTTCTTCTCGGAAATCTGTTCGCATCCATTTCATCTCCTGAAATAAGACATCCCAATGTGATGGCGGGCGAGTCGGCTCTGGGCACCGCTTTGGCTGTCGAAGAGACCACTTGTCATGTTGTTGCAGGTGATATACCCTACGGAGTACCTTGCACGCCTGGTGATCTTGTATAGCGAGATAAGCGTCAGGGGTGGCAATGGTTTTGTTTGCATGGAAGAGGATTTTTTCAATAGGTTGCATCCAGTTTGTCGCGCCTGTAAAGTTCTGAATGAAAAGAGGGGTGTAGTAGTCATCGGATGGTTGGATTGTTTCTTTTTGGCCAGGGACTAGCGCCTTCTCTTCTACCTGCTTGGGCTGCTTGCCGAATAAAACGGTCGAAACCTGAGCTTTTGACCTGTCTCTTTTGTTCGTGTTCTTCGGCCTAGGGGGCGGCGATTGAGGCGTCGAGGTAACCGGAGTCAACTGATTTTGCGGTGCTTTGGTCGTGCTTCGCTCTGTGATGGTGGCAGACCGCGGGCTCTCTCCCACAATTTCCGATACAGATTTCAGTCGCATTGCTCCAGACGATACCCTTGTGACTGCCCTTTCGGGAGCCGGGAGTGGCTCCCTGACAGGCGTAGACTTGACCGCAGCATTTATAGAAGCTGGAGGCGGGGCAGCAGGCGTCTGAGTTGGAGACAATTCGGTGCTTTCCGAGTTCGTGACCTGGGAGGCATCCACATCCATTTTTTCTGGGGTTTCTTCTTGGCTATCCGGAACTTCAACGGTGGGCTTCGCGGCTGGCGCCGCCGATGGCTGAGCATGTTTATCTTGCAGCTCGGTATCTTGCTTTGCGGCGGGGTCCGCCCCTTGATTAGAGTTTGTAGCGTTGGTCTTGACTTCAAGTCCGGAAGAAACTTTTATTAGTTTTGGGCTTGCAGCGGCGGCACTTGAACGGATGGACTCCTGGAGAAGCTGATCTTCATCCAATGTAGTAGCTTTTGGCTCTGGATCATCGTGTTTTGCCCTGGTTGGCGCAGCTCCCCCATCCGTTTCTGCAATATCTTCCAACTCATCGCCCCTCTCTTCTTTCTCTTCAGCATCTTCCTCCAATCGATCATGCATGTACTGAGGGGCATCATGCTCAGGGCTGGTATTCGCCGACACATCATGGACCCCAGGAGTCGTGGCACTTGGCGCCGTTGATCCAGGAGATGAAAGCGCATCTGGAACCTTGGTCAAACTGTGCGGGACCTTGATAGACAGCTCGTGATTACGTCCCGTCTGGCTCGATTGAAGCTTGTCGACTACTCTATTTTCCGTAACGTCTGTGTCCCCTTCTGCTCTCGTCGCTACTGTATCGGATGATTCTTCTGAAGGCGATCCCTTGGTCCCCGGCGGGAAAGAAACTTGTGCTGGTTTCCGTTCGGGTGTAGCATCTTCACTCGCTGCTCCATTGGTCGTTCGATCGGGTTGTTTCGTTTCATCCTTTGCAGGCGGTAGAACGGTAGCAGGCGTGGAAATAGCCTTGGGCTGGACAGGAACGATAGAGGCCCCAGCTGGATGTGGCACGGTGCTGCTGGACGTTAAGGCGGCAGGAGTTGGCGGCGGAGGTTTCGTGAATTTCGCTGACGGTTTGGTGGTATCCTCGGGTGGCGTGGACTGTGACTCGGTCGACGCAAAGGCATCGGACGGTATAGTTTGCTGTTTTGAGACGAAAGCACCTTCTTTTGTAGATGCAACAATCGGCGTGGAGATTGTTGGAGAGTGCAGGGCTGCTTCCTGTATTGACTTTGCGATTAATCGTTTCAATAAATCAACCGAAAGTAAGGGCCGTAGCGGAATAGCTTGTTCGTTCAGAGTTTTGCCCCTGTGGAAAGAGAATTAGCTATGGCTGGCCTCGGGAGTGCCCAAGAGGCGCGTGACACGGCCAACGATGTCTTCGAAGCCAATGTTTTCGTTTGTTTACAAAAGAAAAAAAAAAGTGCCAAAGGACCGAAAAAAAATCATAAATAAAGGGGCACGCACTGCAAGATTTCGCTGGTCTGAAGAAACTGCCATTCCGCAGCAGTAGTGGCCGGCGCGTCGGGATTCGCGAAAGCATCCTGCGGGAGGCTCTCGGCCTGCGTCGCGACAGCGAAGAGCTCGCGAAGTTTCCTCTTCCGAGACGCTACGATTGCACTGTTGGCGGTTAGCATGGCAAAAAGCACCTCATTTTGATCGGAAAAATCCGCTCTTTCGAACGAGCACACACTCACTTGAATTCGTTACGCTTGGATTGAAGCAGCCTCGATAGATCGGTGTGGCCGACCTCAGTCATAGCATCGGCGGGAGCGACATCCGTTTGCAGGCGAAACGGATGTCGGAGGATGGCCAGAGAGGTCGTCTGAGATGAGATTCGCGATGCACGACGATGGAAAGGATCGTGGAGGTGGCCGTTTTGACGGAAGTTCTGGCCGATTGCTCGTGTCGCCGGTCTGTGGGAGGGCGTCAAATTCTGTCGGGCGCCAGTGTCTTGGGGGGAGTTTCGCAGGGGGGGAGCGCTGGAAACCAGCAGAGGTGCTGTTGCTCGTTCGCCTAGCACTGTATGGAGTGCACTAGCCGTTAACAGCTGCTGGCGGGAGTTGGCTGGGTGAAGACCGCACGCGGCGCTAATGAGGGCAGTAGAGACAGGGCGCCTAGGACGCCTAGTGCACAGTAAGCTCAGGCCTTTCTACTACTGTGCATCACCGCTTCGCAGAGTGCTTGTCAACGCTGCATCATGGATGAAACTCGCTGAGCAGACGATCTTCAGGCGGCTCAACTCGAGGAATAGGAGGGCGAGGAGATGTCCCGAGATCTCCTGCGAAGCTTAGATGCTGCCTAATGTGCACAATGGGCTCGGAACCCCTCCTTTGCGGCCTCCATAATTTTTTTTAGGCTTGCCTAGAGTTCCGAATGGCTGCAATCTGTTCTCCTGCATGAATTGGGGGATCCATTTGCGATCATTTTTTCCTAGTGAGATTTTTTACTGTAGCAGTTGGGCGCCAACAATGGTGCATCGGCGGAGAAGATAGACTTCTTGCAAGAGTCGTGCCACGTTCATGTATCGCCCGCCGTGTAAAACGTGGGTGAATACATCCGCATGCACTCCACATAATTCCATGCTACGGTCGCTGCATTCTGGCCCAAGACAACACGGGGGTTTGGCCACATCACCTTTTTCTTTCCGCCTGCAGCCACAGGCAGCCACAACCCCCACAACGTATTGCGGCTTCCACGATTATAGCCGACCGCTCCGCCTGCGAAAAAAATTCAAGTCCAATACAAAAAGCACAAGCGTCTTGTAGCTGATGCGCTAAGGCTCGTCTTGGACTAGCCCGCAGCGATACGTACTTCTTCCCGTGTTGAACCGCCCAGTATCGAAACCCGAGAAGCTAAAAGTTCCGTAGCCAAATTCAAGGCTTTGCATCAGAGCATCAAGGTACATCGTCGCGCTGCAAGACTTGACGCGTTATGTCTGACCAGAATAAAGGTCGCATAGCCATTAAATTTGGCGGAGGCAGCAACTCCTCATCGGCAGCAAAGCAGGCCCGATCGAAGCCGTCGTCGAGTCTAGGGAAGCGACCACACTCTCACGCCCTGGGGGGCGATTCCGACTCGGATTCTGAAGACGATCGCCGCCGAGGACGACATGAAGCCATCACAGGGTTTGGCGCAGATGGCGCAGAGACAAAGCGAAAGCGGCAAAAGGAGGAGAAGAAGGTGTACGTTATCGAGCGACAAGCGAATCGAAGCTGGAAGGACGAAGTGAGGAGCCACAGACAGTCGAAGAATCTACTCCCAGACGAAGCCAGAGCCCAGCAGAATGCTGTCACCGCCGAGGCCGAGCCGGCCAGCCAAGATACATCTCTTAAATGGGGATTGACAATCAAGGAGAAGAAGCCCGCATCGGAGGATCAAGCTCCCGCAGAGTCGAACGCACAGGTCAGCGATGACGAAATGCGAGAAGCAAGCAGCGGCGAAGGCGAAGGCGAAGGCGATGCTGCACCAGCGGAACGAACAGCCGATGACGAGGCTATGGATGCTCTCCTCGGGAAAACAACTGAAGACAAAAAGATCATTACCGCAGGACAACCAACGGAAGACGACGCCTACCGCCGCGATGTCGAAGCCTCCGGCGCAGTATCCAGCCTCCAAGATTACGAAGACATGCCAGTTGAAGAGTTTGGCGCCGCACTGCTCCGTGGCATGGGTTGGAACGGCGAGAACCGTGGTCCTAAAGTCAAACAAGTCAAGAGACGACAGAACCGCCTCGGCCTTGGTGCCAAGGAGCTCAAAGAAGAGGAGGAACTCGGCGGATGGAACCAAAACGGCAAGAAGAAGTCCAGGCCGCGATTGGATGATTACAGGAGGGAAGAAAGCAAACGAAAGGAGAGTCGACGACACGAGGACAGCTACAAACAAGAAAGGGAGCGCGAACGTGACCGCGAAAGGGGCCAGTATAGAGACCGAGATCGGGACCGAGATCGCGATTATAGGGATAGGGATAGGGATAGGGACAGACACCGGGACAGAGACCGAGATTACGACAGGCATAGGGACCGACATCGCGACTCTGACCAGGATCGACGACGATGAGGGTAAACTATTGTGCCAACGATTGATACATCAGCCAGCTGATTGAGATGGCACGTTGACAATACTCTATTGATTTTCCTTATACCACGAAAATTCACTACAAAGGGCACATAACAGGGCATATTTCACTTCTTTTATATAGACGAGCTCCGCAAGCACAACGCATAATTCTTGAATAAACCACCACTCAAGCATCTGTTAGAGTACGAAATTTGATTGATTAGACAACACGCATCCCTGCTGAGATGTAAATAACTGTGCTTCATGTATGGTCTGACAAAATTCAAGATTTTCCCTTTTGTTGTCCGCTGTGACAACATGTTCATCATTGATTGTCATGTTTTTTGTACGTTTTTCTATGTTCCAGCCAAGTTTTCTTTTCCTTTACTGCAGCGAAACCCGACTTAGCGTATCCGTCAAGATACCGAGCTGCATCAGACTCTCGCCATCAACCTCAATCTCCTTTGCACCAGCAGCCTTCTCCAACGTCCTCGCAGCGTGCAATAACGGTTCGACATAGCGATGCTCAATCGCCGCAGCCATACCCACCGGCGCAAGAGATTTGTAATCTTCGCCAAACAGGAATAAGGCAAAGTTGGCGACTTGTAAATGCAGAGGAGCATTTTGGGCCCAAAATTCTAGCAATGCAGAAGAATCGGCCTGTTGGAGATGCGACAGGTCTGGAAATAAGGTATACTGAATAGTTTCGAAGCACTCTGGGCCGGAGAAGCGACCTTTTGAGCCAGCCTTTTTCGCGGCAATCAACTCCTCTCGTAGCCATGCGACCGCGCACGCTTGGAGAGAGGAGAATACGCAGTTTTCCAACAAGTCCTCTAGGATAGCCAATCGATCTTCCTCGTCGGGATCAGCATGTAAGACTGAGCCTGCTACAACGGTTGTTGCATTGCGCACTCGGATGTTTTGGTGGAAGATTGACACAAGTGTCAGAAGATGGTGGTAGGGCATAAATCCTGTAACAGCTCCAGCGTGACCAGGTTTCGAAAGTGCTTTCCGTCCGTCCAGCCAAAGTGCCATAACAATTAGAGCCTCGAACGTTCCCGGATTCGTGGCGATCTGGTTCCCTGATTCATCGCCTAGGAAGCTTTGCAGCAAGGCCTGGTGATCAGGCAGCATGTATTGCGGGTGTAGTTCTCCGGTTGGGAGGCCTCGATCCGCGTCGAAAACGTCGGCAGCAAACATCCAATACGCATTCAGGCACACTAAGCCACCTGTTGATAAATGGAGTTGCTCTGGGTGCGCAGGATCGAATTCGATAGACAGAGGCGCCCTGTAAATTGGGCCCTCGAGATACTCTTTCATCTTGAAAGGAGGCAGTTTCGACAAGCCCAAATCGCCAGCAAGAGACTATAAGACAGTTAATATTCATCTTCACCTTGTATAAACCTGAAGAAACTCACCACTAGCTGTCCCAGCAAAGCATCCTTCGCTTGAAGCTCTACAACCTCTTTGAATGTCTGAATCATAGTCTTTCGGCCGGGCACTATCCGCTCTGGGTAGGTATATTCCAGCATCCTTGAAGCCCACTCGACATTATTAGAATTGACATAGGCTTCGAGGATGCATGTGATGAATGATTGCAATAAGCTATTAATCAAGCCCGGCTCATTTGCGTTTAATGTATCTGTGCGATCGGCCTCGGGATCTGGCGCCTGTTTCGCTGGGTCGCTGTCTTGAAACGGCGTGTCTAATTTGACGCTCGACTTACGAGAAGGCAAAGGGGGCCGTGTCTTGCGCGCAAGGGATTGAACCAGAGAAATAACCGCCGCAGTAGATGCTGCGCTTGTAGCATCGTAGCACCTCTGTACTGTTTCCAGCGTGGTGTGTAGGAATCGTGAGGGGGCTTTGACCTGCAGCCGTTTGAGTAGGATCCCCAACATTCCGCAGAGCGTTACAAAATGCCTGATGGCTTTCGTCTCGCCCTTGGTAACCTGATTCGTAGAGCCATCAACAGCAGCTTTCTTTTCCTCTTCTACTTCTTCTTCGTCTGCTTCCTCTCCCGCAGCAGTTGTCTTCTCCATGACCTCAAGAACCTTGAGGATGACCTCTCGTGGGTTGCCCAGTCGCGCAATGCTCTCCAAACACTCTTCGCTGCCCGGAATGGGAATCAACATCTCGACCAGATCCCACCCAATCTCTCCGGCTAATGACACGTCCTCCAGGATCTCCTGTAGCGCAGGCAGAATCTCTGGAGACAGCGACATCTCGACAATGGTGAGATACGTGGCGACATCTGTGGCTGGCGGGCGAGACTCGTGAAGTCGCTGAACAATCTCTTCTGTAGTGGCCATGGTGGTGTTGCGATGATGTATCGTATCTTGACAAGTATTGGTTGCGCTACCGAGGTGGATACAATCGCGGAAGCGATCAAATCGAGAGGAGCAGAATAAACGAGAGATGGTGCGTGGCCAAGAGGCTCTAGCAAGGCTAAGCAATGCGTTATGTTGGGGAAAAAGAAAATCCAACCTGGCAGATCAAAGGAGAAAGAAAAGAGGGAAGAGGGAGCAGATCACAAGGCCATGAGATCGTCCCAGGGACTTTGCCTTAGTAACAAAAAGTGGTGATGCGCCTGTTCCTGCCCCTCCCTGGCAGGTGCCCCGCGCTAGCTGCTATTGGATGGAGGGGATGCGCTGGAGACGTCACTGGAACAGGGGCAGAACTGGAGCTGGAACTGGAACTGGGAACTGGAAAAGTGGGAATAGGAGAGCGAAAAGAGTCATGTTTCTTGGAACGTCTATCTTTACGAGAAGGAGTATTGACGATTCCATGCATACAGGTAGGTCTATGGGCACAAGCTCTCAGCTAACCTGACTACTTTAGCTGCAATAAGCTCCCAATAAGCTCCCAATAAGCTCTCTCGAAATATCGGCATTACTATAGGATCGCACAGATAGGTACCTGACCGGAAAGAAGTCATTTCATACCTACCTACCTACCTACTACCTAGGTAGGTACGTAGGTAGGTACTTATGTTCTACAGGTGATTCGCAGTCAAGCTATATATAGCAGATGTATTTGATTCTTCCGGCTCCTAGGTAGTAGGTAACATGTTGCTTGACAGTAACTCAATGATCTCCGTCCCCCCAAATTGTCGGGCAAATTCTAACAGCGTTACTTCGCTATTAGCCAGGAGTTTCTCTCCAAAATCCTGAGACATGGTAGAAACCTTGGCTCCTCGATTGAGCAGTAACCTCACTAAGCTTAGATTTTTCCTCCTTATCGCCCACATGAGCGGTGTCTGGCCGTCATCATCCATCGCCTCAATATTAGATCCTTTGTCAAGGAGCAGAATAGCCACATCCTCGAGGCAATATCTTATTGCACATATCAGTGGTGTCCTGCCCAGCTTGTCAATTGCTTCAGTATTAGCTCCTTTCTTAAGTAGCATATCGACTAGATCCTTATAGCCACTTGTCACTGCCTCCATTAGCGGTGTCACGTCACAACGCCATCCACAGGCCTCGATATCTGCCCCTGCTTTGATTAGCAGTTGAACCGTATCTCTATGATTTCCTTGCACTGCACAACATAGTGCCGTCCCTCCTGAATAACTACGGGCATCTATTTTGACACCCTTTTGAAGTAACAATTCGACGAAATCCCTATGCCCTTCTTTCGCCGCAGTTCGGAGTAACGCACTACTAAAACGAGGGTTTTCGTTAATATTGTTCATATATTTGTCGAGTAAAACATCGAGAAGAGCCTTTTCCCCCTTGCTATAGACATAAAACAGTGGGGATTGGCTGCACTTGTCTTCCCAATGCAAATTTGGATAAGGATGACGCATGTTCAATAAGATAGCAACTTGTAGTATCTCATTACCTTCACTTGAACGGCTGCAATGAGACAAAAAATTCTTCTCTCGGTCGAACATGCGGTCGCTAAAAGCACTGAGATCAAATCTCTTGCGACAATAGTATTCGTATAGTTCATGAAATTCAGGGGTGGCCTCTGCTTGAGCTTTCAAGAACTCGATAGTTGCTTCTTTTCCACCACAGGCCAATGCCGCAAAAATCAGCGTTCCGAACTGTTCGTCTCCCACTTCACAAAACGCGAGTTTGGAAGGGTGGCATCCGATGAGATGGCTCATATTCTTTTTCGCCAAGGTATACAAAAGTCGTGAGTCCGATGACTTTTCCTCATCTTGCATTTTGATCCTGACCATTATCCACATGTTTGCCTCTAATTCTTTGAGAAATCCAGCTTGGCTAATGCCACACTTTTGCGCTGCGTTTGCGTGGTACAAAACATATTGTACGGCGTAGTCAAAAAACGACAAGTTCCCACTTCCAGATTGGTCAAGTATGGCTCTTTCCTCAGAAGGTGAACCGTAAGAACAGATAGCACTACTCATGCTAATCCATCTAAGACAACCCTGTTTTAACTCTTCATGACTTTGTCCATGGATATCGTGACCTGATTCCGTCCAAATTTTTCTCAGTCCGTTTTCTTTGAGAATGAAATCTTTAACGGACTCATGGATAAATTGAACAGTTTTGTGTGTGTAGTTATTGGACGCGATAATGTCAGCAAATCCAAGAGAAGAATTCAGAACAAATCGTTGAATATCATGTTCCAATACTTCCTTGTGAGGCCACATAGGTGAAATATCAGAAAGAACAGCGCAATATAGCTCTTCTGGCTTCAGTGGTCTTTCTGCGAATAGAATCCATTGAAGACACCGGAGTGTTTCCCTTGACTTTCCGTCAGAGTTTCGTGTCAAGATTTCTCTGAAAAGTTCGTGCAGATCTCCAGGAAGCTCCTGGTATTTGATTTGTAAATTATAGATCCGACCCTTATCGTATTCCTTGTTGAGGATCAGCACAACCAAAATGACCCACATGAAAATGCCACGAGATCTTTTTGGAATATCCGCTTGAATTTGAACGGCAGTATTACTTTGTCCAATCTTCAACTCGCTTTTCACATATTTGACTATATCTTGAGCATGTTCTTTTTTATTTTCAAGGATAAGGCTTAATCCACTTTGAACAGAGATATATGGATAATGCCTGCTTGAGAAACATACCAAGAAGCTGATACCTTTTGATGTAGCCAAGTCTCCTAGATATTCAAAAAAAGAAATCATGTCTCGGACTTCGTTTTCATCACACTCATCAAGAGCGTCGATAAAGCACACCACTTTGGATTCTTGTATGTTTTCGATTGCTTGGTGGAATAAAGACTTTAATGGTTCGACATGCCATCGATAACCTGTCCAGATACTCGCGAAATCCAAGTCTAATTCGTCTTGAAGATTTGGTGACTGCTGAAGTAGCTGCAGCAATAGAGATCGGTACATCCCAAGGGTAGATTTCTCTAAACTGCCTCCCCGTGCGTTGAAAAAGAAAGAAATAAGAACCCTATCTCTCATTCTTTTCCGGGCAGTCGCGAACGCAAACTTCATAATTGTTGATTTCCCAGCTCCAGGCTTTCCTTTAATCCATAGAAAGCCATGATGATCATGAACCTTGTCAGGATCCAGCCAGTCAAGATATTCAGCACTTTCTTGCAGCCATTTACATGTGTCGGCGTGGACGGCTTTGATGTTATCATGACGATCCTTATGCTGATCAAACCTCAGAGAATTGAGCAAATTATCTTTCTGGTCTTTGCTGACAATTTTTGCATTTTCTTCTCTTTTCACTCTTTGCAGTGTGCAGATATTGTCTAGAGGTATTCGATGGAGAAGATCTTTTGCGTAAGCCGCAGCCGCTATCGCAGCATACCCTTGCCACTGTTTGTTCTTATGCGAATCTGAGTAGTCGCATATTCCCCTGACAACCAAGCAGGGGAATTGATTCATAAGGCCAGCAGCTTCCATCTCGAAACATATAATGTTCTTCTCCAGTGCGAGCTTATCGCGCAGCACGGCATCTTTCATGAGCGTGTTTGTGGAAGCAATTAGTCCGTAATGAACAACAGGCGAGCTCTCGTCTGGAATACGCCTGGGCCTTTTAATCAGTTTTGATGGGTCATCCCCGCAGGAAACTGAACAGTCTGGTGTGCTGATGCTATTGGCATGGGTAGGATGCATAATCTCGCTGTGATATAACTTATCACTAGTAAGATCTGGACGGCCAAATTCTTCTCGTAAATTTGGATTTCTTTCGAGAATACCATCAATAGTCTCTCTTAGCTGACCATAGCCTTTGCGTTGATATTGAGATTTCAGCCCATTTACCGCTGCTCGTAGGATCCTTGGCGATTGATTCAATAGCCGCGTTGGTTGAAACGGCCCGCCTTGTATCATTTTGCCAAAGTCGTATTGCAATACACCGCTCTGCCCATCACGAGGAACGTTGATCGCGATGTCACCCAAGCGAATATCATGCCTTTCACTCGGTGCACCGCCCCCAATGCCAACCATCAACCCGACCTTAATGTTAGCGAAAGAATGCAGCATATCCCTTGCGACAAGTGCCGCAGAATCTGTTCCGTATTCTCCGTCCGGCAAAACGGAAATGACAACATTGTGCTTCCCAATGCGGCCGACGGTATAGTCGTTATAATCGCCTGGCGCCAGGTAGTCGGGCCTCTCATGCTCCTCATCGAGAGCAGCTTGCGCGGCGGTATATTCGGTGCATATGGCGCAAATCCATCCCACTGTATACTCGTCGCTTCTTTTTTGTAAGCAGATATCGGCTTGTTTGCGTTTTCTAGAGGATTCTCCTTCCATCTTGTACAAATGCTTGTCACTTGCACCGTCTCCTCTTCGTATTAGGGATGCAATTATGGCCGCTTTGGCATGTGTGTATTGGCTGCAGATGGTGAATCGATGGATTGATGGACGTCCTAAGCGCCTTGATGCAAAGACAATGTCAGATTGCTGAGCATATGGTGTTATGTTGGGCAGAAAAGGCCATGTTGTTCCAGGCACACATGCATGCACGTATCAAATTAATGCGGCAGCGCTCAGCCTCATAAGGCGTAATTAGGCCCAGGGTGTATCCAATGGGTTTGCGAAAAGAAAAAACAGGGACTGCGAAATAGATAAATACATAGGTACATTGAAATAAAATGGACAGCGCTGCGAGTCTCATTCTTGGACCACTGGCGCGTGTGGTATTCGGTTTTATATGTTGATCGCTTCAAAATCACACCTTTTTTTGCCTCTTTGTTTATTTGGCTTCTTCTTTCTCCTATTCGTACACTCATACACATCTAGACACAGTAGATACCTACAACCGTATAGCAAGCGATAATCCAGTTCAAATAAGTAATGTTCCACCTTTTGCCGTAAAACCATGATCCTCTGCTCCTCCAAAAGAACATCGCAACTCCAGGCCTTTCCATCTTTAATCAGCAAAATCCCAAAAAAACAATCGCAGTCCCAGACAGCTATTATACATGTCATACATCATCCCTCGTCTATTTTTTAGCACTCATATCGTACACCAAAACGACCCAGTAGGACTCTCATCTAAGGCTTGACCCAGGCCAATTTACTCTTGGCGAATTGGCTCTCGCCTTGGTATTTGAAAGCCAATGTCTCGGAATACTGCATCGGCGTATCCAGAGGTATAACATCAAGTTCCGATGGAAACGATGACGGTGCAATAGGCCCCTTGGGGGCCTTCTTGTTGTTAAACGGAAGCACGCCCTTCAACGATACTTGCCGCGGTTTCGGTGGTGCCCGCGGCTTCGGTGGTGGTCGCGGTTTCGACGGCGTAGGTGTTCGCGGTTTCGCCGGTGTGACGCCGCGAATCTCTTTGATGATATCCTGCAGCTCCATTTCATCGCTCGCAATCTGGGCTCTAATAAACTGAGTACTGCTTCCCGATGACTCTTGAAGTTTCTGCATAACAGGCGTGCGCGGTGTGTAGGAAATATCATCCAGCTTGGGGGCGAATCGAGGATCTGGAACGACGGATGAATCAAGCTGTGCCTCAGGCCCCATATTCAAGAGAGTCTGGATATCCAGACTTTCGCCGGGAGGGATTGCATCCGGATGACTTGGCGTAATGCAGTCCATGTCAACTTCTTTGCGGAGGACGTGATCGATATCAATGGCAGAGAAGAATGCACAGGATTGGGGGAGGTCGTTGATTCCTACTTGCTGTGCAAACATGGCTCGAGTCCAAATGTTTGCTACTTGAAGTGCGAGTGCTGCCTTGTACTTATCTTCACTCTTCACCAGGTATCGAACTTCGTCGTGAACTGAAATGGCCAGCCGAGCGTCGAGGTTGAACCGACGGATCAAGTAATCCATGGAGACAATCAGTAAGTGGAGATAGTCGACTCCCGATGACTGAATAGCCCAGTTGATGCGAGAAGGCAAGTAACTGCCTTTGTTCACAAAGCGGCTCATAAGCGCTTGCGTGATTCCCGCTCCCAACACCGGTGTCCTGGCCCAGTCCTGTTCGGCGAATTCTTCCAGTTTATTGAACACAAAAGACTCCGTCCCTCCTCTCCAAAATAGGCGCTTGTTTATCGTCTTTCGATTGGTCTTGATGCCCTTGGTATTGGCATACAGCCTCTGTGCAATCTCCGTAGTCTCGGCCTCAGAGAGCTTGGGGTTGAACTGTCGTAGGAGAGTAGCTGCAAACTTGAGCCCAGCTCCGTAAATGCGCCCGTAGTTGAAGATTTTAGCTTGGTTTCTAGAGATGCCCAAAATCGACGCTGTCCGTGAATGTAAGTCCGTGCCTGCAGCTTTTGTACCCTCGAGAGTCATAAATCCAATGGCATTCCCGCCGTGAATTTTGAATGTCGCATCGCCCACTAGACTTGCAATCCAAAGCTCTTCTGAGTCCACATCGGCTCCAACAAAGCAGTAGCCGTCTGGAGCCTTGACCATGGATTTCAACTCGGATCCAACACGGTTCTTCTTGGCATTGCTTGCTGTCAACCAAGTATTCTCGACCGCTCGCCGGGTAATGGTACCCATGGGGACAATTTGAGGTAAAATAAAGCCCTGGGTGTTCTCTCCATCCTTCTTGGCCACCATTCCCTCTCCAGCCTTGGGTAAATCCTTCTCATAGACAACCATTTGCGACATAATTCTATCACGCGCACTCATCCAGTATGAGCATGATGCATTCATTTCCAGCGCTTCCTTCGCATATTCATACTCTGACGAAAGGGTGCCATTTTCGAAGTAATTCAGATACCCCTTCGCCATGGGGTTGGCGCAGCGAGCAGTAGGGCCATCTTTATGTGGAAGCTTAAAGTAAGAGTGTTTGTAATCGTCGCGCAAATCCGGGTCAGAGTCATCAAAGAGGCATTCTGACATGAGCTTCGCAGTGTAAGTGGACACGGCATCCGGGTCAACTCGAAATACCCAGCCATACTGGTTAGACCAGAATAACGGATGCCCATCCCAAGCCAGCTTCAGTAATAAGGGCGCAATGCGAGTCCGTATTGATAGGTTAATAGGGGCATCGTTTGTGACAAAGAGATCTTTGTACCATTTCGGCATGCCCGGCTTCTTTTGTCTTGCAGCTGGCCTCGGCGGATCAGCTTTTCGTTTTCCCTTGACCATTCTGATTTCTTGGCCGGACCAATTTAGCTGATTCAACCAGGGGTCGTTTTGCCAGATCTCGGGGTGATCCTTTATTTCCAAAGCTTTCTCTGCCAATGCCACTAACCTCTCATGAACCGACACAGACAACTTCTGGTATGTGGCTTCCGCATTAGCAATGTATGAATCCCAGGTATCATTTACCGGTAGAATGACAGAAGACAGGTGCCGTAGAGCTGCAAAGCTAACTGGATGCGGGCAAACTTCCAAGAAGCTGGGGAGGATAGCCTGGTACACCCTATGAGTAACAGATACATCCGCAGCGCAGTATTCGAGAAGCTGGTCCAACTTCTCCAGCACACCGTCGCGGTCCAGCTCGCCAAAATCATCCCGTATTTTTTTATCGATGGTGACATTAAGATGAAACTTGGCCACATCTCGAAGAGAGTTGATTGAGCTCTTCTCTACCCATAACTCCTCTTCTTCGTGCATGCTTGAGTTACTCAAAAGCTCAACCATGCCGTGGTCAACAGTCTTGCTCGCTATCCTCTCTCTAGTCTCTCGATTCTTCTTCGCTTTCATCCAGGTCGGGCGTTGTTGTGAGCACATGCCATTGACGGCAACATGCAAGGACATGGTGTCGAGAAATCCAGTCCTGGTCTGCTTCAGATTGTATTCTTCCAATATTCTTGCCCTATCATAGCCAACATTGTGCCCAACAACGATGCGATCGGTGGTCGGATCCCCCAATGGTATCAAGTGCTTATCCTCGGTCGACTCGCCCAACAGCCAAGGAGATAACCAAGAATACCAGGCCGTAGGACTGACTGCGCAAGCCATTACTGCATACGGACTTTCCTTCCACATGACCTCTGTGTCAAAGGACAGCATCTCTTCATTAGGCGCCTCTACTGACTCTGTCCGGCCATCAGGATAGTATTTTGTCCACCCGCTTTGTCGCATCCATCTTTTCGGCCTCAGGGGTACATTTGCGCAAGCGAATTCTTTGGCATACTGCAAATGCGAACCAGCGCAATCGATTCCAAGCTTATAGAAGTGTTCGTCGAGGGTGTCGCCGTGAAGTTTGGGCAGGTCAAAGGCAATGGGGCCGGAAGCATCTGTATTCTTGCCATAGAGCTCATGGCGCTTCAAATGATCCACAGACAACCTCACTAGGTCTTCGGGTGGAGGGTTGGAGCCGTTTGGGAATATCTGGGGGAAGATGTATTCGCTGAGTTGCTGTACACCAACTTCGTTGTATCGCGACGTCGAAGGCACTGGTGTTGCGCCGTTAGCTACCAATCTCGATTGCAAACAGTGTTGTAAAGAGGCTTACAAGACAGCGACCTTGATTCACTCGGCTCAGACTCTTGAGTGAGAGTTGCGAGCCATCGCGACGATGCTCTTCTCCAAACACACTGGTGTCCTTGGTGGCGAGCAAGCCGAACGAAGCTTGCAATCGGAGCTCGCTGGAGCTGGCCAGCGGCAGAGTAAAGAGCTCTCATAAGCGTTGGTGAGACATCAAAAAGGGGCGACTGTGCACCAACGGGCCTCTGGAGACGGAGATGGTACGAAAAGAAAGGGAAAATCAAGTTGCGATAGAGCCGCGAACGTTGCGACCAAAGTACAGTAACGATTCACGAGAAAACTTTCATGCTTCCAGGGCGCCGGAAGGGAATTTTAGTGGGGTGGGTCGCATGCTTTGCAAGGGTGAGCTTATCAACTTTAGTGGCTGCGGAGACGGCAAAAGTGACGTTTTGGGGGGCCATTGTAGAAGCTCACGCCCTGCAGAGGGAGAGAATTGGTGGCTTGGTTTCAATTGTATAAATCATTTGATCGCTCTCTAAAAGACGGTATCGCAGACACAGACAGGTCCAGACATCGGTCAGATCTAAAGAATGACAGCCGCGCAGATGCAGCAGACAGGCATTAGAGCTGCCCCTCACTCAGCCAACAATCGCTGCCGGCTTCTGGTACGCCCCGCCATTGGTCCAAAGTCCCAATTTGGAAATGCAGGATGGAAGCCATCTTCGAGTCTTTCCGACAGCCAGGCACCGCAAGCCGATTGTCTAAGTGCGGAGTACAATGCGGCCTAACAGTTGGTAGTAGTAAAATGGCGGTAGATATGCAAATTTTCATCAGTAGAGGTATAATACATTCAACCTTGGTGAATTCTAATGGCATATGAGGGTCAACTTTTTAAAACAAAAAAGTACCTATTCCCACTTCATCAATTACAAGTAGCTACATTCTGGCCGATCAAAAGCTGCATCATGAAATTACACAATACAGTCATCATTTTATCAAGCCTAGTAGATAGTTAGGTAGCTCCGGTTACCAATACACGGCGAATAATAACACTGCCACTGATCCTGCCAATCCTTTCTGCAAATAGCTGTACAGTTTAGAGCAACACCAACCCTAGAGTTACTCAGTAAGCCAAGCACAGTCACCCATTATGTTCCTTCTTTGATTCTTCCCTTCTCTCTATTGTAAAGTTCCATGTTGTTTATACGTGGACAACATTAGACGCAATTTTTGCCGAGCGTATTGTTTCAAGGGCAGCACAGATGCTTCCTCCCTGGTTCTTGCACAATCTACAATCTATATACTGTTAATCAGGTACTCACAGCCAACTTTTACGTCAACAAAATAGCCTCGTCTTTTCTCTCTGCTTTCCTTTTTTTTCCTCACCGGGCCCTGTGCATTTTTCCATCCGGCAAAGTCCTTATCCAACCATATGTAGACGGCAGATATCAGAACGGAGAGGGCTGTTTTAACAACGCAAGAGATACCGTGTGTTGAATGCGTTCTTCGTCTTACTTCGAAGCCGCCGAGACAGATTGTGCCTTGCCAAACTCAACATACCGGTACTCCCGTGGCCATATCTATACGTAAACTAATCTTGGCATTGACAAATCGGTTTAGATTATCTGGTTTCCGGCTGCGTCAAGTGTACCGTCGACAAGCAAACCTGCCACCTGGTATACTAATCTTCCCTTCTTCTCTCAAATTTTGATTAGGCCCAGTCTAACCGATTATTTAGCTACCCATTCGTGCGATTAGTCTAGGCATAGAGTTGCAGGAGGCTTGCGTCAGACGCTATATCAGAGAAGAGGTAGATCGTCCCATAACTTGAAGAGCCCGGTTGATTGACTGACTGGCCTACAAACTGGCTCAGGTCAAAATTTTTGAGAGCCTTGGCGAGAGGACGTTACAGGCTATCATTCTACCTCAGCAGCAAATATACATGAATGGTCTGATTTAATGGCCAATTATCAGTGAGCATTATACAAGCGCCACTGTAAGTACAATGGTTCTAAGCATATATACAATAGGTGTTTGGTCAACCGCAAGTGGGCCCTTGGGACGAGCAATTTCTATGGCGACAGCGGCGGCATGTAGTCGAGGCTCACTGGCCAAGAATTGAGCGTAAACCAGTCGATGACACTCAGCCAGAAAGTGAAAGGGTCAAGGTCGAAACAGACAGCACGGAAGCCAAAAAGGACATCCTGGGATGTCAAACGGACAATTTAGGGGCCCAGCTAGCACAGATCAAAGCTCGAGTACAGAATCAGGGCAGAACAGGTAATCAATAGTCGCCGCCAAGATGCTGCCGAGACACGCTCTGTCATAGAAAATGTCTCTTGAGTTCGGGTTCGCCGGTAATGGAGATATGACTCGTTTCATTCTTGCCGCGTTGGGATGATGAGAATCCCTTGCGCCCCTTTAATGGTCTGACTGGAGCAACCTCGATTGAGTAAAAGATACTACATGATGATACTTTGCATGCAGAGCAAGTGGAACACTCCTCGTTTATAAGCTTAATGACTCACGGGGGGGTACTTGAAAGGGTTAGATTTTCTTTGCGGCCGTGGTTTGTTGGTTAACATGGTCCGCAGCGGGATTCACAAATTGGATGGTTGATACGGCTACCCCCTTTCTGCTTTACCTTGGCACAAGTACGTTCAGAACTTGCAATCATCATCAAATAACGGTATTCACTGATTGAGGAGTAGATGTATGCGAAATTGAGGGCCATGTTTGGCTTTAGGCAGCTGAATTAGATGGTGCTTTGAAGAAAAAGGGGGGGATAGGCAGCAACATTGCGGAAAAGCTGGCGATGGGATAGACTTTGAAAATTCGAGAAAAATCAAGAAAAATCAAATCATTGTTCGAGATTTGCCGTTCTTGCGTATTAGGTAGGCGTATCCAGCCCCTGAGCGAGCCTACATTTTCAGTCATGAGATTGAATACTGGCGGTGGCGGCGTTGTACACCAGCCAAACTCATTAGCGAAGGCATGGTGGGCAAAACGGGATTCAGCTCTATCCCGATACTACTTTTCCACAATTTTGACTCCTTTCATGTCTCGTTTACCCCGTTTCTAAATTAAACATTCGTGGTTCTTGGCGAGATGGTTGGGAGTTGGAGGGTGGCTTTTGGCATCCACACACAGCGCAATACCGCCCTTGGTTCTACGCTCGTGTCCAGGCAAATTACAGTGGATATAGAAAAAAGTATTCTGTAAAAGAAAAAGAAAAATGAATTCAGGCATTTATGAGACGAAAAAAAAGAAAAAGGGATGATTTCGCCCGGGCTCGAACCGGGGACCTTTTCGGTGGTGTCAACAGATGTTAACGAAATGTCATGACCAACTAGACCACGAAACCATATGATATTCATGATTGGATGTTTCTGCCGGGCACTGTGAGCACTCATGAAAGCTACATTTGCCGATATTGAGCACATTCTTCAACAAGACTCTACAATGCAGTGTTTCTGGCCGCTGGCTGGGATGGTTGCTCAACTTGCGCTATCACAACGTCACCCCATCAATACGGATTTACGGCAGCGAAGGCCGGAGGTAGCGGGGTGTTGACAGCCTGGGGCCGTACAAGATGACCACCGGCAATCAGTACGCGCGGAAGAAGACTGGAGGCTACTGTTGGGGTTGCATTGTATGTAGGTATAGCTGGAGCATCGAGCAAATTCATTTGATAGCTTTCGAAACAGACTGGACTTGCTTTCACGGGTTGATGCCTGATCTGGGTGCCTGGCAGGGGATATTTATTTTTGAAAACGAGAAAGAATAGGCACAGTGAAATGGAATTACTGAAACGTTAACCTGGCGCCTGATGTCCCAATTTGCTGTGTTCTGTACGACGCTTCTGAAACGGATTTCATTTTAGCTGTTGTGCTGGCCGAATCAAATCAAGCCGAGATAGAGATGCGTGGATGACGAGCTATTGCCACTTACGAACGTCCTCCATTGCCCGTATGACACATCAGCCTTGCCCGCAAATCCTCGACTGTCGGACTGTAGGAGGACTCCGTCCGAAGGAATGATCCATGGCGCTGATACACGGGAGATGCAATCTAGGCTCCATCCTTGATAGCGCATGGCTATCGCCAGATTGCCTTTCTGCAGCGGCCTTTGTACACGCCCAAGTAGCTCTACTTGCGCTCGATGCTCCGTACAGCCATTAAATTGCTAGCATGGGCGCTAGGTGCAAGCAGCTTGTCCATGCTCTTAATGTCGGGGTTCAAAAGCTTGGGGTGCTAGGCCAGCGGGATTCGGTAACCGGAATTGCGAGGCTCGATGAACAACAGCGTTGCAAGTTTGAACCCTGCTGCAACAATGAACTGCATCTCGTAGCAATGGTTTGAGTCTCGGACGTTGATTAAGCATTAATTGGTTGATTGAGCTCGAGCTAATTCGATAAATGGCAGTTTTTGCTGACGAGGAACACCTAAATTTAGATTGAAATAGCAATTGCATACTTCATTGACGGTTGCAGGTTAGCAGCGCATCGTGGAGTAGCTCACCGATGCCATTCACTACATCAGCTTTACTCAGCCGTGTAGATGACGTGAATTGCTTCATCTGCGTATCAACTCGCTTTGCGCCAGACGACAGCACTCCTATTCTACTGCTAAGCGGTAAGTAAAGGGATGAGGGGTGATTACCCCTACGTAAAACCGCCAATCGCTTCTTTGCTTTGGGCGGTCTGGAGTTCGGATATTTTCTTCAATGCGAGGGCTATTCAAGCAAACTTAAAACTTTTACACTTCAAGATTAAGAGTCAGCTGGCATCGCCCCGTAAAAGGCAGCTGCTTTTCGCAGAAAAATCAAGTTATCAGCTGGCTGCAAAACCATGGAATGTTTATACCGTATAATGGGTACTGTAGACGTGCCATAGGTACGCATTGTCTGCAACACACTCGAAACTGTTTGCGGCGGCGTCAATTACATAAGATGCTAGATAATTACGGAGGGCCAGCCGATTTCAGCTGGGGTCCCACGCGTATAAGCCGTTCAAATGGAAGGCCGATTTGGAACCAAACATCGTTCGAGAAGTGATCACCCCGGTCTGATCGTGGCTGAGGCTACAATCGTGATGCCTTCGGGATTCGGGCTCGGGCTGTGGCCCGAAATCTTCGAAATCAGGAGTCATGGCGCGCCATACTTGGAGACGCTGGTGCTATCGTTGCCACCGGTAAATGAGTCAACGATGAAAGACAAGGACGTAACTGTGCTGCAGCAGCATTATGCGCATTATTTGATCTTTTTTTGTTTTCGAAGCCGCACGCCGCAGCAGTACGTATTTTCTTGGCCCTGCTTGGCAATCAGATAGAAAGCGAGATGGCTTAGATCGTCGCGGGGGGGCTTGGATGTACATGTACATGCATACTGTACACGGGCCATACGATAACCATCAGATCTTCACCACCCCTCGCCTTGCATCGAAATGCTCTTCACTATCATAATCATCGTGTCATCAATACTCACTCATAGCAGTAGAGAGAGACATCATTCGCAAACGCCCGTCGCACTGGTGCTACCTCTTCTGCTGGGCGTATCAACAGCGTCCGTGTGCCGGTCAGATGCCACGAATCTCGCAAGCGTGAGCACCGAGATACGCGTACTCGCACCGGTACACCCAGAACTTGATGCGGGCCACGACAGGCGCCGAGTCATATGCTGGCAGCCTTTGAGAGCAGTGAAAAGCGTAGAATCTTAGACAAGAGCCCGTCGCATGCACAATCAGCTGTGAATATGCGTAGTATCATGAGACATGAGTACGACCTGCACCGTTATTGCCAGGCGACGATATTCAAACGTTGATGCCAAGGGTCTCGGTGACTTTACGAGCCACAGGGAGATTTACAGGGCGCCTCGCCCACTATTGCCCGGCTGGCCTTGGCGATGCGTATTCGTTGCTAGGCTGGGACTAGCTCGAGGGGTGCTGCCGGCCAAATCAGCTCCTTGTCGTGTGGAGGGTATCCGTACCGGTACCTGCAATGTCTGCTGATGGAATCCTCTGTAAAACAGGCCGAGTAGAGGTACTAGTACTCTGCACTGATATGCAGTGTCATCCTGCTGAGCCATGCGACTCCCAATTCCTCGTCATTGGTGCCATGAGCAGCTTTCCAAGACATACACAGGGAAAAAAAGAGCCATCGCACAAGGGAGAAACACGTTTTCACAACAAGAGCCTCCGAGACGCGGCGCCACGTACAGTCCTGGAGAGAAAAAGCTCCCCTGGCCGGTCTAAGCGAGAAACACCCGTATCCTTGGGTGGACCGGCCCAGGATAGCCTTCAATTGATCCTCCCAAACTCCTATTCAAATCTTCAGTGCTAAAACAAAGTGCTTCATCTCGCCAACGCCATGGCCCCCCCTGTTTTTCGGTCAGCGCCCGCCCTACGTTCGCGGGACCCTACTGGAACCCGTTAGCTGCTGCGAAAATGGATGCCTTGCTGAGTGTTTTCCCTTCTGGCTCGAGGGGGAGAAGTCGAGTCTCTTGCGCCGAGGGTTGGAATGCGCGTCGTGTCGCTCTTGTACGTGTGTCTTTCGTAATTACGGGACTGCAAGTAGCACAGGCAAGTACTGGGTACGCGCCTCCGATACGAAATACGGTGCGGCGCAGGCTCTGTATCCCGCACCAGGCGCTGGGCTAAGCCTCTTTTGGCAGTGCGAGCGCTGAGCGAGGCAGCGACGAAAAGAAACGGCTCCACTGGCGCTTGTAACGGGTACATACCCTGGCAGGGACGGCTTTCACGCTTTCCGGTGCGCTTCACCATTCCCGCTAAACTGCAGTGGGGCCGGCCCGCGAGAGCATGGCGCGAAGTACTTCATCTGCTGCTGCCTCGATTTTCTGGAGTCTGGGCATCACATCTCCAGGCCTCGCCACTTGGGCTTGTGTTTGTTCTTCTGTAAAAGAGCTATATATCTAGGTGTAGCCTCTTCTTTCACTTGCCCCTCGCCGCATCGCAGGGCCTTTTAATTTTTGTGTTTTTCCTTTCTTCTTTTTTGCATCTCAGCTTCGTACCACACCACACTCGTTTCTTTCAGCGAGTAACAGCGCCCACCTCATCTCGCTTTTCTCTCCCCCGGCCGACGCAGCGACATATTGCTGTTTTCCATTACATCAAAGGGCCATCCATCTCACATTGGTATCGTCACGACCACTCATCGCCGCTGTTCCTCCGTCAAAGCCGCCTGCAGCAGGCGCGCAGCTGAGCGACCATGTCTGCCGACGAGAAAACGCCCATTGGCGTGGAGTCGGCACCCACCTCCAGCCACAGCAACTCCTCCGATGTCGATGCCACGCTTTCCTCCAGGGCCGGCCGCGATGCTGATCTGAAAAAGGTGGACTCCAAGGTACCCACCCCTCCGGCTCCCAAGGCCGACGACATTGATGAGCTGTACGCGCATCTGCCTCCACACCAGGCCGAGATCTTGAAGCGCCAGGTCTACACCCCGGAGCTCAAGGCCGGTGTCAAGGCCGTCTACCGATACTCGTCACGAACCGATCTGGCCATCATCTTCGTCTCCTCCATCTGTGCCATCGCTTCTGGCGCCGCCATTCCTCTGATGACCGTCATCTTCGGTAACCTCCAGCACGTGTTCCAGGAGTACTTCTACTCCCAGGGCTCCATGACCTATGACCAGTTTGTTAGCAAGCTGAGCCACTTTGTCCTCTATTTTGTGTACTTGGCCATTGGAGAATTCATCGTCACCTACATCTGCACCGTCGGCTTCATTTACACCGGCGAGCATATCGCTGCCAAGATTCGTGAGCACTATCTTGAGAGCTGCATGCGCCAGAATATTGGTTTCTTCGATAAGATCGGTGCCGGCGAGGTTACCACGCGCATCACCTCCGATACCAATCTCATCCAGGATGGCATCTCGGAAAAGGTTTCTCTCACTCTCGCTGCTCTTGCTACCTTTGTCACTGCATTCGTCATCGGCTTCATCAACTACTGGAAGTTGACCCTTATTCTGTCCTCCACCGTCTTTGCCTTGGTCCTCAACGTCGGTACTGGTGGCAGCATCATGCTCAAGCACAACAAGGCTTCTCTTGAGGCCTATGCTCAGGGCGGTAGCGTGGCGGATGAAGTCCTGAGCTCGGTCCGAAACGCCGTTGCTTTTGGCACTCAGGATCGCCTGGCCAAGCAGTATGACAAGCATCTTCAAAAGGCCGAGTTCTTTGGATCTCGTGTCAAGACTTCCATGGCTGTCATGGTCGCCGGCATGATGCTGATTCTCTACCTCAACTACGGCCTTGCATTCTGGCAAGGTAGCAAATTCCTCGTCGAGGGTATCATCCCGCTGTCCAAGGTCCTGATCATCATGATGTCTGTCATGATTGGTGCCTTCAATCTCGGCAACGTTACTCCCAACATCCAGGCCTTCACCACTGCTCTTGCCGCTGCCGCCAAAATCTTCAACACCATCGACCGAATCTCTCCTTTGGATCCCAGTGACAACAAGGGCGACAAAATCGAAAACTTCCAGGGAAACATTCGCTTGGAAAATGTCGAGCACATTTACCCATCCCGACCCGAGGTCAAGGTTATGAACGGTGTCACTCTTGATATTCCTGCTGGTAAAACGACTGCTTTGGTTGGTGCCTCCGGATCTGGCAAGAGTACCATTGTTGGTTTGGTTGAAAGATTTTACGACCCTGTTGGCGGCGCAGTCTACCTTGATGGCCATGACATTAGCAAGCTCAATCTTAGATGGCTACGTCAACAAATGGCCCTTGTCAGCCAGGAACCTACTCTTTTCGGAACGTCCATCTACAACAATATTCGCCACGGTTTGATTGGCACAGCACATGAGCACGAGAGCGAGGAGAAGCAGCGCGAGCTTGTTACCGCAGCAGCTGTCAAGGCCAATGCCCACGACTTCATTACTGCTCTCCCCGAAGGATACGAGACGAACGTTGGCGAGCGTGGTTTCCTCTTGTCTGGTGGTCAGAAGCAGCGTATCGCTATTGCTCGTGCTGTCGTATCGAACCCCAAGATTTTGCTCCTGGACGAAGCCACTTCTGCTCTTGATACCAAGTCCGAAGGTGTTGTCCAGGCCGCTTTGGAAGCCGCTTCACAAGGTCGAACCACCATCACCATTGCCCACAGACTGTCTACCATCAAAGATGCTCACAACATCGTCGTCATGTCTCAAGGCAGCATCGTGGAACAAGGTACCCACGATGAGCTTCTCGAGAAACAGGGTGCCTACTACAATCTTGTTTCGGCCCAAAAGATCGCCGTTGCTGTTCAGGATACGCCCGCAGATGAAGAAGAAGAAGTCGATGAAAAGGCCGAGCTCCTTATTCGCAAGCATACTACTAACAAGGAAGAGTTTGAGGCCGACCCCGATGACGATATTGCCGCCAAACTTGACCGATCAGCTACACAAAAGTCCGCCTCAAGCATTGCCCTTCAGCAGAAGCGAAAGGAGGAAGAGGATAAGGAATATAGCTTGTGGACCCTTATTAAACTGATTGCCTCTTTCAACGGTCCCGAGGTAAAACTGATGATTGTTGGTCTCTTTTTCTCTGCCATTTGCGGTGGCGGCAACCCTACCTCTGCAGTCTTCTTCGCCAAACAGATCGTCACCCTTTCGCAGCCCATCACCCCCGAGAATGCGCATCACATCAAGAAGACGTCTGATTTCTGGAGTGCCATGTTCTTGATGCTTGCCTTTGTTCAGTTCATCGCCTTCTCAGCTCAGGGTTACTTGTTTGCTAAATGCTCCGAGCGCCTTGTTCACCGTGTTCGAGACCGCGCCTTCCGCTCAATGTTGCGCCAAGATGTTGCCTTCTTTGACAAGGACGAGAATACTGCCGGTGCTTTGACTTCCTTCTTATCGACTGAGACAACTTACGTCGCTGGACTTAGTGGTGCTACGCTCGGTACTTTGCTCATGATGTGGACAACCTTGATTACTGCCATCGTCGTGTCGGTCTCCATTGGATGGAAGCTCGCGCTCGTCTCTACCGCTACCATTCCCCTCTTGCTGGCATGTGGTTTCTTCCGTTTCTGGCTGCTTGCCCACTTCCAAAGGCGCTCCAAGGCAGCGTACGCCTCCTCCGCCACTTTTGCTTCCGAGGCCATCTCTGCCATCCGAACTGTAGCCGCTCTTACCCGCGAGGACGATGTTTTGAGGATGTACCACGATTCCCTTGCTGAGCAGCAGCGACGAAGTCTTAGGTCTGTGTTGAAGTCTAGCTCTTTGTACGCCGCCTCGCAGTCACTCGTCTTCTTGATCTTCGCCCTGGGCTTCTGGTATGGTGGAACGCTGATTGGAAAGGGCGAGTATGACCTGTTCCAGTTCTTCCTCTGCTTCATGGCCATCATTTTCGGTGCCCAGTCAGCTGGTACGATTTTCTCTTTTGCCCCGGATATGGGCAAAGCACACCACGCTGCCAAAGAGCTGAAGACCTTGTTTGATCGCAAGCCCACTATCGATACCTGGTCAGAGGAAGGCCAGCCCGTGACCGAAGTCGATGGTATCCTGGAGTTCCGCGACGTCCATTTCCGCTACCCGACCCGTCCTGAGCAGCCAGTTCTGCGAGGCTTGAACTTGACCATCCAGCCTGGACAGTACGTTGCTCTTGTTGGTGCCTCTGGTTGTGGTAAGAGTACTACTATTGCTCTCCTGGAACGATTCTACGACCCTCTGAGTGGTGGCGTTTTCATGGATGGTAAGGAGATTAGCACCCTCAACTTGAATGATTATCGATCCTTTATCGCGCTTGTCAGCCAAGAGCCTACGCTGTACCAGGGAACCATTAAAGAAAACATCTTGCTTGGATCCGCTGAAGAGAATGTTCCGGACGAGGCCGTTGAGTTTGCCTGCCGCGAAGCCAATATCTACGACTTTATTGTTTCCTTGCCTGAGGGTTTCAACACTGTTGTGGGTAGCAAGGGAACGTTGCTGTCTGGTGGCCAGAAGCAGCGAATTGCCATTGCCCGAGCACTTATCCGCAACCCCAAGATCCTGCTCCTCGATGAAGCCACATCTGCTTTGGATTCCGAGTCCGAACACGTTGTGCAAGCTGCCCTGGACAAGGCCGCCAAGGGTCGCACGACTATTGCCGTGGCTCACCGTCTCAGCACAATCCAGAAGGCGGATGTTATCTACGTGTTTAACCAGGGCCGCATTGTCGAAGCCGGCACTCACCCTGAGCTGATGAAGAAGAACGGTCGCTATGCTGAACTTGTCAACCTCCAGAGCTTGGCTAAGAACAACTAAATCACTTTGGTTTCTTACCTCTCTGGTTGAGGGGGGATTTTCCCCACTCATTTTCGAACTTTTTTCATTATTATTTGCGCATGAGATATCCTGGCAGCAAACTCAAAGCTGACCTTATCCATCTATTGGCGTTTGATTGGTGATATTATAGACAAAGAAGGAGGAATTACAGCAGCCTTAGAAATAGCCTTTAGGATTTGATGGGGTGGAAGAAGAGGGAAACATTTTATTCCCTTTCCGGATTTTTTCTTGTTTTTTTGAGCAAAAAAGTGTATTTAATCGCATGTCATCAAGAAGTCCGAGTGATGTATTATCCAAGACTTGACGCATACTCTTCTCTCTTCTACTTTTGTACTTTTTGCTTTCTCTCTCTCTCTCTCTCTCTTTTTCTTTCATGATGACGAAGGGGGTCCTGGCGGTATATTATTTGCTTGCTGGCCTCCTTCTATTCTTCAAGACGCTTTATTTACGCAGTGCTACGGCGACGGAGTGCATGAGATAAGACGAGGGCCCGAACAAGTAGCTGTCAGACATGCAGTTTTGTATGATGCGGCTGGAGGCCTGTGGTTTATGAATGAATAAAGAATATTCTTATACAATTTTCGTATCTTTCTGTTTGAATGTGATTTGTGTATAGCAGTTGCTGAGATTCGACTTTTCTCCCTATTAACAGACTTTAAATATATATATATATATATATATATATATATATATACATTTCCCCATATACTGATTAACGAAGCTTGAATCTGCCCATTTCAATCGATCTTATGATATCTGACAGAAGTGAGCTAGCAGTGGATGGATCAGATCGTGGCGAGGTAGCGAAAGTCTACATGTAGCCATAATTCCTCTTTGATGGGGGTTTAAGTGCTGTTAGCGGAAGCGTGAGTTTTGAACAGAGCATTGAACATATCAGGATGACTAAAAAAAAAAAAAAAAAAAAAACATGTACCTTGTGTTGTGTTTTCCGCACTTGAAGCCGATGCGATGAACTGAACGAGTGTGCTGCTGAACACTGCTTTACGCGGAAAAGTGGTCATTGTTTGTTTGTATTGAGCTTTAAATTGTGGGCGTGTACCGATGCGTTTTACTGCTTGATTAGTGATCTTTGTGGGAAAACCAGGAATGAACGATGACAGCACTGTCGTATGAAATGATATGCATGCACATGGGTATACTGCTCTCAATATATAAGAGTGGCCGGAGGCGACATCAACTGCCCGTCTCTCGTGCAGGCTCTTGATTAAGATAAACCGTACACAGAAATTCTGAATCTGAAACTCGGACGAATACTTTTTGGCACGACTTGCTTCACTTTTCGCAATTGTACTGTTCTTTTCCTCTCAAAAGAAGATATCTAAGGGGTGACGAAACTGACAGGAAATAGAGCAATGCCTCGCGACACGACTTCAAGTAAGAGGAGGCAGAAGGCTAAAAGGAATTATGATTATAAAGAAGTTTTTATTGAAGAAACTGTTTATGAAAAAACTGTTCGTGAAAGGGTTGAGAAATTCGTTTGGGGAAACAGTGTCCGCAAGCGTAAGAGGGATGTGGAGGAGCGCGCTGGGCAATCTGATCCCGCTGAGACCGATGTCGATTCTGAAAGTTCCGATTGCTGCTCGGACACGGACACTAGCGAGCCTTTAGAAGATGACGATGCGCCGGGCGAAGAAACCAGGCCCCGCAGAACGGGATGCCACTCTTTGAGCTCGAGAGAGATACTTTCTCACGCCAACGACGTTACGGGTGTTCGCCCGGGAAATCACGACCATAGATCTGCGCCGCCGAATCTGGAGACGCCGCGGACTCGGACAAGACGCAAGGAGTCTCCTCCTGCTCGTCGTCCCTTAGTAAAGGTTAAGGAGAAGAGGTCTGATGACGGGCGACGTTCGGTGCGCAGTCGGTCTCCAGCAGGATCCGAGTGCTCGTACGAGTGTGAGTGCGGGTATAGGTGCAGGTGCCGATCGTCTAGCTGCTCGTCGTGCGTCGATAAGGGCTATTATTATTAAGGGGCCTCGTTGGGATGTATGAGAGAGGTTGATTTATAAAGGGGATGCTCGCGTAGAAGCTGGGATAACATTGAGGGGGAAGTTGACTTTTTTTTTTGCTTCGGGAAAGGTGATATTTGAAGTACAAACTAGTGTGGATAAAACGGTTATCCTTTGGAATATTTACATGACGTGCCTTTGAGAATTTAGATGGTTGGATGATGGGAGTCGGATGTTGGCGCAGCTAGTCATGCTTTGATGTAATAAATTGATGATCATGGTACAACAAAAGGAGGCTGCCTCAGTACTGCAAAGTGACTCTCGTCCTCATTGGATATGCACATGGACTCTTCTTCTGTAATGCTTGTCTGCAACTCTATGCCTGCTCATCTATCGGATCTTTGACGTTGTTAAATTGCCTTAACACTGTCACAATGTTTAATAGGCCTTGGTAAAGATTTCTGCTCTGTCTTGATACTTTCATCCTCGATAACGCTTGTTATCTGTACCGAGAGCTCACGGTGACATACAGCCAACAAAGTCGGCGGCTGAGACTCGTCACAGCCTCACGGGCCTAGTTTGCAGAGCCGTGACACCCCAAGATGAGCATGAGGAGCATGATTTGGTCTAGGCGAGGCAATAATACGGAGGGCACTTTTTTTATTGTTTAGACTAGAGGCTTGTTGGAATTACAACAAGGGAGTTACACAGCTGACCCGGCAAGGTGGTTATCCTGTATTACCCGCTATAGCGGTTGTATGTTATGCCATTTCGAGGTGGGAGCGTAGTTTCGTTTGATTCCGTCACTGTTGGGATGTTGTGTTCAGTCGATTAATCACAAAGGCAGATGTACATGTCCATGTACTGTTCATTCCTTTACACAGCCGTAGACTCTGCGTGAGTACAAGTAGATGTGAACGGCGAAGAAGCGACGCACTGGCTACAGCAGGCTCAGTGAGCACATGTACAGTATGCAAGGGAGATGGATTTCATATACATGCATGTGTCGGCATTAGTGATCTCAGCCGCGGCTGAGAAGCAAACAACCAGACTCTAGCGGAGACGCCCTGGCACCAGCTCTACTCAGGCCGTTTCCTGGCTGACTGTGTGGTCTTTCCGCGAGTACAGTAATAAACGGCGTCGCAGGAGTCATGCATAATACAGCGACTGCACATTGTTGTATTGATGGTATAAGCCGTCGAGCTCGTGGCGCCATTCGCCCGACACGCCCGCTGCCGTGAATCCGGGCGAACCAGTGCGTGCGACGAGACGGTGGCACCAACAAGGGATGCCGAAATTTGAAATTGCCATTTGGGTTTGCCAAAAAAAAAAAAAAAAGAAATGAACAGACCAAAACACAGCACAGCACAGCACGGGACAGATGTGGCTTGTTCAGGTGCGTCCGCACTTACACGTACGGGACACATCGCATCGCATCGCCCAGAAAAAGCAAACAAACAAATAACAAAAAAAAAAAAAAAAAAGTCTGAGACATGCAGCACTCAGTGTAGCCAGCCTTTTTCTTCCACTCATTTCCTTTTTCTGTTTTTGAGAGGGTGTGTTTCGGCCAGCTTATTATTAGTCTGGCGCCCAGCCAGAAAAGAGGCCCTTGCGGATTATTGTGGCTTTTTTTCCCTTTCCTATCCCTTCTCACTTGCCTCGGACAAGCTTCTTGCTAATATTACCACTGTATTAGCACACTCCTTCCTTTTGGCTTGCCATTTCCTGCCTTTTACTTGTTTCTTCTGGCTGTTAAAGCTTGAGCAGCTGGTTTGTTCAGCCGGTGGTCTCTTTTCTTCCCTCCACACTACCTTGGCTCCCTATATAAGCCGGTTTGCCCCATCCCTGCGGCAAAGTACCTTACCCATAAAGCGTGTGAGAGTGAGAAGTGAGAGTGAGCAGTGAGAGTGAGAGTGAGAGAGTGACATGTCGAGATGCGAGGCCCCAGAGCTGGTGATTGACCATTGACTGCACTACCAAGAAATAGCCGGCATAATCCTCCCATTTGCTGCTGCAGCAGCTGCGGATGCCTACGGGACGGGGACTGCCTGCTGCTTTCTTGCCTTGCCTCGTCTTTATCTGGATTCCCCTCTTCTGCCTCTGCTTCTGCTTCTTGAAGCTTCTTCTTCCTCTTCCTCTTCCTCCTCTGCTAGTGATTCAGACAGACGACGAGAACCTCGCGTCCATCAATCGGCTCCAGCGCAGGCTCCCGCTCAGGCTCTGGCCGCGGCCTCGAGCCCAACCAGCCCATGGCGTTTGACATGCAGCAGTTTGCGCGGCGGGAATCGATGCTTGCCATGGCCGTGAATCTGCCAGCGCCTCTGTCTTCATCGCCGGCATCTTCAGCGCCCTCAGCACCCTCGGCAGCCTCAGCAGCAGGCCCGGCAGCTCCTGCGCCGCTGCAACGCCGCCGTCTGCCACCGCCGCACCCACGGCCAGCTTTATCGTCGTCGTCTTCGCTTCAACTCCCTGCTTCGTCCACCCTGGCCTTCTATTCTGACATTGCTTCTACTTCTACTTCGACTTCTACTTCTGCTGCTGCTTCTGCTTCCGCCTCAGCCTCTGCTTCAACAACTACTCCAGCCGCAGCTCCAGCCTCCGTCTCCAATAATATCACCACCGCCTATACTAACAGCATTTCACCTACTACGCCGGCCCGGGGACAAACTCGTCTGCCTTCGTTTGCTGCCGTCACTGCTGCTGCTGCCGCTGCCGCTGCCGCCGCCGCCGATTCATCGTCTGCTTCTTTACCTCTCTGGCCGCCGCTCTCTCCGCTTGAATCCTCGCCATCCTCTGCCTCGGCCTCATCGTCATACACGCTCTCCCACCCAGTTCTGCCGCCGCTGCCCATCAACCTGCCGCAGGAGGGCTCTCCCACCTACCTGCCCTGGGCCTCGATACACCACCACTTCCCTGGGCTGGATCCGCTGGTCTCGCTCTCAGCGCCTCTCAACACCAACACCAGCACCAACGCCAACATCAATAGCAGCGGCGAGAACAACCACAGCAGCAACTCCGACACCAGCAACACCAGCAACGCCAGCAGCGACGCCGACAGCAGCGACGCCCCCGCCCACTTCAGCACGTCGTCCTTCAACCACTTCCCGGCCCTGATCGGACCGCAGCCCTTGGCCTTCTGGCCCGCCCACGACAACTCCATCAGCCTGCCGTCGACATGGAATGAGTCTGCTCACGCTCACGCTCACACTCACGCCCGCGCCCTCGCCCGCCTTGACGTTTCCACAGCCATCAACCGGGCTGGCATAATCACCGCTGGCACGCCCCTCCCTCCGTCATCACCTGATCTTCCGTCTGGTCTCCCATCGCCACGGCCATTTGCTCCCCAACCCAGGTCCGACGAGGCCTTCCTGCTGCAGGATCTCGACATACACTCTGATATCGACATCGACGCTGATTTCGGCGACCGCCACCGCCTACGCGCCGAAAACCTGCGAGCTCGGGCGCGGGCGCTGGCCTCGACTCTGGCGACATTTTCGGCGACGTCGGCTTCAGCTGCCGCTCCCACTGCTCAGCGGCCTGCAGCGCCCCGCCAGCGCCACCACCGCGCTATCCAGAATCAGGCGTCGCCACCAGCCCTACTGGACGGCTTCGCTCTCCCTCGAACCGGCACCGACGCCTTCAACGGCATCTTCGACGAGCCTGAGGACATCCCCAACTTTCCTTTTCCATTCCCCTTCGCCGACGCGGTGCTCCCGCCTCTCTCCTCCTCACCCGCCACCATGCCCGCAGCATCCACGGCGCGGCGACGATCGCGGAGACAGACCATCACGTCCGAGACCTTCGACGACCCGACTTCCACGTCCGCTTCCACCTCGCCCTCAACAGGCGCCGCGCACAGCAGCAAGCGCCAGAGGATCGTGCCTCTCGGTGCCGACGCGAACCAGCACATCATAGACGACGATGACGACTCCCTGTTTGGCGACTCCAAGCCGGTGCAGGTCGAGGACTACACCACGATTGATCTCACCGAGGCCACCGATGTCCCCGAAGAGCTTAAAAAGCCCAAAGTCGATAATAGAACCAAGCTGTCTGGTTTCCAATGCGTCATATGCATGGACGATGTCACGGGATTGACGCTCACTCATTGTGGTAAGTCTAGCTTCTCGATTTTTTTGATCTTGTCTACTCTTTTTTGACTTTGCATTTCACCCTCCCCTCTTACAAGCCAAACGCCACGCACTTTGCTCACATATTTTCTCTTGTTATTTAGGTCACCTATTCTGCGCGCAGTGCCTCCACTCCTCGCTCAACATCGATTCAACCAGAGGCAAATGCCCCATGTGCCGATCCAAAATCGACATGAAGGCTCGCGACTCTTACACCACGAAGACGAAAGGCTACTGGCCTCTTGAGCTGAAACTGATGACGAGAACGCGCCAAGGCAAGCGAAAAGCTCAGGCCATGGCATAAATATTACGTCTATATGCGACCGGAGTTTTTTTTTTCTTCTTTTTTTTTTTATTCCTGTGCTTTTTTGAGAGGGGGCTTTTAACGGATATGCAACCACCAACAACAATAAGCCACCACTAGTAAAATTGGCTCATCTATATATGCCCACTGGCATAAATCACCAACTTTGGAACCAGGCATCACTCTCAGCGGTACATTCATGGATGGGGCGCAAGCGTATATACCATAGTGTTATTTATTTCATCTATTTCTTCCTTTTTATTCTCTCTCAATGCGTCGTCTTTTTCTCTGGTGTTTTTATTCTCATCCTTTCTTTACGGCATTACAAGTAGATACTTTGTTTCAGCTGCCACATATGGGACGGATGGCATTTTGACGTTGCATTCGGGGCTTTTTACCTATGTATATAAACCCTTTACTGCCAAATAGGAAGGCAAAAATGAAAATATCAAAAATGAAACAAACATTTTAGCACAATTGGTGACTTGTATAAATGCTCTACAAGTGATTCAGATGCTTGTTTCGATATATGGGGTCGAACAGCTGCCAAGATTGAGAAACAATATACAACGTGTACTTTTGAGAAAAAAGAATCTATTTCATATCTTTCAGATAAAAAGGCAGGTTTGCTCTCTCTACCTACCGCCCTCCATCCTTCGTCGCGTCCTCCCCGTGAATCTGGTATGCTTCTTTGTATATGTGTGGTGTACAATTCCTTTCCTCGCAAACGCCAGTTATTTTCTCCTGCCTTTCTCTCTTTCATTTAAGAACAGGAAAGAAAAGAAAAAAGCTAAACCAACAAAACTAAAATAAGAAACTTGGATGCAAACCAAAAACAAGCATGTTTGCCATTATCTGTGCCCTACATGTTCTAAAACCGTATTATAAAATCCACCCTTCTCTCTGTGTCTCATATCTCTCACTCGTCTAGTGGAAGAAGGCATGTTCATGCGGCTTTGGTTCTGGTAGAATATCGTTTTCAAACTATATTAAAAAAACAAGTTAGCTTGCCCGATTCATGATAGGGGTAATTAGCAATCAGAGTTCACCGTGACGTACCTCTAAGAAGTTTGTTGCAGCAATAACAACCACCAGGGCATCTGCCAGTTCTTCAATCTTCTCCTCCAAGCCCTGGCCCTCATTGCCCGTGCCAATGCCGGCGCTGCGCTTCAAAGCGTGGCTCACGAGCATGCGGTGGTCTGTAAGGAACTTGCGTCCCTGGGTCACGTTATTGTTGCCGCGGCTTAGGATGGCTGCGCCAATGATGCGGACAACCTTGGCTAGCAGATCGTAATGCTGCTCCAGGGCACGAGGGTTTGCTGCGTCGATTTGCAGCTCAGGGTCAGCGGCAAAGAGACCAGAGTTCTCGAGCGAGCGGAAGAGGTTGCCGTGAAGAATGTACTTGGCACCGATGCGAGATTGGGCCAGCTGGAGGATGATGGCGAGACGGGCGTTTTGGAAGTTTTGTTGGTCCGTGTTGTCTAAAAATGACAAAAAGGTTAGCATCAGGATTCATAGGTAGGTGGTTTTCAAATCTTGGAGAGAAAACGTACTGGACGCAAAGACATCATGCCATTCTTGCATAATGTTTCGCAACGAGTCAATCAGGATACCGATGAAGTTGAGCTTGTTCAGTGCTTCGACAACATAGCTCTTTCGTTCCTGGCTATCCATGTGGACCAAGGCGCCCAGGAAGATCAGCGCAGACGTCTGGCATGCCGGCTCTCCGCAATACGCATCATCGCAGACAACGTTGATAAGTCGCTCACCATATACCTGCACAGTCTTGAACGTCTTCGGACGGCTAGCAGCCAATGGCCCTTGATCCTCGGACATTCCAGCCAGATAGCGGTAGCAGACCTCGTAGTAGACCGACCTTAATTCGGGTGAGCCTGCCCACTTGCCGATGGCCTGGAGACAGGTCTGGAAGAGCTGGTACAGCTTGTCGCTAACCAAATTCCCGATGGCTCTGCTGTTCTTGTCTTCAGTCTGGAGAGGTGAAAGGTCCAGCTTGAATAGCAACACTCTCGCCAGTTTGGCCAGCTCTAGAGCCTCGCTTGGACGGTCTGCGGCAAAGATCTCCAAGCTGGGCAAAATGGCTTGCAGTGCTTGAAGGAAGAAGGATGTCTGCGCAGCGCCCTTGTAATCGCAGGATTCTACCATGACAAGCAGCACCTTGATCCACGATCGCAAGACTCGGAGGCAATGTGACCCAATTTGCTTCTGCCTATCGCACGAGATGAGATACTCCATTATCGACACCTCTTCTCTTTCGATGAGCGCCATATCATTGACGGCTATGACGGTCCCCTGTTGCGCTTCGCCTCTCTTCAGCAAGAGAATCTCCCGAACGCGATCTATATTGTAGACCTGGTTGGCGTCGGCAACCTTCTCCAAGCAGCTAGTAAGATCCAAATCCTTGTAGAATTGAATCGACGGGGGAGGAATCTCCCAAAACCCATCTGGCAGGAGAAAGTCAAATAAATCAAATACAGTAGGAGTCTGGATCGTCTCGTTGTTCTCTACCACAATCTGGCCGTTCAGAGCATTGAATATGCGTCTCTTAACACCGGGCATGCGTGATTGAGCAATCTTGCAGAGTTCCATGGCAATATACTCCAAGCTCATACTTCGCAACGTCAGAAACTCAACCAGTGTGACGGCTCCGTCAGACATTGGAAACTGCGGATTTCCAACATTTTGGCCTTCCCACAACAAATCCGGCTGAATAACAGTCTCGCGCGTAAGAAGATGGAAGAGCAGCTCATTCTCACGAAGCTCTCGGATGGCGATTCTTGATGATAGTGGTGAGGTCCAGAGGATATTTAAGATGCGCATCACACGAGATTTGATGGCAATTAGCCATTGTCTCATGCCAAGAGCATCGCTGGACGGAGACTCTAACAAGAGCCCCAAAATACTGTGGAACAGCGAGGTGCGAGACGCAAATGCACTGTTTACTTCTACCGAAACCGAATCCAGTCCGCATTTAAAGCCAAGTAGTAAGTGTGCAATGGTCGGCTCTTTTGGCGTCGTTCGAAGGCATTGGTATAAGAAATCCAGAATATAGAGCTTTGTTATGTAGAGAGGCGATTCTGCCCCGCTGCCTGCCTCAAGAGGCGCCATTACTTCGGCGATGAATGCTCTTGATATGGCTTCGTGCTCTCCGTTGGCTTCCATAGCAACGATTGCCTTGTTCCGATGGGCACGGCGACTACTTCCAGACCAGGCAGCTGTTATCTTGGATGATGATGACATCTTCTCCAGCAACTTCAAGCATGCCAGAGTCAGGTCGGGGTGGCCTATACCGCAGTATTTCCCCAGGTCAACGACCAGATTTAACCTGGTCACCAGTCCATCTTGGAATGAAGCGTACGCCGCATTTGCAACAGGTTGCCTGCGTGGGCCCGACTGGTTCTTAATCAGTGGCCGGACAAGGTCAAGATAGGTTGTTTCGAGGTCAATGACTTTGGATATGACCTCAACAGCACGCAACACGCCCAAAATAAGTGGTGATTCTGGTGTAGCGTTTCCAATGTCGGTAGACTTTTGATGAATGGTGTTGAACAAAGCTGTCATAACCTTGTCATTGAACATCCACTCCATCACCCGTGCAAAAGGATGCATCCTGACGTATGTCGCTAAGTCGGTCGTTGAGATCAAAGAGTCGATGGCGATATTTGTCTCGTTTGCTAAAACCAGCAGATCTTCATTGAATGACGTTAGACAGGCAAGAATAAACTCCAGGCAACTAAGACGCAGCACTCTTGTCTGATGAACATCCTGAAGGTCCTGGATCTTGGATGAAAACACAAGGCCAATAACGAAATCGATGTAAACCTCAATGCCGGGTGCTCGGGAACTGGCGCCAAGATTTTCAGGGAATGGTAGGCCATCGTTCAGCGGGCTAGAGTCGCTTGCTGGGGTGACGAGTTCCAGTAAGAGCTTGATAAAAGAGTCAGGATCCTCGAAGCCATTACTCATTTCGTCAAAAATACGGTCCATCGATACCACTGGCGTTGGCTGCTGTGATCGTATCGAACCTGCAGCGGCTGCACCAACAACATACCCTCCCGAGATCCAATTCTCCAAACACCTCCACATTGCATGGTTTTCTTGAAGACTCTTGCGGCTCACTAGAGCCTTCAAAGCCAAGAAAACGCAGCCACGCAGCTGAGAAGGTATAGGGCTGCTGGCCAACTCGAATAACATATCGACAAGATTATAGCCCGAATTCAGCAGCAGAAAGTGTCTTGTAACCTCGCTTTCGCTCGCCAATTTTGTAATAAGGCGCAGATAGCATTCGAGCATCATGGAGGACTCAGGTTCGGTTTCTATGACATCAGCAGCGGGCTTCCCACCGCGGAATCTTACTGATTGTGTTGGAGCAGGCTTCTGTTTTATCTTTTCTGAGAAGAAGTCAAGCTCTTTGAATATTTGGGTCCAGGTCAGGGACTGTGTCCTTCGCATCTTTCCGGATGAATGGTGGCCTTCATCTAAAAGAAACTCGTGTGCAGCGGTTGCACATTCATCGTTCACGGAGATGGCTTGAAGCATCTCGCAAAACGCTGCAACTAGGGGCGTCGAAGCTCTTCTAGAAGCCCAATGCATGAATCCAGCAAGATTGCTGTCTGGATCTTGCCAAAAGTTTGTAGACGCTTCGGGTCTTCCTTCGTAAGCATATGCAATAATCAGTAGGAACCTCTCCAAATCCAAGTCTTGCTCATGTGTCTGGCTGAGCTGGCGTTGCTCATCTTCTTCCACTCTGAGTTTTCGGAGAACATCAGGTAAGTTGGTGATAAAGGCATCGACAAAAACCTCCAACTGTGACATGAAACACAGCTGGAAGAAGCTTGAGAACTGGGCTCGTTCGGAGACTAGAGGTGATGATTTCCTTTGTAACCACTTGCGCATACCAGCCCGGACGGAATCATGCCAGTCTGGGGATCGGATGTCTCCAGCTACCGAGAGCATGAAATCAAACGCGCCATCTTTGAGAGAATCTATGAACTGCTTTGACCTCTGACGATCCTCTAAAGTTGAATTAGCCAAGTTCAAGTCAAGCAGCTGTTAAAAGGCCCATACCTTCATCCAAATCAGTGCCTGGCGGTATGGCAGACTCGGGAGGATCATCCAGATACCATCCACTGTATTCTGCAAGCCACCATGCACGAACTGTTGCATGTAAAAAGGGAAGCGGCCAAGTCGAGTCGTCTGCCGGAGGGAAAATTTTTCTGTTAATCTCTCTGCCCTGCCTTAGGTCGTAGCCTCCCTCAGATGATGCGAAAACAGACATATAGGCACCGATGACCGGGACATAGTGAACTGTTTATTTGGAGTAGCTTTGCATTAGCTGGGCCATCCCCATCGTTGACTCCAAACCTGTCAACACTTACCTAGTAGCGTGTCATATTTGTCCCATCGCTTCAACACGGAGATAAATTCTAGGAAATCTGGTGTTTCGGCTTGTCCTTTGTCGATACATTCGCACAGGATGACGCCCAGGGCCTCATGCTGCTGAACCAGGCTCACGCGAGAAAATTCCACGGTTTCCAGTTCCTCCGGCAGCTCATCTGTAGGCGCGTTGCCTAGGGTCTGAGCCGCTGTTATTTTTTCTCCTAGCTTTTGTAGCCACAGTTTGATTTCCGCCATCGCGCGTAAACATCGCGGCGCAAGACGCTTCGAGGCGTCCGAGGACCTTCGTAGTACACGGGTATCGACATAGACTTTGACGGTCTCTAACGCGTTCGGCTCCTCTCCATCATAATCCATGTTGTTCAGCTCCAAAAACAGCCTGAACGAGTCCAAGACGTATTTTCGTTGTTGGTGGAATCGAATCACGGCACATTCGAGGAGTGATCGTCCCAGCACGGAGACGTCATCCTGAGAATCGAGGAGGTATCTGACAGCGTCCAACTCGTCCAAGTCGATTTCGTCTGAAATAGCAAAAACATCTTGTTGAAACCGGTCGTTCAATGAGTACTCGTTGCCGTCAATTGAAACCTTGCCTAGATGTTGTAAGCTGTTGTCGTTCCTTTCACGTGGTCTGTCAGTGATGCATCATACCGCTCTTCACCGCGCTGCGGCTCTTTTCGTTCTTCTTCGGGCGCTCCCATAGCCTCTCCAGCTCTTTCTCAAAGATTTCGAAAAGAAGTTCATTGCTCAAGTTGTCGGAGCTGCTGCCACCACCGCTGCTCAGCGTCAACAGCTCGCGGTGGAGGGCCTGGAGGGCATCCAATGTCGTAATCTCGGCCATTTTGGCAATCGCAAGCTATCGCATATTGGAATCAGAATATGCCGCTATAAGGGGAGCCGCCCAGAAGCTGTCGACGCGTAAATCGGTGCGCGGCCGTAGGAAAACGGCAGTGTTGGTGGATTGGAGCTTCTGGATTGTTACGATTTTGGCAGATTTGAGCCTTGTCTTGGCGGTTTGGGCAGGCGGTGAAGATTTTGCCGCGATGCAGCTCTCAGCCCGTTCAAGTAAATAAAGCTAGTCACGGCGTCTCAGAACTGCAGGCCACTCTAGGCAGTAGTGGGCCATTTCAACATGGGGAGCCAAAGAGCTGTCAGAGTGAATTATTTCTGTTAATCGAGCATAAAGGTTGTCTTGCTCTCGTGTACAAGAGTTTTCTTTTTTTCGAGTTTGTTTGTCAAGAAAGATCTCCTTTTCTCGTTGATGACTCCTGTCGCGACCACTCGTTCGTTAGTAGAGATCTATATGAACTTTTGTCGCGACGCGAACTAAAGCCCATCTTATATGTCTATATATTTAATATGCATCAGCTGGAGTCCCAATTAGCATCATTTACTGGATCTTAGACTTAGCGACTCGAGTCTTCGCAATGGCCTCTCATGGGGAGAGCGTCATGGATTTGGCGAGTGCGCTTATCCTACCCAATCTTACCTACGTGATGCTTGCTAATCGTTACTGCAGGGAAGGTGAGGTCAGGCACGAACATCAAAGAACAGGCGAAATCTGTAGATAGTATGTCAATATTTCTATCCATCCCCATTTGATAACTGGTATTGACGTCCATCTCAAGGCCTGGCCCAGCTTTTAAATCCTCGGAATGCATCGACGAACCTGTATGGCTGGCTCCTCCGTATTGACAACCTTTGATGGCGCTAACATTGTGCTCAGCTCTGATTTGGGAGATAAAAGCTATCACGAGATATTTGAAGCCATATTCGCCTTTGTACTCAAGGATAAGCCTACTCTCTACGATAAGAAAAAATCACAGGCGGCAGCCGCAACTCGATTGTCGAAATGCGCCGTCGCGGTTCGGATGGCAGCCAGTCGCGGCGCCTCCAAGATAGGACGGAAGACGCTGCTCGCTGCTGTAGATCACATTACCCAAACCTTGCCTGGCCCTGACAATGGCTTTGTACGGCCACTGCTCCACGATTATGTCAAGGCCCTTACGGAACTTATATCTCGGCCAGTCAACGCCGAGCTCTTGGCCAGGAAGAGTGCAGAAACTTGGCAGGACTGCGTTGACTTGTTTCTAGACGTTGCTCTCGACATTCTCCCCAATGAGGCAAACACAGCTTCATTGCCTCATGCAGCCAGGTCTTCCCCCGCACCAACTGCCTCTTCATCTCGGTCTGTGCCTCGGTCAAATTCATCCTTGCAAACCCAGCGCCAGAATGTACCGGGAGAAGGAGGTCCATTGAAGGATATTCTTGAAGGTCTCTTCTGCCTGGTATCGGCAGCCAATGCTCCCATCCTTCAACGAATGCAAGATATTACCGACCTTGCCCTGAGAGTACTGAGTATCAAGCATCTCAGCTTGGGCTCCACGCAAACGCTCTGCTTCTCGATTATCAACGCTGTCTTTCGCGCAATTGAAGCCGATAATCTGGACGACGCAATCACGTTGGCGAAGAATGTTTTGACCCATATGGGCTACTGGTGGCGCCCAGAAAAAGTCTCTCAGGACGAACTCATCAAAGGCTTAAGAAATGAGATATTACGGGGCATAATCCTTATGCATCTACATTTCGAGCATATCGCTGTCAATCTTGGAGATCAAGTCGCACGTGGTGAGCTGGAGAATCTGGTAGACCCTTTATGGCAAGAGTATTCTAGGCGAGGTGAAGCGTTCCGTCTACAGCTTAGTGATTTGACCTTTGGTCCCTCAGCTTCAGAAGGACATGTTATGCAACTTGGTCTATTAAGACTTCGGCCTCACAACGTTGAAGGAGAGAGCCACTGGTCCATTGTGCAAAATATCGCTTACTTGGAGGCTATTTTGCTGCGTTCTAAAAAAGATGTCGCCGAGCAGGACGTGGATAATGGAGAGCAGCCTCGCAAGAGGAGACGAATCCAGCAAGATCTAAATCCAATCAGAGTCAAACTCAAGTCAGAAGACGCTGGCGTTGTTCGAACTGCCTTACAGCTAGTGCCATTCATGCTAGCAACCAATACTCTGAGCCATAGCGAGGTCGAAGAGCTTCTTGGAGACCTTGCTTACTTTACTGGAGGCAAAAACACCATTACAGCGTCTTGGGCTCTGATTGCTTGCGCGAGGTATTATGAACCATATGAACTGCTCCTCACTTTTACTCTGTACTGACGTTATATAGCTGTGCACTATGGTCCAAAGAGTGTCGACTCCAACAAGACACATGGAAGCAAATCTGGCATTCGGCTGCCCGGTCAATCAGCCTTCCAGCGACGAGTCGCGCTGCGTGCCTTTTGATACATTGCGTTATCGAAACTGACATACTGCCATATCATCATCTGGCAGACGACCTCAACAACATTATCACGACAGCTGATATCAATGGACCAGGCGTCATATGTGACACGTCTCTTGCGTTAATGTCCCATTTATATCACCTTCGTAACTCCAGACTGCCTAGTGCTAGTCAGAGTACATCAAGCTACATCATCAGATGGGTTTTCTTGCGATGGAATCCGAGTACGTTGAAATACCGAAACGGTATGTGATATATGCTAACCAACGATTACTAGGCGAGTTGGCATATTCATCGTTTCAATCTGCTCATGTACGACCTATTGACCTCGTCAATCTTTTGTATATGTGTTGCGGAGCCCAATCCTTCGGCACAATTCACCAAGATATTACCTCTGGTGGCCTGCTGGCTGAGGCATGCGTATCGCAGCGAGAGATTGGAGAGTTCAACGAATACCTCCTCTTGCTAGGGCATGAGACGGCCGACATCATCCCACACGAGTGTTGCTATCTAGCATCCAAGGAAGCTCTGCCCTTTACGGCGGATGCTAGCATCTTCTTTACATTGAAAAAGCTCGTCTTAGAACTTCTTTACCCCAAACTCGAAGAACTCAAAGAGTTGTGCAGCTCCTGGAGCAAAAGAGCTAGCGATGGCGGAAGCCAAATTTCAGCTAATCGATTTCAAAGCCTTATATCTGCGTGCATGATAGGAACGCTGCTAGTGCCCCACCTCAACGATCTCAATTCTACTCAATCGTCTTCTTTAGAAGCGCTCTTATTGGACTTGGCCGAGAGAGCGCTTTCAGTTGCACTGATCTCAGTCGAGCCTACAACCTTCATTGGCTTGACTCTGAAAGAGCTGAGGTCATGTATACCCGAACTCAACACCGCAAGTTTGAGCCAACTGTTTGGAAAGAGCCCTGGCATCCTCAATCTTCTTTCAAAGATTTCTGACATCATAGAACAGCGGGAATCAAGTCAGCGCTCAGGAGATCACGCGGATTTTATGGACGTAGATGACGAATTCGATTCTTCCAACAGTCAAGCCATGTCTTCATCAAACACTTACTCGGTGCCAAGGCAGAATGCCCAACTCAGCCTAAATCCACAAGCGTTTTACATTGATACACGACTGCGACTAGTGCTCTTGAGGCTCGTCCAGCAAGATGAGAGTCAACTGGGCTTACTGCCCGATCTATTTGTTGACGATCTTCTAGCACGGTCTGATGATGAGATTCTCTCCTGTCAGCGTCTCTTGATAGAGATTATTAGGTCTGACCTTGTGATTTCTACGGAAGCATCATTGGCAATTGTTGAGAGGCTTGGGAGAATAGTAGGAAATCCTGAATTCCAGTCATCCGAAGTCGCCCAAACCGCCTGTATTGAAGTTATCGATGGCCTCAGCAACGTCTGGCTCCAAGATAATCAAAATCTGGCAGATATGGTTGGCGATCTGTATGTTCATTTCGTCAACGTCTGCTTTCCTTCTAATATTCTCTCTCCAAAGACTCAGATGTCACTTGCTCGTTTATTATTCACCCTCCTACGGATTGACCCAGATTATGGAACAAAACTGAAGCTTTCCTCATGCCGAACCTCTCTACTCTCGATAATGAAGAAGGGCTCAATGAAAGTCAAGTGTTTTATTGCAGAAAGGATAGCAGGTATTTTTGAGCTATATATTTTGATGCTGCACGAAGACGTTTTTGTGGATGTTCTGGATAACCTCCCGAGGGATAGTCAGAACAAGGCGGGCATCGCTTTCCGCCTGTTCGTATTATCCAAGATAGCTTGCAGCTGGCCCACCCTCCTGAGAAGATGCGTCTATCATATTTTTGAAACACCAGGCAACATATCTCAATCGACAGACTATACCAAACGATGTTTATCAGATATCTCCATTGTTCTGAACCTCAAGACGCCGGCAGATCTCTTTCGGTTATTTTCTTGCCAACTTCTATATACTTGGCTAGAAGGCAATACAGTCGAAAGCATTCCTTATTCAATATTTGGGTTTACCAGCCTTGGAGAGCTGTTAAAATCAGCACAGGCGGAAGCGATCGGTCTAACAACAATGCGAGGACAGGATGCTGCAAGCGCAGAAATAGCTCGCCTAGTCGGCATGCCTGAAAGCCAACTTATCCAACAAAACTTTGCAACCTCATTAGCATACAGCTTATTGGAGACACTGCAGGCAAGCCAAGACAAGACAAAGGGCGGAGAGAAGTCCAAAGCGGAAGAAAAAGCAAGAGGAGAAGATCGCATCAAGGGAAAGTTGGGTTCCAAGATATTCATCGATTCAGCCTATACGCATTTCATCGACATTGTTGCACTTTTCTTTGACCTGATTGACCAAGAAGACTCTATCGAAAAAATCTTCTCAAGACAAGCACACCTCAAATATGCGGGCGAAAATATGGCAGCGATCAAGGCAATTGCACATTCTCCGGCTAACCTTCCGCCAAATCAACAGCCGATGTTCAGGGCGAAGTTTGTGTTCAACGAACTGGTCCGTCTTTGTCAAAGCACTGAGTTTCAGTTTCAGGACCTCTGGACGCCAGCCGTCGTAGCTGCGATTGCTCGAAAGCTTTTCAATACAGTTCACCCAGCACTGGGCTCCCTCCACGCATGCTCTGTTCTTCGCAAAGTGAGGATACTAGTGTGCTTAGCCGGCTCAGTTGCTTGGGACTCATACTGTTTAGAAATGCTATTGACCTCCATTCGAAACTTCATTGTGGACTCTGAATGCGCAGATGATGCTCTGGGCATTAGCCAGTATTTACTTTCCCGGGGGCAAATATATTTAGCCCAAGTTCCCTCGTTCCTTGCTGGCTATTCTTTGTCGACTTTGGCATCGCTTAGAGTCTTCCTTGAATCCAGTCAGTCGAGTACTACACAAGAAAGCCAATTCAGGGCTACCATGAGTAAGGCACAAAAGTTTCACGAGTGGTTTAGTCAGTATCTGGCAGAGTATACCTCTCCGAGATTCGAAAGCCATCCACAAAATGACTTATTCAAATCCATCACCATGTCGGCAGCTCATATCCGGTCTTCTGGTAATGCGGAGAAAAACACGTCAGAGAGCAAGCTTCTTTTGGATATCCTAAACGATGAAATAGCAGGAAGCAAGCTCCTCAATGAGTCTTCAAGGCAGCTTGCCCTTGGTCTCCTCTGTGGCGATTTTATGATTCCGACACATGTAAAAAATGATGTCCTGGAAAGTGACCAACATGCGATTAATCATGCTTCGGCTGTGTGGAAAAGCTGTGGAGCTCAAAATCTCAGCGAAAATTACTTGGCTTGGGCAGGACGAGTTGTTGGTCGTTCATTCCTAGCGTCTGGAAGCATTCCTGACGACATACTGCGAGAGACACGGCTTGACCAGTATGAGAAGATAGCACCGGGGCCTCATGGATCTGAAATGGGACTCTTACATCTCCTGCAGGATCTTACAACGAACCCAAACTCTATCACTGCAGGATTGGCCGAAGCCACATTGCGGACTGCAATATCGCGAGCAGTTGTGGAAGATGATGGCCCGCTTGTCACAGCGGGCCAGCGAAGTCTATCCGAGCCGCTTTTCCTTGCATCACAATGGGGATTATACAGGACTCCCCCCTCTGAAATGACTCCGACAGACGGTGGCCAGTTCTCGTGGACCGAAGATATCACATCGAAAAGCTGGTTACCTCGTTTGAGTGCATATCTTGCACATTCAGTACCAAGTTCAATTCTTCTCTCAGTGCTGTCATCTGACCTCCTGAATATCAAGGGTTTCGCCGAGAAATCTTTTCCTTTCATTGTTCACTTGGTGCTCTACTTTCAATTAGAGCAGCAGCAGGCAACTAAGAAGCTGCTCTCGAACGCTATGAAACAATGGCTTGCGTCAACTGACCAAACAGCCAACGAGAATATCAAGCTATTGATCAACACGATTCTCTATCTCAGAACCCAAGAATACCCCAAGGAGACATCTATAGTAGATCGACTGCATTGGTTGGATATAGACTACGCTTTGGCAGCGTCATCCGCAACTCGATGTGGGATGCACAAGACAGCTCTCCTTTTTGCTGAGATTGCCGCCTCAGAAACGTCACGCGCATCTCGAAGGACTTCCGTTGCCAAAGAGGCCGATACGAATGAAACTCTATTGGCAATTTTTGAGAATATCGATGATCCAGATGCGTACTATGGCTTAACGGAGGAAGCAAGCTTATCGAGCGTCCTGTCTCGCTTGGAATACGAGCAAGCCGGCACGAAGAATCTAGCTTTTCGAGGCGCTCAGTATGATAGCCACATTCGTCTACAACAGAATACATCAGAATCGGACGCTCATGTACTCGTTAAGACATTAAACACGCTGGGGTTGGCCGGTTTATCTCATTCTCTGATGCAGACACAACAGAACCTCGGTTCGACTGCGGTCTCCATAGAAAGTACTTTTCAAACTGCTCGAAGACTTGAAATATGGAACCTTCCTGTGCCAGCTGCCAGCGACCATCATGCTGTTGTCACTTACAAAGCATACCAGACTATGCAACAGGCAACCAGTCTAGCGGCAGTCCGAACAGCTATCTACGACGGCTTTGCTCGCACAATGAAGAGTCTGGTTGGCCACAGTCGAAATGCAACGGCATTACGAAGTCGCCTTGGTGCTTTGGCAGCACTTTCTGAGTTGGATGAGACCTTGAATATTTCAGATTTGGCTGAACTGGAGGGCCACATGAGTCAATTTCAGGGGCGCAGCCAATGGATGAAGAGCGGCTTGTAAGTCTTTTACCCATTTCCCCCAAAAGCAAAGATACGGCTACTAATTCACATGCAGATACGACGATGTTAGCCAAATCCTCTCTTGTCGGGGCACAACAATGAGCTTATTCAGCCAGCGCGCATTGTCTCTAGGATATGCCACATTCCCTACAGCGGCTATCAGACAAACGGAAATTAAGTCAATGCTCCTCGCTTCCAGCATTTACAGATATCACCAAGCCACACAAGAATCGTTGAATATCTCGACAGCCCTGAATGACCTTATCAAGCCATGCGAAGCATTAGGTGTTCATGTTGACGTCGCTGTTACGATCGAAGTGGCAAACTCATTATGGGATCATGGAGAAATGAGTTCATCGATTAAAATGCTTCAGGGCGCTGACAACGTTGCAACACTTAAGAAGCAAGCGATACCTGTGAGCCGATCTGACCTTTTGTCGAAGATTGGCCATCGGATGTCTGTTGCACGCCTAGAGAAGCCCCGAGATATACAGAAGAAATACCTAGAGCCGGCGCTTAAAGATCTTAGAGGTAACGTTGAAGCAAAAGGAGCGGGTCTGGTATTTCATCAATTCGCTGTGTTTTGCGACGAGCAGCTCCAAGATCAAGATAGCTTGGAGGATCTCAAACGATTACAAAGCCTGAAGAAGGGCAAAAATGACGAGGTCGAAGATCTTAAACTACTTATTTCATCTACTAAGGATTCACAGCTCAGAGCCAAATACACGCACGTTCTTTCAAAAGAAAAGCAGTGGCTTGATCTCGATGAGCAAGAGCTGCGGCGTGTTGAAACCACGCGGAATGAATTCGTCCGTCTGAGCCTAGAAAACTATCTGCTCTCGCTCGCCTCTTCAGATGAGCACAACAACGACGCGTTACGATTCACAGCGCTCTGGTTCGAAAGATCAGACGACGAGACGACGAGTAAAGCGGTTGGGGGCCATCTCGCTAAAGTACCGACTGCCAAGTTTGCAGGACTTATGAGTCAACTCACATCACGGCTACAAAATCAAGATTCGACATTTCAACAGCTCCTCGCAGATTTAGTTTACAATATCTGCGTCGATCATCCGTACCATGGAATGTATCACATCTGGTCTAGTACCAAGGCGAGAGTGCAGCAGAAGGATGAAGTGGCGATTCTTCGCGTCAAGGCCAACGAGAAGATTGCGCAAAGGCTTGCAACCACAAACGCTGTTGCTGATGTGTGGGTCTCGATTGAGAAAACAAGCAAATACTACCATGGCCTTGCTCTAGACAGGGACCCTGCAAAGTACAAGTCGGGAGCAAAGGTTGCGTTGAAAGATTCCACGGCAGCCAAGAATCTAGTGACGTGCCTAACCAAGTTTCGCATACCTCCGCCGACAATGCATATCGAAGTCAATGTGAACAGGGATTATTCTGCAGTGCCCATGATCTCGAGGCTTGAGCCGACAATGACAATTGCCTCCGGAGTGAGTGCGCCGAAAATCATCACTGCGATTGGAACAGACGGTATGAAATATAAGCAGCTGGTAAAGGGCGGCCAAGATGATCTTCGCCAAGATGCCATCATGGAGCAAGTTTTCGCGGCTGTCTCATCACTGCTGAAGCTTCATAGAGCCACCAGACAGAGGAACCTGGGCATTCGGACATACAAAGTGCTCCCGCTTACGGCTTCTTCTGGGCTGATCGAGTTTGTCCGCGATACAATTCCCCTACACGAATTTCTCATGCCAGCACATGAACGGTATAATCCTCGTGATCTTAAGGGCACCCAGTGCAGAAAAGAGATATTCAACGTTCAGAATAGGACGGTGGAGCAGCGCATTAGCACTTACAGGAAAGTCACCGAAAGATTTCAACCTGTTATGCGATACTTCTTCATGGAGTACTTTGTTGATCCTGACGAGTGGTTCGCAAGGAGGCTGGCATACACGCGAAGTACAGCGGCTATATCGATGCTTGGCCATGTACTAGGTCTGGGAGATCGTCACGGCCACAATATTCTTCTGGACACCAAAACTGGAGAGGCTGTTCATATTGATCTAGGTATCGCCTTTGAGACAGGCAGGATCCTGCCTGTGCCAGAACTTGTTCCATTCCGCCTTACCAGAGATATTGTGGATGGTATGGGAATAGCAAAAACTGAGGGCGTGTTCCGTCGCTGCTGCGAATTTACGCTTGACGCTCTTCGAGAAGAACAGTACTCGATTATGACGATATTGGACGTGTTGCGGTACGATCCTCTGTACAGCTGGTCGGTCTCGCCGGTGCGGTTAGCCAAGCTACAGAAGGCACGTCAGGATGGCGACGCAGCGATTGACGACGCGGTTCAAGCAGACGTCGATCCAAAGAAGGGGAAGAATCCTGCAGGACATCTGAATGAGCCGTCTGAAGGTGACCGAGCCTTGGAGGTTGTGAGGAAGAAGCTTTCAAAGACGTTGAGCGTGACGGCCATGGTCAACGATCTTATCAATCAAGCGACAGATGAGCGAAACCTTGCAGTCTTGTATTCTGGTACGTATAGCTGGATATTTCTGTGCTGCTTACAGCCATGGCTAGATCTTGTACTGACTTTGAATCGTAGGATGGGCGGCATATGCGTAAATGACGGGACATGTATATTTTAATATGAGCTGGAATGGGCAATTTCCTTTGACAGTTGCGACTGGCTAGTGACGGTGGGGTTATAAACTATGGAAAATGGTCGGATTGTACAAGATTCGGTGTGTGATATATTGGCAAATTTACACGGGGAGGCGTCGTGTTGTAAAGATTGTTATATCTCAACTTAAAATATAAAGTTCTATAGGCGAAGACCCAACCACCAACATACATATAACGTCAGGTCATTAGAGACCAAAGTGAACGACAACATTATAGTAGCCACACAATAGGAAAAAGAAACGGAAAATTGAGTGAAATTCATGAATAAATATCTCTTCTAGAACTATTTCGATTGCACGTTGACCATACTACTGGTGACCTGGAAACTCCATCAGAGCATGTGCCGCTTATTAATGCTGCAACCTGCAGCGCTGCAAGAGGCCCGCTATGGCGCGTCGTAGGCGCTAAACGCGCCCCGGAGACAGCTGTTAATCAAATTTCCTTACCGCGGGGAGTCTCCTCCATCCGCCCATCCATCATGACATAATAATAGCCACTTCAAACCTCGACCCAAAACCCGCAAAGTCCAGTCCCACTCCGATTATTCGATATCCCCCCGGCCATTATTACGCATCCAGCTGCTAGCGAAGACTACGACCTGCTCCTAGCACCGACATCGTGCCTCTGTGCCTCTGTGCCACCACACTCGGCCCGTATCACCGAGCCATCGACAGACCAGCTCCAGCCGGCCTCGATTGCTCAGCGGCGTTCATGCAACCAGCGACAGTCGACCCGCCTTCTACCTCTCGCCGCCGCCCTCGCGTGTCCTCGTCCTCGTCGCCCACGTCGTCGCCCTCCGCAGCTAAGAGGCCCAGGTTCTCCGACAGCTTGGCCATGGCTAGCGTCTCAGCGAGGGTCAAGATGCCCGACATTGTCGATCTGACGAAGCGTCAATCGGCGTACCAGCCTCTGAGTGGAGCGCGGAAGCTGGTCATCAAGAACGTGCGCAGTCCCGTCCACCATGAAGCCCGGATCAAAGAGTACTATGCGCGGACGGAGCGGGAACTGGACGGAGCACTGGACGCAATCTTCAACAGCCGGACTCCGGCCATTCCGCTTGAGCGTCTCTACCGCGGCGTCGAAGACATGTGCCGAAAGGGAAACGCCGATACAGTGTACAGGACGCTCAAGGACAAGGTCGATGGCCATCTGAAGAATGTGGTTCTGCCCAAGATACAGAGCGCAGCCAGGATATCCAGTCTTGATGTCCTGAGGAGCACGCTAGCGGAATGGAAGACGTGGAATGCTCAGACGGTATGGCCCTTTTCCTTATAGAGACGCGAACTTCATATGATGAACAGCATTGCTCACACATTTGATGCCAGATCCTCATTAGATCGACCTTTAGCTATCTGGACCGCACATATCTGCTCCTCAAGTCTTTACCGTCCATAAACGACATGGCTATTACGAGATTCTGCCGAATGGCCTTTTCATCGCAAATTGCAGAGTCTAGCCCAAACATTGGTGCTTTTCTTATTTCCGCAATATGCGAGTTGATCAACTTTGATCGCCGGGGAGACAATCGGAAAGATTCCGAGCTGCTTAAAGACTCTATCATGATGCTCTATGTGTTGGGAGTATACACAAGACATTTCGAACCCGTATACCTACAGCAATCCGAAGCCTACTTTAGAGAATTTGGAGAAACTTGCAGCCCACTGAGCCTCAAAGAGTACATAGAAGCCTGTGAGCGGCTCCTGGAGCGTGAGGATTACCGATGCATGGCGTACAACTTGGACAGTACAACAGAGAGACAGTCAATGTCATTGGCACATAGTATCCTCATTGATAAATACTCGGATAAGCTCCTTCATGGAGGAAGTCTGTCAAATCTGTTGACTGATCGAGATGTCAGGTCCTTGAAGGGATTATATGACCTTCTCCGGCTATCAGGAATACAAAAGAAGCTCAAGACACCGTGGAGCGACTACATTCGAGAAGCGGGGGCTTCAATAGTATCCGACAAGAACAGAGGCGATGAGATGGTGATTCGCCTCTTGGATCTCCGGCGAGCGCTGGACCTGACCATTCGCGATGCATTCAGCAAAGACGAAGATTTCCTCTGGGGAATGCGCGAGTCATTTGGTAAGTTCATGAATGACCGGAAGATCGCCGATTGCTGGGCTTCGGGTACATCGAAGATTGGCGAGATGACGGCGAAGCACATCGATATGCTACTTCGTGGTGGCATAAGAGCACTTCCCAAGGAGCTTCTGTCCGATGTCAAAGATCGAGCTGCGGCAGAGAAAGCGGGTCACGCCAGCAGCGCAGATGAGGACGCTGAATTGGACAGGCAGCTGGATCAAGCCCTCGAACTTTTCCGATTTATCGAGGGCAAGGACGCCTTTGAGGCATTTTACAAGAAAGACTTGGCTCGTCGACTTCTCATGGGTCGTAGTGCTAGTCAAGATGCCGAACGGAATATGCTCACCAAGTTGCGAGGAGAGTGTGGCTCCAACTTCACCCACAACCTGGAGCAGATGTTCAAAGACCAAGAGCTCGCCAAAGATGAGATGGAGGCTTACAAGGAGTGGTGCGAGGGCAGCCCTGACCGCATTGGCAAAGTGGATCTGCAAGTGATGATTCTTTCAGCTGCTGCATGGCCGACATATCCCGACGTCAGGCTGAATCTGCCTGATGAGGTGGCCAAACGCACCGAGCAGTTCGAGAGGCATTACAAAAACAAGCACACTGGCCGAGTACTGACATGGAAGCACTCGCTCGCGCACTGTTCTGTCAAGGCAACCTTCCCTAAGGGAGCAAAGGAGCTCTTGGTGTCCGCATTCCAGGCTGCTGTGCTTTTGCTCTTCAACGATGTCGCTGCAGATGGATTCCTGGCGTATGAGCAAATCTCGGCGGCCACCGGCCTCCAGGGAGGCGATTTAGATCGAACACTTCAGTCACTAGCCTGCGGAAAGGCGCGTGTACTGACAAAGCATCCAAAGGGCCGTGATGTGAACCCCACAGACACATTTACTTTCAACAAGGCCTTTACCGACCCCAAGTATCGTGTCAAGATCAACCAGATTCAGTTGAAGGAGACCAAGGAAGAGAATAAGGCTACACACGAAAAGATTGCCCAAGACAGGCGCTTTGAGACCCAAGCAGCGATTGTGCGCATCATGAAGAGCCGCAAGACAATGGGCCACGCCGAACTGGTGGCCGAAGTCATCAATTTGACCAAGACGAGAGGCAGCGTCGAGCCAGCCGCTATCAAGAAGGAGATTGAGAGGTAAGAACCGAGAAAGTAAAATACATCAAAGAGAGCCAGACAAGCTAACTGCTGCAATAGTCTGATTGAGAAGGATTATCTTGAGCGAGAGGAGAACTCTTACACTTACTTGGCATAAGAACTGCAGTCGAGGGCTGTCCAGAAACAAATTTGGTTCGATGCATTGTTTTGGTACTGATAGAAGAGGGCTGGCCACTGGACCAGATGGGACACCAAGGGTGATAGCGTCTTTACATCGTTACAAGCCTGATTTCAGCAAGCTGTAGGCATATAATATTTACGATTCTATGACGATCCCATGACCTGGCTTGCCCTGGCTATTGCTGATGTGTATTATCTTGGTACCTATTCTGTACTATTTCCGTTGTACTTGTGTGGAAAAAAATAAAATTTGGGGATGTCTAATGCGAGGCGGCCTCTCGACAACTAAAGGCAAGATAAACAAATCAAGCGAAACACGACTGTGTAACAAATTCCTTCTCCCTTTTGATCTCAATGAGGCCCACAAGTGCTATCGATGTGGCGGTGAGATATGGACTAAGTAGTGAGTTATTTGTCAAACTCCGGGAGAAGCCTTTGAGGCACTCACCTGGGCTAAACCCTAATATAGGAAAGAAGATTGGTCGGTCGACAAAAGTAGGGGATAGGCAACCAAAAACACAAGGCACAAGGGAGTTATACTTTAATTTTTTAGTCATACGTATCACTGCCAACGTCAAAGACGGATGGTTAGACTGGGCTACAGTTCAGCTGACGACTGCGTCTTGTCGCCTCTCCCGAGCGCTGAGGTGGTACAAGTATTACCCTGACGCTATCAACTTCATACACCGCCCAGTTGTTGAAAAAAATATATGGAAGCTCTATGTGGCGTAACACAGTAGATAGCTAATGCCTTGGGCCCTCGTCTGAGGCTGTACGAAATCACAAGCTTTGGCCGGCTGCCTGTTTATGTTCTATCTTGAGTAACTACGCCTTGCATTGAGAGGGAGGCTTCTTGTTGGCATGGAATGGCCATTACGAGAAAGGGTTGATGTCTCTTGAGGGCAGACAGTCTCTTTCTAAGCCTTGCTTTTGGCGTAAATCAATGATGTCCACTGATTATAGGGGTCAAGAGATAAGCCTTTTTCGAACAACAAAGCCTCGGTTATCTCGATGAGAGGAGGCAGCCAGCGCTTTCCACTTGGTAATCCGGAGATTTGAGACTCTTGCGTGGCATTTTCGTGTTTCTCCCTTTGTATGCGAATAGTCGACATTCACATGCTCGATTCAATATCAATAGCGTCAGAATGAGGCGGCTAGCTGCATCTCGAGCTAGCGAACGGCAAGGCGTCCAAGGTCAGCCAGGCGTGTACCTTTCCTTATTCACCGACAATCACCTCCTTTGTGTGATACGAGGCGGCTTCATCGTGCTCAATAAACATACGTGGCAGTCGGAAACGCGATGGATGGCAAGCCTTGCACTAGACATATGGCGAAACGCAAACATCTACTTGAAGAGGTGTACTGGGGACCTATGCAGGAACCGTTTCTTATTTCGGAATGAAAGCCCCAAGTGAAAGTATAACCAAGGTAAAAGTAACATCTTCCATGTGCGTTATTCGCTGGCGCGGATGCACGACATTTCTCCCCCGCAGGGCGAGGAGGATTCCAAACCAGATCCGTCTGGCTCACCGAAATCTCACAGTTGCCTAATTGAGCAACTGCGGGATACGTACCTCGACGACACCAAGCAATGCGTGTAAGTGATGGGTATGAGCTTCGCCTCACTTGTACACGGAAAAATACTACAGGCCATACGCTTCCTACATGTGCTCAAAACAGGACAGCTACTGTGTTCGCCTCACTTTTTGGCAGATGATTGAGTTTCAGCATGTGTGTGTGATGTGAAAAAGACGTAGGTTCGTAGAATGGGTATAAATATCTGTTTGCTTTCCTCTATCTGGCTCTGAATCAAGCTCTTCATCAAATCACCACCCATTCTAACAAAAAACCTCCATCTTCTTCCACAGCATTCCAAACATGACTGCTCGTTGGCGTCCTGACGCTGTTCAGCTTCGCCGCTTCGAAACACGCATGCCCTCCTCTCATCAGCCGACAGCCGCTAATCTCCGGGACGAGGGCACCACTGAAGCAGAGGCTCGCAAGTGCCTTTCGTCATATGTTGTTGTTCGTATTGAAAAGTCGTCGCCTGCCATCGACGGCGAAGGCAATCTCATACCTTCGACATGGGATAAAGCATCGCACACGGTCTTGAGAGACATCTCTCAGCAAGAGGCGAAGCACAACGTACGTGAGCTTAGCCGGGAGACGGGCTGCGTATCGGATAAGAAGAGAGAGCTTTCATCGGCCCTTCGGCGGCAGTTGGAGCGTGCGCACACTAGGCTGGAGAATATGGAACCGGATCGTCGCTATATCCATACACTTGTCCAGCTGGATTGGAAGTTTAAGAAAGTCGAAACTACAACAGAGTACCATGGAAGGCATGACAAGCATAGCAGCAAGGATAGGAGGAGAGACAAGGAGCGGCATAGATCCAAGCCCAGGAAAGAGCGAGTTTCAGTGACGGCATACTTCAAGAGAGAACCATCTAGCAGTGAGAATTGCCTCAAGATGTATGAACGCCTGCAAGGAGTCAGGAAAGGATATGGAAGTCAACCCGGTTCACCTAGAACAGAGCGCCAGCATACTTCTGGATCAAAAAGTTCCAAAAGTTCAGCCACATCCTTCAGCTCCTTCTCCAGCAACGATTCTCATGGCAATCCAACGCCAAACTCTTCTGTTGACGACATGTCTCCTCATCGCCACTACGAAGAGGGACGAGGGCGAAGTAGATACCGCCAAAGCAGAACCGGGGAGCCCTTTGAGATTATGGTAGCCCGCCCCCGGTCACGACGTGATTTAGTGGGCAGACATGACTGCATTCCTCCTCCAGTGCCTGATCCTACCAGGCCAGAGCCCAAGCCTGCAATGGATTCCCCGAGGCGCATGGCAAGATCCAGGTCTGTGAGGAACTCATCACGCCAATCTCGCCTTACTCAAAGGCCTCCTGAGAAGCAGAGAGAAGATTGCCACCATGTCCCATACTACTCATCGAGCGGTAAAGACCTGAAACAGCTGGGAGACAGACTCAGTCGTACATCACTGGCAGATGAGCCTAGAAACAGTTACCAAGAGCCGGCTTCTGACCTTGTAACTCACCACTCCTACAGAGAGCCGTTGAGACAATATCATGGCCATGGTGAGGAAGAGCCAAGAGTGTCAGGACCCGGTGGTATTGTCTGGTGCAAGCAAGATGCGCAGCGATATATGAATAGCAGACGACGTTTTGATCAGGATCCGTGGGATCTGGGCCGCAGCAGTCCATTGCTGTATGCAGAGAGCGGTAGAGAGTATAGGTGATGGAATGTAGCTATCTTCTTCTTCTTTGTTTTCCTCCAGATACGATGTCTGCTTTGTTTTGTTCTCATTGAAACCATCTAAGTAATAGGCAGATACAGATGGATCTTTTGCTTTCTACTCATTGTGGTTGACGTGGATCCTGAGCTATCGACGCAGTGGGACGTGATCCTTGAAGGTTATCTCATGTTTCCCCGTAGTTTAGCTGAATTGCTTCCTAAGAAAGAACTATATTGTGCATAACTCTACAGAATAGTGTGTGTCGAATTCATACTGGAACGTTGTGATTCCATGTTCAACCGTACCCTGTGGCTAAGGCGCTCTTTCTTGCGGCGTAAGCGTTTGCAAGTCGTATTGGTTTCAAGAGTTTTGATATATCTACCTCTAGTCCATAATATATGCAACATATCCTTGTATACTGACTTGTAGTTTTTCGTTTGGCCACATGCTACAATTTAGGTGCTGCTTCTAGAGCTTTATACGCATCGGTGCCTCAAATGTATGGCTTTAAATATCTTTTCAGTTTCCCATTGCTAGTAATTCCAAGCTACCTATTCTTTGTCATCTACCTTCATGTACATTCTTATTTTGCTCAAGAAATTGTCAAGCTTTGAAGGCCGCTACTGAAAGTGATGTCGATGACTAAGCAATATTTTCAGGTGTCAACGTTTTAGCGCGCCTCCAGCGCAAGCTTGCATGGATACGCGATTTACTTAGCGGCCTTCTCACGCGTTGATTGATTGCCCGTCCCACAGCCTGGGGGACGCGCCTCCGTTCAAAGTTAGCAGCATCTCGATCGGTACCGCAGAGCCTGGCCTGGGATGTGATGGTGCATGTCCAGGTATTCGCTCCAGCTGCGTGGCACTGCGTCTGTTTATGAAGGCCAGCCTCTGGAGCCGCCCAGCTCGATCCTCGCCGACCTCGCAGAGCATCCGAGGCCAGCTTGCCCATGCCCACTGGACGCCTCGTAATTCGTCTCTCGCAGCAGCCGACTCGATGTTTGTCAAGGCCAACAAGGCCTTCAAGGCCAGCGACCCCCCCGGTCGCAATGCCCTGTCCAAGCAGCTGTTCCCGTCCAGCAGCCCGAGTGCGTCGCCCGTGACGACCGATATTCGAGACCAGCTCAGGAAGGCCGGGACGGGCTCGGCCCTCAGCAGCGCTTCTGCATTGTCGGCGAGGACGACGCCGTTTTCGAAACCTCCGGAGCAGCAGCAGCCAATGGCCAGCTCCGGTGGTGGTGCCGCGGGCTCGCTGGCGTCTCTGTACGGCAAATCAGACCCGTTCAAGGCCAATCCCGAGACTATTGACCTTACCGGACCCGAAAACAACGAAAAGGCCAAGCAGCATGTCTACTTCGCGGAAGACGACTTTAGCGATGATGATGATCTCGATCTCGACTTTAAGGCGCCGTCAGCGCTTCCTACGCTCCCAGACCCAAAGCCTCCCATTGTAAAAGAGGACGATCCCCCCCCTCCGCCGACTCAGCAGATTGATTGGTCCTCTTCTCCCAAATCTCATTACTTTCCGTCCAAAACATTGTCGACCGCTTCATTGAAACGTGATTCGTCTGGCGACGGCGACCTGACAGGACCCCTCATTTCCAAGAAGAAGCGAGTCTTGCCGGCAAGCTTCCGCTCAGAACCTGAACTGAGCCAAGACCAAGGCCCGTTCAATGTCCCTGCATACGTCCAACCAACAAAGCCAAAGCGCATATGGGAAGCTTCCGCCGATGCTCTCAATGAGCAAAAGAAACAGCTCAAGATTCAGCAATCCGCTCGAGCGGATTCTCAAGGCATAGATGAGCGACCGCCACAGTTTGGAAAAACCCACGACGCCTCTAATAAAGGCGAAGCTATCCATCTGAGTAAGGAACAGGAGCATGTGCTCGATTTAGTGGTAAATCAGGGCAAGAGCGTGTTTTTCACTGGTCCGGCTGGTACAGGAAAATCAGTTTTGATGAGAGCCATCATCACCCAACTGCGAGCCAAATACGCCCGAGATCGCGAGCGGGTGGCTGTGACTGCCTCAACGGGCCTTGCCGCCTGTAACATTGGAGGAATTACGCTTCACAGCTTTTCAGGTAGGGCTTGATGCTGACCTAGGCCATGGACCTGCTGTTGTCGGCTATTGTCGTTGATGATCTAGGCTGACTCTGTTTCAACAGGTATTGGACTTGGAAAGGAAGACGCGCCTACTCTTGTGAAGAAAATCAGAAGAAATCCTAAAGCCAAGACTAGATGGCTTCGTACAAAGTGCCTCATCATTGATGAGATTTCCATGGTGGATGGCGACTTGTTTGACAAGCTGTCGCAGATTGGGAGAACAATCCGAAACAACGGCCGGCCGTGGGGCGGCATTCAACTGGTCATTACAGGCGATTTTTTTCAGCTTCCGCCTGTTCCTGATGGAGATAAGAAGAGCGAAGCCAAGTTTGCTTTTGATGCTGCTACTTGGACGACATCCATCGACCATACGATTGGACTTACACAAGTGTTCCGTCAGCGAGATCCCGTTTTTGCCACCATGTTGAATGAGATGCGACTGGGGCAGATTAGCCAACAGACAGTGGACACCTTTAAAAAGCTCTCAAGACCGCTCGAGTTCGACGACGGTGTGGAGTCGGCTGAGCTCTTTCCTACACGAGCACAAGTTGATGGGTCCAACGAAAGGCGGCTGAGGGAGCTACCTGGACAGCCGAACCGATACGACGCCATAGATACAGGAGACGTCAACATTCGAGAAAAGTTGCTGCAAAACATGATGGCTCCAAAATCGATTGAGCTCAAAGTCAATTCTCAGGTCATGCTTATCAAGAACCTTGATGGATCCCTGGTGAATGGATCTCTCGGCACCGTCATTGCCTTTTCCGATGAGAAGTCATTTGACATGTCGAACATGGACGACTATGATGACGGAGAGAACGACGCAATGGCAAAGGCAAGAAAAAAATTAAAAGCCTTCAGCCGTGAGCCCGAGCCAGATGGGTCTGGCATGAAATTCCCCGTCGTCCGGTTCATTTCAACAGATGGCGTGGCGCGAGTAATTCTTTGCCAGCCAGAAGAGTGGAAGGTAGAGCTTCCTAATGGCGACATCCAGGCCAAGCGAGTCCAGATCCCCTTGATCCTCGCATGGGCGCTCTCTATTCACAAGGCCCAAGGACAGACGCTTGAGCGAGTCACTGTCAATCTGGGGAAAGTGTTTGAGAAGGGACAAGCGTATGTTGCACTGAGCCGTGCTACAAGCCAACAGGGACTCCGAGTTTTGGGCTTTGACAAGAATAAGGTCATGGCCCACCCCCGGGTCATTGGGTTTTACAGGCAGCTCTACAGTGCCGAAGAGGCAGCGTCAAGAAGGCCCAATTCCATAACGGATTTCATAGCCAATAGGAAAGGCGCCACGAGTGCCTCCGCCTGAAAGAATTATTGATCTCGACGAGGAAGAAGAGAGCGAAATGGCATTTTAGGTCTTTTATCATGGCGAATTATAGACCGGTATCATATATGAGAGAATTTGTACTACTATTGGGTGCTGCTGGTGTTGTTATACGATTTACATGATTCCCCCCCTCATTGAAAAAATAGTTAGATCCGGGAGGACAGCTGATTAAGACTCCAATAGAAGGCGGTGAATTTATAGTTCATCCCCAAATGTCTTGAAATAGCCTTGAAGGTAGCCCTATCTTGAATTGAATATGCATATTCGAGACTTTGTTTCCTTTCCTTGTTCTGATTTTCAAGACGTGTTCAGCCAGACTTGCCTACTTGGGCCCTGCAGAGCCATTGGCTTGGCGGGAAAATGCAGGGGCGCACCTGGAGGTTCAAGACTTCGTTGGGCCAGCAAAGCGTGTTTCAGAGATAAAAACATGTGAGTCATGCCGAAGAGATTTTCATTTCCTGCCCAAGTAGTCATCTGCCCGTATGTATCACGACATGGGGTGCAGGCTGTATCCTAAATAGGCTGTATCCCAGGTAAGGATGTAATACTACTAGTACCGCATGTTTTGGTGGACACCTATCTGTACTTATATGTATTTTCATCATGACTTGCTTTTGGCCGGGAATGCTTGGAGAGAGTAAATGTCTCTCTCTGATTCGGAGAGACTCACGGTGACAAATAACGGGATATGCGATTCGAGGTCGGAACTGAGCTGAAAGAAGGCTGCGGCTACATACAGTTCTACAAGAAGCCATTTGTTCAATACACAGCAGTTCGTAGAGGATCATTAGGCGAATCAGCAGACTGCTTGGACTTTGCCTAGACTCATGCGCATGATATCCAACTTAGGCTTACTGCACGCGCAGTGATAGCCATATCACAAACACAAACGGCGATGTTCAAGATGCGCCCATGTTCAAACGTAGCACCAGCCTCGAAGATCACGGGCTAATAGTGGCTGGCGGCTAGCACCAGCAGTAGTAATATCGGCGGCGCTGCAGGGGGCGAGCAAACACCCCCTAATCAGCGCTGACGGCGCCGTTGCTTTGGGACTTTGAGGTTCCTTTTAGGGTGCTGCAAGGGTTGTTATCGATTATCGGCGACCCGGTTGGGGTTAGTCTGCGCCTGCTAGCTTCACCACATCCAAACCGCTTTGTGTCTGCAGCCAAAGCTGCCAGCCAGCATCCATATCGCCTACTAAAAATTATCGTCTTCTCTTCTTACCGCTACCCTCCCCGTAACGTCCTGGTTGTCCCGGCGGAGACGAGGCAAGAAACCGGGGTGCTTGGACTGATATTCTCGAGGATTCCAACATTATTCTAGCTCTTTTCGGCGACAATTCCGGGCGCCTGCGCCTGCCCTCGCTGCCGACTGCATCTCCAAGTGCGCGCGTGTCCCAAATTCCTCCCGGCGTGGTTGGAGCTGCCTCGGGGCTCTCTTCGCCCACGCGCCTCCGCGACATAGCGCTGCTGAGAACACGCTCACGATCTCGTCACTTAACGGACTGTATCACGGACGACTATTGCAGCCTTTAAACGATATCCATTGGGACGGCGACACTCCGCGATCACTTCCATATCACCTGTCGAGCGAGCTTTGTTGAAAGGCTTATCAGGGTACTGCCTCGTACCTAGATGCCGATTTAGAGACCAAAAGGAACAGACTGTGGCACTGCACTCCGTATTTTATTCTTCATCACTTGCGAGGCGGCACGGCGGAGTTACAGAGATCAAGTCATTGCTCGCGGAGTTGACTTGAGGCGTCACCATGGCAAGCCAGTTTGCCGGCCTGCACATGCGGGTGGTGCTGAGAAACCCTCCTGGGCACCAGCTCACAGGCACCGTTCGTGATGTACAGGCAGGAAGCAGTCTCACCTTGACAAACGGTAAGCGCGTTTATCATCACGAGCTTCTCCCCAGGATCTTGGCATGGACATGGACATGACTGATTTGACAACCAAGTTTTCATTGCTGCCACGCGAGCATGGGTCCCCCATATGCGAATCGATGCCTCCAATATTGCCGATCTCTCAGAAGTCAATTGTGACGACAGGCCAGATCAGAACCCTCTACCTGCTGAGAAGCCTACGGGCTCAACGCACACCGTGCAGCAGCCGTCCAGTCAGTCAGCCGCACAGACTCCGACTCAGCCGGCCCAGGCTGCCTTTGTCGATCCGGCTATTCTGAGTCTCGGAAGACGGCCCAAATCAGCTGCGTCTAGCAAATTGAAGACTGACCCTGAGAAGGCTGCAGACCAAACTGGCCCAACAGGACAACCAGGAGACTTATATGGCATTCATGTGGAGCGGTCGTCGGTCGACTCTGGCGACGAGAACAACCTTGTGGCGTCGGTGAAGGATTTGAAGATAGACTCAGCAGCCACTCCGAAAGGTCTGTCTAGTAACAAACCTCGACACGTCAAAGAGGTCTCGGGCATCACACAACAACAGCAAAAGAAGAAAGCGCGGCGGCACCCGAAGGCTCATAGAGAGCATCTGGGCGAAGCGCAACCGGCCGCTCAGACGCAAGGACACGGGAAAGGCTGGAGACAGACTCCAATCCTGCAGAGCACCTCCTCTTTCCAGCCTTTCACCGCTCTTAGACGAAATGGAAAGAATTCAAAGAGTCTCCTGGACAATGGATGGGCGTCTGAGGATGTTACAGAGGAAATGGGCGATTTCGACTTCGAGAACAATCTGGCCAAGTTTGACAAGCATAAGATTTTTGACCAAATGAGAAAAGAGGATACCGTTGACGATGCGAGTCGCCTTGTAGCACATAACCGCCGGCCCAAGCCCGGAACGGCGGGCGGCAAGAATCTGCACTACTCCGAGAACGTCCTGGATCTGCCCTCCACAACGGCCGCGGCAAACGCAGACTACTGGAATAGCGAAGCAGATGTTGGTGCCAACGGATCAGAGAAGCTAAGCGGCCGAGAACACAAGAATGCCAGCCAAACTGGTCGGAGGCCTGACAGCAAAACTGGTGCTAGGCGCTCGCAGTCCCGCAAGGCAAGCACTGCCGCTCCTGTCGGAAGCCAGCCCCTTAGTAGGGTCAACTCTAGTCTGCGATATCAAGCGTCTCGCCGATCTAGCCCCACGACCGGGCACCGCAGCACCGACTACGAGCAGCAGCAGCAAGAACACCCTGGGCTGTATCTCCTGCCTTCAAATCGACGCGTCGAGACGATATCTACGCTTCAGATGCTGAATATTGAAAACATTGCTGCAAACGAGATTGGATTCAGCGAGACCTTGATGGCGGAAAACGCAGGAAGAGGCATCGCCGAAGTCGCCGTGGCCGTATTGTCAGATCCAGCTATGAAAGTCCGGTTCGAGATGGTTGTAGCGGGAGCGTCTGGCGATGCTTCGGTGCGTTCATCCACCATTGTGATACTTGCGGGCAACCACAAGTCAGGCATTCGTGCGCTTGCTGCCGCTCGCCATCTTCGAAACAAAAACTTTGACGTGGTCGTTTGTTTGGTTGGCATTGAGCGCGAGCGAGACTTGCTGGAAGATTTGAAGAGACAGATCCAGCTCTACAGAAATTTTGGAGGTCGGATACTAAGCAAGAACGACTTCTTCGAGTCTCTCCGAAAAGGTACCGGAGCGGGCAGTGGCTTATCAATTTCCCTCATCATCGACGCGTTGCTCGGCCTCACCATGTCGTTTGAGGAACTGCGAGTCGGTGACCAAGCGTCGGTATACGAATTGATGGAATGGGCGAACCGGAACGAGGCATTCGTACTGGCGGTAGATATCCCTTCAGGCATTGATCCATCAAACGGTAATGTGGCTATCATTGATGGAAGTCACTTGTTCGTCAAACCACGCTACGTTGTTGCCATAGGCGCACCCAAAAAGGGACTTTTAGAGGCCGTTACGCCACCCCCTGATGATGATACAGCTCTGCCAACGAATATCATTCACGAGGACGAGTGGCGGCTGTTTATTGCCGATTTGGGCTTGGGAAGCGCCATCTGGAGGAAGGCTGGCACTAAGATTCGCAAAGGTATCGAGTTTGACGGCAAATGGGTGCTGGAAATGAAGTATCGCGGACCTCAGGAGGAAGAGGATGAAGATTAAGGGAGGGGGAGAGGAGAATAATGCATATACATACGGGGAATAAAGGGGGGGGGGGGGTTACGACTTTATTTTATGGAACGCAACAAAAGGGAAAAGGCACAATGAAGAAAGGGATATACCTATGAAATGAAGATATGAGTGGAAATGGATCGGTTTGGCCACGCAGAGTGGCTCGTGGAAGGCTGGTACTTGAGGGTTTTCAAAAAGAAGAGGAAGAAAGAAGAATGCAGTCAAAGGATTATACTAATACCGAAATGTACATTATTACAACTCAGCATCAAGAGGCGTCAAAAGGGGATCGTTGATTCTCTGTTCCTTGACAGAATGACTGTATTCTAGTTTGACACACTATCGGCGCAGCAAAAACATAAATTCACAAAGCATCTAGAAAGGTTCTCTCACAGCATATAAAGCTGAGGAAGGGACGGAATTGTTTTCTTTCCTTTTTTCTTCTTCTTTTTTTGGTAGGATTTAGAGCATGCGCGCCAAGACTGCGGGTTTGCGGAGACAAGCTTTTGCCAAGACCAGCGCGGGCAAGCATGTGAAGAAATCAGGACTATTTATCTCTCATTTGCTGTGCGAATTCCCCGAGCGCTTCTTTAGTGCTTCTTTTGCGATTCCATTTTAAGGGGGCCATGTCGAGAAGAAATCGACGAGAGACCCCTTTTTCTTGGCAGTATACTGTAAGTCGCGTGAGTATAAAGTTTCGATTCTTTTAGGCCACTTTTGTCAATTGGTGCCGTAGTATTGGTATTAGCAGTATTATCCAGCAGATTGGGAAGCTAAAAGGCTACTTCTCGATTAGCAGTTACTCCGCATTCCACAGTGACAAAAGTTCGCGGCGCGGCGCAGCTCCGACTTCCTGTTTGGTTCTTTATATCGAATTTGGACCTCTGTATGGGTATTATTTTTGGTCCGAACACGTGGAATGGCAAAGTCTTTTTTGTGGGATAGGGAGCAGGATTAGCGGCCTGTCAGTTTCAGCTGTCAAGATGATTGCCATGACTTGATTAACTCTATCTGAGCTGCGTATTCTGGATACGAACAATCTCAGTCTACCTGCCTGCAGATACGACGGAGACTTAAATTCGTGACTCGCAACCAATATCGCACATTGGTCTTCGTCGGAGTTACTAGCTCAAAAGTATGGCGCCGTGCCGATGCTATATTGGACACACTGTATGCTGCACCATGCGCTTGCTCTCTGCGCCCATTGGCCCGGGTGCTCTGCAGCGCCCCAATCCCCCGCAGCCCCAAAAGGCACCACACCACGTTGTGCCGCCACCATGGCCAGTAGCAACACAGTGCATGCCACGCGACCCGGCTTGCTTGTTCTTCAGCGAGTAAGTCGCAGCCACTAGCCAACTCCTCTCTCTCTCTCTTCTCCCTCAAGATAGATTTCCCCATTACTTTTCCAACTGTCGAATTTCGCCGAGATCGATCACAGAGCTTTAATTAAACGTTCAGGGCTAGGCGAACAGAGAAGACGGGATTTTTGGACATTACTCCCGAGGATACTGGTGTCAGTGCACGCGGAAGCCCGGAGACTGGACGAAAGACAGGCCTTTTTTTTTCTCCGCCTACCTATATTGTTACAAAGCTGCGCCACCGGTTGTTATGACGCTCAATTTTCTCGCGCTCGCCTGAATTCGATATCGATTTCACGATTCGCCCCTTTTTTGACTCACATAGGGGCGTTCTGGTAACGTGTCGCCTCTCGCTGCTGAGATTCGATTCGTCCCTGCTGGCGCCGTCGTGGGTCGGTTCCGTCAGCGTGTCTTGGATTGACATTTGTGAGGTTGCTTGCGCGAGGCACGCCGCCTATCGAGCGAAGCCGAAGCGAAACGAAGTACCGAGAAGAGGAGGCATTTCAGCTCAGCTCAGCTCAGCTCATCCCCCCCGCCGACACCATTTTCCATGGCGATCCCGCGATAAGGTCCGACTGGCACCCTCTCCTTTTTCTCGTCGCCGTCTCGCCGGTTGACTCTTTGACGAAATCGACGAGCCCTCTTTCTTGCGATCCCGATCTTGGTTCCGCTCCGATCCAACCATGTCGGTGACGTCCATGGCCACACATGTGGCGGCTCTCGCAGCTACGTCGTCCCTCGAGGCGTCGATGGCGCTGTGCACCAGCACGTGGCTGCCGGCGAACGGAATCCTCTCCCTGAGCGGAGAGTCGGACAATGCCATCCTGACGCTCGACAACGACGCCCTCTTCCAGGCACCGTGCCCTACCGCGACAATACCGACAGTCTCCGTTGCGGTCCCGGAGAGCACCAGCACCGGCGACGGAGGCTCGAGCCTGACTCTCCAGGACCTTGGAGACGACGGTGATGACGATGACAGCCCGCATTTTTCCGATTTCCGAGACCCCTTCTACGCCTCGAGCTTTCCCATCTGCTACGCCCTCGCAGCGACTACCGTTACCGCTTGGATGCTTGTCATCATGCTCTTTATCACGCCAAGGTCTTTCTTCGATAGCGGCGTTGTCTACCTTGGCCGGCCCGGCGGCTTTACCAATTCCTCTTCAGGGGGCGTCAATATCGGTGGGCGGCCGTGGCTGCAGAAGCTGGCCGCCTTGTCAGTTGCGATATCTCTCACGATAGCCACGGCCGACACTTTCCGGATCGCCAAAATACAGTACATATGGGGCGTGCAGAATGCCAAAGTGCTCCAGAACGAGGTCATGGGGAGTACGGAGCTCAAGGCGATCAGGGTGGTGTCCGACACCTTTCTTTGGCTCGCGCAGGCGCAGACGCTGATCCGGCTGTTCCCGCGCCACCGCGAGAAAATCATAATCAAATGGGCTGCTTTTTTCCTCATCAGTCTTGATGTCATTTTTAGTGCCCTCAACAGCTTTTTATACTCGGATCCGGACAGCAATGGCAATTCTATGCCCAAAAGCTTTAGCCATCCCATCCCGGCGCTCAGTTACTTGTTTCAACTGGCCCTTGGAGTGCTGTACGCAGCGTGGGTTGTGTACTACGCAATTATGAAGAAGCGATATGCGTTCTATCATCCCTTGATGAAGAACATGAGTCTGGTGGCCATCATTTCCTTAGGAGCCATATTAATACCAGTTGTCTTCTTCATACTTGATATATCGAAGCCTGAGTTCACAGGCTGGGGAGACTACGTGCGATGGGTTGGTGCGGCAGCGGCCAGTGTGGTGGTTTGGGAATGGGTGGAGCGAATTGAGGCTTTGGAGCGAGAAGAGAAGAAGGATGGGATCCTTGGAAGAGAGGTATTTGATGGAGATGATACGCTGGAGGTTGATGCCGCAGACGTTCCCTGGTCACGGAAGAGAAGAGGATACAAAGTAAACAGCGGGGATGGTAGAGGCGTCATCATCACGTCAAGAGAGCAAAGACCAAATGAAGGCAATGGTTGGCCAGGAGTATCAGTGATCAGCAGTCGCCATCGCGAGCGGGAACGAAATACTGGCCGCGGCCGTGATATGAGCGAAACTAGTGGTGCAGAGGTGGAGAGGACATCGGGGCACATTCTAAGACCGCCAGTCTGGCTCTCACGACCTGCTCCAGCCGTAACGCCGGCCAGCAGGACCGATACAACAAGTGCTGCCAGTACTGTCTATGCGGTAAGATATCAGAGAGAGCACCCGCAGCCCAGGCCGGATATCTCAAGATCGGCGAGCCAGCGCCAAAGTCGCAGTCCTGCTGTGGAAGACGCCATTTCGACAAATCAAGCACCTTCATCCATCTCTCCGGGCGATTCTCCGGCGAGCCATATTGTGATACAAGAACCGAGTGTAGCGGATCTGGAAGCGAATACTTCTTCTGGTAGTGGTGGCGGTGGTGGTGGTCGCTGGCAGACACTGCTGCGTCGTGGAAGCCATCACACCACGTCAACACCGCAATCCCCTAGAGCCTTTTCGGATGCGCGGTCTGCGGCTACTTCAAGAGGCCATATGGATACCAATCGATGGGATATACGGAGCAGATTAGAGGAGTTTGCAGCCAGCCAAGCAGAGAGGATTCGAGAGAGGTTCCGGCCGACGACAGATACCGATAATCTCCCCGTGATGGTGATACCAGCACCAGCACGGCGAGGCGCGGCGCTGCAACAGGTTCTTGAGGAAGAAGGAGAAGATCTAAGCGGCTCGGTGGCGTCGGCGTTACGACGAGCACGAGGATCTAGCAGCAGCTCATCTTCTGAGGAGATGTACGAAGCAAGGAGACGAAATCACATGGGCCCTGGGGTGTATCCCACGGCGAATGCGGCGGCTTCAGCGTATGAGAGACCGATACCGCCAAGCAATCCACCTTTATGGCCAGGAGTGCGAAATCGGTACCTCTACGACGACGATTACTCGTATGATGATTCTGTAACGGAGACGTCTTCTGTGATTTCTCGCGACCATAACCCTGATGAGCCGGACACTGGGCAAGAGGACAGGAATACAACACAACCGAGAGAACCAGGGCCGTCTTAATGAATGCAAAATCCGGCTTTCTCTCCTTCTCTTCTTCCTAGGTGCTTTTTTTTGGGTCTTTGAGCGTGGCGTTTTTCTTTCTTGGATTTTGGGATTAAAATAGCGAAAGGGTTTTATGATTGGGATGTATATGTATGAGTATATATGGAATTTTGCTGAGAACAGATAGCTAGCTATACCCCGGAGCCCCTCTTGGGAAGATGTACAGAGGGCAGATGACTGATACTATGGAGAGGAAGATGATACAAAATAAGCTGTTTGATATTGAATGAAATTTGAATAAATGAGCTATATATTCTACTTGTGAACAATCTATGAGGATTGGTTAGCTTTGGTTTTGTGATTCTGATCTTGTTTGTGACATTATATTACTATTTCTGCTACGATTTTCTTCGTCTGTGATATCAAAGCACGTTGCTTGCTAGCATCAAATAAGTAAGAGGGTTGGGAGTGCACTATGTATTTGTATCACGCGCCTAAAATAATCAAGCTTCTTGCCTGAGATTGCCTTAGATTGCGGGCGTTTTTACACCTCAGCAGCTTCGGGGATTTTACTTGATTACCAAACAAAAAGTGTCTGATTCCAAAAGGCTGCAATTTCTTAGACGGGCATTGTCGTCAAACACCGATTATGTCACCACGTCGACGACTAAGTGGAATTCGTTGATACCTCATCCTCCGTATCCCGCCCTTCGGGACACGGGCAACCATGAGCCGATCGTGCGTGGTGTAGGTCGCAACGCTCCGTGTACGTATTACGACGCAGCCGATTGGTGCTTACAAAAAAAAAAGGGGGGGGGGATTCTTATTGCTACCGAAGTTACGGATATAGTCTTCCAAGTTATAGATACGCGTAATACTAATAGAGTTCACGGACAGCGGAAGAATGAAAAAAAGTGACAGGCCGCCAGTCAAACACAAAAGAAAACAGACAATCAACTAGAAAGGAAAAATGCCGGGGGACCCTCGCTTCCCGAATGGGACTAACAGGGTCCTTGGACGCAAGGGTCTTTTTTTTTTTTTTTTTTTTTTTTTTTTTTTGGCGTCTGGCAGTCCTGAACAGAGTTTAAGAACCGCGTGTTTGGCTGGCTGTCAGGGGGCCATGCCGGTTGGCTTTTGTGGGCTTTGGAAGGGCATTGGGCCAGTGAGGAGGCGGGAGAGGCATGTTGGAAGAGATTAAAACCGGATCCCAGCTTTTAGCGGCTTGGGTGGGTGCTTGGGTGGGCTTCTTTGGCTGCTTATCTCATCTTTTCTTGTTGGATAGATGGAAAGAGATCGATGTTTGTAGCTCGTCGAGTTGGAAAGCTGTGGTGAGTTGTGAGGAGGTTTCGAGCAGTCTGCTTTGGGTAATACGCTTGCTATTCATAGATTGCGAGTTGCAAACTGGCTGGTGCGAGCTTAGCTTGGTGATGTGTTGCGGGTACCTACGTCGTGCGACGTCTGGATAAGCAGCGCACCCGCATAGTACAGCAGTACACGTATATCCGTGTCACAAAACAAGACGAGAGGAGGTGCATGTGTGATTATAGCATTTGGAACACGTTCAACAATTCCAAGTAACCACTCACCTATTAAATGCGTTCCAATTGATACATGTGCCTAGTAGGCAGTAGATATTTAGTGGACTGATACTGTAGCCAAGAGCAAGTGCTGCGTGCATTTTCAGCGCTCCTGCCATTCCGCCACAGAACAAGTTCGATTTTTTCTAGCGGCATTGGTACCACCTACCTCTCATCATATTCCTTTTCGCTGCGCATGTCCTGTAGACGGTACTTTGGCTTTCGTTGGTGGGATTGCAAGATTTGTTTGTGTTCGTGTCCAACTCCACCAAGCGCTTCTTTTTCTCTTCTTCTCCCTTCCTCCAATATCCAACGCGGCACAAACATTCATGTTTGATCATCCACCGTGCATGCATGACCGCTTATCCCCCTAATCTGGGGCCCGATCACACACGACACTCGTCCACCTCACCGAGCGCCGTCCTGTTTCTCTCTCTAGCCTCGTCTCTCCTATCTTGCGTCTCACGCTTCCACTTCGGAACCTCGTCAAAGTCCGAAACCACGGTCTCGCCGTCTCTGCTCCTTATCCCGGCGTCTTTACCTACTACACCATATAAGAGCTCCACGACCAGGCTGTCCTAGCTGTCCTCTGCCTCTGTTGCCTCTCCAGAAAACAGACCGCCATTTTTTTCCTGGCGGTTGGCCCACGCGCGAATCGACCCAAACCGAGGCTCACTAGCACGAATTGTGAGACGAGACAAAGCGGATAATCCACGCGAGTCGCACATCGAGCTGATCCTCGCACCCCACACCACCAATCAATTGCGCTTGCGCGCCGCGACATCGACAAGGGGGGGGAAACAAGAGGCCAACGATCCCAATTGGAGTGGTAGTGGCAGCTCTGTTATTACCTGCCGTTTGCCTCCTTTTATCCTCCGGCTTTTTCCAGCGTCCGACAAGCTCTCCTCTTTCTTCGGCCGATTGAGCTATCTGCCGTTTGTTCTTGCGAGGCGGCAGGTCGCATCTCCAGGCGCAACAGTCTCAAAGGGGCCAGAGGGGCATTTTCCTCGAGCTACACCACCGCTACACCACCGCTACACCACTTTTCCGCATCCAAGACATACAGACCACGCTTCGAGCACAATGGCGGGGGTCGAGCCTTTCCCGCTGCTCAACACGTCGGCAGACCAACTGCTCGGTGCTGACGTCAACCTAGCGAGGCGCAGGCGCAAGAGCAGTGGCCTTGGAGGAGAGATTCGGGCTGGGGACACTGGTGCGCCCGCGCTGGCGTCCAGCCGAGTCAGTCTTAATGCCCAAGACTCTGAGGTGAGATTGTCGCTCCTGATTCTTCTGCTCTGAAGCTAATCGTCGCAATTCGACAGAACTACTCCTCTGAGAGCTCAGAAGGCCAATCTGGCAATCCTAGGCCTTCGAAGCGCCGACGCGCTCGTGGATTCTTCTCACAAATTCGCCAGACCATGGTCAAGCACACCTTTGTCTTGCCTGCCGTCTTGCTACTCACGTTCCTGACTGGTTACGCCATCAACCCATCGGAAGCCAATCCCCTCCACCACTTCATCTTTCTGTCGTACCCGATTCCCCAGGATGATCCCCTCCAGCCAATCAAGTATGGCAAGGGCAAATGGGACATTGCGTTTGTCGCCTTTTACACCATTGTCTTGTCCTTTACTCGTGAGTTTATCATGCAGGAATTGTTGCGCCCGCTAGCCCGCAGAACCGGTCTCAGCAAGGGAAAGCAGGCCCGCTTCATGGAACAGGTGTACACAGCCATATACTTTGGCATTTTGGGGCCTGCTGGCATGTACGTCATGAGCCGCACGCCTGTTTGGTACTTCAACACACGCGGCATGTACGAGGGTTTCCCGCATCGTTCGCACGAGGGCGTTGTCAAGTTTTACTACCTCTTCCAGGCTGCCTACTGGGCCCAGCAGGCCATTGTTCTCCTCCTGGGAATGGAGAAGCCGCGTAAGGACTTTAAGGAGCTCGTCGGTCACCACATTGTCAGTCTAGCTCTTATCGGTCTGAGTTACCGCTTCCACTTCACCTACATTGGTATTGCTGTCTACATCACCCACGACATCAGCGACTTCTTCCTCGCCTCATCCAAGGCTCTCAACTACATCGACCACCCCATCGTCGCTCCTTATTTCGCCACTTTTGTTGCCGTTTGGATCTACATGCGCCACTACATTAATCTCAAGATCATCTGGTCTCTGTTCACCGAGTTCCGTACCGTTGGTCCCTTTGAGCTCAACTGGGAGACTCAGCAGTACAAGTGCTGGATCAGTCAGTATATCACTACTGCCCTGCTTGCTTCCCTTCAGGCCTTGAATCTGTTCTGGCTTTTCTACATCCTGCGTATTGCCATCCGATTTATTCGCGACAAAGAGGCCACTGATGATCGATCTGATGAAGAAGACGATGAAGAAGAGGAACAATCGAAGAAGCCCACTTCAAGCAAGCACAATGGAATGAAGGATGTGCCCAAGCTCGAAGTTCACTACGAACACGATGAAGATAAGCAGAATGGTTCTGCAAAGCACTAGACTGCCAATGTCCATGTTGGCAATGAGTTGAGAAAAACGCTGGGTGACATGCACGATTCAGCACAGGCGCAATTTTGATCGAATAATGACGAGAAGCTTTGTCGAGCTGCTCCTTTTTGTCTTTACATATTTGGGGCTATATCACCTACGTGTGATTTGCACAGCAAGGGGTTGAGCCGTGAAGCATAGAAACTGGCATTCCCCTTTCATTTTTTTTTTTTTTTTTTTTTTTTTTTTGAACACGGAAAAAAGGGAAAAGGGAAGAATTGGCTTGGGCTAATACTAATTTTAATTTTATGATGAAGCTTCTTTTTTTTTTCTTCATATACCTTGATTCTCGACTCTTGATGCATTGTCCGTCAAAAGGGACGATTCGACATGACTGCAGGTATTTTAGGACCAGCAAATCCATCTATTTAGGGATGTTCTTCTATTTTTCTTCTTTTTAGCAAATAGAGGCTTGAGTAAATAGTGCAGTGAATGCGGTTGGGAAAGTCATTGAAATTCCATTATACGTTGTTATATATCTGCTTCTTCTTTTATTCTTTTCTTTTTGTATCAAGGGGCTTTTTGAAGTACATAAGGGATTTAGGTCGAGCCTTCGAGCCGAAGTAGAATGAGGTTATCGGCGAAGGGGCCGTTGGAAGATTTCTTTCTTCTTTTGTATATATAGAAGACGAAGCAATGCGTGATAATCCATCTTTATTGATGACTCAATGGACATCTATCAATAGCTACAATGCAATTTATCATGATATCTAGAAAAGTCTTGCAATCAGTCGACCACAACGCCTTCTGTCTCAAAACAAATTGGTATCATCACATTAAAGTCGATTGACCATAACACCACCATTCCGAACAAACCATTTACCTGCCCCCTCCAGCCGCCTACAACACACCAGCTCTTGTTACCATGGGCGATTTATGAGCAAATGAGCATTACACATTCACGCCTGCAGTTGAGAGCAATATTTTTTGCCAAAATTGTTTTCTGTAATCTACCTAAGTAATCGAGGCTGCCCCATACTTCTAGTAAAATGGTGAGATTTCCCGTTGTGTGGTGGGCCCGATGAGTTGAAATTGTTTTTTGTCTGCTTTTGTTGAGTTTGTTTTCCATCCTAGAGACCTCATCAAAAGTCTCTTAGCTTCCTTGAGGAAGAATCCCAAAAAATGTATGTTAAGACCAGTCCCATTTCGCACAGGCCCAAGGCGTGAATCCTCTTCACAAAGTTCCGGATACCCTTCCAGTCCATTGGGTGTGAATTGTTGAAAGAAAATAAAGAGATAAGAAAAAAGAAAAGTCATATAGTCGTTGCCCGTAATCAGGTCGAGGTCCCGTAGGCCTCGCCAAGGTGGCATCCATAATCACAAGTCCTCCAAGACAAAAAAAGAGCAAATATTGTCATCGACATGTCCACCAGGTTCATCAGTGAACCTCCACTTTCAACGTCATTCCCCTCGTTCAGTCTCTCCATGGCGAGGAGATGGTTTCATAAGCCCAAAGGCTCAGAAAATAAACAGTTGTTGTACCAGTCGAATGTCCTTCTCACATCTCTAGATATTAGATATCGATACATCATAGTCAAACAGCGGCCAGCGAATGCGGTACATTCAGGACACATTCGACAAAAGACGTATAAAAAAATGAGATGTGGAGCCGATATAAGAAACAATGGTAACACAACACACATTATATGTCTCCGCATGTAAGTTGCGGCTATATCTCGTCTCTCTCAGAAGATGCAAAGGTGTATTATTAAGTCCGGCCCTGTGGCGGTAAGGTGGCAACAGATTGGTTACTGCTAGATCCGAATGTCTGTGCCTGAAAAATTGTCGTCGTAAAATAGGAAATAGATAGAAAGGCGTCACCGTAGTATTGAAAATTCTACTCTCAATCAATCGATGGTATATGCTCTGATGTGAGTAGATTCGAAGAAGATCAGAAGCCAGACGGACTGTCCAGGCTCCAAAGGAACGGGATAATCAAAGTTGGCTTGCTAAGAGAGATGCATATGTTCCTTATGCTGTGTAAATGAAATAGTATGTCGAACAGAAAATGATGAGGATCGATATCCTTTTCCCCTTTGAACGCCCGAGCGATGCAGTCATCATGCTAAGCCTAGATATTAAGTTCGATAACCTAATGCCAAACAAAATGTTGAATAGGCCTGCCGTTTTTTTTTTTTTTTGTTCCTTTTTTTTTCAAGTGGTCGCAAAGATGAAGTAAAAATGCAACTGGCGTAATTCCCTGGGCCAGTATTGTGAATATTAGAATGAGCTAGAAAGGCGACAAGCAATGATTCTAAGGAGAAACATAGCCTTTCCATGTATGGTCGTGTCTGGCCTAGTCTCGGGGCATTCGATGCCCCCAAGGCAGTAGATATGACTATAATAGCCAAACTGACTGAGGGAGTCTGGAAATCTAATCCCGATTATTGCGAGGCGGCTCCTGTTCATGAGTCGATTCGTTATCGGAAGAAGAGGCAGAAGGATGAGCTTCGCCATCGCCATGCGGCTGAGAGTTATCGCTAAGCAACTCAGTCGCAGACCCGTGACTCTCATAGCCGTCCATCTGGGTGCTAGACTTGTTCTTGCCATCCATATTCGCAGCTTTCAAGGCTCGTTTAGCCTGCAGAGACGCTTCTCTAGCGACGGTCAATGCGCGCTCGGCCGTTACTTGCTTCTTCCACATCGAATAGTACACGCCCTTGGCATTGAGAAGATCCTCGTGGTTGCCACGCTCGACAATGGATCCAGCGTGCAGCACAATGATTTGATCGGCATGGGTGATGGTAGACAATCGGTGACTATAGAAAAACGAAAACTGCGCGTTAGCTTCAAATCTGTAATTCTAGGGGAACATTTTTCCACTTACGCAATAATGAGCAGAGTGCGGCCTTGGCCAATGTTGAGAACGTTTTCTTGAATTTCCTGCTCCGTGTGCGAGTCGAGTGCAGAAGTAGCCTCATCCAGCATGATAACTCTAGGATCCTTGAGGATGGTACGAGCGATAGCAACTCGCTGCTTCTCACCGCCGCTGAGACGCAGTCCGCGTTCTCCAACCTGAGTGTTATAACCATCGGGAAATGACATGATACGGTCGTGGATACTGGCAGCCTTGCAAGCGGCGTAAATCTCCTTGTCACTCGCTCTAGGGTTGGCATATCTGAGATTGTACATGAGCGTCTCGTTGAAAAGAGTCGTATCCTGAGGAACAACGCCGATATGGCGACGGACGGAGCTGATTGTGAGATCTTTGACGTTTTTGCCGTCGAATTCGATGCTACCCTCGTCACAGTCGTAGTAGCGGAACATGTGTCGGAACAAGGTAGACTTGCCACCGCCAGACTCGCCAACAAAGGCTGTTGTAGTTCCCGGAGCGCATTCAAAGCTGACGTTGCGGAGGGCAGGTCTTCGAGGATCATAAGAAAAGCTCACATTGTTCCATCGAACGTGTCCACTAAAACTCTCCAGTTCGACGGCATTGGGAGAATCAACAACGGTTGGCTGGATCTTGAAGAGCTCCAAGAGGCGCTCGCCAGATATCATGGCCTGCTGGACGGTGCGGTAGAAAGAGCCAAAGAAGTTGAGAGGACCTTGAAGCTGGGTCAGGTAAGAGACGACTGTGAACCAGTCACCGGTAGTTCGCATGCCAGCCGTGACCTGCCAACCGCACACAATGGCAGCGACAATTCTGCCGAGGTTGAAAACGAAGGTCTGGCAGATGTTCATGAGGACCATTCCCGTCTGGACTTGAGCCTCGGCCTTTTGGAACACCTCAACCTTGGCACGATATCGATTGGATTCGTATTCTTCTGCGTTGAAGTACTTGACCGTCTCATAGCTAGAGATGGAGTCATTCTTCACCGCTTCCTCTTCACGATCGGCATTGGTCATCTCCCGTCGTTGATCGGCTCTAGTGGCGGCCATCTTGATGGTCATGTAGAGATACCAGCAAGTGTCCACCAGATTCAGTTGAGCGTAGAGGGGACCAAAGTTGAAGTAGAAGACGGAGATTGAGAGGAACAAGTCGAAGAGCATGGGGATGACCTGGAATGTCACCTGCTCGAGAAATGCGTTGATGGCAGAGCCCTTGTTGAGAGCGGAGAGAACCTCGCCAGTGCGTTTCGACAAGTGAAAGTCGAGGCTGAGAGAGTGGACATGGTTAAAGGCCGCCGCCGTCAATCCTCGATACGAGTACTGCGAAACGGGAATCCAGAGGAGAGATCTCAGCGAGCCGAGAAGACCAGACTGGCCTTGAAGCACCCAGAGAAGACCCAAGATGAGGAAATCCTTGAGGGGGAAGTTTTCAGTGGTGATGGGGTCGCCGCTTCTGATGACAGCTTCTAGCTTGTTGACGACTTTGCCGATCTGCCATGGAACATAGACGTTGACCAATCGCTGGATGATGACTAAAACGAAGCACAACATTACCTGGAGCTGCAGCTTGGTAGAGTCTTTGGGCCAGAGATAGGGGAAGAAGAGAGAGTAGCCTCTGACGTATTCCCACCAGGTCTTGTGAGGGATCTTCTTTTGCCGATAGAAGGCAGCCTGATCATCTTTGCGAGAGAAAGAGCCTCCCGTAGGCTTGGCTGCGTTGGAAATGGTTCTACCACGAGATCGTCGGCCGTTAGCCTCAGGAGTGGTGCTCTGTCTGGCGTCATAAGATCGAGTCTGTCCGTTAAACAGCAGAGGGGTGGTTTCGCTGATGCCGCCAAGCCCTTCCTCAACTCTATCTGGGACGTGAGACTTGAGAATCCAGGCAACGCAGAAGAGGGCGATGGAAGCGCCTATGGTCAGCAAGCGAACAAAGTAGAGAACGAGATCGAGCTTTGTCCATGAATCAATGCAGCTGTCACGCTTGGTCTCGTCGTCGTCTTGCTCGGCACCGTGAACGAAGTGACAATCAGCGGCAACAACAGCTGTGGTGGTGAAGAGGATGAGCTCTCCAGAAAGGCTCAGAACCCAGATTGCGAGGTGGACGATATTGGGACCCTTGCGCCAGTCGAACAGCGAGAACAGGATATAAAGATAGAAGAAGGTAGCGCCCACGATATGAACCTAATAAAGAACAAGGTTAGTGGATTCTGGGGAAGGAGGGGCGTGAAAGCGAGGTCATAGGACCAGTTCTCTCCAAAAAAGGGCAGGATGATCTCGAGGTCGACCCGAAGCCGTGGGGAGCTGGGGAGGAAGACGACAGAAAATCCGGGGGAGCACAAGGTGCGAGAGAGACATACCACAGTCCATTCGCCAGCCCAGGAAAGCCCTTCCTTTGACCATTTATAAGGGTTCTCGTGCCAAAAGGCATGGTAGAAAATGGCAACACCAGTAACCAGATAGCTCGCGAAGACAACAGCAGCGAGGAAGCGAAAGACATTCTTAGCGGTCGAGCCAAAACGAGGACCAATCTTACGCTCCCCGTTGCTGCGCTTCTTGCGCTTGGTAATGGGCAAGGGCTTCCCTCCAGGACCTTTGACGGTAGGCTGGACAAGATCCTCCTCCTTCTTGGCGTTGAAGACAGAGTACCATGCGGCAAGAGAGATGAAGGCCACGAGCAGGACCAGGGAGTATAGATATGAGGTTTCTCGCAGAACCTTTTCGGCCAAGGTGAGGCCGCGAGGGTCGTCGGGCGGCGCGTCGTCGGCCAACATTGCGGCAAGCTGTAACAGAAAAACAAGGTCTAGTTAGCAAAAGCTGCGTTGTCTTTTTTTTTTTTTGGGGGGGGGGGGGCAAAAAAGGGAAAAAAAAAGAGAAGGAAAAGAGAGGAGAGAGAGGGAGAACAACTGGCACGAGAGTAGTCGTCAAGGACGGCTGGTTTGCGTGATGCTCTTGCTGTTACTCGTAGGCGTGAGACGATGCGTGAGGGCGTGGAGAGAGAAAGAGAGAGAGGGAGAGAAGTTGCTCTGCTGGAAGACCGGGGAAGTTTGTTGTGATTTCGAGCAGGGTATATGGTCTTTTTGCAGGGGCGTGGCGATGTCAGGTGTGTTCGTCACGGGGAGGAAGGGTAAAAGGGTAGAGAGGAAAAAGAAAGGAAGAAAAAAAAAGGATACGAGGGCGAGGGGACCAAGGCTTACAATTAATGGTTTGGGGGATCAAGTGCCAGTTACCGCAGAGACGGAACCATTGCCCGTGGCAGCTGGCAATTGGCAACTGGCAGTGAGGGGGAAGTGAAGCGCAAGTGAGGGGATGTCGAGAGGAAGCTGAGCAGCTGCCAGAGCGCAAAAGGCTGACGATGAAGAGGGCTTCGCGGTCCAAGACGAGCATCGAGCAGCGATGCAGCAACATCAAATCGGCCTTTGGGCCCTACTAGCTAGAGCGAGGTGTCCTGTTAGCGGTCCAGGGGTCCCAGTGTTTCTCGGTGGTGGCCGGTCCGGCACTGCACGCTGCAGAGCTCCGTTAGCCGTGCCTACTTACAGCGCCCTTGTTGCTGCCACTGTCGCAGTCTGGTGGCCTGGCCTTGGCTGCAGCGCCCGCCCATTGGCTGGCAGGGGCGTGTGCAGGCCGGTGCTCCAGCAGGCCTAGTGCCGCTCTGGGACCGCTGGGACCGCGCTGGGACCGGCCTGCGCTGCTGCTGCACAGGCCCGCATGCAGTTGGGGCCCTGGCGCCCTTCTCCGGGATCCAGCTGGTGGACCGCACCAACCAGCTGACTTGGGGGGGCGTGGTCAGAAGGTCTGGAAAGCGATGCTGCAGTGGCGAAAACGTGAGTGATGGACGAGCCACCCGCCAGGAGCTTTTGAGGAGTCGCTGCGCTATAGCGACCTCGACCGCAAAGGGACGGGACTAGGACGCCGTAGTCTGGCAGCGCACAAGGCACGAGCAGCTTATTGGAAAGTTAATGTATTAATAGCCCTGTATACTCTGGGAGCTATCGATGCAGTAATAAACGGGGCACGGCTCTTGTCAGAACCAGCAACGCGGCCGTCTCTTTGACGTGCCACATAAGACATGACATGCGTTCTGTTACTGCGTGTAACGAGCATGCAGACGACTACCTACTAAGATAGACAATCAGTACCATACATAGGTGTGTGGACAAGTATTTACATCCAGATAGCTTTCGGTCGGCAAAAGGGAACCCTGGCCCGCGAATTGACTGACCGTGGTCCATGACCGTGGCTAAATGGGAAAATAGAGTAATTAATATATGCGGGCTGTAACTGCGCTGGTCAAATCACATCAGCTTGATTGAGTGACTGCAACCGGATGCAAGCAAAAAGGTAACCCTCCCCTGCGAAAAGAAAACAAGGCTCCAATGCCTCGATGCGCCAACCACAAACGCCTCAAATGGCTGCCCTCTGGTTCGCTAATTTTTATCCACGCCGAACCCAAAGAATCGGAGCCGGGGGTTGTTGTTGGATGGTGTGCGAAGAGGGGCACAAACTTGGAGCTGCATCTGGAGCCGGCTGCTGGGGCTGGAGCTGGAGATGGAGCTGTTTCTACATGTAGGTATTCAGCCCAACAGGTCTCTCGTCCTTTCTGCCTCATTCGACTCTGCACGCCTCACAGGGCAGATCCGCCTTACCGCTGTAGGTGGCACTATAGAGATCCATGATGCCTAGGCCGATGTGGGAAATGGCCATGAGTATACGAGGGCTGCTTTGGGAGGCACTGCGATATGGCTCTCACCCGCCCACAAGATTCACAAAGATTCACAGAGGGCGGCCTACTAGCATTCAAGTTGCAGCCTGCCTTGTCACGAGTCGACCGACAGCCATGACAACGCAAAGTTGCAGCCGCAGATGCTGTGTTACCACCTCGCTTCGCCCACGCAGGCATCAGATTCCCTCTGTTAATGCCCATCAGATAGACCAGCATCCGGCCAACGTTGGGCGACATTCAGGTTCTAAGCGAGGACATGGAGCCCTCGCCAAAGAGGTGAAAATCATGAATCAAGGAAAATGTTGTCCACGCGGCCTGCCATCGCCTGCCTGCAGACATGTAGATGTGGCTATGCTGCCGGACAATTACAAGCAGGATGTTGCTCTGGGCTCTGCCACTGCCAACCGAGGCCATTTAATTGCTCATTCCTGCAGCTTTGTTGTATATTGGCGCAGCAGCCGTACCTTGTCGCCATGATTGATGTGCTCGATTAAGTATTGATGCCATGCCTTGCCTTGCCTTGCCTTGCCTTGCCTTGCCATGCCTCTCAGGTCGTCCGCTGCAAATGCCACCAACATCCAGCCGACAGAATAGCACAATTCCGAAGCTCAAACTATCTTACCTATTGTGTGTACATGCAGGCAGCCCTCGTTCAAAGGGTGGGAGAAGCTCGGCAGCTACAACAGCCGGCGCCCTCAACAGCCCCATGCGCGCATTCGTGGCATCGGCACTGCATTTCTTCCTCGTTGTGAGCTACCTCCCATCGCGAAAACGAATTTGATAGATTAACCATGAGCGATGGATTAGCGCTTCGTGCGCCATGCAGCACGCCCCCAGCGCTTTGAATCGGGGATCTATCTAATCGGAACCAGCCCCGCGATCCGCATGCTTAGCATACGAGCCTCAGCAAGGGAGGCACCGCGGCTGGCGACGGGAAAAAGGGCTGGTCAGTTGGTTCGAGCTGGCTGGTTGGCTGCGAGAAATGGCCGTCTGTGTCTGTGTCTGTGTCTGTGTGTCTTTGATGTCTTTGATGCCTGTGGTGTCTGTGACGAGGTGTGCCTATGAATCCGGTTTCTCGCTGTATGTGCCATGTCTGCGAATATCTACCGCATCAGTTCTGTACCTATGCAGCAGTGCAATAAAAAAAAGAAAAAAAAGCACCTACCCGCTTGAAACCATCTCTCCAACCAGGTCGCCCGCCTGAAATGGTTGTCAACAGAGAATGATGGTGACAGCAGGCAGGCATTTTGTTTGGACGCCTCCAGCCGCCCTGTCCTCTTCGATTCGGAGCTGTGGGTGTGCGCGTGCATCGTTTACGAGGTAAGATAAGCTGCCTCCCGAGCCACTAACCAGATTCCATGGCGCCTGCGGTTATACTACTGCCACCCCATCAGCTTGCCCATCCGCCTGCTCGTAATCATTGTGAGCAGTAACAAATGCTAGATTTATTTCTCAGCCCAATTGCCAAGTGCATATAGTCCCTGAGAGAAGGGATTGGTGGTCGTACGCGTACCTACCTACCGATGCTTGCAGGTACTGCACATGGATATGGTAGAATAGCCCAGTTCTACAGAATACGCCCGCCGCCGTCTGCATTGCCTTGGGGACATGTGCAGAATGGGCAAAATCCTTTATAGACCTGTTCACACGTGCCTCTCCCACTGCAGCACACACTCACTCACATGTATGTACTTACATGTGAAATGCTGCTACAGTATAGGTGCAGATGCATGGAGCTGTCCAGACCCGGCATAGTTCATGCCACCAATCTGCCAAGCTCCATGCCATTCAATGCGAGGATGCGTCTGCGTCTGCGTCTGCGTCTACGTGCTGCGTGCTGCGTGCTGCGTGCTGCGTGCTGTGCTGCACGCCTCGCTACCTCAAACGGGTCTCCTGTTATCCATTCTCCAGCCCGAAAGGCTCCGGGTCCAATGGCATCGGCAAGGCTAGAGGCGTATGGGAGTACAGTAGTAGGAAGAGGAGGGGGAGAGACACACGAAGAGGAGTAGTAGATGGTGTTCCCCTTTGTGTTGGAATGGCCCCTCCAAAGGCAAAGCAAGGCGGGCATTTCAGTCCCAGCCGATTGGACAGTCCCTGTTACAGGCCGTTGTCGATGCAACGTCCCTAGTTCTCAAGCCCGGCATTAGCAGAGAACCGGGTCTATGTGGTACAACCGCCGCCTTGAGTGACTGCAGTTGTTGGTGCGTTTAGCACGGAAAAGAAGTAGACTTCTGGTATAGGAGCCCGTACTCGTACAAATCAACACACGAGTAACAAGCTGTGGGATATGGACAAGGCAAGGGCAGAATGGTGATCCGCCTTGGCGATTCGCGCTAATACCTCATCGCCAGACGCCCAGATAGGCATACCTGCATGGCATCTCTCACATGCCCTCTCTGCAGCTCAAGAGAAGTTCAAAATGCTTGTTAATTCTCCGCGCACCAATGTCTGTAATGATACAGAGCAGGTATAATACTGTACTTGTTCCTTGTACAGTACACCCAGCACTCAAGACTCTGCATCTGCATCTGCATGTGTGGGGATTTCAGAACGGCATGGGGTTGCCAGCATGCAGGAGGCGCTCTGCGGCCTGGCCTGGCGTCTGAGATCCAGCAGCACCACTCGTATATAAGCGTCATGTACCGTGCAGCCGAAGGTGTGTGCGCTGGGATATGTCGCTTTTGCTGGCCCATCCACCCGGAGGCCAGAGCTTGCAGCCGTCATACATACAAGAGTGAGTGGTAATGCTACGTCGTGCTCGATTGTGAGCGGTCCACGTACGAGCTCAAACGGGCTCCAGCCAAGCTTTTAGAGCTGCTGCTAGCAGGAGCTTGGCCGGCCCCTACAGTCAACGGCTCCTCTCCCTACTGCAGGTCCCCAGCCTTCCGGATCGCGCAGTGTTTCGTATCAAGTTGAGAAAAGAGAAAACGGGCTCGGCTAGTGGCCTGTTCCGGTTAGCCCGTGGGAGACGCAGGCTTGCTCGAGGCAGATGCCGCAGGATACATGGGCACGGAGGCTATGTTACCGTAAAAGTCAATTGAGGATTTGATGCCTACCATGTAGGGCTACGACAGCTGTGGAGCTTGGACATCCGCCGCTGTTGTCTGTCATCGAAATCCTTTTCTCAATGTGTCGCTCTAGCATCATATAGGTAAGCTGTTGCCGCAATGACCGACAAGATGCAGGTGCCAGCATCGCTAGCAGCGGCGTTGGCTCGTCGCATTTCTGACGGAAGTTTCCTGTGGAACCGGTATGTGCCTGGGGTACTCCGTTGGCCAAGTCCAGCTGAAAGCTCAAGCGTCTGGAAGCATTCTGTTCTGACGAGAATAAGACGTCAGTCCGCGAAGCGCGAGCTCCATACCGTCGCAGCAGCTTTTTTCACCGCCGGCCAGCGACACACGGCGGCTGCACTCAAGCCGTCGCAAGGAGCTATGATGGTGTCCCCGGCATGCACGCCAATGCACAATGCAAGACCCGGATGCATGCTCGTACAACTATGGCAGCCACTTCGCGGTGTGGCCAGAGCCCAAAGCACTACGGAGCACCTGAAACCTCAAAAGACTCGCGGAACTGCGCTGCGATGGACCACTATATCGCGCTCAGAAAGCGAGCCCAACTTGCATAGGGCGGGTGACTAGTCCGAGTTGTGCTGCTGGGGTACGTCGAACGCGCTGCAGAGAGCGCAATAATAATAAAAGGTGCTGCTGCTTATAGCTCGTGGACACTATGGAAGGACGTCCATCGTACGAAATGCTACCTACAAGCATTGTGTCGCTGACCGGCGATTTCTGTCTGACATCAGAGCATCTGTAAATGGCAGCTCCATCTCAAATCTTCCTTCATACCAGCAGATAATACCCACCAAGGTAAGTAGATACACACTTACCCATCTGAGATACCGAGGCAGTGGGTTATAGCGTACCAGTGAGAGGCTGATCAGTTACATCCAAGACCAAGCCAAAGTACCGGTATGCGCAGCAAAGCCAACAACGATCGTCTTGTTGGTTCACGGAGCATTTTCGACTTTCCCGATGGGAGCCGATTAGACGCTAGAAGGTTGCGGGCTTTAAGCTTTGATTCTAGCGGCATCGCAGGTCCAACACCGATGAGCAGCATAGCAAGGGCATTTGTGATGTAGCCTCGCTGCGGATCGTCGTTACTCGGCGGCAACATCTCCGTCATCATTTGCCTTGATGTGGCAGAGAGTCGTCCTTCCTTCATCAACATCCAGCAACCGGCCAGTGGGACGGAGAGGAAACAAGAGGACAGCATACCTGTAGCTGCAGAGGCGGTCGGGGATGCAGGCTCAAGGATGTTGCCAACTCAGCTGCTGCACACCTACCTAGTAGTTGCGGCGGTAGTGGTAGTGTAGGTAGTGGTAGTACGATATACGCTCAGGTCATGATTCGACTTGCTACTCGGGCGCCCCGACTTCTCCCACAAAACAGCAGAGACCACAGGGATGTGAGACTCCATGTGGATGGGTTGGTGCCAGAGACGCAAAGGCGATGCCGAAAGCGTCCATGGCTTGGAAGCTGTGCAACGCGAGCAAACGCCCTTTGGAAACAAGTCGTACGGAGCAGATAGAATGGGTGCCCAGAAGAATCCTGGACAGTGCATGGTCATGGATAGTTTGAAGAAGGGGGAGTAAAAAATTTTCTCTCGGGACGCAAGTTAGCAAGGTAGGTAAAGAAGATGCATGATATATGGAGCGCTAGTAGACTTGGGTGAAGTTCTCGTCTGCACATGGAAACACAGACATAACGCCATGGCAAATCTGCCAGCTTTGCCAGCCGCCATTGATTTTGAATCATAGTAGCAGTATAAATAAGGCGATCATCTGGCATTGGAAAGAAAAAGAAGAAAAAAATACAATAGCCTGGTACCTAAACGAAGAAGGGTAAGTGCACAGGAAAAACAATCGCTTGCCCGTTGCTTCCATCCCCAGCCCAACTCTGGAGCTGCCAGTGTCAGCCGTACGTACTTACCTTGGCAGATATGGATGCAAACGAGCCTCTCAGCTTCTCCCATCAACAAGAGAGCTACACTCAATCGAGCATGGATTACGCCGAATGCACCGAGTACCCGTCTCGTACCCCGTACTCCGGCGGGCTTCACGTCAAGGTGCAGGTGCTGATGCCGTCTTTGGCCTCGAAGCGCCTGCCCGTGCCGCTTTGAGCAGAGAGCTAGGAACCTGCAAGTTCTACAAGTACTGGTGCTAGCCTGAGGTATCCGCAGCCACGAGGGCTTCAGGCCGGCCTCGTCATGGTACAAGGGACCGCCTGCGTGCGCCATCTTCCGCCCCTATCGCGTTGCACCGAGTTTTTGATACAAGCTGGAACTTCAAGCGTGTGCTGTGCTAAAGGCTCTCAGATGCACCTGATGCTCTCTCCTCTCAGATACCCAAGAGAGGCCGCTTCCGCAGCTGCTCACACTCGGCCTGCCGCTTCCTTCTTGCACTCGTCGGGATGCGACATACCTACTGTGCTGTACCGTCGGTGACCACCTGTGCGAGAACTTGGTGCAACAATGGCTGCTTACCGCTCATCATTCTCTCTCCAGGACCCGGAGCGAATCTCGGCCGCCGCATAGACGAGGGTGGAGAAGCCGCCATGCGGATGGCTTCAAGTCCAGCTGCCCGACGCCTCAACGGAAACCTGTCTCCGACTTCTGCCTGTCTCACATGTTGATATTCCGGCTTTCATTGATCGGGCTGCGAAATGTTTCACTCGCTGCCCCAGCTGCATGAAGAAGCATCCAATTCCATCCCCCTGCAAACAACCCCGGTCAACCGGTCAACTAACCTTGCAGGAGCCGGGGCCGTTTCTCCCCTCCCTGCCTCAACACGCCGAGTTCTAATGGTAGGCGCTGGCGTCACCGCTGTTCAAGAGAGAGAGTGTGAGAGTGAGAGAGAAAGAGAGGGGGGGATCTCTGAGAGTTGTTCTGCTGGCCAGGCGCAAACACATACCGCCATGGGCCGGATTGCATACTATCCTTTGGCCGCCCAGCGTCATCAGCGGAGCCAGCAGCTTCTCAGGAGCTGTGGGGCGCTCCACGGGTAGTATACAGAGCGTTGATGACAATATCATGGCAGTATCAGGCATCTTTTTTGCGAAAAGTGTCAACGCGGTTGGGATTTTGCGTCTCGGTTTCGGCCTGATGAAGCAGCAGGTCGCCGAACCTAGTCACGCCATGGCTTGAGAAAGACGGACAGCGATGCAGAGAAACCAGGCCGGTGAGATAGCTTAGTGCCTGTCTTCACATGCGTCGGGCAGAGCTGCAGCCGGCCAGCCCGACTTTTCAAACGCCTTTTTGCTCCATGCAATACAGCGTGTGTCACGGCCGGTGGCTTTTTGGCGAAAATCTGAGAAAAGGTGCGCTCTCACATCTCTGGAAATTGTCCCAGACACGTTTGCTTCTTACACACTTGAGGTCTGCCACGTCGGTTCGTCACTGGTGCGTTGTCTGTGACGTGGATAATCAAAGCACATGGCCTACACAAAACTGCGAGCTTTCCCTACAGCTTCAAGCCTGCATATCGACTCTCCGTCTCTCAGAGATACCGTCATCCAGCCACTCCCCCATTCAGAATTCCAATACAAGCAAGCAAGCAAGCAATGACAAAGCTGCGACTATCCCACCACTGCTACTCTACTGCATATGTATTGTGGGTCAAAGTGGTTTTTGACCTTGCCAGGCAGCTGAGCCTTGGAACCCGATCTTATCCATGGTTCTAGAATTCGTCCCAATGTCAATTTCTAAGAATAAAAAAATCATGCATTACAAGTCGCCAAATTTGGGTTCTCCTTCCCTCCTTATACATTGAGATGGCTTAGAAATGTGATAGTTCACAATCAATGCATGGTTGGAAACCTCCTTTATCACTTACCTGGTGAGGCAACAAGACCAGCCTTTGGAGACAGAGCACGTCATGCATATCAAAACCTTCTACACCGAGTCCCTCTTTCATGAGATGTTCCCTCCAAACTGATCCCAAAGCAGTTACTTGCCTTGGCGTTGCTTCCCCCGCAACTTGATACTGTACGTAGTAGTACGGAGTACCAGGTCTTCGGATCGTCGCCACTCCTGGTCTGCCGATATTATCAGGCCTTCGTAAATCAGCAGTTTGTTTGGCTAAAGCTTCTCAGCTACAAATGGCATTAAGTCATGAGCAAAGTACAGCTTGGTGTAAGCTGTTGCCGCAATAGAGACCATTGGCCTACGGCTGATTTGGGTGTTGGGATTGCCACAATCCTTCCCCCAACACATCAATTCATCATGGGGGCTGAATACTTCGCACCCGGTGGAACATGGTTTCCAACTCAATCATCAATGTCTACTTACTTTGGCTCAAGATGCTAACAGCAGGGTGTCAGTCATCGTCGGATAACTTTCTTCCTTCTTCTCTCTTCTGTGCATCCAAAGACACCCCGGGTTCACGCAGTGTTGCTACCAGTACCTATAGGAATTTATACAAAGACACCTCCATCCCCACAAACCGTAAACATGGTGTGAAATTGTAGAGCTCTGGCCCATACAAAACGCGATGCCAGTACCCAGGCAAGTCACGCGGTGTTTTCTTTCCTTTTTTTTCCTGGCAGTTTCGGGGCGTACAAACGCCTCAGCTTTCTGATTTGCCCAATTTCAACCTTGTCGACTTTGATTGGCCTGCTTGGCCAAGTTACCGACTGAGCTTCTCCTCTCTTTCTGCCCCCCCTCCCCCCCATGAAAACAAGAGATCTTGACTCTGCAGGTCTAGAACAAGTTTTGGACGTTTTACGGCATTGGAACTCCGAGGTCAGGCGAGTGATGCAACGCCAAAGGCAAGCCTCCTGCAGCCAAGCCTGCCGATGCTACGCACTGCACAACGCAGATCGCGACATAAAGCTGAGACAGTGTGTGGAATCAGGAAAAGTCCGATATTGTGGCCGCCCAAAGTGAGGGGCGAGGGTTGATAGGTTTCCCAGTCTCGGCAAGTAGGTATCAGTACAATGTGTGTCTTAGAATATGCCCGGCCTGGGCGTGAGAGGGGAAGAAGGAAGAGACAGACTTTGTTGTTAGTTCAAACGAAGCGTTCTCCGCTGGCTATACGAGTGTCGAAATGGTACTAGTACCACCAGAGGGGAACCGGCATTAGCACACAATCCTCGGATCCGACATGTGCGGGCCTCGATGGTATTATTTGCACGGCTTGGAGTTGTTTTGTTTGGCCAGATAACAGCTGCAGCGGCGCGCCGGGAAGTGGCCATTTGTCTAAGCCTTGGTCTAGACTCTTGACCGCCTAATGGTGGCATGGAATATGTTATCTTTGTGGCTGCTTCGCCCGCTTGTACCACAATTGTGGTGGGTTGAGAAGATTGTGGGCGACAAGGCAGCGAGAGTCTCTATGGAGTAGACTTCTATGGAGCAGACTCTTACAAAAGGCTGATTTGGGCTCCATAACAGGCCATTTCCATCGAAATGCGTCGGTATCAGAGCAAATACTCTATCCGAAATGCTATATGCTATTGCAGAAATGAATATAGCAGATTTAGTCTTCTGCTTGAAAGGACCCTAAATAGCTGTGGGCATGGGTATTTTGAACCCGGGCGGCATTGTAGAGATACAGATCGTAGATCCCGAACAAATTCACGAAAACTTATCGGCCGATAGTATTTCTCTCTTTTGCCATCAGCCATGTCGATCAATTTGGAGAAGAAAGGCTTTTTGTAGGCCAGGGTAGGCCCTCGCTCCTCATTCTGTTTTGCTTCCGGAGCGCGTTTGATCGACAGCTCCATATGCTGAAACGGGGCACAGGCAGCTGAGAAGGCGGTGATCCAAATGTTCTGTTTGCCTGGAGTAGGTCATCTCTTTAGATATTTATGAGACTGCGTTTGGTTTTTTTTTTTCGAGGATCAGAAGGGGGGATGCGCGTTCTCTTTGAAGGAATGGATGAAAATGAGAAAAAGGGCATTTGAGAGCGTAATTGAATGTGTAAATGGATGTTGTAAGGGTTTCTATGAGTTGGGGATGATTTACATGTATTGTGAGGAATGATAGCTTGCCTTTCGAGCATCAATGAGAAAGTTCATTATGAGCGTGGGACGTTCACTGGAGTAATATAAGGATAAGAGGGAACCAAAACTGCCTTTTATTCTGTTTCTGTTGTTGTTCCAGTTTTCATATATTTATTATCAGATTTATGTCTTGCTATTCTGCGTAGAGGACTTTCATCCTTTTGTATAAACGTAAATTGCGGCTCTTGAAAATGGAGGCAGACATCTTGCGTTATCTCTTAAGACGTACAAACGATAATTGCCAAGCGTAGCATCTCTATAGCCAAAAGCAGGAGAATCAGGTCAGATTGTCGTCGATCATGTCTTGTTTGAAACAATGTTATTATAATCTTCACTAATGAATGATCAAAGAAGCATATGAAGTGCAAAGGCTGCATGTCAGTTTGCAAACGTTTCTTCTCCGGCACTGTCCAACGAGGCTTTTCTATTATACAATTGCCTATTGATCATCGTCATTCTTCCCTCTAAGGCCCCAAATCGTCGGGGATCGAATTGAACGCTATTGGATAGGTCTGCGGGCCCCCAACCATATCAGTGTTGAACTGTTAATACTGCCATCGACATGACAAAGTCAACAAATGCCGCGAAATGCGATGCTTTAAGTGATGAGAAATGCAGGTTTCTTTTTTTATACATCTTGGTGAACATGAATCCGGAAATATTCCTCTTACAAACCGATGAAGACCTATAGAGCTCGAAGATGAAGAGTGTAAAGATAGACGCCGTAGTTCATTTAGTTCATTGCCTTTGGCTAGAGGTGCCCCCTACATCATTCGCAGCATGGGTCTCTTCAGACCGTGTACATCCCATTGTATTGGCTGCCGTAGTGTTTTTGTCAACCAAAACAACTGTTTCAAAGCAAAAATCCCCTTATTTAGTCCTTCGCCGGCTAGAATGTGATGTCTTCGGGGGGGGATAATTTCCAGTTATAGATTCAGGTATACCTACCTTCTCCAGCAAATGAATCGTATCCAATAACATCATGCTCCAAAGCAATGACGCATTAGTCATTATCATCATTTAGGGCCAATCTTCGACTGCACAATGAAATCTGCCTCTAAACCTCATCAATATAGTAGACACAAAATAGATTCCCAGCGGCATCGGCAGCTTTCACCTCGCCCCACCTCAGCCTTGCGGGGAACCGGCAATCTCACCAGCCACATCCAGCCACACGCAAAGCGCTTTGCTTTCCAGCACAGTAAGCAGGGAAGAGCGACCCTTTCACAAGCCTCCTCCGCGCGCAGCATCAATGTACCTTTTTTACCTTTTTTGTTAAAAAAAAAAACGCAAAGCCGTCTCAGCCTCGTTTGTCTCGTTCTCCAACTTTGTTTCCTCCGATCACGATATAGCAAAGGGGAAAGTTTAATTGATTCTCATATATTCTACAAACCAAGTTATTTCGATTTCTTTTCCTTGTTCGATTTCCGCCCTTCTTATAGAACGCCTGGGCATAAGTACCTGCTACAGCCCCCGACCAAGATCGAAGCCCCGTCTGATTGCGCGCGCCGCCGCCGGGAAGTTGGTGTTGGCAGAACTGCAAAGGCGGGAGAGAAGCTGCCCTCTTTGCCTCGCCGAGTTTCGGGTAGGTACGCCATCGCATCGCCGGCTTGATGGCCTTGGACTCTTCCTTTGTCCCGTCTTGTGTTATTAATCCTGCTTTGCTGACCCAATGGCTGTAGCTTGTCCGACGGAAGAAGAAGCCAAAGGGTGGCTGTCCCTCGGTTCAACACCATCCGTTTGCCATCGTCGCCGTATCCATCGCACGCTCTGCGGGCCTTGCCTCGTATCTGCCCCTCTCTCGGAATCCCGACCGACATATTATTCCATATTCTCTCCTCTTTTGGCTCGGAATATCGCACGCGCGCGCCTCTCTGTCGCTTCTTCGCTTACAAACCACCACTGCGCATCACATATTCTCACCACAATCCATCATGTCGTCGAGGCCGTCCACACCAGTCAAGGTGCCGTCATCGGCGGCAAACTATACCCCCGCGACGCTAGATCCAGACTTGCGATCGCAGATAAACACAATCCTGCTAAAGGACGGGCACATTACAAAGTTGGTTTTCTGCCACATCACCAGTCCATACAAGGAGAAAGAATCCTATCCACTAACAAAATACTGCCTGTCTAGAATCCAAGAAGCCCTGCTCCACGCCCTCAACTCCAACTCCTCCAACTGGCCCACCACCATCCAGAACCACGCCCTGGCCCTGCTCCGCTCCGGCGAAGTCACCACATACCCAGCTCTCCTCCGCCGCGTCCTCGAAGACGTCCGCGAGGGCCAGCCCTCCTCGACATCCAGCACAAACGGCAAATCATCATCAGCCGCCGCAACGACAAACGGCAACGGCGACACCAAGAAACCCAACGGCACACCAGCCTCCGACAAACCGCCCCTCGCCATCCCCACGTCTGTAATAGAAGAGGCCCTGAGAATCACAAGAGAATGCCTCGACTCTGTGTGCGAAATCGAGGAAAAGGGCAGCGGCTAGACATCTCGGTCCTCTCCTCTTCTTCCTCCTCCTCCTTCTCTCATCATCACTCTACCTCTACCTCCTTCTCTTCACTCTTCTCCGTCAAAAACATCAACGCTTCGCTCACCTCCAACAACTGCTTCAATTACTACAACTGCTCCAACTGCAAAGAAACGGCGCCGGGTGCTTCTAAAGACAAGTCGCTTACCGTCGGAGTAAAATTAATCGCTTTTCTTTCCCTTTCCTTCTTCTCTCTCTTCTTTTTTTTTTTTTTTTTTTTTTTTTTTTTTTTTCCTTTGGCTGATTCTTGCTCTTCTCCTCGTTTATTTGATCTGGTCCGATTTCTTCTTTTGTGGTATAGATAAGGAGGGTACGCGAGATGGGGTTATCGGGGAATATAGCTTCTTTTTCTTGTCCTTCCTCCGCTCTCCTGTTTTGGGACGAGCGGCAGGAAGATTGTATGTGGCTTTTTGGGAGCGTATGGTGCATTATATGATTTTGAGCTACCAGGACGCATATGAAGTGTCTGGAGACGCCTACTAGGTGGAACTATCATACAGACCACCGCAGCTTTATATATATTTTATATCAGTCGTATTAGCATCGCAAAATATGGTTGCTTTCTTGATCAGTAATGGACTGGATATTTCTTCTCTGACAATCTCCTCTACGCGTTCGTTGAATTATAAGATACCAGTGGGTTGCTCACTTCGCGAGCTGGCGTTTAAATGATTTAGTAAGTGGAATCATTGCACTCTTCTATCAAGCTAGTAACTTATTCTGGTGTTTTCAATTCCCAGTGTTCCCATCCCTTAATCTGTTTAATATCAAAATGTCCTGAGAATATCTTAGTGGCCGAGCGCCATGTTTTGAATTGGCCCAACTCTGGCCATCCTCTGCTGCCTTCCTGAGCTGAAATAGTTTATCATACGATACCGTGACTTGGGCTTCTACCCAATCAATTGATGCTGATAGATGCAGATGCAGGAAGGAGGTCTTTGATCGTTTTCTTAAATTACAAGAGAATTCGGGGAATAACTTCTTCCTTTGCCCTGTCATCGCACTTTAGTCGTAGAGATCGTCATCGTTGCCTGCATCACCGAAAGAGTTGCCGGCGTTGCCGGCATTAGCACCCTCAGTTCCATCAGGGAACTTGAAGAAGGCACCAGGACCGGCGTTCTTCATCTGCTGTGCAAAGGCCTCGTATCTTCGGATCTCAACGTCGCTGACGGAACGGCGAGCCATCTGCATGGCCTCCTCGAAGTGAGCCTTTGTCAGCTCAGGAACAGGGTCCTCGGCATCTTCATCGACATCCATATTATCTCCAGCAGCCTCACGGGCCTTGGTGCGCTCAATGTCAAGGGAGATGGACTCCTTGATGGCAATCTTGACGGCACGCTGGGTGATGAATCCCAGATCGGCACCAGAGAAGCCATGTGTCTTGGAAGCAATGTAGCCAAGGTCAATATCACCAGCAACAGGGGTCTTGCGCAGCTGAGCCTTGAGAATGCCAAGACGGCCAGGCTCATCAGGAAGGGGCACATAGATGAGCGAATCCAGACGACCAGGACGGCAAAGAGCAGGGTCGAGCTGCTCAGGTCTGTTGGTAGCACCAATGACGAAAACGTTCTTCTTTGAAGTCATACCGTCCATTTCTACGCATGTTGTTAGCAAATAATTTCACGTTATTCAAGTTTTGCGGAATGTTTATGCAGTAGACTTACCAGTCAGAAGCTGGTTAACAACACGGTCGGAGGCACCACCAGCATCGCCGACAGAGCCACCACGAGCCTTGGCAATGGAGTCCAACTCGTCGAGGAAAACAACGCAAGGGGCGGCCGCTCGGGCCTTGTCGAAAATATCTCTGATGTTGCTTTCGGATTCACCAAACCACATGCTGAGAAGTTCGGGTCCCTTGACGGAGATGAAGTTGGCAGCGCACTCGTTGGCGACGGCCTTGGCCAACATCGTCTTACCAGTACCGGGAGGTCCATAGAAAAGAACACCTCGGGACGGGGAGAGACCAAACTTGAGGAACTTCTCGGGGTGGTCGACGGGATACTGGACGCTCTCTCGGAGATCCTGCTTGACCTCCTCGAGACCACCAATGTCTTCCCAGCGAACGTTGGGGACTTCGACGACGGCAACCTCGCGAAGAGCAGAGGGGTTGGACACGCCAAGAGCAAATCGGAAGTTCTCCATGGTGACACCCAGGGAGTCCAAGACTTCGGCGTCGATGGTGTCCTCATCGAGATCGATGAGATCCATCTTCTCACGAATCTGCTGCATAGCGGCCTCAGAGCAGAGAGCAGCAACATCAGAACCGACGTAACCGTGGGTCTCGGCAGCAATCTGCTCCAGGTCGACGTCATCGCCCAGCTTCATGTTCTTGGTGTGGATCTGGAGAATCTCCAGACGGCCAGTTGGGTCGGGGATACCAATATCCACCTCACGGTCGAAACGACCGAACCGTCGCAGAGCCGGGTCAATGGAGTTGGGTCGGTTGGTGGCGGCCATGACGACAACGTTGGAACGAGCCTTCATACCGTCCATGAGGGTAAGCAGCTGAGAGACGACACGACGCTCAACTTCACCGTTGGTCTTGTCACGCTTAGGAGCGATGGAATCGATTTCATCGATGAAGATGATGGCAGGTGAGTTCTTCTCCGCCTCCTCAAAGGCCTTTCGCAGATTGGACTCAGATTCTCCGGCCATTTTAGACATGATCTCAGGACCATTGATAAGGAAGAAGAAGGCGCCAGTCTCGTTGGCAACAGCACGAGCCATGAGCGTCTTACCGGTACCGGGAGGACCGTAGAGCAAGACACCACGAGGCGGCTTGATACCAATTGACTTGAAAAGCTGGGGGTGGCGGAGAGGAAGCTCAACCATTTCTCGGATTTGAGCCATCTGCTTGCGGCATCCACCAATGTCGTCATAACCGACCTCGTTCAGGTTGTTCTCTTCCTCCTCTCGCTGAATAGGTTCGCCCTCGCAGTGAATGACGGTATCCTGAGCCACGATACCGTATTCCGGAGGATCCACCTCAACAACCTTGAATTCAACTTGTCTCATACCACCACGTACGATAAACAAGTCTCCTTGCTTGACTGGTCTATAGGCTTCGCGGAAGTATGGGGCGAGGAAAACGTCGAATAGTGAGCCGGTAATGCCTTCGACGGTGTCGGCAATGGGCAACACAGCAATTCGCTTGGCCTATTTTATGGTTAGATATGCAACAATAGCAACTCAAGAATCTCGAGTGGACTCACATATTTGATGTCGGGGCAAGGGGAGATGGTGATCACATCACCGTGCTTGACTCTGAGATTGTGGCGGACAACACGGTTGATTCTGGCGCTTCCCTCATCCAGCTCCTCGTCGGCAAGAACGATCAGGACCGTCTCCTTTCTCTTCTTGCCTCGTACAAGGACGGTGTCACCGCGGAAGAGCTGGAGGGCGTCCATGGTGGCCTCGGACAGGGCGATGATACTGTTGTCGTCATTGACGGCATCGGTAACCCTGGTTCCAGTTAGAATATGGTTGGTCGTCTGCGTCTGAGGGAGAACACCTACATCAGCTGGTTGGGCTTCTTCTTCTTCTTGAGAATGGCAGTGGCGGTGTCATCTTCCTGTCATAGAGTTAGCTTCCCCGCCCTGGGTATCTAAGCATGGTGGGCTGAACGAACGTGCTTGACCTCGGCACCGGAGGGATCGCTGTGAGACGGTTAGATGCTTCCAGGTTCTCGACAACTATGCCAAGATGGCTTCCAGATGGGGATCACGTACGTCAAGTTGACCTTCTTCTTGTGCTCTTCAGGCTGAGAAGCCATGGTGTCTAATGACGACTGAGTTCACGACGATGTGGGGGATGATGACGGAAACAAAGCCGGGGTTCGTGGAAGTTGAGAAAAAAACAAATGCGAATGTGCTGCCTCCTCAACAGTGGTCTATGGGAGAAGGAGATGAAGGATTCGATTTCGAATTTGGCTTCGGGGAGGATGATATGAAGGAGAGAGAGTCCAGCGGCGAAAGCTAGAGGTGTCCGGAGAGTTCCTCAGCGATCTGGCACACAACTGACGGCCTAAAGGCACCCGGCAGAGGGGCACGGGCCAATGGCAACGCACGCTGCCCTGAGCGGAGCGGAATATCAATGATGCTCGGGCGCTGCGCTGCGCTACGGCGGTCGTTTTGTCACTGCAAGGCTGCACAGCTCGCCCAACAGAGTGGAATCTTCTGCCGCCTTCCACTGAAAAGCCGCCAGGCAACTGGGGACGCGCAACAGCCAACTGCTGATAGCGCGTACGATAACCAGCGGCAGCCTGGCGGAACGGTTTATTAAGCAGAGCACGTTCAGGACAGTTCCACGTCTTTGCCACGGAAGGCAGCAGTTTGCCCCTTGATGCAGGCTAATCAATTGATGGTACAGAATTGCTAGACTATAGTGAATTTCAATCTTCTTCTTTGCGGTGTTTCGCCGCACGGCGGCAAGTATAGGACGAGGCCATTCAATACCCTGATGGCTTCACTTCGCCGGCGTAGCTATTGTTTCGATGAAGTCATACGTCCAAGGTACCAGACATTAGTGCCGCTTGTTAAATTAACCCTTGACAGCTCCGTTCACTTATGCAGCTCCAACCGTGTTCTCACTATTCAGATATTGTGACCGGTGATACTATTAACATCAAAACGCCAGTCTATTCAATGCTGCTTTTGCCACCTTTTCTTTCATTGCTGTAAGCACGCCTTCCGAGCTTCTCTGTTAAGCCACGAATCCATACCCCTCAACAGTTGGCGTCCGACTACTTGCATCAAGCATCCACCCAGCGTAAGCCATCGCCCTTGCTTGTAAGCCACTGCACAATCATCGTGGTAATAAAACTCCCGGTCTCGTGGCCGCCCATGTATCGCTCGTGGCATATCCAATGTCGCCTACCCTAAAACGTAATATGCTGGGTCTGGGCTCTCCTATATTGCAACGCACTTGAAACCCAGGCTGCCCATATACACAGGCTTGCTGTCCTCCTTTGAGGCTTGTTTCAACTTCCTACTCGCTTTCAAACGTATTGTTGAGATAGTTGACAAACGACTCCCGTAGCGAATCGGCAGCCATGTTCGTCACCTTCTCTAATCCAATTCCCCCTCTATTCAGCCCCATAAAGGCCCTGCGATGTCTCTGCAGCTCTGGCAGGCCAACCTTTCTCGCCGCCGGCAGCTCAATAACAAGATTCTTCTTGCCACCGGTGCCTAGGGGCACTTGGACCTCTCCGCCACCATCATCACCTTGCTGATCCAAGATTCGCTTCACAATGTCTTGTGTTTCACGATCCAGCACGTATAAGTAATCGCCACTCGCATCGCGCCCGCGTGGCTCTGTGGCCTGGTTTGGCTTGATAATTTTGCGGCCTTCTCCAGCAATCGCCTCCCAGAGAGAATCAAACGTTCTCTTTACCTGTTCCTCGTCGTCTTCCCATATTACTGTAAACAGAGGGCTGTCCCAGCGAGTCATGGGGTTGGGCTCTTCATGGCGGAAGACAAGATTCTCCCAGTTTGCTGGCGCATACGCCTCGGTAGTGTCGCTTGGTGCCTCGCTTCCCTCTTGCTCGACAGCAGCCTGGTCTCGTTTTAACCTGTCTTCGTTGACTTGCTGTGCGCGCTCTTTGGAGCATCCAATCTGCAGAATGCAGCTCGGGGTTCGGACCGATTTCGCTTCACAGTGTAGCTGGTACCGCCAGCCTTTGATGTAGTTCAGTCCATCCAGAATAACAATGTCTTTGTCGCTCAAGACTCTCTTGACAGCTCCGTAGATGGCTGCTCTGGCATTCTTTTCGCTCGCATTTGCTGATCTTGCGTGCTCCGGCACCGTAGAGAGATCATATACAGATCGGGATATCGAAAGAGAGTCGTCTGATACCAGATGCAGCCGGTACTTCGTTCCGACTATGCGGGCGGTAAGATAATCATGTAGTTGCTTCGCCCGCGTCGACTTGCCCGACGTAGGCAGACCCGTGAGAATGATGAGCTATAGAGAAAACCATGACAGCCATGTTAAATTGGGAACCCCTCTCTTGCAGATTTGGTGGTGTGGCGCTTTGCGCGCAAAACCACGCAGCGAACAACGTACGTACCGGCATCTTGTTGCCGAAGCCAAGGACAATCTATCCTTGGGATTCTTCTTGATGCTGTCGCATGCATGTGGGTGGAAAGGATTTTGTGTGGCGGTACATGTGCTCTAGCTTAGTGCCATTTTTTGGCGGTGCGAATGAGAGGCGCCGAGCGACGTCACCGCGAAATCTGCTGGTGACGGATAGCATACCATTCGGTATATACTTTGCGCTGCCATACAAAATTGCCCATCTATGCTAAAGCTCGCTTAGTGTAAAGGGGGGTTGAATTAATTCATGCTATAACTATTAGGGTCGTGTTGCTTTTGTACTTGACAAAGGTTGTCGACTGCATCGGTTAAACGGGATCACGAACGAATTTGTGACCAAAATTTGTTATGATAAATTGTAAGAAACTATAATCACCGACCTAGGCAAAGAGAAACAACTCGGAAGTATAGACAATGGCACAATAATGACAACTGGAGGCCTACTGTATATGTACTAGTATGTCAATACTCCAATGATAATAAGAGCTCGATATCGGACAAAATTATAACATCCTTAGCCGAGCCGCTGGCAAATCGTTCAAGCTTCGCCTTGGCCGCAGTCTTTAATAGCGGGGATATTCACGTTGTCCAATATTGCTTACAGTTACAAGCCGGGCTTCTTCTTGCAAAGCCACCCCGGTTGGTATAGCTGAGGAGGCATATGAACAGAATAGTCTCACTAGCGCTCTCCAGAGATGATCCAAGACCACGAGGCTTCGCAAACAAACATTCCGCCTTGGCAAATTGGAAACGATTTCCGCGTAAACTCGGGTGCGCCGGCCCGCATCAACGAGCCAAAGAGAGCAGAGAATACAGCCAAATAGGAAAATATACGTGGCTCAGAATGAAACAATTTCCCTTTTCGAACAAGCCATTCGAGGTTCGCTGCCACTGCTGCACCGCCTCGACGCGCCAGCCGCAGCCGTCTTTACAGCGCTCTAGCTCTCAAAACGTCTATCCATTCGAGCAAAAAAGCCCGATGCCCGTATTGAACTAGCCCCGACTACCGATTAAGTGGGCATCAAATGGGCTGCGGCAAGCTGATAAGGCGCGATAAGGATCGAAGCCACCAGGGGTATTGGAGATGGCGCTATTCCATAACAGGCAGTCTATTCGACGCAGCCAATGAGCGTTGTCGGTTCCTGGGACTTGGGAAATCCTCCAACCTTTTGCTGCTCCTTTCGAGGCGTTGACGACGACGATGGGCTCATTATTTTGAGTGGAGGAGCTGACGAAGGGCGCTATTGTTGCTGTCAGCCTAACGGAGTCAATACTTTTTAATGCGTATGGAGGGTTGGATAGTTTTAATTGAAAAAAGTTATATCACTTGAGCGTGCTTCACTTTGCTGCTGGAAACAACACTTACACCACTATCATCTTACTCAACTCTCAATAGACCCAAGTGACATCTTTTCTCTATTTCAGAAAAGAACTCCACATCTGCTTGATTTTTCCTGTCTACAAGCTCTCCCTTACCTCAACTCACATTCCTCTCCACTTCGACTTCCGACATAGACGTGCGTGAGCACACTCTCAACACCACAATGGGCCGCCCTCTTCAAACATACGACGACATCGCCATCGCCGAGCTCGCATTCTACGTATTCGCACTAGGAGGAGGTATTTTCCTCTGCATCAAGCACGGCTTCACCAAAAACGCCGGCTTCCGATCCCTCGTGCTCCTCTCGCTCGCTCGAATCATCGGCGCCTCCTTTCGCCTGGCAACCATTTCATCGCCCGATAACATTGATCTTTACATTGGATGGATGACGCTCAACGGCATCGGTCTTGCGCCTCTCATTGGGCTTGCCATTGGTCTTTTGTCTCGCGTTTTCGAGTCCATCCAGCAGCAGAAGGGGAGCGTCATCATCAGGCCTCAGTACCAGAGATTTGTTGAACTCCTCATGCTGCTTGCCATTATCCTCCTGATTGTCGGCGGTACGCAATCCAACTTCACAATCACCGACGGCAAGCCAAAGGTGGACTATTCCACCATCAGCCACGCCGCCGAGGGAATCTTGATTGCCATCGCGGGTCTCCTGGCGCTTGCCATTGTCATTGCCATTTTTAACCATAGATATGTCGGGGTGGGCGAACACCGCATCATTTTTACCGTGGCTGTTTGCTTCCCATTCATCCTTGTTCGCCTCATCTACTCCTGCCTTCTCATCTATGGCGGTGTCACTTCCACTGCCTGGCTCTATCTGGGTCTGTCCTCTCTTATGGAGATGATTGTTACGCTGTTCTCGGAAGTTCTTGGGTTCAGCTTGGACAAAAAGGGTCCGCAGCCAGTTCCTCGAAACGACGAAGAGGGGCAAGCTTTTAGCAGTAAGTAGGATAACTGCTTTTCGAGAGAGGAGTCTTCAAGGGGGGGGATGGTTTTTCAGTATGGGTTACCAAGGGCGAAAAAAGGTTACAATAGGGTCAGCGCGGAACGGGAATGGGATTATTAAAGTGATTAATACTCACTTGAGATTTATAGCGAGACAAAGTGATACCTATACAAAGTTTAGATCGTTTTCATTCTTTTCACAAAAGAATCATTGTTTTTTTTATGAATACATTTAGTTCCTAGAATCTCATTGGCTCCGTTATTTAAAAGTTATCGCAGTTGTCTAGACACAACTGAAACGCCATGTGGTATATGTGCTTATCCAAAAGAAAAGAAATTCTTGAAGCAGAAAAAGAAGCCCCAAATGCTACTCCTATATCCAAGATTCAGCAGCATTGTCGCATTATTATTGTAGCCGCCCCCAAACATCCGCCTTACATAACCGTACAGCAAGCCTTTTCCAACTTGCGCAGGAGAAGTGGAAGAAGACCCTCGTCGTAATCGTCCTCCTGCTGTTGCTGCTGCTGCTGTTGGTGATGTTGCTGTTGCGGCGGACGGTGCTGGCCACCATGCTGCTGTCCGTGATGCGGCTGGTATCCCTGGTCTTGGTTGCCACCGCCGTATCCGCCATGCTGCGGCGGAATGGGCTCTCCGCCCTGGAGATTGATGTATATCCGCCCAGCATTGTCCTCTGTGCTGTACCTGAGGCCCAGCTCGCGGCAGAGCTCCTCCACCCTGGGCTTGAGCTTCTGAAGGTGGTTGGTCGAGTGGTTGCCCTTGCCGACAATAACGTGCAAGTGCGTCTGGCCTCGCGCCTGATCCGCGCGGATGCGCTGTTCGAGAATGCGCTCCGCCTCTTCGACGAATTGGCCGTGGAGGTCGATGCTGTCGGCGTCGACTCGGCCGGGAGCGTTGTTCTCGCGGAAGATGTAATCGGAAGCCTGGCGGTTGTACTCGTCCACTTTGGCACCGTGAGCCTTGCCCTGGTTGGATAATTCCTTTGCTCTGGCGCCGTCGCCATCCTCGTACGCGCGCTTCGACTAGAAGCGTCGGCCAAAAAAAGCATGTCAGTCTATAGCCGATCCCTTGTTCGCAACCAGCATCTGATGTATGCTGCGAGGCTAGGTAGAAAGAGCCACACGGACGACGGTTCAACGTACACGTTCGAAGCAATCGCCACGCTTCTGGGCTTCGGCGCGGGCCATGTCGCGAAGACGGTCGTACTCGCGCTCAACGTCGGGGTTCTCCTCATGATGGAAGGCTAGATGTCTTCTGGTCAGCTAATTCGAGAGTTGGGCAGGGCAATCAGCAACTTACCGCGACTGCCCAATTGCGTCATAGGAATCGACATTTTTGCTGTTTGTCTAGACACACAGATTCCGAAGAGATTCGAAGATGCCCAATTCTGCGATTTGGGACACGAGCGATGCAGCGCAGACAAAAAGCGCCGTGGTCTGGAGCAAAACTCGGTGGTTGGAAAGCTGGGCGCTTGGAGATTTCGGGAGGCCAATGGAGGGCGGTGCCTGTTCGATTTGTTGGCGCGCCGGCGAGTCGGCTTGAACCCGAGCCAACCATATCTGAGGAAATCGGTCGCATTGCAGATCGGCGCCTCCACTGACAGCGCAGCATTCAATACGCTTACTGCTATTGTGTATTTCTACCAGTTAGTCATGAAGATTGATGTTGGTGATGTGCTTGAAGTATGGATTTGCTATCTTGCGTTCGGTAGCATCGTATAGTCACGAAATCCGGCAAGTTTAAATGCACGTCCAATTGAATTACGCTAGACTTCAAGTTGTTAATCGACGTGAGAAATAAGTGGTGTCAATCGAAAGGCTGGATATGGAAGATATGAAGCTTCATGTGCAATCCTCACTTTCGCTTTCACCTTTAGGCCATTTTTACCTTTCTCGGTCATTTTTTTTTTTTTAACTCCTAGGATACTCTATAGGTACTTATGATTCTCTTGTGAGAAAATGCTTTCATCATATCATGCTCTTTAGTAAGTTTGATCAACTGCATGTGATGATATGCTGCGCTACGGTATGACGTTTGAGTTTACCATGGTATAAACAGGCTCGTAACGGAGAATCCATGTATGGAGATTGCTGCTACATTTACACGTGTCGGGCACAGTAACAATCCTACTGAGTACATGACGCCTGTCTCATCACACTTGAATCATCTCGTCGTATTCTGCCCTTCTCTCGCGCTTACAGTACAGCCATCGCCTTGCATGCTCCCCACGTGCGTACCCTAAATATCCCCATCCAGCATTCGGCTAAATCCCCAGAGGCTCTTCTCATCTCCAGGATGCACGAGATTGCGTCTGGACATCTGCTCTTGACACGATAGTTCCGTCGAGCCAGCCTGCAATAGGACTCGCCGCCTTGAAGCCATGTGTTAATCCCTGCGTGGCTAGCAATCTGGTGATGGCACCAGCAACGGCCATCTCATGCTAGCAGCCGGCCAGGGCCCGCACCGGTGATGATGGAGAATTACAAGTACGGGCTTGGCGCAGGGCGATGAAATTAAAGAAGAAAAATTAGTGTTAGCACGGAGTGCCTAACAGTGTCTATTTTCCGATTCCTGGAGAAAGTCCCGTCGTAATCAAACACGGCTGCCCGTTCCGTTCCTTAACCTCACATCTCTTCGCCCTACCTAAGGCTAAGGTGCTAAAGGGGGCTGCACTCTGCGGTCGGTTCTGTCTCTCTTCCATGCGTGTTCGGAGAACTCCAGACATGCACGGTGCAGTTTTTTTCATTTCAGAAACCATATAAATATCTTGAAACTCGAATTAGATGAGACGAGGGAGGCCAGCACCGACCAGCTACCCACGTGGATGCAACTCTGCAGATGCGCCGCATGATTCGAGATTGAGCTGAAGAAGGCGAGATGAACATTTCGATATGGGGAAGGCGAAGAAGCGGTGTAGAGGTTATTGATCCTAAACTTGCACGCAAGGTCCGACAGGCATTTGCTGGTTTCATCACTGCTTGCAGACGGCATCACGATGTTGATAGAACCCCAGTCTCTCGCTCGCTTAAATGTAATTCTCCTCAGGACGTGCCGCGGTTCGGGTAGGTATCCAGACACACGTCGTATTAAAAATCACCAACATCGAACGACTGTTGAAATAAAAGAGCAGAGAAAAGAATGGGTAGGGATCTGTCATTCACTCCCAGCCCTATTACGGAGTATACGAGTTTCGGAAGTCGACAAGGGAGCGAGACGGGCATCGTATCCTAGCCGAGTGCCCTGGAGATCGCGGACGCCATCGCGCCAGGGCAATTTTTGAGAAGCCGCTGCAAACACCTTTCGTCATGGCTTTGTCTGCAACAACCTTGCCTTTCTTTTTTTCTTTTTTTTTTTTTTTTACTTTCTTCTTTCCCTGCTTGGCAGTTTTTAATCTTTCGTTTACCTAGTACGGAAATTATATCTCATGCCATCATACGTTTGCCTATCTACTATTTTAAGAACATATGGTAGGAAAGGCTAATGGGTTGCGATTGTAATCGATTTGTATCCCGTAGGAAATAGATTTGTATACCGTACAGAGTCATGCTCTCATGATGTTCAACGATGATCAAGATGATCACATTGCCATCTCGGGGATATAATAGGCACTATTGCGTCTCTAGCGATTCAGAAAAAACACATCATCGGGTTTGCAACCTGAAAATAGTTTAGATGCAAAAGCTCTATTGTGTATCAAACTAATGCATTCGTGGTGGTGCTGGTATTAACTGCATTTTTCTGTGTGAATAGCATTGCTATCGTACTGTAATGGACCAAAGGATCATCAGCAATATACATGTACCTGTACAGCTTGTTTGCGTTTTGCAGGAAACAAACACCAACTGCCCTGTTGCCTGTCATTTCTTTCTTGCAGCCGCCCGCCCCCGGTTCAGGGGACGAAGCCGTTGGAGGCGAGAGGCCCTGCTTTGGATTTGGATGATCACTGTCTCATCATCTTCTTGGAATGTACAAGATCCACCAAGAGCCGGGCTGATCGCGACGCGCCATGGACCCCGTTGGCTCAGGCATGGGCCTGACTGTGCTGCGCTGCGCTGCGCTGCCAACAGAGAAATCCTACTGTACTAGAATGGCCAAGTGAATCGTTCAATCGGCCTTCTCTGCAGCGAGCGCCAAGCGGAGCATCAACGGTGACCAGCATCGATGCACGAGGCTGCGGGCGCATGTTTCGGGTGACGATGCCTCGTTGTGACAATCTCCGAACAGTTGCATGTGCTACTGTATGAGGATGCATGCGTAGTAGAAGCAGCCGTCGAGTCCTTTAGATAGTAGCGCCATTTATATACAAGTACGCTGGAGGTAATTTTGTCTGACAAGACTTGTTTGCGACCTGGAGCTGTCAGAGCGGCCATGTAAGTGATCAGATGATAACCCACGGCCGCTTTGCTGCGTGTAAGAGCTTATCAACGCTCCGTGCCGCTATTCAGCCCGCGACACTGGTTGAGAGGCACAGTATGGAGCACAGTGTGCGCTGCTAGGCCATGGTATAGACTGGGGCAGTGAATGAAGGTCAAGTCAGTCAAATCTGTCTGCGTGTGGAGCAGGCCAGAAGACATGGAGGCTGCTAGCGATTCGGCGCAGTTGAGCGCTCAGCACAGCACTCAGAGGGCCTGTAACCTTGCCTTGGCAGCAGAGAGTGAGCATCAAGTCTCAGTGCTGTCTGGTGTTGCCGCAGTAGGTGATCGAGGCCGCGAAATGTTGCCATCGAGTGCTGTTTCTTTGCGGGAGACGAGACCCAGCCGACGCAAAAGTCGGCTGCAGTCGTACAATGTACAGGCTTGATCACGCATCCATCCATTGCACTTGTTCCTGACCGGTAGCTGCCCCGTACTCCGGACTAAGAAATGATAGCGGTTGGCCCCAGATTGCCACGAGCCATTGAGTCTGCTACAGTACAGTAAATATGCTAGCATTACGGAGTAGCGGGGCATCATGTGTGAGAAAGCTGGTGCGTAGCGCCAAACCAGCATCCATATTTCGTCTGAACCTGACCCCTGGGCCTTGCACCTTGATTTGGCATTGGCCTCTTTGCCTCGAGTGTTTTTTTCCCCTTCGAGTTTTCTTCGCGTGACAAGCGGGCGGCCCCTTATTCCACTGACGGACTCGATAGAGACGATTCTGCGTCAGATGGGCGCATTGTGTTTTACTGCTCGTAGCACTGCTGGGAAGCAACACACTGTAACACGTACGGTGCAGATACAATAAGGCGTCCGGTACTATAGCTGTGGTTGTGAGAATGGCGGCGTGTCTCTTTCAGTTCTTTTGCTCTGCTGCAGCTCGGCTCGAGACGTTCACATGCAGACAGACTAATGCGCCGCCGCATCGTGTGCTGCGTATAGGTACGCCTCTGTGTGACGGTACGATTGGCGTCTATCAAATCAATCGATGTGTCTCGAGTCCGAAGACACACTGATGGTGTTGTGTATGCATACGCCTGTATATCCTTATTTGGTTGATTGTCCTCTGTCAGCAGTTACAAACACCAGACTGCACCTACACACTCACATACCTACGGACACTGTCGCCTTGAGGGGAATAAAAACAGCATACTACTACAAACTGCTGTATTGCCTGTAATGGTAAGGCGGACGGCGTGCTCCGTTCTCCATCCGACTTATTGAAATCGTACGGAGCTGCAAGTCCAAGCGTAGGTACCGAGACCAGACCGTTGTTCTGGTAATGGGGGCAAAAGGAACGGAAAAGGCACTTTTCATTTGTTCGAGAAGCCTCGAGCTACGCGACTAGAGCAACTGAGAAACGGAGCAAGCAATATTGTGGTCCCCTGGTCGAGACACCCCTAGCTCCCTGGAGGGATCCGCTTGTGCAGCAATTGTCCAGGAAGACGCAAATTGTGGCGATCATCAGCGATGGCGAGCAGCGAAGCGCGGCCTACTGTTCTGGAGCGAGACGTGCTAGCCAAGAAGTGAGGAGCATGTGCCTCGCAAGCCTCGCTTCTGAAATTGCGTACCGTAGATACTGCAGGTATCGGACGTAGCAACTCGGTACGGCATACCGGTAAATATGAATCGGCACTGTGCGTGTAAATACCTGTGGCTTCCATCAAGAAGCTGAGATGATCCAACAGGAGCCGGGCAAATGCGCATCGGCACAGCAAACATGCAACGAGGCAAGCACGTCAGCATCGTCAATGTTAAAATTGAACATTGCCATGGTCGAATTACCTGCTGCAGCGTCAAATATTAGCCCGGGATCCCCATGTCCGCCGCCTCCTGCTAGCACATCTGCTCCACCGCGAATGGCTAGCGACTCCAGGCTTGCTTCAAGGCTTCCCGGCATTCTCACTGGCCCAGACCAGGGGCACAACTGAGCCGGCTAATCCCCCCAACCCCTGTTCGTGCCAAATTGAGCATCCCAGAGTCCATGTGGCATGATGATTGGCCGCTTCACCAGGACGGCGAGGTCTGAGAAGTGGGAGCAGGATATTAAAGTACGGGATACCGCACAGTAGTGCGTGCATAGGTGCAGCTAGGCACCGTAAACGCTGGGCATGCCAAGTACCGGTACCAGCGTCTGGCTCATTTTGAGGCCCCGGAGGATTTGTCGAACGGCAGACAAAAGGTAAACGAAGGTGTAGGAGGCAAGCGACCAATTGGCCCCGATAAGCATCCATCCAAAGCCTCTTTTCCGCTGTGCCTCGCCTGGTCTGTGTTGCATCGCAGCGCCTTGTCTGCGGATTGCGTGGGATTGGCTAGCCGACCCCCAAAGCAGCAAAAGAAGGAAAACGAAAAAGGATTGTCGCCCACGCCGATATGAGGCCTTGCGGCAGCGCTGCCTGTGCGGGCTCTGCCTTGTCTGCGTCTGCGCCTGCCGATGCGAAGATGGAGGGAAATGAAATTAACCGTCATGCTCAGACACCAGCTCGGTACCTGCACAGTACGCGCCACTGCCCGTGTAACCTGGGTGGGATGGGCAATTAAAGAACTTTTTTTTTTTTTTTTTTTTTTTATCGCAGGTACCTGACCTTTTTCGCGTCCCGGCCAAGCCACTTACAGCTATACTGCTCTGCTCTGCTCGCTCGGCTCTGCTGTCATTACTGTGAGATGGGCGAGGTGAGGCCCGGGTACAGGTACGGAGCCCAGCAGATGGAGCTTGGCGCGTGCTGCACACAGTACGCACGGAGTACTCGCGCAAAAGGAGACTCATAGTGCGAAATGACCTCGTTTCAGCGCCGCCGCGCGCGTCCATGCACTGTATTATCCACCGGTTCGGGCGGACATTGGCCTTGCTGCGCGCACTTTGGCCGCCATAACGTGACGGCTCCTCGCAGCGCTCCCTGCTGCAGCGGCGGCTCCACCGCTGGGCTGGAGCTCTGCCCCCTGGCCATCTCCACAGTCTCCAGGGCGCCTTCAGGTACGGTGCAGCACAAGTACTCCCGCGCTCCCTTTTCTCGCGCTGGCGCCAGCACTAGTACAAGTACTTGCAGGTATAGCCCCTTTGCACGGCAATAGTACCTCCTTCTCGGCCATACCCAGCTGTTAGTCTCTCGATCCTCCCCCCAGCCGCTTCTGCTCCTCTCGCCCCCCCCCCAATCTCCATTTCCGTCGCGGATCTCATTTCCACGACGCCCAAGTCTGCGTCTTCAAACCTGCGCACCAACTCTTTCCTTGGTCATCTTCTCTTCTCTTGTTTGCGATTATTTTGTTTGTGTCTCGTCTTGAATTGCCCGTCATTGGCATTCATCCTCGCCTAGCAGGCCGTATTCTATCGTAAGCTTCACCTCCCTTTTCCCACTGCTCTTTGCTTTTTCTAGTCGCCTTTATCCCGCCTTGGAGAGAGCCTTTTCCTCCCAGCTGTCCTTTTCCCTTCTTCTCTTGTTCTGTGGAATAGGGCTTCTTCAACCGCGACGTGCGCTTTGCAGTTCTCTTCGACTACTGGCGACTTCGTGAGCGACCGCGACGCGACCTCTCGTTTTCGAGTCCCTGTCGTTTCCCACTGGCTGCATCGCGTGCGTCTCATCGCGATTGCTCGTACGAGCCGCTGGCGGCACGACCTGTTCTTCGGCGAACCCCCTTGGCTAACAGAACCTGCCTGTCCACAGTACCTACCGTTCTGCATCATTGGCGACCCCAGACACGCAGCATATACGCGAATCATTCATTTACGCCTTCCTTAACCATTTTCATCTTTTAAAGATTTAATCAATCAGAGCAGCCCTCACAACCGCCAAGATGGGTTGCGGAATGTCTACAGAGGACAAGGAGGGCAAGGCCCGGAACGAGGAGATTGAGAACCAGCTCAAGCGAGACAAGATGATGCAGCGCAACGAGATCAAGATGCTACTTCTGGGTACGTATTGCCATCTGGCCGCATTCGATGCAGAGATTTTCGCCAGCCTGTCAGCTACTGGATCCGCAGTCCGACTAATTCTGCTTACCGATAGGTGCTGGTGAATCTGGAAAGTCTACTATTCTCAAGCAGATGAAGCTGATCCACGAGGGTGGCTACTCTCGCGACGAGCGCGAGTCGTTCAAGGAAATCATCTTCAGCAACACTGTGCAGTCGATGCGCGTCATTCTCGAGGCCATGGAGTCTCTTGAGCTGCCCCTTCAGGACCAGCGCATGGAGTACCACGTCCAGACCATTTTCATCCAACCCGCTCAGATCGAAGGCGATGTCCTGCCCCCGGAAGTTGGAGGTGCCATCGAGGCTCTGTGGAAGGATCACGGCGTGCAGGAGTGTTTCAAGCGATCTCGCGAATATCAGCTGAACGACTCAGCAAGATAGTTAGCCCCCCCCCCCCCCCCCCCCATCTGCCTCTCCCTCTCCCTCTCCCTCTCGCCCGCTGTAGCCGGTACCGCCTAAACTTTGCTCGAATGCTGACCGCTACCACCAGTTACTTCGATAATATCGTGCGAATCGCCGCTCCCGACTACATGCCCAACGATCAAGATGTGCTTCGATCACGTGTCAAGACGACAGGTATCACCGAGACGACATTCATCATCGGCGATCTGACCTACCGAATGTTCGACGTCGGTGGCCAGCGATCTGAGCGAAAGAAGTGGATTCACTGCTTTGAGAACGTCACAACCATCCTCTTCCTGGTCGCCATTTCCGAGTACGATCAGCTGCTGTTTGAGGATGAGACTGTCAACCGAATGCAAGAGGCCCTGACGCTCTTTGACTCAATTTGTAACTCAAGATGGTTCATCAAGACGTCCATTATTCTCTTCCTCAACAAGATCGACAGATTCAAGGAGAAGCTACCAGTCAGCCCCATGAAGAACTACTTCCCCGATTACGAGGGTGGTGATGACTATGCGGCGGCGTGCGACTACATCCTCAACCGATTCGTCAGCCTGAACCAGCACGAGACTAAGCAAATCTACACGCACTTTACTTGCGCCACAGATACCACCCAGATCCGCTTTGTCATGGCGGCAGTCAATGGTATGCGATTTCTACACTTTTTCTATCTCCTTTCTATTTGTTCAACATAGCTAACTCTCCGCGCTAGATATCATTATTCAGGAGAACCTTCGTTTATGCGGTCTCATCTAGACGACCTGTCTTTTCTCTATTCTCATTTTTTTCTATTTTTGTTTTAAAGACGCACGAATACCCTCAAACTCGATTACGACCGCCACCAGATGGGCCACGGAGATACGGCTCATGATCTTTGATTGTACTCCTTGCGAGATGAAAGCCGGCTCAAGGAATTTCTCTTTTCTTTTCTTGCGGGCTTCTCCTTGGCAATCTTTCCACCGTCCTAGATAATGGTACTTTTCTTTTTTCTAAAGTTGAGACTCTTATGGCGAAACCATATCGGCATTTTACAACACCCTTGTGAAAGCCGCCCCACCATCGCAAGGATTGTCGAGAGATGCTTGTGTATTACCAAAAATAAAACTTGATTCCTCTATTGTTTCTTTTTCAACTCATAAAAAAGAAAAGAGGATCGCGGGCAGGGGAAGGGGCTAAACAGAGCGTGAAAGACTTGGGCGTGGAGGAGTTGTGTGAGCCGTCTTAAGGAAGATGAAAATGCGGGCGCGGCAGCTCTTTGGGAAGAAAGGGGATGGGATACATACTACTTATTGTCTTGTTGTTTTTTCAAATTTTCTCTTTTTTTTTTTTTTTTTTTTACTTTACATCTGACCACGATGGTGCGAATGGGCGGCGGCCATTTACTTTGTTTAATTATGAAACTACATTTTTTTCTGCCTTTTCTCTACCTGTCTGCGACTCTGTATCTTGTTGTAAACAAAAACTCAATGTGTACTGTCATCCATTATACTCCAATATTTGTTTGTGCACTTGCATATTCATGTTCTACCAACTCTTATTTTTTGTCTAAATCTTGCTCCCACCATTAATGTTGGACTTGCTTGTGAACTATCTTGTATTGTTTTTAATCTTTAACGTCCATCTATCTTTTTTCTTGTTTGGAGCTGGGCCTATGTGTAAAGAGACTGCAGCTTTATTTTGCGTCCTAAGTTGTTGGAGAGAAGACACTATCTTTTCTTCGAGATGGTGAGGAGAAATAATTTTTGCATGAGGAGGTAATTATACAATTCTTTTAGTTTGATGTAATAAGTCATGGATACTTTTTTCCCTCCCAGCTTTCTCTACATGGTGTCTTTTTCTTCTTCTTCTGCTTCGAAAAGCATATTTTGTTTTGTGATGTTGATCTGTGCACCTATGGCGACGGAGGGTGCATAATGTCCAATCATTTATACACACGACAACGTATCAACCTCTAAACGAACTTATAACAATGAATATACAGGTACATGGTCAACGTAAGACCCAAAATGGGTATTTTATGTGCTAAAAGGCTTCTTCCTAAGCTCGCAAACTATAGAACCTGAGTATATATCCTCTCAGAGGGTCATGCCAAATCCTCAAATATCAAATTTCCATATGCACGTAAAATCGTGGACCAATTCGTCGTGGTCAATCGCCAGCCAGGGCAGAGAGACGTGCCCGGACGCCCAGAGTGTATAGTTGATATGAAGAAGAAAGATGAACGGAAGAACAGAACTGTGTCGACTGGCCAAAACGAGATATATATAAAACAAGAAGTGAAAAGTAGAGAAGCATCTGCAAGATCTTGGGCCTTTTTTCTTCTTCTCCAAATGCCCTTTGTTATGTGCGTGTCAAAAATGTCGAAATGTCGCCATCCAGAATGCGTTTTATGCTGATCAAATGAGATGAAATCTTCAAAATATACACAAGCTTCTCTTTGTAGCTGCATTTCCTCTTTGGGTAGCTGGCAGCAGCTCAAAGTTGAGCGAGGAGCGGTAGGAAAAAAGCCTCCGGGTTCATCTATGGTCCAGAGAATTAGTATTTAGAAAGGAACCGTAAGCTTTCGGGGCACATGTACACACATATCCATTCCATATGCTGGCCAAGATAGGTAGGGCTGATGTAATGCCTTTCACGATATGTGATGGCATAACCTTCTCTCGTCTTCAACATCATCTCCATGCTGAAAGGACAGAAGGGTGAGACATGGCCAAGAAGGTAGTTAGCGAGAGCAAGGCGAGAAATGCTCAAGCAAGAATATCGTCCGTAGGGGCATCATCCATGGCTTCAGTGGCTTGCGTGTCTCTATTCTGCGTGCGATCTCTGTCGAGGGCAGCATTCTGCTCCGCAATGCCCTCCGGCGTCCGAAGAAACTCTTCGTATTCTGCGATTCGCATGCCGAGCTCCTTAGCAGCGGCTTCGATTCTCGCGAGGAAACGATCTCTTCGAGAGAAGGTGCTCACGTCAGTGATTGTCTGGGTGATCAGCTGCTTAGTCGACTCGGACAGACCCCAGCGGTTGGCCTCTGTCGAAATATTGACAGTGGATGGCGGTGGCTGAGTGATGGTGGGCTGTGAGAATAGGAGGTTGGTTCCTGGGGCGACGGATGCTGCGAACAAAGCTTGCGGTTGCTGATGGTTGTTCTCTACTTGAGATGGTTAATACGAAATCTCTCTCTCTGATTGAAAGGGGATTGAAACGGGGAGAAGCCGCTCAGGTCACAGGAAATCCATCCAAAGACAAGACGAAAATAAGTGCTCGTGACTCACGTGGACAACATGGGACAAGAAAAAGAAACTTACCATGAAACGTGCATCGTGAACCGCTCGCATTGAACCAGCAATTGGTACAACTTCCACACATCTGGCCATCGTACACAACGCACTGGGTCCAGGGACCGTGGCCCTTGTGGCAGTTTTTGCAGGACTTGGGAGCCGTCTGGCCCGTCATGTGGGCAAGCAGGGCCTCGACGTTGCTGCGACGCTCGATGTTGAGCTTCTGGTCCACGCGCCGCTGAGTCGGCTCCCGCAGCGCCGTTTCGGCCGCGAGCTTCTTGCAGAGCGCGCTGTCGATTTTGACCAGGTCGCCGTAGGCGGCGTAGGCGAGGTCGGCCGCAGTGCGAGCAGCTGGATCTTCTGGCGACGAGTGATCGGGCATCTGGTGGTCCAGCTGGAATTCGTCACGGATGGAAGTGCCCAGAGAGGTGCGGATCGAGGCCATCGAGCCCCCATTTGCCAGCAGATTGACGGCCGTGAACTTATCAATGCTGTCAATTTGAGTCTCCTCGAGAGGATCAGCTTCAGCAATTGAGGTGTCGAGCGCAGTAATGTCTTGGTTGTTGGCATTGGAGTTGGAGGTGACATTCGCATTGGCAGCCTCCTTTGCGTACTGCTTGAGCTGCTCTTGAGCAGCAATCGATAGCGAAGAGCGGCTGGCCCGACGAGTGCCAGGCCCGGGAGAGGGCTTGGTCACCTTATTCGGGCGCGGTCGGCTGGGCATGGCGGGCAACTGGTGATGAATCTGATGCCCGGTGAAGCTCGGGATTTCTTCGAGCTCGCGGCAGATGGGCGTGTAAGTGAGATGTGATGGCGATGGGTTTGGGTGGGAGTGGCGACAGCTGGGCGCAGCTGCAAAAACCTGGCAACGCGAAGAACGCGTGGGGAATTTAGGCAGAAATTGTGCTGATACTGTGCTTTGGCATATCATTTTCCATTGACTGGCCAACCTCGCACTGTGTCATGTTTCTTCGCTACTCCAATGCTTCTCAAATGTGCTCATGTTATCAGAGCCAAGTCACTTTCGGTTCACTTTTGGCGGCATACTAGCCTTTGTATGGGCTTTGCTTTAGAATTGATGGCTGTATGACTTCATTCTGCCTTATGCTCTAGAGCTGGGTTGCTCCCAGATGCCTTGAGCTCTGCCCTCTGTAATCTCCTTCCATCGCTGGGCAAACTCCCGTAGACCCCCTTCTCCAGCCAGACTGGCGTCGACGACTTCTTTAGGCAGTTTGTGAGCTGAGTACTGCGGCGAGCTGAAGTTGTACGCCTCCGGATCATTCTTCTTGACGATGCGGACTTCTGGCTGGCGATTCGGGTCGTACTCGTCATCCATCTCGTCTGCCGTAGTCTCGCTTTCACTCTCCTCTGCTGCCTGATCTTCCGAGACAGATCCATACAACGGATTCTCAACTTCCATTGTCAGAAGCTCCTCCCATGAGAAAAGCAGGCTGTCTGTGCTGGGGGCCCATGGGTTGATATCCATAAGTCTTACTTTCCCCAAGCCATCTTCGGCGAAAGAGTTACCAGGGATATAAATGTCAAACACAAAGGTTGAGTCGGGAAACGTGAGTCTCAGTTTCTGGCGGAAAAACTTCATAATCTTCTTCCACAACTGCCCCCGAAGTGGCTCGAGGAATTCGTAGTGATTGAGATCCCGCTGCGTGATGCCAATAAGGGATCTATGCTTTACGAAGCACCGAAATTCGAGGGCCACGTGAGGTGTGAAGAAGGGTCTGAGGACGAGAACCGGAGTGAAAGGCCTCAATGGTGGGGCATCGGTACAGTCGTCGAATGCATGAAGAAGATCGTGCGAAACGAAAGAAGATGACTTCAGAAGGAGGTAGATGTCGTTTGGAGATGTGCATTTGAGCGTGTTCTGGTGTGGTGATATCCATTTGGCGTCCTTTGGGGATGACCAGTTCAGCTTTGGTGCAACGGAGCCGCCAAGCTCTGCTATTTTCTGTTTTATCAACTCGTGAATCTCCGGAAAACGTTTGTTTGGTGGAAGCCTCTCCTCCTCTTCGTCGGACTCTTCGTCGGACTCATATGGAGTGATTCGCGGATGGGTAGCAGCAGCAGTTGACCATTCTTCATCTTCTGGCTCGTTCGCCTCATCGTCATCTGCGAGAATGATGCCATCTTCGTGTAGATATGATATGAATGCTGGAGATAGTGGTATTATCCGCGACTTTAGACATGAACTCCGGTACTTGGGGAACCATGCTTCATATGAGCAATTCTGGATATGATCTCTACTGATGGGAGGGAATTTGACAGCTGCTTCGCCCTCTACGGGGTCACTATCAGCTAGGTGTGGCATTTTGAAGAAGCTTCCCGTAGAAAACTGATCGTTGTGGAAAAGAATAGGAATAAAAGATGCCTCGAGGGATGTACAAGGCCGTTTAAATGAGCATTCAGTCCTACGCTCAGAAATGTTGACTCATATTCGATTCTGCAGGGTAAGAAAAGTGCTGGAGGGGCAAATTGCCCCTCTGTTATCGAGTTCTGCCGCGCTTTATCAGCGGAAAGGATTCACCGCCCGGTGCCAAGTTCCACTGACTGTCTCGGGTCGTTACTGGCCGCTAGAGCCGCTAATGATGACATTTGCTTGCAGCTGCAGGCCTAACTTCAGCAGAGCGCAGTAACCTCGACGCGACACCTACATTCATCGCCGTGTTCAATTACAACAGCCATGTCAGACAACGTCGGCCTTTCGACTCCACGAGGAAGTGGCACTTCTGGCTACGTCCAGCGAAATCTTGCCCAAGTCCGGCCGCGCGACTATGGCGCGCCATACCCGAAGGACCGGGACATGCGACACAAGCAGAGACAACCCGATAAAGGGATCCTCGAACATGATCGCAAGAGAGAAATTGAAGTGAAAGTGTTCGACCTGAGAGACAAGCTCGAGGAAGAAGAGTAGGTGGATTTTTGGCTTAAGAAGCGAAATTGCGGTTCTAACATACTTATTAGAGTCGAGGAAGAGGAGATCGACCGCCGCTGCGATGAATTACGAACGAAGCTGCTTGCAGAAATGAATTCTAGGAATAAAGCCAATGCGCCAAGAAAGACGTTCAAAGAGCACCAGGTGCACGAGATGGCCGATGCGAAGATCAAGGAAAGCGAGCGACTAAGAAGAGCTCTCAAGATTAGCTCAGATTACGAAGAAGGAGGGCATTGGAAGAAACAGGAAGAGAGGTTGAGGGATTCCCTTGCAAAGAAAGAAGAAGAAGAAGATGAAGAGAAGGATTGATTTTTCACGCGGCGCTGTTAATGGCTTGCGATTTGCAGCGATCTACCTGGCTACTACCAGTTTGCTTGCGACTGATGCCAGTCAATGAGCCCCACGATGCCTTGGGAGACGCTCATTACGAATATGCACAGAGCGATAATTCCGGATGTTCGGGACGTCAGGAATGCTCTGGCCTGGCAATATCACAGCAAGATACGGGCCTGAAATCGACTCCTATGCTATTGGCTCAAATGGCTGATAGAATCTCAGCTATATCGGCGCAACCACTATCCGGCTAATGGGAAAGAGACGCAGCCTATGGACAACATTACGGTTCAACTCGGATGACGACCCTTTGTTAGAATTTCTTTAATCATTGTTTGAGCGATAACGGAGCATGCGGCGTTCTCAAGGTCTCATGGACCTATCAAGATTCTTTATTTCTAGAATATCTCATTGAAAGTTTTAGGATATCAGTAACCAGGCCGAGCTTTGGCAAGGAGTGCGCAGTGCGGAATATGGAATTCAGGTAATAGGCATCTTTCAAGTACGGAGTTCGCAAAGGGTCACACTGAATGTGTTCTGAAGTTAGATCCATTGCCAAATAAAACCCGCGTGGGTGGAATATTGCATCTATTATTCTGAATTGTAAATAGGAAAATATAGCCCACAACTCTTATGTAGCTTACGTAGCAGCCTTGTACGGTAATCTGATCTCGTCTCGAAGTGGCATCGCGCATAGCAGAAGCAGCCTGGTTGGTCAATTATGGCGCACCGCCTAGCTTCAGCCACAGACCCTTGTAGCGACGTAATGCTACATGCCGCAGGCCTACTTGGCGTCGGGTGTCTCATGCCAGGAACAACGTCTGTCGCAAACATCGCCAGCAGCCCAAACAGACCAATTTCAGGATCATCATGGCAATACTTCCGAATATGCCTGCCGGTGAGCCGCCGAATCTATCTCCAGTCGAGCTTGCGCAGCTCTTCTCCCGATTAAAGCAGTCTGTGCTACACCCGAGCCCCGAGCGTGAACGAAGGCTGCGCAACAGCGAGTTTGAGAGGACGAGGGTCGAAGCTGTGAGGCTGAACGAATATGTCGCAACTATTTGCGCTGCTGACGAGTCTTTATAGAACCTTCAATATGCGCGGGCGGCGCTCACAAAGCTAGAACAAACGCTACCGGGGAGGAGAGCAGATATACAGGGCGATCTCACAGCGCAAAGGGAAATCCTAGACTTATTATTTGATCGGTTGGACGACCTAAGAAAGGTGAATTTGTCTTTAATATAGCAAGGCTTGGGACGAAGCTAACATGATTCTTAGGTGGCTGCAGACGAAGACGATTCATCCGAAGGAGAAGATCTGTTGGGAGATATCATACCTACTCCGAGCGAGAGCGTAGACTCAAGACGATCGTCGAATGCGCCAGGAGGTGACGCCTTTAAAGAGCCCGAAATACCAGAGCCCGAACCCCCTGAACCTCCGACACAACATGAAATGATACCCGAGCCTCCCACGACTGCGACTGCGATTGAACCTGCTGAAACGAACTCGAGCGACGTCCTCCCTACGCAGACGACACAAACATTGCGCGCCCGCTCCTCAGCCCCCTCTCCAACTCCTTCATCCCACAGCACAGCTCGCGCTGCATTATTTGCCAGCCGCCGCAACCCTGCAAGCCCCCAAGCTTCAACAGCCACGGCAGAGGCCATTCTTGACCAGCAGCGAGAAGAACAAGACGCCATTTCGAATTCTATACTCGATCTGGCAACAAAGCTCAAGGAAAGCTCCAAAAGCTTCTCAGCAACCCTCGAAGAGGACAAAAATCTACTTGGTGCTGCTGGGGCTAGCATGGAGAAGTCAGAATTGAGCATGGAGAGGGCACAGGGCCGGATGGGGACTCTTAAGAAGATGACTGAGGGGAAGGGGTGGTGGGGGAGGATGATGCTATATGCGTGGGTATATGGCTTGATGGTGGCGTTGATATTGTTCGTGTTTGTGTTCCCGAAACTGAGGTTTTGAGGGAGGGTGAGTGAGTTTTTTTTTTTTCTTGGAGAAAAGTTGATCTTGAATGATGGGATCATGATGAGGACCAGTTGTAACGATAATGATATTGTACAGCATAGATGAAAGCGCTGTTTTTTTCTTGGCTTAATGTAATACTAGGTGATCAAAACTATTTTTCTTGTCGTTACTTTTAGTCAAGCTCGATTCCACATCTTGAAATCGCAAGGAAGATGTATATTGAGTACATGTATTAACTCAGTGCCTTTCTCAGTAGAACTGTGAATAACCTGGATTCGATATCAAGTCACTCAGGCGACCCCAAAACCATATCAGTTTGTGGTTGTTTCGGTGCTTCCTCGACTTCTTGAGACATTATATACTCTTCTGTTTCAGCATCGTCTCCCGAGATACGGCTCTCTTCACCATCATCCTTGACACTAGATTCTGAAGGAGACCGGGGGTTTGATTCAATGTAGACTTGGTCAATGGGAATAGCATCATGCTCGCAAACATCCATGTTCGGGCTTTGTAGCCCCGTCGCTGAGTCTTCGTCTTTGGCTTCAGCGGCCTCTTCTACCGGAGGCCAAGGCAAGCCGCGCTGCCGGGCGTTTATTTCTAAACAATAATCGTAGCAAAATCGAAGACGGCGTCCGACGGGTTTTCCGCCTGTCTAAACCAACCCTCTTTTTAGTATTAATACCCAATCAAATATTGATAGCTGGTGAAATGTAGTAATAAACTCTGAGATCAGTTCGACTTACCGGCGGCGAATACTGGAAAAATGAACTCGGCATGGTTTTCTGCCTCAGCACGCGATCCTGCCACTCGATGCCCGTCTTGATGCGGAAAAAGCCCACAAAGAGATCCATTTCTCGGCGCCATGGGCCAGAGCAGGGACTCGGACGATGGAAGCTGGGCTGGCTGTCTCCTTTCTTCTTCATATATTTGGCAGTGAACCAGTAGAGATGGGGTTTGGCGTTGGATTCCCAGAGCTGTATTTGTGTATTGTCCATGTTATTGAAGGAGCACCCTTTGTTGTATGGCTGATAGATTGCTTACATATAGAGTATATCGCTGTCCCAACTCCCCTTTTTCATCGTCATCGCGGGTTATGTCGATTTGATAAAAGAAAAACTCTCGATCGATGTAAATGTGGAACAGATCTAGTGATGTCGGTTTAACAAACGACTTTTGAACAGAAATTTGGAGAGATGAGACGTAAGTCTTACTTGTGTTGACAGCTCTTTCGCCCTCTCTCTTCCCCTTTTCAATCCGAGCCAATTCTCTCTTCGCTGCGTTTTGTTTCGCAAGGATATTTCTCATGGAATAGTCTCTCTCGGGCTCTTTCTTGTCATTAACGGCGGATATTTCGAACCAGTCGCAGTGGACAATGTGTTGTTGTTTTCCTCTGGCCAGCGCCTCTTTGACTATGATTCTGGTTAGATATTTCTATACCTAAGATTAGAGAAATCTATTGGGCAATATAGATGAATGTACTTCTTGGGAGCTTCTGGTTGAATTGTTCTCTTGTGCATAGAAGATGCGTGACGTGCTCATCAAAGTCCTCGGTGAATACTCCTTTGCGGATTGTAGTCCATTGTCGAAGGCTGTCGACGGTGAGTTGGCCGGGAAGAGGGCCTGCTGCGGCGATGACGAGGTTTTTGAATATCCGACGAGGCATTGTTGTGAGTTGTAGACTAAAAGAAGAGATAAAGTTGTAAAGAGATGAAGAGATTATCGAAGATTTGAGAAGTAGGTGTAGCATTGAAGAGGAATAGGAGATAGGTAAACTCTGAGAGGCAAATTGACGGGCACTGGGAGCATGTTGTTCGAATGTTGGTAAATTTGCAGGAGAACGAGCTAATATACAATGCATTGGCGGTGTGGTAGTTATTCCTCCGTAGACAGCCTGCACTCGAGGCTGGAGCTATCTGGTGTTGCAAAGACAGATGCAATCAAACTCAGCTGCAGCGTGGACAAGTGCTTTGTAGAGTTGGCCACAGAATGCTTCTCTCTAGCACTGAAATAAAGACAATCGTCGAGTGCAAGCCACCAAGACTCATGACGTGATGAACGGTAGAAGCATGTATTCAGTTTATCTAACTACGTAATCCATCCATTTATATCCCAATCCAATATCTCTATACTTGTCATTTACCTGATTGCTTTTCCGGCGTTGACAAAGGCAGTAATTCTAGCCAAACTTTGCTTGCCATCCTCCTCAACACCACTGCTAACATCCACTCCAATCACCTGGTTGCTGTATTCCCCAAGGGCATTGACTGCTTCTGCAACATTTTCGGGGTTGAGGCCTCCAGCCAAGAAGATTCTGAAATCCGGATCCTTACGTAGAATCTCCTTTACACTTGAGACGTCCAACAACTTGCCGGACCCGGCTCCCGAATCCAGTAGAGGTACGGCGTGATATCCTCGGATACCAAGGCTGGGATGTCCAGGCTTGAAACAGCGAATAACAGGAACCGGAATAGCCTTGGCCCACTCGATCGGCTCCTCGCCGTGAAGTTGCACCAGATCCAAGTTGTAAAGCCTCTGTTTTTCCAAAACTTCGCTTAGAGGCTGGTTCTGGAATATGCCAACTACCTGCGTACGAGGTGTCTTGAGGTTGCTTGTTGTGAGTGAGAAGAAATCTGTGGCACTTGACGCAGGGATTGAGAGTTTAGCGGGGGCTTCTGATGGTTTGCTAGCTGAGTGGACTGCGTCTGAGATGGCCAAGGCAACCTCGTGGGAAACAGCTCGCCTGGCTCCAGGGACTAGGTTAACGCCAATAAAATCGGCACCCGCCTGAACTGCTTCTAACGCAGCTTCCACGCTTCTTGTGCCGCAGATCTTGACGTGTAGTTTCTCAAGCGAGTTGTCTTTTGGCGGTGGTTTGCTGCCGGAGCACAGTTCGCTGATGAAAACCGAAGCATCTGGGGCTCTCATGATGGCCTCGCCAACGAGGACGGCATTGACGCCATCTTTCTTGCAGTCCAAAACGTCTTGGTATTTGTTAATACCACTCAGTGCGCAGATGATGGTAGTGTCGGGCACCATGCTTCGTAGTCGACCCGTAGTGTTGATATCAACCTCAAATGTCTCAAGGTTTCGGTTATTCACACCAATGGCCTTGGCACCAAGCTTAACTGCAATCGTCATTTCGTCTGCGTTCTGCACCTCTACTAAAGGCTCCATTCCGAGAGACTGCGAGTACTTGTACAATCGTTCAAGAAGCTCGACTTCGAGCATTTTAACGATCAGAAGCACTGTATCCGCTCCCGCCAGCCTTGCCTCCAGAATTTGGTACTCCTCAAAGATGAATTCTTTTCGAAGAATGGCTGGTCTGTTTGGCATGCCGTTCAAAACTTGGCGGACGGCTCTCAGATCTTCGATGCTACCCTTGAACCATTCCGGCTCTGTCAAGACAGAGATGACACTTGCACCAGCCAGGGCATACTTGTGAGCCTGAACCGGAGCCTGAGTTTCCAATGCAAAGACACCTTTGGACGGGGAGCCTCGCTTAATCTCTGCCATGAGAGATACATCGAAAGGCGTCTGCTTCAATCGGCTGACGAATGGTACAAGGGGAGGAGCCGCATTCAGGTCGTATGCGGCTTGCAGGTCGCTCATTCTCTGAGATGGAATCTCCTTCTGCTTTGCTACGGCAACCCTTCGGCTTGCGTAGATGTTCTGAAGGATGTTGTTTTTTTGCGGCTTAGGCGCAGCAGGCTTGGCGCTGCTCACTGATGCAGCCTTTTGAAGTCGCTCATTCTCTTCCCAAGTACCACCTTGCATGTGGAGGAAATTCTTGATCATTACACGGCCTTCAGCTGTGAGGATACTCTCCGGGTGAAACTGAACACCTTCGAGGACAAATTCCTTGTGTCGAACGCCCTGAATGATTCCGGCTGAGCCATCAGGCTTGTCCACCCAAGCAGTGACTTCAAGGCGCTCAGGCAAAGTGAGATGAGTACCGGCAAGCGAGTGGTATCTGGTCACTGGAAGGCCCTGAGGCAGGCCAGCAAAGACACCCTTTGCATCGTGAGTCAAGGGGGAGGTCTTGCCGTGCAGCCATTCGCCAGCGGAAGAAACTTCTCCGCCATAGACGTCAAACATGCATTGCCTTGCATCATGTAAGCTTTATGAAACAACTAATTTGTAGGAGCTAGTAAATTATGAGTAAAGAGAAAACTTACAAGCCCATGCAGACTCCCAAGACGGGAATCTTGCCTGCAAAATGACGAATCGCATCTCGACTGACACCAGAGTCCGTCTGAGGGTGGCCAGGCCCAGGGCTGATAATGAGCTGAGTGGGATTCTTCTTGATCAGCTCCTCTACCGTGATCTTGTCGTTTCTGAAGACATGGACCGTAGCACCTTCAAGGACGAGGTACTGGTAGATGTTCCAGGTGAATGAGTCGTAGTTGTCAATGAGAATGAGGTTAGAGGCTGTAGCGACTGGCGGAGACGGCTCCGGCTGGTGAGGCGAGTGATCGATGATAGCGAGAGAAGCCATCTTGGACTTTTGTGGAAAAGACGCAGCTGTCGACGAGAACAGAGAGACGGGCCCGGATTCCGGATGACAGTCTGGTAAGCTGAAAGAAAGAAAGTTTGCTCTTCCAGGCCAGATGTCAGAATGTCTCGCCTTGCTATTGTCGAATGAGTCAGCCAGACTAACAAGAAGAATGGAAACAATTTCTGGCAGCGCCACTTAGTCAATTGCCTAGCACCCAGCTAGGAATCTGACCAACGCCTATTCGAGTTGCCGATAAGACGCCGATCGATGTGGCATCGACCAACAAAATGCGGACGCATCCAGCGCTGGCCCGGTAGTGCAGCTGCACAGTGCAATCTGTTCCAGACACAGTAGACATTATCGCGGCTGAACCTCGGGTTCCTGGGAGCTTTGCCAAAAAAGTTAGCCATGCAGCTTGTTGATGCTGCCGCCGAGCAGAATCCCGTAGTCCGTTGCCAAAAGCGCGTCAAGACGTGAATCGCCAGCGCTCTCGCACGAACAGGTTCCAGGTGATGCGGCGAGCACCTCTGCCGCCTTATTGACAGTCGTGCCAATGGCGCCGGTGTCCGATAGCAATTATTTCCCCTCCGTGGGACAGTGCCTCTCTGGGGAGAAGGAGCTTGTGTGAGTCCAGCGCCTTGGGTCTGATGGGCGGGATGCAACTAACAGCAGCATCCAGGTCTTGGAAGCTTGTCGCCACCGCGCTTTCAGACGGTACCGGGCAGAGACAGAAGAGCTCTGCCATCACAAAGTTCTTCGACGACGACTACGTCCGTGGCCTCTTGCGCGAGCCGTCGACCGCGTTTGCGCCGCCGGACGAGGCCACAAACAAGGACTTTGAGACCAAGACGGCACCAATCAACGTGACCTCAGCTTCGACCGATCGACTCGATATCAACGTTTTCAAGGAGGATGCAAAGTGGCTCAGCAGGAATGCCAAGGTCAACTTGGTAGCTGCTCTACGAGTTGTCATCATCGAGTACCAGTCCCGTTCTTCAAGGCACCTTTTGGGCCCTCTATCATCCCACGATGCTGCCAATCTTCAAGAAGCTGCAGGCTTGCAAAATGGCCAGGGAGCAGCATTCTTATCTGAGATGGGCGCTTCTGCAGCGTTGGATGCCGACGAGATTTCAGCAGAATTCGAAAACTCGGAGTCGAAAAAGCGTCGCCTGTTCGATACCCTGTTGATCGAACGTCGGTTCTTCATAATGGCGGCGGACTATGCAACCTCCATCAAACTGTACAAACGCCTTCCTATTTTCGCCCCTGGAGATGACAGTATTGCCGATTTATATAAACTGAAGAAGCCGTCTGCTCAGCTACGCGATGAGATGGAAGATCTGCTGCCGGCCTATTTAGGCATTGTAGCAAGCAGCATGAGTGGGATCGAGGCCGGCATGAGAGCCTTTACAGATGAAGCCTTGCTTCTTAACGACGAAGTAGAGCTTGATTGGCTTCGAAGTCTCCTGACTGAGATTGTTCACAGCCTGTCCGTGGTTCTTCAAGTCGTAGACTGTTATGGAAACGACTTCCCGCCCTCTGGAGCCATCAACCAATGGTTTTCTCTAATGGAAATCTATGGCTTCTTCGATTCCATTCAGCCGGTATGTGCTTCGCAAATTCTCTTATTTTATACTAGCTAACCAGCGCGCAGATCAACCAAATCACTGCTGAGCTCATAATGCCCATGAAAGCCTTAGCTTCAGCCATATCGATTAGCTTGCTCAAACCCGCAAAGGCACTCGCATATCTGTCTGACCGAGACGAAGATCCGGCACAGGCTGATGATGTGTATGATTCTTACTTGCTCTCGCCGGATGTCCTAGAACAGATTCACAAAAGCATCTTGGACGCGGCTGGCCTCGACTCTGAAACTGCCTGCCCCATCATTTTCACCTGGTCATTTATCCTTCATCGACTCAACGTATCTTATCAAACCAGATCTGATAGAAGAGACAATTTGATTCAGCAGAGCGCCCGAGAAAGGTTTGAAACCCGAAGTGTGATGCGCACGCCTACCGGAGGACGGCGAAACTCAGCTGGGAGCATATATTCCATTGAATCGTCCAAATTCGATGGGTTTCTCGAAAACTCATCAACCCCTAGGGATATGCAAGTAGTCGAGCAACTCGCAGCGGTCGCCACGGTTCAAGGCCGAGTCTTTGATGTAATGTCGAAGATGACCCAGACTCTGGGCCCATCTGTAGACGGTAGCATGTCACCGCTAATTAGCTCACGCCTTCGAGTAATCTTCCTAGAGCTTTTGAAGGTTTCTTATCCCTTTGTTGGATACCAGTCGGACTCTGTGAGCTGTCTGCTCTCCCTTCTATCTCCTGGATGCGGTTACTGGGACTTATCTGCATCGCAAAACTTGCCCCCGTCCCAAGACTTTCACGCATCCGTGCTACAGGATGATCTGGCCATGGATTTCTTTTTCCAACAGGCCCTTGACCGATATCCTTACGAGTTCCTCCCTTTTATTACGCTATGCCGGACGCTTTGCACTGCGTCAGAGCAGATTCAGGATGATAGAACTGAAGTTATTCTGGATCTTCTCCACCAGACTCCAACGATTACATTTACACTACCTGATTCGTTTCAAGAATATGAACTAGTCCAGGAAGACGAGAATACAAATTCGTTTTGCCTTTTGGAGGAGCTTCCTTTGATTACTTTGTCATCTGCATGGAGCCGGAGGTTCATCGAAGATGACGCTTACAGAATACCTGTGGGCACATATGGGCGATTCATCACAGATACTGGTCGTGTTGTCTTAATGGAATATTCTCATTCAACTCTGTCCCTCCTGGGGCGGCGGTTAGAGATCAGCCTCACACAAGAAGGCTACCGGTGCGAGCTGGGGATGCTGCAGTCAGATGAGACGGCCGAAGTCATCTCATTATTCGCGTCGCTGCTTCGAATGGAGCAGTTGAAGGCTACGAGACAGGGTGACAGTGGCGCATTGACCCATTTCGATGGCGGCATATTGTCCGAGGCTAGCGTACACATTAGCAGTGGCAAAGATATTGTCACTGTTGTGTGCGAAACAATGGACTACTATATGCAAGATGAGCTGGCTATGACTGAGGACTCTGCCGTGAGTGTTCTTACTGCTTGCGTCAAGTTCTTGCATGCTGTTCTGCAGATCCAACCTAGCCGAGTCTGGTCTTATCTCGCAAGGACAGAACTGTTGAACTCTGAGTCAAGAGCTGGCAAACTCACCAAAATCACGGGCAGTCTTGACTTGGTTTCAGAGAGATTCGAATTCCTCACATCCTCGCTGTCTCTGTTTTCTGGACTTATCGATACTGTCATGTCTTCCGCCGTCCAGCGACGGGCAGGAACCAAGACTACGAGCCGGCAACAGCCAGAATCTAATATTTGGCTTGGAACCGCCGACAAAGTACTCTCCAGCGTGAGCTTTTCGATTGCTCAAACGGCTGTTGACGTATTTGAGAACACTTCGACATGGATGTTTGAATCAGAAACCAGCAGGATATCGCTGTTGCAGATTGTCGTTCCCCTTCTCAACCAAATTGTCCTCGATACGTACAGCATGGGAGATTCTCCCAAGTCCGACAATCTCACGTCTTGCCTCCAACCTGCCGCTTCTCACGTCATCGACTCCTTTTTATCGCCTTCGACAGGAAGCTTGCGTTTCCAGCCTCTCCTCTTCTCCTTCATCTCTACCCTCACAGCGCCAGATACGACGCTGTATCCTAACCGAACACAAGCTATCCAAACTCAGGTCACCTCCATCCTCGACTTTTCTACCACTCTACTTCGGGTAGCAAACTATCTGGAACGCCCGTCGATTTTGGTTGAGACTTACCTATTCAAGACTTCCACTTTATCAGCTCGGTTATGCGCAGTGTCTGACCACTTCCGCGGGCCAGCTTTATCGCTACTGGAGGCCCTCGTCATCAACGCTGGCCAATCTGCCAGCGAACCTCCCTCACTGCTAGGATATCTTGGCCCACAAATCTCAAAGTCTTTCTTACAGATTCTTGCAACAATTGGAAAACCCTTTGTTTTGCCGGAAGTAGTCAAGATTACTTGGAGATTCTTCTCCTCCATATTAAAGAACCGCCAGCAGTGGATGTCCAATTGTCTTCTCACGGGACAAACACCCAGGGAGGCCATGAAACAAGATGCTAAGAACGAAACGTCTGCGGATTCTGTATTCGCAACGGCGCTGTCCAAGCTCAAAACCTTGAAAGATCTGGAAACAAGTGAGGCGCTTGTTGTTTTGGATTTTGTCGCATCTGCACAAAATTATTGGCCCTGGACGGTGTTCACTCTGCAGAAAGATACTGCGTACATAGATGGGCTGCGAGCTTACGTTCGCGACTTGAAATCTTCACATCAGACAGTCAAATCAAATGCAGTGCTGGCTAGTATTCAAGCCAGAATTGCTGCATACATTGCCGAAACGTTCGCGATGCAACTCTATCATTCGCGCCATCTGGGCAATGCCGAGACGCTTGCCAAAGCGTTAGTCAACGATTTGGACTACTATCTGCGCGACGGTGTTGAGGTGGCAAGCTACAACAAGTCTCTCCACAACAACTTTGCGAAGAACTTTTCCAATAAATACTTTGGATGTGCCGTGGAAAATTTCAAGCGTACCATGGTGGAGCCTAGAGAGCTGGGTGAGAACTATTACTATAATCTGGACCGTGCCGATGAAGTCTTGAGATTTGACCCGGGGTGGCGCGGAAAGAGGAAGGGAACTGGCTTCTTGAACGAGATGAAGCTTGCAAACGCCAACCTGTCACTAGTTGATGCTCAAATCGTAAGTACTCTCTCTAGAATTTCTACGCGGAGAATCAAAATTTCTAACCGACTGCTTTTTGTTCAGGCTCTTTTCCACGCCTGGGAGCTACTGCTGCTTGAATTGAGCACATGCTTCCCGGAAAGCGATACTACTAAGAAGCAGATGATGCAGGTTGTACAGCAGTGCCTGAATGCCAACCAGGTGACTCCCGGCCCTGGAAGTATATTCCTCAAGATTGTTGAAGCGAGGGCCAACTTGTCTCTCATTTTGGTTCAGCGCTTGGTTAAATCCACTCTTGCTGTCAAAGACGTCAACCAACTACTAGAGACGTTGATCGGCACCATCAATAGCGTTGATGAACCCTTTGAAGCTCAGTCCATTGCTTATTATCGAACTCTCTTGAAGACGTTGTTTGTTACTCTGCGGGCGTATCAGGCGGCATCCAGCAAAGTAGCCACGAATGCTCCTGATGATCTCGAAGGGTCGATGGTCAATGTTACGCAGACTATCCTCAACATTCTAGACCATGTGGTTGCCAGAGGATTTAGAACATTGGTCAGTTTGATCCACGACAGGGAGGCTGATGTATTTCCAGAGGATCTGGCTCTTCTCACGGCAATCATGCAAGCTTGTCTCAGCGTTCCCAACATTGAGCAATCTCAGACGCCAATCCTGAACATAATGGCATCTCACGACGTTACACATGCAGCAACGTCGTTATACTCGTGGGCTGATAAACTTGGTGACCAGAGCGACCCAGTTTATGGCGAGCTTAGTATTTTGTTCCTACTGGAGCTCTCAACCCTGCCGGCATTGGCGGAGCAGCTTGCGTGCGATGGCGTTCTTGGGGCTATCTTGTCTGCCAATCTCACCAAATTCATGCTCAGAACCAATGTATCGCCGTATGCAGATGTATCAATTGCCCAACGGTGCTATGGTATCTGGGTAAAGGGAATGCTCCCACTCATGCTCAATCTACTCACCGCGCTTGGCGCTACTGTTGCCCCTGAAATCACTTATGTCTTGAACCAGTTTCCGCACCTGCTACGAGCCAGCGTTGACCGATTCGAGGCGCCGGGGGCTAGCCGGACAAAAGAGAAGTCTGCGCAGTATCTGACGCTCCTTGGTACAGCAGAGGTTCATTCTTTAGCACTGCTCACGCGTGTGCTTGCAGCTCTGCGGATGAACAACAGCAGAGACATCCCCGCGGTCGAATGGGACGCGACAAGTTTGCTTGAAAACGTCGACTATTGGCTCTCCAGCAGACGACTTTTGAAGGAGCGGCTCCTGCCTCTGGGACAGCGAGAGATGGAATGGAGAGGAAGAAAATTGTCAGGAGATTGTGACAATTTGCTAGAGGAGAAGGTGGTGGCACAGCTTGAGACGGTTCGAGATGTGCTTAGCGACGAATTTGAAGGCTGAAATGAATAAATATCGGATTTTGATTTGAGTTTACTAGACGAGAGTGCCGGAGATGATAATGGATTTCAGGATTAGGCGTTGGATGTTGGACTGGGCTACTGCTGCATCAGATGTAACATGCAAAATTCCCCTGTGGATACGAAGTATACAACTATAAACTCGAGCATCTAAAATTAATTCCCATTGAGCGAGATCTTTATTCCCATTGTGTGTAAATCGGTTTATCGGTTTCCCAGCAGTGAGATGTGAACCAACAACACCAGCTCTCGTTCCCAGCTATCCAACTAGCCGACTCCAACAAATTCCGTAATATTGATACAAAAGACTCTTGTCTCCTCGAGTCAAGGTGGTTTCCCGGCATAGGTACCCCAGCTACCTATTTATATCGTACAATGCCTCGGGGTGTAGAGGTTTCAACACACGCCTTTCCTAATAGATGGCTTTCAACGGACCGGAAAAGTATAGCCAAAATATATGTCCCTCATATCCCGTTATCAATATCAAAAAGATGTTCTGTTGTGGAACAAAGTTCGTTTGTTGCTTTAATTGGTAAATAGTTTTATTAATTTTTTGTTTGTTTTGTTTTATTTCTGCATCTGCTGCGTAATCTGGGCATTGTGCTCCTGGAAGCGCTCGCTCACGCGCTGCTGCGTAGCCATCCACTTGAGGACGCAGCGGTTGAGGCAGCCGGTCTCCTTGGTGGAGAGAGATTTGGAGGTGAAGTCGTCGACGCAGGAGGTGAAGCAGTGCTCGACAAGACCGCCGAAAGCCTAGACAATGATTGCTGTTAATTGGGGAAGTCTATATTTACTTTCGAGGGCGTGTCGAGGAAGAGAGATGAGACGAGACGTACGCTGACGAACTCTTTGACTTGGCGCTTCTGCATGCGCTGCTCGAGCGTGCGCTGTTCGGCATTTGTTAACCTGCGATTGATGTTAGTTTTTGCAGTCCCTCTATTCATTTGGCGATTGGACATGCGAAATGCGTACATATCCATTGTGGTGGTATCGGAGGGGGGTGAAAAGGACGGTTAGATGGTGATTAAAGGTGGTGTTTTGACGTGGAGGTTCCTAGTCTGGAGACTGATGACGATGAAATTTCAAAGTTGCTAGAGACGGTTCGCATCCCCACATTGAAGTGTGGACGCTTTCTTTTGCGCACGGATGACGGATGTAGCTTAGAGCGAAGGGGAGGGTATACAGTGTCGAGACTTGGATTGCCTGATATGCACTGTAGCCCAACCACATTCAGTGAATGGTGATGGCCAACGTCAACCTCTACACAGCAGTCTATTGATTGGAAACCAACTCTCGAAAAAACATAAATCTCGCTAGAAATGAATGGCGATGAGAGCTTGTGGGTTGCGGTGATTTCTGGATGCAGACCAAGGACCGTGTAAGCCGTCACTTGTAAGATTTACAAAAAGCCTCTACATTTTACAACAAATCGATTTGATATGCTCATCCAGATGGCTGTGAAGATAAATGGAATGTCTCGAAATATTGCCACAGACATCGTCGGAGTGGATTGCGCATCCGCCTTAGCTACCATACCTTTATGAATCCAGTGTGTGAAGAGGCACCCACGGCATTATGAATAGAAACAGGTTGTAACATAAAACACATTCTACAGAGACAGAGAGTAACTGAAATACAATGTTTGGATCTCCACAGGCGATTCAACTATCATCGCAGCAAAGGCTTATTGAGAGTCACGTCGTGCATATGGATAAGCGAGTGACGATACTAATACTAGAGAATGCGAGGCGATGCAGGGAAGAAGACGAAAAGAAGGTAACATAGCTCAACTAACAGCTCTACTAACATCACAACTTACACTCTCAATGGCTTATCATTGTAATTGGGAAGCCGAAGAGGCGATATCACTCGCAGACAATGCAGCGGCTGTACGCAATAGGGCGTAGATGAAGATGACATCTAGACCGGCCAGTATCTCAGCACGAGCTGCGACAACATATCATAGAAAGTAGCATCTCAAAGAAGCAGTTGCGATACTGGAGAATGCACGACTTTGAAGCTGTTCATATAATATCTTTGACTTCCTGTCTAACATTGATCACCATCTCAAAGAGCCCCAACGGGGAAACAGCTGCGCGATTACAGCAGCGACTTCATGTTCACTCTCTCTATTCAAGCTTTCCTTTTTTTTTTGTGTCTACTCTTGTTTACTATTTTACGGATATTATGGAAAGCTAATCTTTGGCTTATTCAGTCTTGGAAGGCGGCTGTTGGTCTTACTGGCCGTGAGAGTGAGAGCTGTGAGAGTCTATCCAACACCAAGCGGTGATGGCGTTTGTGGGCAAACTGAAGAGGCGCAATTTCACCGTCGGTAAGCTATAATAAAAAAATGCTTCAAAATTTACTATCTTTACTTTTTGTTCAGGTTCATCTAGAGGAAGCTATTTCTGTTAGGTTTGTTCTGCTCGACTGTTAACCCAGGTTCTCCTGGGCTTATGAAAAGCCTTTCTTTACGTGGATACTATAGTGAACATGACCACACCTCTTGGATGCTATCATCGTTTTCGTATATCGAATGTGAAAATCACAAGGCTTGAACATCTTTATTCGTGTACCGCAAAAAATTAATCATCAGGGCGCAGCGGCTGCTCGCAATTCGAACGCTTCATCTCTATTGGAGCAGAGTGCCGGACTAAAACAGCAAAGACGAGCTCCATAGCAATGAGGTCAAGGTTACATGATCGATATAGAGTTTCTCAATGGAGCAGCAAGTTGAAGCCATCGTCCTTGTCTTTCTCTATCTGGCTCGTATCTACAATCGGATTTGCACAGCTCAGCTCTACCCCGGCCTGCATTAGTGCAAGATTATATGGCATGGGGTCTGGTTTGGAATGCCACAAAGACGTCAGAATCCGTATTCCTTGATACCAGTTCCTGGATTGCTCGGCTGCATCGTCAATCGCGTACAAGATCCATCGTGAGCCGCAAACACTGGGACGGACCGGTGTGGCTATGCTCGGATGTTTGGCTCCTTTATCCAATCCCCTGGTCAAGGCGCAATGCAACAAATGCCTATTCGCTCTCGATCAAAGCGCCGGGAGCCCGGGCGAGGTTTCAAATGCATGGGATTGGTGTGAAAATGACGATATCTCCGCAACCTTGTCGGTGGCCGGATACCTACATACGAGAAAGCCGATGATACGACGTCCGTCAGCCTGACCGTCCAAGCCACAGCGGCGTCGTGAACAAGCCTCGTCACGTCGTGTACCTCAGTCGCCATCATCTTTCGGCGATTGTTGATGTTGCTGGTGGTGAGCAAGGCAGCCTGTCGCGTACCAGACTACGGCTGGGAGTCAACAAAAAATACGAAGGGCCCGTGCCGTGACGTCTGATTGGCATCTTGAGGGCGAGCTAAGTCGTCGATGGTGCTAAGCGCCTAAAAGTGCCCGCGTATATATATATATGCATGTAAACTTAATTGCTGGGACCATTGGGGTTGAGAGAGAGCTGGAGATTGGCAGGATTGGAGCGATATTGGCCCTGCCGCTAGCACGGGCACGACCCCATATCGCTATGCTGGAACAAGAGAAGGCCGATGGAGCTGTTCATCAATATTAATCAATATTGGCCTGCAGCTCCGACCTTGTGTTGGAATAGGTGCTATAATACGAAGTCATCGTATATGTCATCCCCCTTGGCTCGGTACAGGTAGTCTTGTCATACTGGGCCGCTAGCAGCTCAGCTATGCTGTAGCGCCCCTTTTTGGGCGATACATGATAGCTGCATGATTCATCATACATCGAGACTCAGATACAGACGAAACAGCGAGAGAAGACATTTCGAGCTCAGCTCAATCCAGTCACCCACCAGGCCGTGGCCCCTCCTCTCGAGACGTCCGCAGCGCCTTGCAGGGGTCGTGGCCTTGTTTGCGCTGCGCTGCCTTTCGAAGATCCAGGCGCCGATCATCCAGAAATTCACGCCTTGTCCCAACGTCATTCGCGTGCACCGCCTCGTTGCCCTGGTCGGAGCCTTTGCTCGTGCATGGAGGGGCTGGTTTGCGAGCAAGAGTACCTCCATGTACAAGTAAGAAGCAGTGCAAGTTCTGGATGCCAGAGGCACTCAGCTCACCTTCACCGGAGACTGCCCTGTAGCATTAGTGGTGTATCATCGTCTGCTCCCCTTGTCCAGCCATTTCCCGCCGCGGCGACTGCAACTGCGCTGGAGCCCCCTGTGTTTTACAGCCGTCCTCCCGCAAGGAATGCCCCGTCAGGCATTGGCTGTCATCTGTATCGTGTATCAGAACAGCTTCTAATAATAAGCCCGCGCCACAAACGAAGCGTGCCTGCAGCCCACGTACACGCTTGTATGGCACAGGTACCGGCCCGGCACATGGGCAGCGCAAAGCCTGGTGAGCTGCCTTGTCTGCGTGTCTCGGGGCCGCTAGAGCGCCTAGCGCTGCGACCTGCCATCCCGTGGTTCCTCGCTCCAGTGCGACGCTGCTACCGCGAGGTACCGCCCAGTACTTGGCCCGCGGCGCCCTCGCTGTACCCGCCGTACCGCTACGTGCCACCCGCCACCAAAAACCTCACGGCGACGAAGCTGCAACACCACCGCCGGCCTCTCAGCCAAACGCCGTGCCACCTCCTCCAACCTCGCTCCGCGCCCGTCCATCACCGCTGCCGCTGGAATCGCGTCCCTCATGTCGCTGGGCCTTTGTCGGGGCATCTGGCCGCTACTTGACCCTCCCATCGCCTGCTCTGCCGTCCGCCCGCTCGCTGCCCGCCGAAGCCTCTCGTTTCTCGTCCACCTGAGCTGAGCGACGAGACCACGAGGCACTCGCTCCTCGCTTTTGCGCAATCATCGACGCTCGTTGACGCACCTGCCCGACCGTGGCGCCCTCTGCGAACCTCCAGCTTTGCTCCATTGCATTCGCTCACGCCTCTCGCCTCTCGCCTCTCGCTTCTCCTCTCAACTCTGGCTCGCGCTCACGCTCGCGCTCCCGTTCACCACTTTCTCTTCTCTTCTCTTCTCTTGCCCTCCCTTTCGGGGGCCGAGTCCATCGCTCGTTGCGCCACCCCTCCGTCGACCTGGGCAATTCGCGGCCTCGCTGAGTCTGCCCGCCCATTGATTCTGGCTGCGCTGCCTGTCTCTCGCCGTCGGCCCTCTTCGCGCTGGCGCCCGCCATGACGTCCAGCAATCCGAATCCGCATCAGGGCAGCCCGCCGTCGCTGCCCGCCATGCCCAACACCCCTGCCTCGCCGCCGAACAAACGCGACCTCAAGTCGTGGTGGAAGAACTTCAAGCTGCCGACCAAGCACCAGGAAACGTCTCAGCAGGGTACGCTCCCAACCTCCACAACACCCCCCTCCGCCGGCCCTTATGCCTTCATCCGCAGACGGCTTGCCTCGTTCAGGAAGCTCTGGTCGCTATTCAGATCATCTGGTATCGATTTTTCAATTTGCTAGGTTGCGTTTCGTTGCGTGCCATACATGCCTATTGAAGCCAGGGACTTCTTGTCGCAGTTTGCTTGGCCATTGAATAGTCATAGCTGAAAGGCGTGTCAAGCGATGCAAAACCCTTTTCCCTCTTGAAGACCCTTTCCCTGGCTGTTTCAACTAATCGTTTCTGCCGTCCCTTGGCTACTTTGTCCATGTCCATGAACAAAACGAGAGAAGAAGAAGAAAAAAGCTTTCCTAATGCGCCATCTTACTTGTATTTACACACTGAACTAACCTCCTGAATCTATAGACCACCGTGGCGGCGGAGGCATCTTTGGTGTTCCTCTCCGACAGAGTATAACATACGCAAACGTTGCCATCTCTCTTGTTGATGAGAATGGAAAGAGCTACATTTACGGCTATGTTCCTATTGTAGTCGCTAAATGCGGTGTCTTCTTGAAGGAAAAGGGTACGTCTGACGAAGAAGGGAGCCAGTCGGTTTGTGGAAAGATCATCAACTGCTAACACCCGCCCCAGCTACTGGCATTGAAGGCATCTTCCGATTGAGCGGTTCCGAGAAACGAATCAAAGAGCTCAAGACGATTTTCGATTCGCCTGATCGATATGGCAAGGGACTCGTCTGGGAAGGCTATACCGTTCACGATGCTGCCAACGTGCTCCGGAGATATCTCAACGATTTACCCGAACCCGTGGTGCCCCTAGACCTATACGAAAAGTTCCGCGACCCCCTTCGTGGAGCTACAAAGCAAGCAGTTGGAGATACCGAGGGTCCGCAATTTGTTGAGAATTTCGATGAGAGGGCAGCCATTGTGAAATACCAGAAGCTGATTACGGAACTACCTCCGCTTAACAAGCAGTTGCTTCTCTACATCCTGGATCTGCTGGCCGTATTTGCCGCCAAGTCTGACGAAAACCGCATGAACTCGCAGAATCTAGCTGCCATTTTCCAGCCCGGCATGCTATCCCACCCCTCGCATGCCATGGCACCTGAAGAGTATCGACTAAATCAATGCGTCATCATTTTTCTCATCGAAAATCAAGATCACTTCCTGATTGGGATGCAGGGCACCGAGGCGGACGAGACAACAATGCAGCAAGTGGCCTCTGGAACGCCCAACCCCCCGCGCACGCCGAACCAAGATCGAAATTCGGGTTTGGGGAGAACGGCTTCCAACGCCAGTGCTGGTGCCGAGAGCATCCGCAAGGATGGCTTAATTCGACGAAATAGATCCGTGTCCTCTAGGCACTCCAGGGTTGATGGTGCCGTCACCCCCAACAGCCCGGCCTTGGCTGCAACGCCCACTGGTGGTGGTTTGGCTAGGAGCAATACCGTACCATCCAAGAAGTCACCGGCTCTGGTAGGGGGCAAATTCAAAAAGAATGAGAATCCTGGTCGCGCACCACATTCACCCGCCTTGGAGCCGCTGACACCGGCTCGCCTACCTCAGCAGGACGTCATTGATACCCCCTACAGAGCTGCTACGCCGAGCCAATCACATACGACTTTCGACTCAATGCACCTCGCTCCCGATCGCATACTATCAGCTGGCCGAAGCCAAGAGAGGCTGTTGGACGTCCCGCACGACCACTCGGCGCCCTCAAAGCATCATCAAAAACTAGAGCACCTGTTCCAGCGGTCTCCAAATCACGAGAGCAGTGGCGGCGACAAAAGACAGCCAAACAAGCTCAAGAAGAAACGGATACCAGGCAGCATGAGCATCAGCGCCCAGAGCTCGTGTTCCTCGCTCCCACACTCCGCCTCACCAGGCACGGAAGCAGGAAACCCTTTGGAAGCAGCACCTCCTTTTGCACAGCCCATAACACAGCCCCAACCTCGTCCAAGTACTATTCCTCATTCAGTTCCACAGCCAGCGCCTTCTGCTTCGACACCGGCCATAGACTCTCCAAAGCAGCCGGATTTGCATCACCAGCTCTCGACCCCTGTCATTCTCCAGAATCAGAATCAGAATCAGAATCAGAATCACACTGACACGCATAATCACTCGCATAATCATTCGATTTCACATTACCATGAGCATAACCTTCGACCCGAGGATGTTTCTGCGCCACGGGGAAAGAAGTCCCCTCCTGCTTCAGTCAATTCATCGTTCAATGACGGATCAGATTTTGAGCAGGTGGCTCAAGAGCCCCCCTTGCCGGCAATCGTTGAGACTGCGGATAAAGAAAAGAAGAGCAGGTGGAGGCTGTCGAGGACGAAGAAGGATGACTTTCCAAGCGGGCCAACTAGCCCCAGGGCGTCGCCGCCAGTACTCAACATTGGCTCAAACCACAACGCAGATGTTAGCACCACATCGATTGGAAGTGCCATTGCCAAGCCTCGCAAGAGCTTCACTGGCGAGAGCACCGAGCAACTGGGAAGCGTCAGCGATCGCGCTTACACGTACGATAGCTCCAAGGATGAGAAAGATGACCCCAAAGGACCTATTGGATGGATCAAGCACAAATATCGAGAGGCCAAAGAAGTTGCTGATCACAAGCGAAACAAATCCCCGCCTCCTTCAGACGGCCATCAACCATTCAACCAGAGTATGTTGGCGCCACGGGGTAAGAGTCTGGATATAAAGCGAGATCTCAACCAAGAAGAAGAGAAGCTCTTCCCGAATGCGGCCCAACAGCTTGCGTTTAGAGATGTTCCAAATGAAAGAGCAAATGTCCCACCAACAGCTCCGGAAGCGTACAGGAAGCTTGGCCAAACTGAGCCAGCTCAGAGAGACTCTGCCCAAGGCATGACTATCCACAGAGTCATTAGCGAGTCGGACTCTGAGCCGCAAAATGTCGCAGTGCCGGTAGCTAATGCTGTCAAAGAAGCTGTTCCTGAGACTGCGGGCCTGCCTAAAGCGCAAGCTACAACAGTACCTGAGTCTCAAGCACCTAACCCACCTTTGGAACAACCGTTGCCGCCTGTTGTAGAGAATAAGGAGCAAGAGGAAAAGCACGCATAGTGACTTTTTTCTTAAGTTGTAAATGAGCTTTTTCCAAAAGCGATGAAGATGAATCTTAGGACTACGAGGAGTTGATAGGATGGGCCTTTTTGTTTTCCCCCTCTCTTTTCCTTAATTTCTCTTCTTACCACCCCATTTATCTTGTTCTTTTTTTTTTTTTTTTCATATCTTGTTTCTTTTTTCTAGAATTAACGAATTTCCTTTGTTCATCATGTACTCCAAAGCCTCCCCCTTTTTACTCATTCCCCCTTTTTTTCTCTTCTTTTCGAAGTAAAAGGGGGATTTGAGAGGAAAAGAGAGGGTTTTTTCTTTTCTTTTTTAACGTCAAAATCCTGCTGCTGTATGTATGTTGAAGCGGAAAGACGGGAGATGAAGAATATGCGGATGAGGAAGAAGAAGAAGCATGTGTAGGAAATGGGGTAAAATTAGGGGGTTTAAAAAATTATCTAGTTTTATGAAGAAAAAAAAGACATATTTATATGTCGGTTCGGTACGGCTGTTTTTGACGTAATTTTAAACAAAAATAGGTGACGAGACGGAACTATGCGAACCTTGCTTTTACGTAAATGTAGACATCTCCTTCAGGTCTCATTCGCGGAGGGGGATACGTATTCAATATTTTATATAAATTAATTTTATTGGGATTACCTGCAGATTTATACTTGGCATGTCTAGCCTTATGAATGAGCTATATGCTATTGCCGAACACGGTGAAGCCAGATACTGACGAAACAATTGCAACACAAAGATGGACAAATTAGGCCTTTGTGACGGACCCCTCGTACACTCCCGTATCCCAAACAATCATGTAACCCGCTCTTCGCCAATCCTCGTTGAAAAATCCATTGAACCCCGCCCACACGCGAGTGAGCTGCGATATGCCCAGTTGCTTGCCCTCGGGAGTGTTCAGAAACTCGCCCAGCCAAGGCTCTATGCCTTCGAATCCGACAATGTATCGGGGAACAGGCACGACGGGATTTCCAGGGGCAAAGAGTTCTTGGCGTAGAAACGGGATGGGGTTGTCGTAGAAGCGATCTGCTTCGTCGCGGTACAGCTCGCGCTCGGGGGTGTTTGGTTGGGTATGCAGGGGGGGCTCGCAGGTGAGCGCATAGGCCGACAGCCTTGGATAGACGAGGTGGGAGCGCCAGGGGGTGGAGTGGCACGGCATCAGGAAGAGGGCGAAGAGGTCTTCCTTGTAAGGGTCGTCGTCGGCGGATGTCGTGACATTGGAGTAGTGGGTGAGATGGGCGTGATGGACGGCAGACGGATGGATGCGTTCATATTCTTGTCGCAGGAATGAGAGGACGCCAAGAGGTGCGGGCTGGTGCAGGAAAGAGAGATAGCCGGCGAGGACAATGTTGATTCCCAAGGCGGTAAAGAGAAGAGGCTTGTTGCGGAGGCGAGCGCGGCGAGCAGCCGGTGACTTTGTCCCGGAGGGCTGGGAGGCTGATATTTGAGCCGCGGATGAGATGGAGGGGGGAGGACTTGTTCGCGTGACTGAAGTGAAGAAGGACGCGGCTCGGGGAGCGGCAAGGATGCTGAGAACCGGGAGCAGAGGATAGATGAAGCGAACCTCTTTGTGGGAGATGAGGGAAAGGGCAGCGACGGTGCTGAGGACAGCGTAGGAGAGCGTCCGAAGTATGTTGGCCTGATCTGCCGTCTTGGATGAAGGCTTGAACAGTGCTGGCACCACAAAGGGTACGCTTGTGGTGCAAAGCAGAGGTATGCCTTGGAGGATATAGTAGTGCCAGGGGTTGCGGCCGTAGAAGACGGCAAGCGATTTGGAGATGTTGAAGGTGAGCCAGTTGTAAGGCGGAAAGGCCCATTCTCCAAAATAGAACCGGTCGGCGAGGACGGACAAGCCCACCACCAGAGACCCGCATACGATTGCCTCTCTGAACAGAACGAAGACGGTGGAGAAACTCAGGGGCGAGTTCCCCTGAAGCGTGACTCTTGTCAGAGCAACGAAGACAATGGTGAGCCAAATGAGGATATTGGTAGGGCGTAGGACGACAGCCAAGGCGGCGAGACACAGTGAAGCACGGAGGCGCCAGAGTTTGCCGCGCAGGACGTTGAAGGGCTTGGAGTTCTCCTTGATGGAATAGGGGGCAACGCCGACGAGCTGCCAGGGCCAGTAGCAGAGGGCCATGACGGTGAGAGTTGTCTCTAGAGAATTGGAAAAGGTCCTCGTGGAGCAGTACCATTGCCAGGGATTCAAAAGCTGCATGAAGAGCTGGGATGGTGGTGTAAGCGGCGTGATTTCGACTGGGGAGGTTTTGGGGAGAGAGAACTTACAGCAAAGAAGGAGGCGTTGCTATCAGAGCCATACACGTTGGAGGCAAGATGCCAGGTGTACCAGTCCCCCAGAGCAGCAATAATGGCCTGCAGGATGCGAGGAGAGGCAATGACTGCAGCGGATCGGATGGCATTTCCTGGAGGGAAGACGGCGGATAGACGATCTGCAGCCATGTAGGCACCGGAGAAGAGGAGAGGATGGAGCGACGACCTCAGCTGGTGGTGCCATTCCTATGGAGAGAGGGAAGATTAACATGATTGTTTCTTCCATCGTTTCTGACTACATCAATTCAAGGATCGTGATATATATATATATATATATACATCAACAAGGACATTTGCTTGTGTATAAAAAGACTTACCCACGTGAGCCACGCGCCGCTTCCGGGCCCAAAGGCCAGGCGCCAGGCCGGCTCCAGCGCCTGGAAGAACTCATCGGGCTGGAAAAAGGTGGCCAGGTACAGGGCATTGAGCAGGCGCAGAATGAAAATGTCTCGCAGCGGGACGGGCGAGAGGCGCGGCTTGCTCTTGAACGAGGCCGAAGGGGCGCGTTGGTGGCCGGCCATGGTTCTCTGCGTGGATGGTTTCGAATTGGATGCTGAGTTGGCGCGCTACAGCCGTCTCAATGGTTGTCGGGGAGCCCCTTTAGCGGCCAGCGGCTGCTAGCCAGGCTCCCGTCGCGCTAATTGGGTGCTGGACCGGATTGGCTGCTCCCACCATGGCCCAATTGATGCACTGCGGAGTAGCTCTCGTGGGTTCTGCTCTGCCTTGCATGTTGTTTTCAGTCTTCGTGATGGGCTCTGAAAGAGCCCAGCATCTTAATGGCACTATGGTCCATCTACCTGGAGCGCTGTGCTTGAGCGTAAGTTGTTTAGAGCCCTGCGAGCACCAGACAGCTTGGGACTTGGCCCTTGGCACTGACAACAGCAGCCAATAGCAGCCGCTGGATGGTCTTGGACTCAACGTAATCTAATCTCATCTAGCCGTGCGTGATCGGACATACATACACACATAGGTGTCGACAGATAGAACGACCCCGTCTCTTGCTGTCCAGATGCAGCAACCGCCCTATCTCAACCAGCTGCCTGCAGTAGCATCAGCACGTCCTCTGACAATATCCGTCTCGGCATCAGCATCAGCGTAAGCATCGACATGCAGCCAAATCTCACATTACATCACTCCCTCGTCCTTCCGCTGTCATAGGCTGTAGATACCATTGACAGATCTCACAAGACCACAGACGGCCCGGTCAACGTACGTAATACAGCGCTGCTCATTGGCCCATCTCAAACGTCGACAAGGCTCCCCACCCTGTTTTTTTTTCTTGGTGGATGCTGCAGCAGCGAAATCATGAGAGCCGCCGAATGTGGGGATCGACGCCAACATGCCACTGCCTCAAAACGTGAAGAGTGCCGTGCGGTGCGATTATCTACTGCTAGTCTATGCAGCTCAGGCAATAGATGCTTGCAACATGGCTACAGACTCGATACCCGAGAGAACAGCAGATTGCCCACTGTTTTGCCCAGATCCTGAATCCCCATCGTCACTCCCACCAGTCTAGCCCATTACGAGACCCTCTGCTAGGGGTCCAGAACCAAAATGCCGAGGCCAGCCGGCCGCTTCTCTGGGGCGCCCGACGGCATCGGCGGTGTCTGGACCATCGGACCTGCGGCGAGTCCAAGGAAACCACCGGCACCAGGACGGCGCTGGCTCTCCAGCGACAGGGAGCAGCGCCCAGCGCCTGGAGCCTCTGCTCCACCGGCGTGCTGCGACACGCTCACACTTGCACTTAGGGGTATAGCGGCGGCGTCTCTTGGCCTCCAATGCCTGGATCCAGCTCGACTACGTGACACATTGATTCCACGCGACGTCGGTGCTTCTCTCGCTGCCCGCTTTCTCACGGCCCTATAACTGGCGGCGTCTCCCCGTGGTCAGGTGGTTTGCAAACCGACTCTCTCTCTCTCATCAGCTTCAGCGATTTGTGAATTTGGAGGTGAACACCAAAAAAGGAAACAAGACTTGGTCTAACGTCGTCTTTTTTTTTTTTTTTAATCAGAGCTTCTGCTTCCAATTGCAATCTAGCTGGTACGTCCATCGGCACGTCCATCGGCGCTTATCCTCTATCAGTGCCCCTCCCCTCCGTGTTCCGGCCTATCGCAACCAACTTTCCAATTCCTTGCAAATCCGACCGACTTCCACTAACACAGCATCAAATTCAGACCTCCTTTTTCCTCAAAACACCAACCACCAATTCTATCCAGCCATGGCTCCCCACGCTAGCGATGCTGTTGCCAGCAACGGCGCTGCTTCCCGCTTCCACGCCTCTTCCACCGAGGCCGCCATCGCCGCCGAGAACCAGTTTGCGGCTCACAACTACTCGCCTCTTCCCGTCGTCTTCTCCAAGGCCCAGGGCGTCAATGTCTGGGATCCCGAGGGCCGCCAGTACCTGGACTTCCTGTCTGCCTACAGCGCCGTCAACCAGGGCCACTGCCACCCGGAGCTTGTCAAGGCTCTCGTCGACCAGGCCTCCCGCCTGACTCTGAGCTCAAGAGCCTTCCACAACGATGTGTTCCCCAAGTGGGCCGAGAAGGTCCGCAACGTCTTCGGCTACGACATGGTGCTGCCCATGAACACTGGCGCCGAGGCCACCGAGACTGCCATCAAGATTGCCCGCAAGTGGGCTTACAAGGTCAAGGGCGTTGAGGAGGGCAAGGCATTGGTCTTTTGCGCTGCCGAGAACTTCCACGGCCGAACTGTAAGTATCCTCTCCTCAGTTTTCCAGCACAGCCCCAAGTTATGGTGATGAGTCCAGAAAGGAAACAAGAATCGAGGCTCTCTCCGAATCTGCACCAAACTGGGCAACAAAAGACGTACTAACGCTCGCCACAGATGGCCGCCATCACCCTGTCCACCGATCCCGAGTCCAAGGACAACTATGGCCCGTATGTCCCCAACATTGGCGCCACCTCTCCTTCCACTGGCAAGGCCATCCGCTACAACAACGTGGCCGACCTAGAGGAAGTTCTGGAGGCCCATGGCAAGGATACCGCCGCCTTCATCGTCGAGCCCATCCAGGGTGAGGCTGGTGTTGTTGTTCCCGACGACGACTACCTCACCAAGGTCCACGCCATTTGCAAGAAGCACAATGTTCTCCTCATCTGCGACGAGATCCAGACCGGTATCGGCCGAACTGGCCGCATGCTCTGTTCCGAGTGGTCGGGCATTAAGCCTGACATGGTCACTCTTGGAAAGGCCATCTCCGGCGGCATGTACCCCGTCAGCGCTGTCCTGAGCAGCAAGGAGATTATGCTGGTTGTTGAGCCCGGTACTCACGGTTCGACCTATGGCGGTAACCCCCTGGGCTGTGCAGTGTCCATCCGAGCTCTGGAGATCCTTGAAGAGGAGGACATGACTGCCAAGGCCGAGCGTCTTGGCCACATCTTCCGCGATGGCGTGGCCGCACTCAAGTCGCCCATTATCAAGACGGTTCGCGGCAAGGGTCTGTTGAATGCCGTTGTCATTGACGAGGCGGCTGCTTCAGGCCGCACTGCATGGGACCTTTGTCTTCTGTTGAAGAGCAAGGGCCTCTTGGTAAGTTGACCTTGCCTCCCCTCTCTCTACCCCTCTTTTCCTCGCTACGTTTCCTCTGCTAACCACCCCTTTTTAGGCCAAGCCAACCCACGGAGATATCATCCGTTTTGCGCCTCCCCTCGTCATCACTGAAGAGGAGCTTCGCAAGGGTCTCAACATCATTGCTGAGGCTCTGAAGGAGCTGCCCACCGTCGCCAAATCCGAGGGTCACTAAATGACAAGTGACAGCTTTTCCCCCAGCAGCCAGTCTAAAGGGGGAAAAGTTCAGAGCGTACCGTCCTACGGGAAGTAGACGCCGCTGCCTCGTGAGCGCGAGCTCCGGGAATTATGAGGGCGACCCACGCGAAAAGAGAGACGAGGAATTTCCTTTTTGATTTACACGTCAAACATATAAGATACCCAAGGGATAGCCAGGACCGGTCATGAAGCAGCATAGGAACGGGAGCATATTATGGATTACTGTTTTTGGGCTTGTTTTTGTTATTTTTATTTGTTTTCCTCCTCTTCTTCTTCTTGTTTTTTTTAGCGTCGGACCATGTTCCCTGTTTTCTATAAAGAACCAGGTCGGGCGGATCTTCGTCCGCGGCGCAGAGAGTTGTCAGTGGGTGTAGGTATGCCTTGTTTAGAAGGCATGAAACGATCAATTAACATAAATTGTGGTGGTATATCATTTTGTCGTTTGTCCTGCCCGTGAATCTCGTTTATGTAGGTAGCGAGAGAATGACTCAAATCTCTGTTACGTGATACGAGCACCCCATGCTCCCCGCCTCAGCTCTGTTACTTTTGTTTGCGTTATAGTATACGCTGTGAATCCTCGCGGGCGTTTTATGATGTTTCCTACCGTTGACTGGAGCGGCTCGAGCGGCAACTTTTTTGCTGTTCATCTCCCGCTCTTGTCCTACTCTTTTCTTTGTGCTCTGAACGCCCAAAGTCAAGACCTTGGTGAAGCAGGCAGGCAGGCAGTCATGTATTTAACGCGGAAGCTAAAACTATCTTTGTATATCCTTGTTCGTTACAGCTAGGCAGCAGGGGAAGGTTACTGGTGATGAAAAATGCGCGGGGTTGATTCATAGTTTTTAGTATCAAATCGCAGCATGTGAAGCTCTAGGACTTTCCAGTAGTGCATTCAATGTTCTGCCTGGAGGGCGTCTATGTAAGTGTGATTAGAAGATGTAGAAAGAAAGTAAAGCGCTCATGAGTGAGGCGATTAGCCGAGGCTTGATTGATACTACTCTGGGTCTGTGTAGGTAGTATGATGCACGCATGCCAAAACGAAAGTGTGGTGCCTAGAAAGAAAGGAAAATGCGGATACACGTATGCAACAGGAAAGGGAATAGTTTCTCACATTGTTGAAAGCGGGGGATGCAAAAAAAAAAAAAAAAAGCAAAGTGAAGGGGGTGGGCATCCATGTCAATAAGGGTGTGGTGATGTGTGATGGCGGTGCTATGTATATGAGTGTGTAGTGGTGATGTGTATATGTAGGACTTTATATGGTGGGGTGGCATCTCAGCCAGGTACTGCATTAAAGGCTCCAGAGCCCTGATACTACTAGTTTCAATCTGCTGTACAGTATGGTATGAGTGTCTTTGAGACAAGGAAAATGATAGGCTGATCGTGTTTGCTGCAGGAGGGGGGCGGATGCCTAGATTATGGAGTGTTTAAGTAAAGGGTTTTTGGGCGAAGAGGGGAAATGGCCTGTCCTGCCTGCGACGGCGTTCGCTTAAGCATGATGTGGTGCAAAAAAATGAAACAATCCTATTGGATCAAGATGGCCGTCTTGTCACGTTGGTCTTTGTTGATTTGCGTTTTAATCAACCGCGGAAGACGGAGAGATGCAGGGTGCTGTGAAGCGAGGACAAAAAAAGAAGAAATGTCTGAGTAATTCAGGAAAATGAGTCGTGGTGTATCATAGCCTACGGGTCATAATCAGGCATACAGGGGTATCATTGACATGTGTTCAAGATTACCTAGGTTGGCACGTCAAAGCTCTCAACCCAGCAAAACCCAGTCTACGATCCTCACCCTTGCAGAGGATAAGATGAGATGTGTAATTCGCATGCAAGGGAGGGGGCTTGGTAGATTGCCTGATGGCGACTGCAAAGTGCAGATCTTTCCATCTCGCACTGATGTCATGATGTGCACCAGGTCGTGGCTTTTCTGGGGTTTCCTCATCGTGGACAACAGGCGTGGAGGTGGCTTACACGCCAGGGGACGTGGTTCGTCTTCATAGGACGCAGGACTGTTGTGTCGCGCTCTGTGCTGCACTTCGTATCGTCGGCTCTATCGCAAGCCACTGAAACCGCACTCCATCGAGAAACAGTAGACGACGCAGGGAAGCATATCTAGAAGCCAGCTCGGCCAAATCCAGCCAGGCCGTTTGATGGCAGTGGACCACCTCTTTAGACTTACAAGTAAGAGCAGCTCACGATTGCCTCGATGCTAGCGTCCGGGATGCTGAGCGTCAAACAGAAACAGGGAACAAGACCCATGTTTCTAAGCCTGTCGCTCGGCCTTATGCACAGCTCCTCTCTGCGTCGATCCCTCCCTCCAAAAACATCGGTTCAGGTCGAATCAGCCGCATGGGACACAGCAGATGATGGCGGCCGACGGCCGACGCCGCGATGCCGCTCTAAGCCGTTCCAAGCACGGTGAGCACGTTGGAATTGAACTGGCGTCGAGATCCTTGCGTGAGTAAAAAGAAACGACAAGGGAGAAGGGAGAAGGCGTGTGATACACAGGTGAGGCCTTCCATCGCCCTACGACTGCACGTGCTGGCTGGGCTGGTGGTCAATAGCTCGATGGCCGGCGATAGCAGCCATCCAGGTGCTAGGCCAGATGGAAGAGCGGGGAGGCGCCAGGCCACACAGGCGCAGTGTCAGGTGATGGATGAGCATTTGGATGTATAATAGGAAATAGGACGCAGACGATCTGCTTCCATGTCCATGCTTTCAAGCTGGAATCCGATCAGGCGATTCTGGAGGGTTTTGGCAGCGCTCGAAGCCATGAGACCAGGTACCCAGGACCCTGGCCGGCGCGGTGATGTCAAAGGCCGTCAGCCATGGCCGAGTCGAGCCAAGCAAGAAGATGGGGTGGCTCGATTGGTGCATATGATGTTGGGCATGCGATGAGATCCGTTGGGGCTCCAGTCCGTCTAGAACGCCAGGGGTACTAAAAATAACAGGTCCCGGTGCGACAGTCCCTCGCGTACAAGAAGAGAAACATGCCGTGTTTGTGATATCCACCCTTCTGGTAGGGCCAAGTCAAGGGCCAAAGGAGCAAGTATCGCTGAACACCAAGTGCCTAGGAGATGCCATGGCCGAGCAGGGTTCGAAGCCAGAAAGATGGGGTGTCCAGGGCCTCGGAGTTGCTTCACCGGCCGAGTAAAAAGATGGTAGAGAGCCTGAATATGGATCTGGACACGTATTGTAGCACTCTTGCACGAGTAATGCCTGGTGGCAGCAGCCGGGCTAATATCATGACTACCTTAGTCCTGCGCAGAGTATAGATGACAAGTCGCAGTAACAGGCTGCAAGTTGCATAGACGCAATACTGAAAGACGGGTCAGCGCCCACCGAGAAGCATCGTTGCTGCGTGAGGAATGGAGTCGAGAGTTTGAAGTATACAGCTCTGCTGCAGTATCTCAACTCCGTACGCGGCTGCGGACACCGGCTGTAGATGGGATTGGCCAGATTCCCTTTGGGCTTGTCTACTGCAGCAAGGGGGGCCACTTTTGAGAGTCAAATCAAGCCATCCCACGTAGGAAATTGGGCTGGATGATTTGGCACGATACAGAAAAAGACGGTGTTGAATCCTTGTAGACTGTTGTAGTATACTTGGTACTCACCACGAAGCAAAGAGTGTGTACTGTATGTAGTAGGACGCAGCCATGTACCACCAGTCCATATCGCCGGCACTTGTCGAATGCAGGGAGGAGGTGAGACGCACCGTGCTCTTGGCTTGCGGGAGCCGTCCAGAGGTTCTCCCAGTATGGTGGTTGCCGTCGTTGATGACGGTTCATGTTGCACAGCATAAACGATGGCATCGTGGGGATGAGAGCAGAGACTGATTGGATGCGACGCCACCCTTGGGCTTGTCTCGAGCAGGCTGCTACTGCAGTTGGCCCACCAATGAGCAGCAGTCTCGGCTGCGTGATGAGAATATCGGAAAAGAGGAAACAAGAAGAGGCCGCAGAAAGAAGCAAAGAAAGCGGAAACATCAGGCAGAAGTCGTGGGGAATCCAGAAGCAAAATCAACCTTGGTGCTGCATTCACACGCCAGTGCGGTGAGTCCCGTTCAGGCCTAGCTGGGGGAAACTGCCCGGCAGAAATGATGCTGGGATCAGCTTCCCGCCTTCCACACTGAGGCAGACTGCAGCAGCAACTTTTCCTTGCCTGATAAGGCGCTGCACCGAGAAACATACAGCAAATGCTCGTACAAGCATCTCGTACTCGGTAGACGAAGCGCGGAGCACCACACGTATACAGTCCCGACCCGATCCATCTCGTCAGGCGTCAAGGTACCTTCTTGACAGGCATGTTCTCATGTGCTGTAGCGCGCCCGCGGGATACAAAGTATAAGCATCAATGGTCTGTTTCATGCTTTTCCATGGCGCCGCCTCATTCTACAGCTCTTGACCGCCCTTGCAGCTCTGCCGCCACCAGAGTTCCGACATATGAGCATCATTCTGATCAAGTTTCCAAGCTAATTTTACATCGCCAGAAATGTGCTAATGGAGGCAGCCGCCGTCACAGACAGAGGCAGTGCCCCCCTTCACGCCAGGCACGAGGAAGCATCACTCAGTCGTCGAGCTGTCACCAACCTGCTCATACGCCTCCAGCCATTCACGCCTCGACATTGGCGCCCTCGACCACGGCCTAAAAAGTCCTACAGCACTTGGACGTGAATGACCAGCAGCAGAGGAGTGGGTTTAGCGGCCCCAAAAGTGGTCCCCCGATTTAAGGGTCCTGTTCTCGCGGTGGGTTCAAAGGTGGTTCAAAAGGGCAAAAGCTGGGCTGGGCTCTGGGCACGCCTTGCCGGCACAGATGGGGTTGCAATCCGAAGACGCTAAGGCTTGCGGTGCATACGGCATCGAATCCATTCAAAGTGGCCTCCTCCGAGTACGAAAAGATGCGGCACCAGATTTTGTTCCATGCCAAATCTCTAGCCGAGTCGTGGTTCTCCGTGGACGCTGCAGAAGATGTAGCGGTACTTGGATGGCGCAGAGGGAGAGGGAGAGAGAGAGCAAGTTACTGCGAGTCCCGCTCGCAATGCATGCATCAATGCCAGACTAACTGAGGCACCGATTCGGCTCTGACTCAACTGCTAGCAGGACAGTAGTAGTAGCACGCACATACGACAGACAAGCGCGTCGTACGTATGCCATCATGCGTGCTAAGGCGCGAGATCCCTCATGCGCTGCTCCCTACTCCCCAAGTGCGAGCGCGCAGAACGACTCATCGACAACGACTCGCCGCAATGCAGCACGCCATTTCGATCAGTGCTTGACAAAGCACTCGTTGGCATCTTCCAGGTACTTCCAGCCCAGACCTGCGAACATTTCTAGCCTCGAATCTTGTCCCTAGCACTCCAAGCCAAAAGGCAGCTAGACGCAGCAAGTACCGGACGGGCCATGGCGGTAGCGCAATGATGCGAGTCTCTCTCGAATGCACGCCAGTCGATCCCTTCCTCCCGCCGGCCCCGGGGCTCCATCTTTTTCTGCCTGCCTGCTTGTTTGGCCCAGCGTCTTGCCTCTGTCCGCCAGCGCTTCAGAGAGGCTGCGCGACCCCAGAACATGCCGCGATAAGGACCGTGGCGGGAATAAAGGGGGGGCGTCGTGCGGCAAAGATACGGACAATGTCTAGGGAAGATGCCGTGCTTGCATGCGCCCAAGTCGGTCTGGCGCCATCCAGTGCGCGAGTTTCAAGGCCAAAAGCCCAATGCCTGCCTGTCGTTCTTACAGTACATACCCGTACAGCGCATGCAAACGCCGTTATCGCTGCTGCTATCTGCCTATCTCTTATCTCATCCGTACGGCGCATGCCGAGTAATGATGGCGCTTGGTGCAGATGGCTCCATATTACCGGTTGCATTCAATCAATCAGCCTGCATGGGCGATGGTCCTCGCGCTGCTCCGTGCCCTGCGCCTGTCCATGTTCACAGCGCCGCCCTGCCTCTAGGCGCGGCCGGCCACTCCAAACCGCCCATTCAGATGCTGTAGCAGGATCACTACCTCGTACTAGTAGCGGCACTACTGTCCAGTATTGTGCCAGTAGCAATTGTGTCGTCCTGGCCCTTATCGCGCAGCTGCTGTTGTCGACCACGACAATTGGCACGCTCATTGCGACTACTAGTGGTAACCAAAAGCGCTGTCAAACCGAGGGCCCGTGCGACATAGTTCCGGGGCGCTCAGCCAAGCGCTGCTGCTGGTGGCGCACGGCTAGCTGAGACACTTACTCGGTATTCAGTACCAGCTCGCTGCTATGAGCCAGCCGTGCCGAGCCTCAGTACAGGAAACATCATCATGATGTCTCTGCTTCTCTCAGCACTCTCGAACGACCCACGACGTTCCGCTTCAGGCTTGGTCGCCTCCTGCTACTGGAGTGTTCTGCAGGTACCGAGACATGCGATATGGGGCCCAATTACGCGTGCGTTCCGCGGGGAAGCCTGTTAGGGATGTACCTGGGCTGTACTTCGGATATGGCCTCAGGTCTGTAAGCCTGCGTCGTACCGGTACGAGTACGCAGTTGCGCAGCGCTCTCCTCGAGCAGCCGTCTGGGGTGGGGGGGGGCAGCTTAGCGCTGAGAGTTCCTTGTGGTCACCCAGGTCGCAGCGCTGGGGCTGGCTGGGCTGTCCCTCTGGGTGCAGGTGCAGGTACAGGTACTCGTGCAAGATTGCGGCATCCCCCCCTTGCGCTGATGCCGCCGCGGGAGTCACCTGGCAGGTCCGGGGCCACAAGTACCCGGTACGCGCCCGCCATGGCTCCCTGCCAGCAACCTCCCACGGCGCTCTGCCGCTGCATCACAAGCCCTTCAGGTAGGTCATCCAGCAGTGACCTTCCGATGGGCGGTGCTTGTGCCTTCGTCTATCTCTCTCTCGTCAACAACGGCACCATCCTGTTCCATCTCCTCGTCATCGCTCGCTTCTCCGTCTTTTTTCCTCCCTCCCTTTTCTCCTCTTCTTTCGCCATTCCTCCCTTTTGCCTCCTCATCACGTCGATTCTAATCTTACGCTCCTACCTGCCAGCAGCTACATCTTCTTGCCGCTCTTCTAGCTCGTCTTCTCCTCTCTTCTCTGGCGCTATCATTTCTTAATCATCTGACCACCCCCGATCTGGGACCCTCGGATCGATCATCTCCTCCTGTCAAGCGTTGGTTTTCGCCTCTCAGGCGGCCCAAACCCCGTCGAGCCCGCCCCAAGGCCTTGTGGCGTCGGTACTTGCGCCGTGGTATCGCTGTGCTGCTTTATCTGCGGCCTTGTACCCAATAGCCGCCCCCGGCTGCGTCTCCATCTGCATCAACTGCGCTGCAGCCTCTTGAAAGCCTCCCACGCAAACGCCCCGCAAACCCAGCAGTCGACGGCCTTATCCATCCGGGTAGGCGACCTCTGCCTGGCACCGCTCTCGAGTCGCAATCAAGGAAGCGTCTCTTGCTCTTGCGCCTTCACCATCCGCGACAGCGCAGCACGGCACGCACGTTCTCCATCCGGGTGCATGCATCTGCATCAACCTAGGTAGCCATACATACAGGCAGCCAGCCATACAGGCAGCCGGACCACCGCTGGGCGCCTTTGACGAGACGGGCTGCCGGTGCCAGGACGCCGCACCGCTGCTCGTTTCGTCTGTCTTGGAGTGTTAGTCACGCCCTCCCCCGATCCTTGTCACCCCCAGAGCTATCCCGTCCGATCCCCAATTCGACCACAGGATCCTGCACGCCGGCGCTCGTCTGACTCGGCTTGCGGCCTCTCTCCGACACTCCCCTGGCCTTCTTTTGTTTTTGTTTCTACGTCCAACTTTCTCTTCTGCTTTCCCTCTTTTCCATTTTCCTTTCTCGCATCACATCGCATCACCGCCCGCGGGAACGACAGAACCATCCCCCCGCCCTCCATCCACCCTTTCACACTCACATGCTGCTACGTCCCCTGCGGCTTTGCTAACCTGCCATCATCAATCTCTCCAGCGACATACGCTCTTCGAATCTATCTGATACCTGCCGTTTCCCTAAAAAAAAAAAAAAAGCATCGGCTTTCCGTTCTAGGCTCTCGATTATCACTACACCGACCTCCTATCCTTGTCACACAGATCTCCCTTCGCCCACTTCTCTTATAGCCCTGTCTCGTCGCGTCGTGGGCTCGGTTCCTTTCTTCTACTTCCTTCACCATCGCTGCTCGTCTGAAGCTACGCCCCGTCTAGACCTACATGACAGCTTCGGTCGCCAGCATAGACCCTCGAATCTTGTAAGCCCACGGGCTGTGACCGATCTCGCTTCTCTCCCTGTCATCGACAACGCTACACAGGAAGCCATGGCGAGCCGGCAAGAGGGTTCCTCCCGGCGCTCGGGTGGGCGGAATGTTGGCCAGTTTACCATCGACAAGGAGATTGGCAAAGGCAGCTTTGCCCAAGTCTACATGGGCTGGCATAAGGTACGATACTCCCCTGGGCGGCGTTGCACCAAAAGTGTGCTTGCGTCCATCGTCATCGGCGGCAGTCTTGTTGTTGTTTGCCAGCGTTCAGTCTTTGCTACCACCTCTAGCTCCGCTTGATCTCGCCATCCTTTGGCCATTGATTTTCTTCTCTCTCTCTCCATCCCCATGCCTCCTTCGTTTCTCAACATGATGTGTATGCTAATCATGCTTGGCTTCAACCAGGAAACGAGAGCTGCCGTGGCCATCAAATCCGTCGAGCTAGATCGACTGAACAAGAAACTGAAAGAAAATCTATATGGCGAAATCCAGATCCTCAAGACCCTCCGACACCCGCACATCGTTGCCCTTCATGACTGTCTCGAATCCGCTACACACATTAATCTTGTCATGGAATACTGCGAGCTCGGTGACCTTTCCCTCTTCATCAAGAAACGTGACAAGCTCATTACCCATCCTGCCACCCACGACATGGCCCGCAAGTACCCCAGCGCCCCTGACTCTGGTCTTCACGAGGTTGTCATCCGCCATTTCCTCAAGCAACTGGCCAGTGCCCTGGAATTCCTACGGAGCAAGAACTACGTCCACCGAGATGTCAAGCCCCAGAATCTCCTTCTACTGCCGTCTCAAGCATTCCGGGAAAAGCGAAACCTCCCTATCATGGAGGCAAGCCAGGATTCCTTAATACCCATGTCTGGCATCGCTTCCCTGCCGATGCTGAAGCTTGCTGATTTCGGATTCGCCCGCGTATTGCCATCAACGTCACTCGCCGACACCCTCTGCGGCTCACCTCTGTACATGGCCCCGGAGATCCTCCGTTACGAACGGTACGATGCCAAGGCTGACCTGTGGTCCGTGGGCACTGTCCTGTATGAAATGATTTCGGGGAAGCCCCCGTTCCGCGCCAGAAACCACGTCGAACTGCTGAGGAAGATAGAAGCTGCCGAAGACGTCATCAAGTTCCCTAAAGAAGTGACCATTACATCTGAAATGAAATCCCTAGTGAGAGGCTTACTTAAGAGGAGCCCCGTGGAGCGAATGAGCTTTGAAAACTTCTTTGCCCACCCCGTCGTCGTCAACGAAATACCCGGACTAGTCGAGGATGACGTCCCAAAGTCCGCTAAGCGCGAGCTGAGGACAGTTTCCAACGGACAGGCCGCGGCATCGTCACCACGCGTTGGATCACTGCGAAATGGAGCGATGGAGGCAGGGTCTGCTCGGTCATCTCGAGAGCAGCTGCCTCGGTCATCACCGATAATAGAAAACACCAGCGAGGGCCGACATCGGCCGCAGTCTGGCGAGGTCCACAAGCGGCCAAGCTCACCTCGAGAGACCGGGGCTGGTCTGGGCATCCAGCGCCCACCCCCAGCACCCCATGCCGCATCACTTCCAAATCATCCTAGGGTATCCAAATCATCGCTGCATAATACCTCGCCTCCTTCATCCCTCATCCAGGACATTCGCAAGGCTCGAGTGCCGAGCGGCAAGGTCCAAACGGACGAAGAGGAAAAGGCCGCGCAGGATGTCATGTTTGAGAGAGACTATGTGGTTGTGGAGAGAAGGCACGTCGAAGTAAACGCCCTTGCAGATGAGCTGGCCGCGAACGAAAAGCTCGCATCTCAAAGCCCTACGTTTCTCAAGACAAGGCAGCTGGCTCGCCACTACTCACAGCAGGGAGCACCGAATTCCACCACCGGAGCCACTGCAGCTCCTGCATCGCGGACGCAACTTGTAGCGCAGGGCCGGGCCACTCAAGGCCGCCGCCCGTCATACGAGAAGGCCTTATCTGCGAGCCCCGGATCTGCTTCGAGTGCCATCACAAAGGCCATCCAAGATGCAAGCCTGCGTCTTTTCGGGGTCAGGATGCCCATTCGTCCCAAGGGACAATCTCCGCCAATGTACCATCCCTTCCCGGCATATCCGACGCCGCCAACTTCGGCGGGACTGATCGGAGACGGGCGAAGCATCCACTCGGAAGATGAAGACGGCCGCTCTGCGCAGGCCATCGAAGACTTTGCCACCCGAAGTGACTGCGTTTACGGATTTGCCGAGGTCAAGTACAAGCAGCTTGTTCCCATGGCGCCATCTACAAACCATGGGCTAGGTGGCATTGCAACCGAGCAGATGTCAACAGATGACGATGGACTGACGGCAGAAGCCATCGTGGCACTCTCCGAGGAGGCTTTGGTGCTTTATGTCAAGTCGCTTTCTCTCCTGGCTCGGGCCATGGACATTGCTAGTATCTGGTGGTCGATGAAGAGCAAAGGAGATGTCGCCAATGGTCTTTCAGCAGCCGTATCCCAGTCTGTAGTCCAGCGCATCAACGCGGTTGTGCAATGGGTGCGCCAACGCTTCAACGAAGTTCTAGAGAAGTCTGAGATTGTACGCCTCAGGCTGATGGAAGCTCAGAAACTGCTACCAGAAGATCATCCAAGCCACCCATCAAACCAAGGAGTGGACTCGATTATGTCTTCAACAGGGTCCGCAATGAAGCAGGTGTATCTCACGCCAGGCATTACTGCTGAAAGGCTTATGTATGATCGGGCTCTCGAAATGAGTCGAGCCGCTGCCATTGACGAAGTCACAAACGAGAACTTGTCTGGCTGTGAAATCTCATACATTACTGCCATTCGCATGCTTGAGGCTGTATTGGATAGTGGTGATGATGCCAACTTTTCGAAAAGGGTAGCATCCGGCAGCGAAGTCATAAGGGAGAGTACTAGCGATCTCGAGAGTGACGAAGAGGCTCATATTAAGAAAAGTAAATTTACTCTCACCCTTGCCTTTTTCCTTTTGAAACACCAAAGCTAACCCCAATAAATAGTGATTTCTATGATTTCTGGCAGGCTTTCCGTCGTCCGCAAGAAGCAGCGGCTCATTGACGAAGCAAACGCCAAAGCACAAGCGATAACCCGCCGACGTAGTGGCGATGTTACGCCTCGCAGTCCCCTCTCACAAGGGTCTGCGTAAAACATCAGAGCGAAGAAGAAGAAAACGTCAAAAGGCGAATGGCGCGAATCAACCATAGCACTTGACAACCGTACGGTACACAAAAAGCAAAACACTACATAACACCGGAAGCCTCACGGCTAGACATCAATTTGGACAAAACAAGTATTATTCCTCACAAGTCCAACTGGATTTTCATTATTTTATTTTATTCTCAATTGCTTCCTCTCTTTTTTCCAATATTTCTTTCATTTTGGTGGCGTTTGAGGGTGCTTGACAAATCCAAGCACGACGAGAGAATCCCCGCTCAGGTACTGGTAGCGGGCGTTTGACTGATTATTTGACATTCGCCCTTTGAGGGTTTTTCGGTAAATTCATGGCTCAGGCGTTTTCTTATTTTATATTCTCTTCGTGTCGTTGGTTTTCTAGCCGCGCTAGAGCCCGATTGACCTTATTTACTGCAATCTTTTCACGATTTTATTGCACTTTCTTCCCGCAGCCAGAAACGGCTACTGGGGCGCAAACGGCCGATGAAGAAGTGGGAAGCGATTGCGAAAATATGATTGCACTTTTTCCGGAGTGGCTTTGGAGAGAAATCTTCTCTTTGCACCGCTCTTCTTCCTGGGCGTATGGTTTTAGCAGTCTGCTGTCTCTCACTTATGCCGTTGCTGTTGATAATTTTTTTTGGGTTCGGGACATGGAGTTTAAGGATTTTTTGCTTTTTTTTTTTTTCTTGAGTCACGGCATCGGTTTGCGGATAGGGAATGGTTATGGGAATGGCTCGTTGTCATGACCGAGAAAGTCATGGGTAGCGGTGGGATCGGATTATGGGCGAGGACTGGTTTTTGTGCGTGAAAGTGAATTTGTATGATTTTTAGATTGTTGCGTTTCAGCGCGTAACCTAGTCCACGATACCAATACCATTGCTGCCGAATGTTTTTACAACAGACAAAACGCATGCGTTTGCGCCCCCTTGTCTCTTGTTTGTGCTGTCGTGTTTGAATGAAGCTTCCAAGGATACCCGCAGGGTTCGGCCCGTGTTGTTTGCATCGATTACCAGGATTTGGACGGGCATAAGTATTTGAGTGTACTTTTGTTTTATTTGTAGACGTTGCGGCCGCGTTTGTAGCAATCCATTTTGATGGTTTATATAAAGACGGGATGAACATGGTCCAATCCAGCCTCTCTTATACGATCCTTACAAGATACCATCCGCAAGAAGCCATCTCAGCAACAGCTTACTTTTCAACTTTCACATCAACAAAAAAAAGAGAGAGAAGAAGAAGAGAAGCAAAGGCCAATGAAAGAGAAGACCAATCTTCTCCTGGCCGTCAGCCATGTCGCCGCGCTACGCCAACAAGAAACCAAACGCCAGCGAGAAGAGCAACAAGAGCGGGAGCACAACCAGAAGGAATTAATCCTCAAAGCGGAAGAAGAAGAAGCAAAAGAGGAGGAAAAGGAAAAGACAAAGCTTCAAGAATTGGAGGCCACATTAGCCAAAGAGAGGGTCGAAGCCTGGAAACGCATCCACGATGCAAAAGCGCGCCGCAACTACTTTTCAAGAGCGCAGGTTGACGAGGAAGTCATGCGGATGGTGGAACAGGTGGATCGCGACCTGGGGCTGGCGAAGCGCCGGATGGAGGACGGCACGGAGGAGCCGCACGAGGAGTGGCGGGCGAGGATGCTCGTGCTGCGAATAGCGATCTATCGGCTGTGGAACGAGAACGAGGAGAGAATCAGGGGGGCGCTGCCGCGGTATGTGGAGGGCGTTGCGGTGAGGGACGGGATTGAGCCGCCCAAGTTTCTGGGCGAGAGGAGGACGCGGATTTCGGGGCTGGGGGCGTGTTTCCAGTGTCTGATGGAGGGGATGGCGTGTTCGAGGGGGGTCGTTACGAGGAGGGGGCAGGGGGCGGAGAAGAAGGGGTGTGAGAGGTGTGAGAGGAAAGGACACAGGTGTATTGTTGAGTATGGGGTGAATGGCGATGATGAGGGGGATAACAACAAGGAGAAGGTGTATGAATGGGGCTGGGTGGATGAGGCGTGTGATGGGGAGCCGGTGGAAGCGACGCTGGAGATGTGGAAGCGTAGAAAGAGGGGGGATAGGCTGGAGGTGATTGGGGGCGGGACGCAGTGGGTTGAGGCGGGAGGCTTTGCGCTGCCGAGTTGTGAGAAGGTGAGGAAGCCTGTTGAGGGATGAGGGTTTGCGGTGTTTGGTCGTCGACGTTTGGTTTCATGGATGGTGTTTAGCGTTTACAACATTTCTTGGCTGAGCAATCAAGCACTCTGTTCACTTTCTTCGTCTTGGTTGTAAACGGCAGCACTGCTTGAGATGATTGTATCTTTAAAAAAACTTGTTTGAATCTAAGTGTACTTGCTGTCCGTCGAAGCAAGATGGTGATAGAGACTTCCATATCTACTCTCATTCGATTGAAATGAGATTCAAAATCTGAAACCATGTTAAATGATCCAGCGCTCGTCTTCGCCAGCTTGCTGTTTGCATTCCGACACATGTGATACTAATGCTTCTTGGCCCTATGATCTTCGTTTCCCGTATCAATCTGCATCTTGTCTGTCAAAAATTTAGCATTTAGCCGCTCCAGCTCTGCCAGTACATCTTCTCGGCGGTTCCTAGGGCTTGCGTTTGCCGGCTTCAAATGCCTATCAAGATCAGTGAGCGGGAGCTGGAGGACATCACAGGTTCGTACTTGTTGGGCCGTCAGGATTCGAGCCTCTGCTTTCTGATATCCCTTGTGACTACGCTTGTGTAGCGACTTCAGAGTCTTTTCCGTTTTGCAAGCCTCTGGGTAGTCCACTACCGTTTTAGCTTTGGACAATGGCGCTTCAAATTCCTGGGGCGGCGACGATAGTTTCGTGGCCAGCTCTAGTTCAGCCGACTTTACATCTTTCTGGGCGCCGCCAAAATATTCTGACTTCTCTATGCAAGATGGTGAGTCCCACCGAGTGGAAGTTTCACCGCTATTGGCTAGAGTTTTGGCAGGTGTTGACGTGGGTGAAAAGAACTGAAGGCTAGCCAGATCCCATGGCATCGGCTTGAGTTGGGTGTTGTCGCTCGCAACTTCTTCGAAACACCGCCGGTCGAATTGCTGGAAGAATTCGAAATGTTTCTGTGGAGTGCAAAACCAGTCGTGGCACTCCGCTTCGGCAGCAGTGATTCGGTTTATTGGTGTCAACTGAAGACAAGCCAACGCAAATCGAAGGCTATTAGAGGAGAGCTTTGGTGACACTGCTTGGATTATTGCCTTGACTGCCTTTTCAAGAGACGATTGATCCATTCGGGTGAGACTTCCAAAGCTCTCGGCATCAAGAGTGAGCAGCCGAAGTGTTACGAGGCCAAGAGACCACATATCAACCGCCGTAGTTTGAGCTTCTATACTTGAGAAGACCTCACTGCAATATATCAGCCTGGAGTTTTTTTAGAATGGAAAGGCTCAGACTTACGGAGCCTTGTAATCTAATGTGCCGACATCTGTTATCATCCTGCTCCGGCGAGGTACAGCGCAAGCACCAAAATCCGAGAGCATGGCTCGATGGCAAGATATCCTCGGAGAGTATGCCAGCAGGATATTTTCTGGTTTCAAATCCCGGTGAATAATGCCCTTTCTGTGAAGATAGGCGAGCCCGCGTACAACTTGTCGTAGAATGATCCGACAATCAAGCTCTTCAATACATTCATGGCGGTTCATGAATGAAACGAGATCACCACCAGACGCGAGCTCAGTGAAGATGTATCTGGGTTAAATCAGCCACAGCTCCATTTGATCGTTGACTATTTTTTGACTTACAAGGACTGTGGCGAAATAATGGCATCAATGTAGGTTAAGACATTGGGCTGTTGGCAAATTAGCATCATAGCATGGCGTTGAGCCTGTTTGTGGGAGCCTCACATGCTTGAGCTGCCGGAGGACATCAATCTCTTGGAGCTTCCTATAAAGCTCATCTTGAGGCATCTTTCCATCTTGTCTTCCTAGATTGACTAATTTGCAAACAAGCTGTCGCTTAGTGTTTGGATCCAGGGCTAGGTAGACAGCTCCCTCTGCCCCGGCGCCAAGGCAGCGCGGAGTCAAAATATATTGGTTTTCGAAAAGCTATGCTGGTTAGATGATGAGTACTGACGGCAGTGGGAGAGACCAACTTTGCATTCTTCAGTTTGAATAGCCGTCAATGGGCGGAGAGGGGGCTTTCGAGGTTGATGAAAATGAAACTTCCAATGGGGTCGAATCTCGATAACATCGCCGTCTTGCAAAAGATACCCTGAGGATATCTGGGGTCCGATGCCGATAAGTACTCCGTTAACCAATGTCCCATTGACAGACTTGCGATCTCGCACATAGACATGGTTGACTGATGGCTCGTAGACAATGACATAGATTTCGCAGTGATTTCGTGATATGAGATTGGTTGAATCGGTTTGAATAGAGAAGGAGCTGCGGTCAATGTTAGATAAGCCATAGATTCAGTGTTCTATAAATCGCAAGCCCACTTTGCATCAGGATCCCGTCCTATCTTGAAGACTTCCTGCTCCTAGATCGGAATGTCTTCATCAAGCTGGTCACTGATGCGGTTGTCCACGAAGCGAAGATGCGCGGCTGCCAATTCGATATACCGATCGCTGCCGTCATCCGAATGATCTGCCGTGCCCGCCATAGTGAACAATTGCGTCAAGCTCGTGGTATATGAAAGCCGTCACAGAAGATGATAACTTCCAGTCTACGAGAAAATGGTAAAGAAAAAAAACGTATGGATGTATTCCAAAGTCCATCAGGGTACAGACTACTGCCTTCCTCATCTACCCTAGAATTTGCGAAAAAGGCTGACTTACAACGCACCTGCCATCTCAGGCGCTGTCACGAAGATGCGTACAGTACGATTATTGAGAAGCATGACTTTGGCACTGTAGGAGCTCTGATTCAATACACGGCCCCGGTGAGGGGTCATCACGTGATGCCTGGGGGGTTTGTGCCCTACGGAAGGCTTGTCAAAGTGCTTGAAATTCCCCCGCTCCGCGAAAGCTTCTTTCCCTTGTTACCTCATCCCAACAACGATTCTCATCAAAGAACAAGTAAGACAGCCCTTTCCGCAGCCAATTCCATGGCAGTTTGCAGCTCGAGAGTGCATTGGAATTGCTCCAATGCATTCCGACGATGCGAATTGACTTCCGCGCCGGCGCAAGAATCACATTGCTAACAAGAGCTTAGACGCATCGTTCAAGATGAGAGCCAAATGGAGGAAGAAGCGCGTTCGTCGCCTTAAGCGCAAGAGAAGAAAGATGAGGGCTCGCTCGTAAGTGTCTTTGAATCGACTTGTCCGGCCAGAACTGGAGTGCTAATTGGGATGCCAGCAAATAAACGACTCGCTCTTCTACCTGACTTGACACATCTTTCACATACAATATGAGTTCACGATGAAACGACGCCAACTCAGCTGCTGCATCAATCTTGGATATGCGACGATCGACTGGATTTTGCATGCCGGTGCGCCTCGCCAATTCAGCTCTGGTAGTCAAAAGGACGAACGCGAAGGATGGGGCCTTGAACAATTTCAGTCGGGTGAAAGCACCGTTTTGATGGATCGCAGGCCATGAAGCAAAAAACTGCTGCCATAGGCGCGCTTAAGATCGATCTTCGCTACTTGACAAAAACAAAAATGCAGATTTTACTTCATTTCCAAATTAGTTTTGAGCTCCTGTGACGTTTTGAATATGGTCGTAATAGTTGAAATAGCAGCTCGTGAGAGCTATCGATATTCCACCTAAAGCTCGTGTGACCACGGAATTTTCGATCTAATTTGTGTGTGCGAGCTGATAGCGCATTATCGATAGGAAGCACAGCTCTGGAGCTATGCTCGCATCCCTGCAACTTTGATAACGTCACTCTGGATCAGTGGGGTAGCACTTTCGCCGCTCTCTGGACAAACGCCGGCCAATCCTCTTGTGCCAGAAGAGACAGAGTCTGTAAAATGAAGATGTCTACATAGGTTGAAAAAAAGAATTAAACTACATAGACCTAAGTCAGAATATTTAGCGTTGCAGTAGTGCCTTCAATTGGAGAAGTATATGCCGATCGCTTGTAGATTCCACGTTTCCCACTTGCTGTGGCTTGATGCTTTTGATGCCCTTTTCCTGGTATAGGCTATAAGTCGTGCTCTAGACCAGATCCATAGCTTACCTAGGTAGGTATTTAAAGCGTTGTTACCATGTAGGTATATGAGCATGTATGCAAAAAGTACTTTTGAAGCATTTGGACTAGAGCTGAAGCAGATCTCTCGTTTCATAGGTACTTAGCTGTAGCACCGCACCAAGTTTATCAACACGTTGTCGTAACGCAATTTGTTCAGAGATTAATAACATTTCACTCTAACGGTCAATTCAAGATTCCTATTGCGCTCAGTAGATAGCTAATACACCAAATATACCATATTTCAGTCTGTAACTATCCATATCTGCAGAAGTAGCCTAGCACTCTCGTTCTCTTATACGGCTATTTATTTGCAATGCTACTGATTATAGCCAACAACGCTGCAAGCACTACTATCTGTCAACTTCTAGCTCATAGTGTTAAGCTCTGTATAAGTAATGGAAACTTACGGCCCCCAGCAGTCACAACGTACGACGCGGTTCCCCAAGCGCTCTGTATAGTTGCAAGGTCTGTCCAGGCGACTGAATTAAGCCAGAGCCCTATCGCTAGGCTCAGCAGCACTGGAACGAGTAACACAATTGAGATTCTAGTCGGCGACCAGTCTAGCACAACCTCAATCGCATACGTCCCCTCAACCACATCGAGCGAGCTGTTGTTCAGCGTCTGGTGGATCCATTTCGCCCAAGCCAGTGCAATATGGTTGGGGACGGACCAGCTCTCATACATGTGCAGAAAGACCTGCAAATCCGCGGCCCCATTCTTGTCAAGATGAATACGTTCGTGGGTTCCCTCTTCATGATTGCACTAGGTATATTGTGTTAAAAAAAGAAAATTCAAGAAGAAAAAAAAAAAATCTGAAAATTGATTGCTAGGGAGTACTTACTCTATACAACCTAAAGCTCTTAACCTGTCTTAAGGAGAACAAGGTACTGCTCAGTCCGCGTAGTCGAAAAATACCCCAGCGGAGCTTCCATCAGAGCATAGTTGGGTTGGCAACGAACACAATCCGTTCTTGCGGGTTATGTTGGCCACGATGGAAGATACCTATGGTCACGTATGTGGGTTGGATCTGGATCTCACGCTTAATGGCGAAGGTGTGTATAAATTTCAAGCCTGGAAAGTAAAAGCCGTCGTGCCGATAGACAATGCCTTTTGATCTATCTTCTTCTTGCGCCGGAAGGTGCTGTCTAGGTAGAGGGCCATTCATAGGGCCGCTGCCTCTATTCTCTTCGTCCGGGATAGGATATGTCTTTGTATGCGAATATCCCAAGGAGAATAACCTACCGCCATTGAAATTCATTGTCTCTAGCCATCGTGCCTGCGGTTGAGACTTGAGTAACTTGCGATAGGCAGGCGGATAAGGAAATGAGATCGCAGTTTCAACTCCCGATGTAGTCTCAAAACGAAAACCTTTAGAAAAAGGGATTTTTATTTTGCATTCCATTTTGTACGAGTTGCTTCCCAATTGAGATCGAATACATGGATTCTTCTGCTCGAGGGTCGCGTCGTACGTTACAACGGCTAGACCAGGCACTACCATTAACCATAGATGCCAGCATCTTGATGGGATAAGTTCAACCGGTGCTCGCTGGGCTAGTGAGGTGGTTTCGGTCTCGTCAGCGGGAGTTGCCATGATTAGCTCGTGTCTCGCCAACAAGGCCAAGTTTTGAAGTCTGTAGATGTTGATTTTGAGCAGAGAGGCTTAACTGCCAAGTTAAATATTCCGAGAAGGAGCCCAAGTCGCGTCGCCCATCGCCAGGAACGCCATCACTCATGAGTGCTCTGGTACACGAGCGCGAAATGCTGCGATTTATGTGGTAGATCTGCGCCGGGAGGAGGCAATTGGGATTGATTGGCTACGAAGGAATCGTGGCTAATAGGTTCTTATTTCTGGTGTAACTACCTATTACCCAACTCTAGTTTCGTATATATTCATTGTCGTGTAACTCATGTTTGCTGGCCTATTGCTATAGGGACAGTCCACAATTCAGGAGTCACAACGGGAATGCTGTGGCTGTCTTACCGAGGATATTTATATGCGCGCTCCTGGCGACGAATTGGCGAAGTCCACGTAGGTAGACTTGTTCAACCCATTATGCAGCCGACCTCCTTGCGTTGGAGTATTCACAGCTAGCCAACTGTACAGCGAACATGGCTGATGCAACATTTGAGCTTCCAACTTCACTATTGCCCCGCTGATTGGTTTTTGCATTGGGTATATGCCCATTCGGCGACCCAAGCAGCTGATTGCACCTGATTGGCCGTAAGCATGATTGTTCGTTCTCGAATAGTGCTTGATCCCCTTGAGATCTGAAGATGAATCTGGGCAGCCAAGTTTGGCTAGGTGCTGTTAGCTTCCATGTCTGCAGCCTTTAAAACGTCACTCTAGCTTAGTGGGGTGGCCCTCTCACCGCCCGCCCGGATAAATACCGGCGAACTTTTTCCTGCCGCCCGATAACCAAAAATTTTTGGAACAGAAAGATCCCACCTCGAATTCGTCGCCCAACTGAAGAGACATTGCGGAAATTCAGTGCAAAATGTCTGATCTGAGCCACAAGAAGCGGAAGAGGGATGGGGAGAAATCAGAGTCGTCGAAGAAAAAGGTTGTCCTCGACGCTCCTCATCCAATTGCTACAGTCTCCTCTGTTCTTCGCCCAAAGTCATGTCCTCCTGTGATTGGTATGCAATGCGCCGGTTGATTTGAGTCTTCTCCCGTTTGCTAATGAAGATGCAGCGAATACCCCAGGCATGGAAATGCCCTCGAACCTCACGTTTCACTCATATCTCCCTAAAAATGCGACCTCTTCAAAGTCAAAAAAGACCGCCATCGAAAAGGGACTGCTGCTTCACTCCTCAACACACCGAAATCTGGATTATACAGCAAGAGAAGAAGAACGAGGCTCGAAACCGCTTTTGAACCACTATATCGGCATTTACGATCCCAAAACTGGCAAATTACAGGTTGTTGAGGCCAAGAAGATGGTTGTGCGTGGTGCTGTCCGATCGAAGCAGGTAGCAACAGAGCAAGAGGGCAAGAAGGTAAGCGTTTGCTTCTCAGAATTAAAAACACACTATGTAAAGTATGGAAAAGTCCTAACAAAATAGCAGAGCATGTTGGATCAGAGAACGGACCTTGGTCAGACTTTCGGAACCAAAAAGGCCAAGAAGGCTATCCAAGACAAGGTATTGAACGCCATTGCTCCGCAAAGGAAGCCTGGCGACACCAGCTCCCCAGTCAAGCTGGACGATGCCTCCAAAGCCATTCTCAACTCCATTGGCGCGGTTACATCAACAATGGCCTCGAGGGAAGAGCTGCAGGCAGCCGTCGACGAAGCCAAGCCGGTGCCCAAGGCAAATGTCGATGCCAGCGAAGTCTACGACGTATACCGCCCGGAAGAACTCATCGGAGCAGACATCATCAACCTTGTGCCTATCCGAGAATGGCAAGAAAAGGCCAAGCACGGCGAAAGCATTCAGTTCCAATCTCGATATGTTGTCTCTCGTGTGCAAGCCATTGCCTCCAACGACTCTGCAGAGATGCGGTTGCGCGTGCTGAGATATCTCTCCATTGTCCTCCTGTTTTACCTCTACTCAAAGCCTGGCCGCCAAAAGGGCACTCGGCAGCTGCCTCCCCGAGAAAAGCTCCGAGAGCTACTAGCACCAGCCCCCGAAGCAGTCGTTGAGAATATTCGTCGCAAATTCTCAGACGGCGGCCAATTGAGAAAGTTCCACATTGACCTCCTGATTGCGCACTGCTGCGCATTGGCTTGTATCGTCGACAACTTTGAAGTGGACACACAGGCTCTGAAGGACGATCTCAAGCTGGACCAGAGAGTGATGAACCAGTACTTCCACGAGATTGGAGCAAGAGTGAAGCCCGTCAAGGACAAGACTGAGGAGCGAACGCTGCAAGTAGCGAAGCTGACGCTGCCTCTGGACCTTCCGAAGCAGCGACAAATCCGAGCGCGCCGATAAGGAGTGAGATTTTGTACGAGAAAAAGGCATAAAACGGCGGCAAGGTTTGAAGTTTAGAAGTGGGAGAGATGTCGATTACATGAGCGGGCGCAGCTGGAGAGACGTGTATATAACATTTCTGTCATTCAACTGCTCTGAATGCGTGTCAACAGCATGTGGGCATAATTTTGTTTTAAAGCATGTCATTACACCTGGGATAGTGTACCATACATGGTACACAATATTCTGGTTTTTCAAAGTTTCCATAGGTAGATCATAGTGGGCAGAATTAAAAGCAAAAGCAGCTTATAGATTTCTTTACTTGTATATCTCAGCGTCTTGGAGACATCGCCGGGGCAGGCCAATAGGCTCTTCGCGGCACGTATGCCGTCGCAGCCCCGCAAACTCGGCCCGTAGACCTCGGTATCTGGGGAAGCCCTGCATCACCCCGGAATGGTCAATCGCGAAATCTCACCTGGCAATGTTACATATTAAGTGGGCGATCTCCAGATTCTTTGTTTTACTTGCTGATAGCGCAATATCGTTTTTTAAAGATTGACATAGCATTTCACTATACTCTAATTTTGATTTAATAAAAATATATACACATACACATACACATATACAATGTCGACCTCAGACTCCAGCGTCATCTCAATCGAGTACCGCGGCCGCGTCGCCATCATCACCATTGCAAACGAGAAGAAGCTCAACGCGCTCAACCAGACGCAGTACTATGAGCTCTCGCAGGCGATGAGGGAGGTGGCCAAGCACGACGAGGTCTACGTCACTGTGTTGCTCGGCAAGGGACGCTTCTTTTCTGCGTAGGTCATTTTTGATTTCCTAATGTTGTTTACTTCAATTGATGCATCTGTGTAATGAGACGTGATGGCTCTTAGAAGAAAGACAAACATGAGGAATGAATACTCTTATAATCTGATACATTGCTAACAAATATATAGCGGCGCAGACGTCTCCATCGGCAGACCAAATCCCACCGACCCCAGCGAAGCCCGCAAGCAGCTCCTCCAGACCTTTGTCGCCTTCAACCTCAATATCACGGAAGCATTTGCCGCGCATCCCAAGATCCTCGTCGTCGGGCTCAACGGCCCCGTCGTGGGCCTGACCGCCGCCATCATCGCCCACGCCGACTTCATTTACTGCGCGCCGCACACATTCCTCCTCACGCCCTTTTCGTCGATCGGGCTGGTGGCAGAGGGCGGCTCTTCGCGCGCGCTCGTCGCGAGGCTGGGCCCAGCGAGGGCGAACGAGGCGCTGATTATGAGCAAGCGCATCATGAGCGCGGAGCTGGAACGGAGCGGGTTTGTGAACAAGGTGTTTGACGAGGTGAAGCAGGGCGAGGACGATAAGTTTAGGGAGCTAGTGCTGAAGGAGGTGGACGAGAGGCTAGGGGATCACCTCGTGGGGGATAGTCTGCTGGGGATTAAGAAGCTGATTAGGGGGCCGGAGCAGAATGTTGTGAATCTGAATAATTTCAACGAGGTGTTTGCTGGGCTGGAGAGATTCATGACGGGCGTTCCGCAGGAGGAGTTTAGGAAGCTGGGGAGCGGCGAGAAAAGGCACAAGCTGTAATGAGAGTGCTTAGACAATACTATTTCTGTTCTTTTGTAATTGAAATGTAAGCGTGATGAATGGTTCTATAAAGTGAAAAGGATGATTCGCCATCATATCTGTGTTTCTATGATGCCAACAGTCCAAAAAGCAGACTCGTTCGGCCCCAGAAGCTCTTGGCCGCCTTGCCGACTTGCTGTCGCGAGGCATCTTCCAACCCAGTGCGCTCATAAACGGCGTCTTCCAATTTTTGAAACTCTTGTGTTGTGTCTCCTGGTACGTTTCCGATTGAGAGGCGTAGGAGTGAGATGTCAAAGAGCCATTGGATGCAAAGATCTCGCAATTGCTCGTTGCCAGAAGGTGAGCCATCTTCTTCCTTTTCAACGTCCTGGTCCTTCTCGCTGCTACCCGGCTCTTCGTTTTCTCCAGCGTTCTCCTTCTCCTCTCCGTCATTTTCTTCCTGCTTCTCTTCCTCTTTTATTCCTGACTCTTTCTCTGTATCGACTTGCTGCTCTTTTGCTTCTTTCTCGTTCTCATCCTCCGGCTCCTTCACCTCTTCAGCATCCTTCTTCTCTTCCTTGGCCTCTTCGTTGAATTCTAGGCTCTGTAATTCTTGGCTCCACGCCTCACACAATCGCTGACCAACATGCTTCTTCAAAGCGGACAATGCAGCCGCGGTCCACAAATCAACTCCGGCATCTGACAAGGACAGCAGCAGGCCGTGCAGGAATTGAAACGTCTGTGGAGACGGCTGGTTGGGCAGTGCTGGATCGCCTTCCCACAGCGGCCTTCCAATTGCAACTCTTCCAGATAGTTCCGTCTTCACAAATTTATCCACGGGCGATGCTGATGTCGATGCTATAATCGTTTGGTGAAGGGCAGGCACCAAATCCAAGCCAAAGTGTTTGAGGTTATCGCGCTGTGGTAGTTGGCGACGAATATCACGCAAGACTCGAACCAAGTACATGGCGACAGCGCTGCTACTGCTACTCTCGGACTTGCTGTCCCATAGCTGCTGAAGCTCCTCTCCAAGCGATTTAAAAGACGCGTCAAGGCTGGTATCCAACTTTTGTTGCAGCATTTTCGGATCGTCCTTGCTTAGCAACTGCTGTCTCGCCTCTATCGTCTCTTCATCTTCAATCTCGTCAAAATCGTTATCCCAGCGCTGCTTCTCCAACTGCCCAACCACCTCTTTCACATCGTCGATAATGTGAAACCAAGAGGAATAGCAGTTGAGCGCCTTGGACACAGCGTCGCTACGACCGTAGAATCGTGACGCCACTTCTAGTAAGAATGGACGAGCTCCAATGGCCAACGCATCCTCGTAGCCCTCTTCATCCCAAAGACCTGGTAGTTTCCCAGTCGCGCCATCCTTCCAGCTTTCCAGCGTCGCCTTGACCTCTGAGCCCACAAGACGAAGTTTGGAAACCTTTGTGTCCAGAACGGCGAGCATCTGCGCATTGACGACCTTCCGTACATTGTTCTGCACCTCTTCGGGGTCGATGCCTCGCACTTTGCTGCCTTCGCGTATCCAAAGCTGGAGAAGATTCGTCCGGAGCTCCGTTATGGATTTGAAATCGTGGATTGGCTCCAGGGTCTTCTTCAGCCCATCGAGCAGCACCTGTTCGCCCTTTTCGAACCAGCTATCAAACATCTCCCTTGCCTGCGTTCCATCAAGATCATCATGACGAATAAAGGGCGTATAATATTGAATCTCTTCACCACACCATCTCTCAAAGATATCGAGGCGCAGCCCTTCCAGATTCTGCAAAGAGGCATCTTCCAGGAGAGGCTTCTTTGTCAGGGCATTGAGTGCTTGGGAGAGTTTGTTCGGCACAAAGGCCTGTACGTCTAGTAAAGTTCGTGCATATAGTCTCAAGCTTTGGATGACATCGTCCGGACTCCTAGCTCGCCCGTCTTCCTCCTCATAATCCAAAGCCACAGCGATGGCCTTGAACCTGACCTCCAAAAAGTGCCGCAAGGTATCCTTGGTTCCAGAGCTATTCGCAAGACTATGAGCCGCAAGAGCTTTCAGTAGGTCGTCTCTATCAGAGTCGGGACCAGCCTTCTCCATGGTCTTCTCTAGAGTCGTCCTTAGCCGCCGACGCAAGCTATCCAGCTTCTTCTTGGAAGCATCAGCAGCTTGTCGAGCCTCGTCGCTGGGAAACTCATTCCCCAAGCTATTGACCAAGAGGCGGCTGAGCACCCACACCTTGGCTGCCAGCACCAGCCTGTCGCCAATCCTGGCACTCTCGTCTAGCTCCCCACGGCCTCTGAGCAGTCTGCCAACCAGTAGCAGACACCCGTCCAGTAACCTTCTTCGGGCTGACTCGGACACTTCTGACTTCTGCTCCTTGCGCACAAACTTGGCCAATCCAGCAACCTTTGTCGAGACCAACGTCCTGCCGCACCGCCAGCCCATGTTGCCCAGGAGCTCTTGTACGGCATCGTTGTCGCTGCGCATCTGCACAATCGTGTCGGCCGTGCCAAGCAGGTCGCGGTAAGATCCGCCTACGCGCGTACGCAGGCGGCTTGCCTTGTCTTCGATCTCGACATGGAGGGCCTTGTGGATGGAGCGAATCTGGGGGAGCGTGTGGTTCGCGGAGAAGATCTGGTCGGAAGTGGTGAACTTGGTGGCATCGGGAGTGGCCATTGTGGCCTTGTTTGCGCGTGGCTGCGAGCTCTGGGGGAGGAATATTATAAAATTGGCGTCATTGAGGCGTATACGGGCTGTTGCTCAAGGAAAATTGTGGTCGAGATTACGTGCTGAAGTGGTGTTCAGGCCAAGTAGAGATAATGGAGGTGATGAATTGGGTGGGGCTTAAGGTGACAGCTCTAGTCTACTTGTGCTTCAACACCGCTTCATTACCCTGAAACCTAGGCATTAGATGACGATTCAAGCAAGCGTACAAACGCATACATGTAACGAAAAGAAGAGCATTTCTATACAATTGATATTTGGGTAACCTGAGATAATGTAATGTTTGTAAGAAAGTCACACTCCTGGGCAGATACAAGTCCATGCACCGATTCCATAAAGTGATATATGCCATTAATCGCAGTGTATACATGTATTCTACAGCTTCGTACTCTTGATGACAGTAGCGTTGATACCACTGAGCTCGCCCCGATAGCCTCCCTTGGGCTCGCCGCCTTGCCACACCGGCTTCATGCTCTTCAGCTTCTTCTGCTTGGCCTCGAACTGCTTTCTCCTCCTGACTCTGGGGTTGCGGACGTCCTTGCTTCTTCTGGGCGCCAGACCCTTGTTCTTCTGGATGGCGTAGGTAATCTTTCGCTTGCCATCCTCGCCAATCTCCTCTGTCTCCACCACTCTGTCGGACTTGCTTGCGGCGGCGTAGGCTGCGTATCGAGCAGTCTTGTCGTCCTTCTTGGCCTTGGAAGCGTTTGCTACCATGTCATAATAGTCGTCTTCATCATCGCGCACCGCGTTGGCGGTCTTGGAATCCTCTTCGTCACTGTCCTCGCCGAGGTTCGCGCCGAGCTTGGAATCTCTCTTGCCTCGCTTTTCAGCCTCAACCAGGAGACGTGCTTGGCGGTCTCGTAAGCGCTCGCGGTGAGGGATATCCATATCACCGCCTGCATCACGACCAGCACCAGCGCGGCGGTTGGCCTTTTGCACAATCTGGGAGGTGTAGAACTTCAAGCTCTTCTTGCGCGCCGCCTTGTCAGCTGCTGCGCGAGCATCCAGAGCCTCCTCTTCACCAAAGTCTGAGCTATCATCGTCATGAGCATTGTTTGTCTGATCCTTCTTCTTTGCTTTTGACTTTGTGTTGATGGGCAAGTCGTAAAGATCAGCAACTGTCTCTTCGATTGCCTTGGCCTTTGCAAGCTTCTTCGCCTTCTTCGCCGCAGCAGCAGCATCCGCCTCTCTTGACTTCTTGGACTTCTTCTTAGTCTGGGCAGCTGATTCATCCCCGTTCAACTGAAGAACAGAGTCAACATCTTGTGCCAATGACTCCTCGGATGTCTTGAGGGATCGCATGTCCTTGACACGCTCCCATGCCTCGCGGCACTGGATAAGGGTTTCCATCACATCGTGTTCACGCAGCTCGGCAGGATCGATAGTTCTTTGTGCCTTGGCAGCGTCGCGAGCTGGAGATGTCAGGATGGCCAAGTAGCTAGCCAGCGAGGCAACGTAGCACCCTAGCACCCAGTACTTGATGGCAGCTAGAGACTTGGGGGCAGAGGCTTTGGCGTCTGTCCTCAGAATATCTAGCTGTGGCTGTAGGTCTTGGAAATCTTTGACGAGATAGTCGAATTCGGGGTATCGAGCAGATAACAGCTTCAATCGTTCCGCGGTGCTCATGTCATCAGTCACCTCGACCTCTTTAAGGACCTCGGTCACTGTTTCTGCGCCTTCCTTTTCTTCTTGCTCGCCTGTTAGCCACTCATCTCCGTCGAAGATGAAATCCTCTTCGGCCATCTTGGCCAACTTCTTTTGCTGTATTCTCTTCGCTTCGGTTTCTTCCTCCAACGCATCCGCCTCTGTTTCGATATTGTCGGCATTGTAGTACTCCTTCTTAGATGCACCCCACCATCCCTCCTCCTCGTCCTCTTCTGGGTTGGCTTTATCCGCTTCATCATCTGAGTAGTCTTGCGCGGCTTTTCGTTTTGATTTACTGGGCCGGGCCTTGATATCTGAGTCCTCGTTCTCGTAACCAAACACCTCTTCGTCTGAAAAATCAATCTCCTCGTCTTCTTTTCTCCTGCGCTTCATGTTGGGTTCATCGTCAAGCATGATTGTGTCCCGGTTCATGAAGAATTCGTCCTCTGAGTTGGCCACATCTTCGTATGTATTGACTTTGAGGCGAGCGTCCGCAGGGTCCAGCTCCTTTGGCCCACTGGACTCGGCGGCGTGCCGAGAGGCCTTTCTCTTCTTTGCCATGGCGGAATTTGTGTAGTTTGGCGAATCAAACTGTTCAATTCGCGCGGCTGTGTGAAACAAACCACAAAGTTGGACGACTGGATTAGGAGCGTCGTCTGAGAAAACTGGTCGAGACGGGTCGCTATGGCGCTGTATGGCTTGGAACTTTTCGATGGAGCATGAAATTTTCCTGGCTGATAAGATAAGAATTTTTTAGTCTACCGCCCTTATTAGCGTCAAGGTACCAAGGTACGGCTTAATGCGCCGGAGATACGTGCGTCCGCCACTGTTAGCGCTCGCCTGCAGCTTCTGCCAAACGAGACGCAAGATACGGTAATAAGCGGTTTCTGCTCAGATGCAAGAGATTCTACATCAAGACATTTTTGTGCCCGTAGAAATACTGAAAATCCAGTCTGAGGGTGTCCGCACTGCGTAATCACATGTAGCCTGCAGCTCTTTGCACTGTTGATTTTTCCAGGCTGCTACTGATGGGAGTGGCTGGTAGAATGGCGAATCGTGATCGCCTGCAGAAAATGGCTGCGACAACAAGCAGCCCAAAGCCGGGAGGCAGTACGGAGGAACAGCAGTATCGGATGGCAATATTCCCGGGATATGACCATGCAGTCGATCAGTAAGAATCAAAATTTGGCGGAAAATCCCTTTTCTCACAGCTTTCCAGGCTTTTGGGAAGAGTGACAAATATCTAGAAATCACCTGGGTAGCAAGTTGTATGCACGGAGTATTGCATGGATCAGATATGCTTATGTGGATTAGCCAATGTGCGAATGCGCTATGCCGCGCTTTCCAGCTAAAAATCGAGGTTGCCCGCCAACTTGCTCTTGTGATGGCACTAGTAAATTACCAAGCCGCTATCAAAAGACGAGAGGGGGCAAAGTGATGGGCACGCAACGGCAGATGATGTGCTGATAAGAGTTATGAACCCCCCCTACTTTGCAGCGCTGATCGCATTGCTTTGGCGTATGTGCCTATGTACTAGGTAGGGTTATGCATTCGATCTGTGATGTCTACTTTTTCGATTATACGGATCTTGCGCAGCACCCTCCTTCTCCAGCATCTGCTTCGTATCAGTACAGCCAATCAAGTGTGCTGTGCGGAACTGCAAGGCTGCTCGCCACCGATGCATGCTGGATGATGAAATGCCAAGGATCCTCCTACCTTTTCCCGGGACCCTTGGATGCAATACATCACCATCGGCTCTGCATGCCTTAGCGGACCATGCCTGGTTCCGAATTACCGAGCCGGCTACGGCGCATGTCTGCAGATAAGGACGAGGCACGGAATTTCTGTACTGTAGCACAAAATCTTTTGCCGGTAATGTAATTGACAGCAACCAAGCTCCGTCTTGGCTGGGATCCCGCCCGCCAATGGCGTCATGGCTTGACTCGACCGCCATCCGAGCGGCTCACCTGACAGCCACTGGGCCTCTACCGCGCTGTGCTGTGGCCTCATAGGCGCCGTTCAGTGGCTACGCCGGGTCAGACGTTGAGGCTAGCGCTAGCCCCAGGCGACCCCAGACTTGGAGCTAGAGCTAGGCAATGCACGCTGGGCCATGCAGGCTGCGGCGTTCAGCCTTGCAAACGCCATCCATTGTTCATTTCATCCCTTTTCTGTTGGTCTGGGGAACCAGACTACAGCCATCCAACAAGACTGCAGCGTGATTCTGTCTCCTGCCAGCCAGCAGCAGCCCTCTTCGTCCATGTAGACGCCCCAAGTCGCTGCACCATCCCCGAGCCAAAGCCGATCCGAGACGCAAATGACCTGTCTCATGCTAATGCGTGCCACCCTGATAGCCCACAGCCCCATCCACACTTACCACATCCAGAGTCCCTTCATCATATAACATTTGCTCCTCCTTACTGTCTGTAGTAGCAGCCATCCGCCACCATCGTCCCAGAGCCTCTTCTCGCATCTCCCTCCGCAATGGCCGAACGAGACGGCTACGGGTCGATGTCGCAGCCGGCCTCTCCCCGCCTCTCGCGCCGGCCACATGCCATGCGTCGCCAGAACTCGGCAAACGACGACGAGCGCGCGCCGCTGCTCTTGACAAGCTCTCGATCACACATCCGAATCCACGGCGGGACTGCGTCGCCAGGCCGTCCCAACTTGTCCCGCGACCAGAGCTACTCGGGTATGGGGCATTTGAAATCTCTTGCGACCTGTGCTTGAAACCACCCGCTAACGTCCATCGACGAGTGCAGACGGCAGCCCGAGCGCCCGACACCACAGCCGCCGCTCTTCTTGGGGACAGCGCATCGTCAGCGTCTTCGCCGAGCGGTCCATGTCAGAGTCCAAAGGCTCCATCTTCCCCGACGAGCGAGTATGGTACGATCAGTTTACAAGCACCGACTGGGTGCACGATACGATTGCCGACTCCTACCGCGCGAGGGCGCTTCGCAGCAGAAAGGATTTCTGGGGCCGAGTCCTCAAGACCGTAGACGGTAGTCAGGGCTGGATTCTCAGCGCTCTCTGCGGCTGTGTTATTGCCTTGATAGCATACACGGTCGATGTAGCTGAGTCTGTTGTGTTTGATTACAAGGACGGTTATTGCACAAAAGCCTGGTACTTTGACGAAAAAGTAGGTAGACGCATCTTGTTTCTCAGTCACGGAAGGGACCTTGACTTTTGGCCTTTGAATCCTTCTTTACTAATAGAATGTCTAGCGATGTTGTCCCAGGGGGCGCACTGAATGTGAAGAATGGAGGACTTGGTCCCAGGCATTGAGTTATCACCCCTTTGGAGAGAAGTGGACCGACTTTTTGTTTTATGTCGGAGGCGTCGTTCTCTTTGCCTGCGCCTCTTGTTGGGTGGCCTTGTGGACAAAGACGGTGGTTCCCTCGGCTTATCGCTTGACCACCTTGGACGAAAATCTTGCCGCCGAGAGTGTTCATCCTGTGCCGGATGAAAGCCCTGGCGATGAAAGTGCTAGTCCTCGACAGGTGGTTGATAGGAAGCCAGCCAATCCTCCCATGGTCTACTACTCAGCAGCAGGAAGTGGTGTCGCCGAGGTTCGAGTCATCCTCAGCGGCTTCGTTCTTCACGGCTTCCTCGGTCTACGGACGTTGATTTTCAAGATGGTCTCGCTGATTTTGAGCGTCTCTTCGGGATTAAGCATCGGCAAGGAGGGCCCGTTTGTCCATATGGCTACCTGTGTTGGTAATATTGCGTGTCGTCTTTTTGCAAAATACGATCGAAATGATGCCAAGAGGCGTGAGGTTCTCTCTGCCGCCGCCGCGGCTGGTGTAGCCGTGGCCTTTGGCGCACCTCTAGGAGGAGTGCTGTTTGGGCTGGAGGAAGTGTCATACTTTTTCCCAGCCAAGACGCTCTTTCGAACCTTCTTCGCCTGTATCATCGCCGCGCTTTCTCTCAAGTTCCTGAATCCGTATGGCACTCACAAGATTGTCATGTTTGAGATTCGGTACCTGATTGATTGGGAATATTTTGAACTGGGATCTTTCATCTTTGTCGGCGTTGCTGGAGGCGCCATGGGAGCCCTCTTCATCAAAGCATCCAAGTATTGGGCACAATCCTTCCGCCGAATCAGGGTTATCAAGGCGTATCCAATGCTGGAGGTGTTTCTCGTTGCTGTTGTTACAGGCCTGCTGAGCTACTGGAATCCATTGACCAAAGTCTCAGTCTCAAAACTGCTCCTAAACTTGGCTTCTCCGTGCGATCGGACCAGGACTGATGGCCTGGGACTTTGCCCGAGGTCGATGGATGACATACCTTCCATCCTGTCGACGCTCATTCTCGCCTTCTTAATCAAGGGGTTCTTGACTGTCATTGCATTTGGAATTGTATGTATTATCCGTATCACCCGTTATGAGGCTGCATACTAACCCTTGAGCAGAAAGTGCCTGCCGGTATCTATATCCCCTCCATGGTTGTCGGAGGTTTAATGGGACGGATTGTGGGACACCTTGCGCAGTGGTTGGTGCTTGCCACCCCCGAATGGAGTGTTTGGGGCGGCTGTGCCACCGCAGCGGATGGAACGTGTATCCAGCCCGGAGTTTATGGTCTCATTGCTGCCGGTGCAACCATGTGTGGAGTAACGCGCTTGTCTGTGACTCTGGCCGTCATTCTGTTTGAGCTCACTGGCAGTCTCGACTATGTTCTGCCCTTTTCCCTATCGATCCTTGTGGCCAAATGGACAGCAGATGCTATCGAGCCGTGCAGTATCTACGTAAGTGAAGTGTGACGAGGTGATTATTTGAAAGCAATCCGCTAATTTCAAGCAATAGGATCTTCTTACAAACATGAATGCATACCCGTTCCTCAGCAACAAGGACAAGCCCATCTTCAGCGGCGACTTGTCGGAACTGGTCCGCCGCTATCGGAGAGAGAGGATCATTGATATTACAAACTCGCCATCAGTTCCTGCTTCAAGCCTCCGCAGCAAGCTGGAGATGCTCCATCTCCACGGCGAACTGGATGGCGGTTTGCCCATCCTGAGAGACGATGTCTTGGTAGGTCTTATACCTGCGCCGGATCTTCAATATGCCCTGGACCAGCTGCCAGACGAGGGCTCCAGTCACTGCTTGATGGACCAGATTCAAAGCTTTGACGAAGATGACGACATCGTTGGGCCCGATCTTACAAATTTCGTCCAATACATTGATCCTGTAAGCAGTCATTGATGATATTTTCTGGCGGAGAAACGCAGCAGAGGCCCTGGCTAACAAAAAAAAATTTTTTTTTAGGCACCTGTTGCACTTGACATTCGATCGCCGATTGATTTGGCGTGGGAATGTTTTGTCAAGCTAGGTTTGCGGTACATTTGCGTCTTGAGGGACGGCAAGTATGCTGGCATGGTAAGTCATGTCTATTTTACCCAATCAGGTGATGCAGTGCTGATTATTTCTTGCGTTGTAGATCCATAAAAAGACATTCGTCAAGTACACACGGGAACTAGAAGACGAGCAAGGCGGCCATTAAGAGAAATGACCTCGAATACGAATAGTTGTAGCCCTATGGAGCGGCTAGACATTGTAAAGCATGGAGGCAAAGTCTCGCCCATTCAGAGTTGTGGGAGTTGGAATTGTCGGCATTGTGAAGATTTTAGTTTTGCATACACCTGGCGCATTTGGTTTGGGGCCGTCACCGACTTGGATATACGCCCTCTTGGATTTTGTTATATTTTTCACGCAGACACAGCAAGACTGTCGACTCGCATTGTTTCCTTGGCGGATTACTGCATGTTATAAGCATGGCAACAGAGTTTCTCTATTTTTATCTTTTCTTCTTTCTTGGAGCGGACGAAAGTATCATCTCTGCATAGCTGCGTCTGCCTCGGCTTTTGGCGGCGATTTATTTTAGCAATAAGATTGGTAGAATTGCATTATGGATTTCTTGCTTTAGCATTGACACGCGTCTCTTTCTACTCGTGATTGGAATTTGATATTCAGCTCTGTTTCATTATCCAACACCCAACTGCAGCTCAACAAGGCTGCCAGTCCACATATTAAAATACACACTTGCTAAACATATTTAAAGCTAGCGTAGAAGCGGCAGTAGCAGCAGTAGCAGTAGTACCTTGATAGCCTACTTGTATAGATGCTATAGCTTGAGTGCTAGATAACAGAATTAAGGTGCCAGATAAGCTTTCTCTTAAAGAACGAAGGCGCCTCCTTGACTCGAAAACGAACGATTAGCACATATTAGTGCAATTATAGATACCAGCACTTATATACGTGTACCTAGGAGCCCGAAGGCTTTTTTGAGAAGAGTTATAGTGGCGGCTGTTTAATGACCATTACCGAGCACTGATACAATTATGACCGGAGCCTTTACTAGCAGTCTGTACTATCAGTATTCCTCTTACTAGGATTCCAACCCTTGCTGAAAAACACCACCGGGCTCCTAGGTATTTATTTGAATAATGGATACTTGGATTGGGATCTCGAGGGTCGGGCAGTGTGCTGAGTTCTTGGGGCGGAGTGCTACGGTAAAACCCTGAGATACACATCCCATCTCCTAGCACCCGAAAAGTGCTTATCATAGAGCAAGTGGATTTCAATCACTAGGTATATGTGTGAATTTAGATATATACTAATCTTGCACTGAGGTCTATAATGCGGCGCGGCCGCCTCGGCAGCTTACGCCTCCATCTAGGAACTAGGTTCCTGATTCACACATGAACCTTGTGATAGATAGTGAGGGTTTGCCCTCACTCGGTGAAATTCTAGACGGTATTTGCTCACTGTGGCTGAATATACTCTAGCCCTGGCCTCTATCAGCAGCTTCTAGCCGAAAGCATATTGAGAGTGACAGAGATATATCTTCATAGTGTTTCTCGTAGGTACCTAGCCTGTTTTGGCACATGATACAGTGGCCAAGATATACTTATCAAATAGTCAAAGTACAGATTCAACGACAACATCGCCCTCAGTTCCTCCTTCGTCTCTGACAGGGAGATGTATACCGCTTAAAACTGATCTGTAATCATGGACAGCTTGAGTCGCTGTTCTTTCCCACCCGGAAACATCAACTTCCAGGAGAAAGCGAGGGGGCTGGGCAGCTTGGGTTGATGGGCCAGGAACATGGACTCGAGGGGTGGAGATCTGAGATTAGGTTGGTAGATCGGTGGACTGAAAGATTCATAGATTATTTGCGTCATTATGGTTTGTTAAACCACGAAAGACAGCTAGCCAGTGCGAGGGATTTTTCTATAGTAAAGTAAGAGAGTTAGATATAGCATCGCTAAGGCAAAAAAAAAAAAAAAAAAAAAAAAAAAAAAACAAGTGTAAGTTCATTGTTTCGGTCCCTTTTTTTAGGAGAAAAGTTAGATTTGCTCCTTAGCTTTTCGAATGTCCGAGTTTTGGACGACAAAAGCTGGCGAGATGTTTGCAGACTCGGTAGCCACAAAGTATATAGTCTTCGTTCAACCTTGATTGTTGGGAAACTGCAATGCCATTTGAAAGGCATAAATAGAGATCTACACTTTCATTATGCTGCTTCAGTTTCTTCTCTCTTTCGTATACCTTCCCCTTCACTGTCATCACTCCCTGTTTGGACGTTTTTGTTTCCGGCACACTGTCTGATACAAAGATCCGTAAAGCATTCCATCATGGAGACAATGGCCGCCACACTACACATACGCAGCAGGACAATGCCTGGATACGCCAGCTATCGACGTCGAGGTGGCGAGTTCGAGATTCTCGGCCGCCACTTTGACCCTGCGTACGAATTCCTTCACCGCCACATCCCAAACGACAAGTTCCTTGTCTACAATGCCACCAAAGGCGTCCTGAAGATCCAGGAACAGGACACCAATGCCAACAGCCTCGTCCTGTCCATTGGGGGTATCTGCCAAAACCCTGGTACCCCCCGAGCTCGAGCAGCCTGGGGCGTCTACTTTGGCCCCGGGTCGCCCTACAACGCGAGCGCCCTCCTGGATCCTGCTCTTCCGCAGACGAGGACCAGGGCTGAGATGGAGGCTCTGCGACAGGCCTTGGGGATCATCAAGGCCAAAATCATCTCTGGCGACTACCGACCGCGGAGGTGTATTATCAAGACGCACTCGTCGTATATCGGACGGGTGTTTCCTAGCCCCGTCCATGGCCGGGCCGCAGAGAAGGCGGTCTATTTCGAGTTGCTCATGGAGATCAGGCAGCGTTTGGGGGATATTGGCTATGTGGACGGGGTGGAGAGGGGCACGGATGTCAGGTTTTGGTGTGTCCAGCAGGGGAAGAATCAGGAGGCTGACGGGCTCGCGGTTGATGCTCTCGCTCGGTCTCGAGATGGGCATGAGGAAGGGAGAGGATGGAAATTATTTGCAAGCAAATATGTTGGATGGCTGGCAAGCATGTGGCCAACATGACTTGATATGGAAATTGCTATTCTGCACATTACTTCACTATCCCGCATTCTGTAACTATGCCAGTAACGTGAAAATTCTGCTTGCTCTGCTTATTCAGTGTTATGCATTTCTTCATACGGCTGATTTCTCTACAGCATGTGGGAGAGCATACCATGGTTCCTAGGACTACTACTAGACCTGGGGTCAACTCATGCACCCAGACCATAGTCAACTTTGCTTTTTTTGCTGTACAGAATACTCTCCCAATATTTCGCGTCGTGTTTTGCGAGGTCATAAAGGGTTGTCTGTTATGTGGACCAGGACCTCATTAAGCCACCGTTAAAGTTGGCTGATGAGAAACCGGGGATACATCAATGAGCGCTCCCTCTTAGCTTAAGACTGGTGAGAAGATGATGAAAGAATAACTAGATTCAAACGATTCATTAATAAATGAGATTAAGATAAGATGATGAATATATTATATGCGTGTTCATCGATAGCAACGTCAAACGGGCATCGAAACAAGCTCCGTGGAGACTCATGCAAGGCCGGAAGCCGGAAGACGGCACGTTTAAAGAAAAGCCCCGGAAGAAACAGCAGCGAGCCGGGCCGGCCACTGCAATGGCACGTTTAGTAATGCAAAAGATGACAGAAACAAGGGCAACTCACAAAATAGGCAAATTCGTGCTGTTTCTTTCCCCTTTCGGATTGCCGCCCAACATGCTCCATGCATGTGACGGCCTGTCTTGTCGCATCGTCTCCAACACGCCAAACTTACACTCCATTGCCTTATCTTGGATCAATGGCACTAAGGCTGCATTCCGCATAATAAGCCGAGCGCCGATAAGTTATAGTCATAGTCGCAGCATTGGGGAAAGACGGACTGCCCCACGTGCGGATGTTCTCGCGACATGTCCGATGCGCCTGGACCAACTAAAACGTAAGACAAATGGGCTTCTTCGTGCATGCGTTGCCATGGTCAGGTGCGCCGCTGGAAAGGGCGCTGGGATTGCAAACAAACTGATCAATTGGCCGGCGAGGGGGCCGAGGTCGGGGAGGAGGAGACGAGGAACGATGGATATCGAGTCCAATTTTGATATCCGAGTATGGATCTCGACGATTAGCGTACATGAATCTACTAACTTCTAGATCATCACAGGAACATTCAGGGCAAGCCACGACGGCGCAGCAACAATTTACCGAAAGCCATACGAAGTGGTGATTAGGTCCCCTGCCCAACTAGGCCATCCCTTGGCTGCAATTGCTTGTCAATAAAGGCTTCATTGATCCAATCACGTAAAAAGGCCAGATCCGCCCCAGCCACCAAAGGCGCACCGGCTCCACGACCGGCTCCCCCGATTCCGGCTCGGTGCCGGTCCAGCAGCCAGAGCAGCAGAGCAACAGCGGCCTTCAGTGGACGCCGCAGCGCCGTCTAGGCCGTCATGGTGCTCTAGCGCCCCTGAGCTCCTCATCCTAGCACGTCCAATGGAGCTTCCCCCGCATTGCGCCCCCCCGCAGATAAGCCGCCGCCATCCGTTGATATAAAGCACAACGTCGCTCGCACCACCGCAGCTAGACGGTGAGACTGTTGACGACACTATTCTTCTTCTTTTCTCGTGCCCTTTTGCCTCTTCGCGTGACAGCCTGTGAGGGGAAAGCGCGTGAAGCATCTCCAGCCTCGATTAGGCCATAGAAGAGAGAAAACAGGGAGGCAAGCCCAACGGCACCTCAAGCCGACGCTACGCACAGCCGTCACGACACATCACAGAAACTCGCAAGAGTCCAGACATAGATATAAATACGGCCGTCAAGATGCCTGCCCTCCGCGCTGCCCAGGCATTGCGCCCTGCCATCCGCTCGCTCCACGCCGCCTCCCTCAACTCTGCCCGCTGCTTCTCCAGCGCCTCGGTCAGAATGGCGTCCAACAAGGCCTTTGTCCAGGGCGAGCCCGACGCTCCTGTGCTCAAGTGCAGCATTCCCGGGCCGCAGAGCGCCAAGCGGATTGCCGAGCTGAGCGAAGTCTTTGACACGCGCAGCATCAACATGATGACCGACTTCACCAAGAGCATTGGCAACTACATCTCCGACCCCGACGGCAACTACCTCCTCGACGTGTAAGTGCGCCGTCAATGCATGTGCTTCCTCCATGATTGCTGACTCGATGTGATGCAACCCGTTCAGCTACGCCCAGATTGCCTCCATCCCCGTGGGCTACAACAACCCCGCCCTGGCCAAGGCCGCCTCGACGCCCGACATGGTCAACGCCATCATCAACCGGCCCGCGCTGGGCAACTTCCCCTCGCACGACTACGCCGAGATCCTCAAGACGGGAATCCTCAAGGTGGCGCCCAAGGGCCTCAACAACGTCTTCACCGCCATGGCCGGCTCCGACGCCAACGAGACTGCCTTCAAGGCCGCCTTCATCTACCGCCGACAGCTGGAGCGCGGCGGCCCCGACGTCGAGTTCACGCAGGAGGAGCTCGACTCGGCCATGAACAACCAGTCGCCCGGCGCGTCTTCGCTCTCCATCCTGTCCTTCAAGACGGCCTTCCACGGCCGCCTGTTCGGCACGCTGTCCACGACGCGCTCCAAGCCCATCCACAAGGTCGACATCCCCGCCTTTGACTGGCCGCAGGCGACCTTCCCCATGCTCAAGTACCCGCTGGACCAGCACGCCGAGGAGAACGCCAAGATCGAGCAGGCCAGCCTGGACGAGGTCGAGCACCTGATCAAGACGTGGCACATCCCGCCCGCCGCCGTCATCGTCGAGCCCATCCAGAGCGAGGGCGGCGACAACCACGCGTCGCCCAACTTCTTCCGCGGCCTGCGCGAGCTGACCAAGAAGCACAACGTGCTGCTCATCGTCGACGAGGTGCAGACGGGCGTCGGCGCCACCGGCAAGTTCTGGGCCCACGACCACTGGAACCTGCAGGACCCCCCGGACATTGTCACCTTCTCCAAGAAGGCCCAGGCCGCCGGCTTCTACTACGGCAACCCGGCGCTGCGGCCCAACAAGCCCTACCGCCAGTTCAACACCTGGATGGGCGACCCCGTGCGCGCCCTGCTCTTCCGCGCCATCGTCGGCGAGATTGAGCGCCTCGACCTCGTCCACCACACGGCAAAGGTCGGCGACTACCTCTTCTCCAAGCTCGAGGGCCTGCAGAGCAAGTACCCCGAGCACTTCAAGGACCTGCGCGGCAAGGGCCAGGGCACCTTCATCGCCTTTGACAACCCCAAGCGCGACCAGTTCCTCGCAAAGGCAAAGGAGTTTGGCATCAACATTGGCGGCAGCGGAGCGAGCGCCGTGCGTCTGCGCCCCATGCTGACGTTCCAGGAGCACCATGCCGATATCCTGGTTGATGCTCTGGAGAAGATTGTCAAGGCTTTGTAAAGATACAAAAGGGAAGCATTAAAAAAAAAAAAAAAGGATGAAAAAATTATGAAGAATATGATGTAAATAGCGATTTGTTTTAAATACAAGAAAAACGAATAAAGTTTTCAAAAGCTGTAGTGCACTCTTACAGTATCTGTTTTAGAGAGAGGTTGGTTCAACTATTACACAGATGTTCATCCATGTGTAAGCACCTACCTACTCATATTGATGAAAATTGGTATTTCCCAGACCAAACATACCAGAAAACGCAACACTGCTCTTCCTTTACAATTTCCAATCCAACTGCTAATAATGCCCAAACGTCTCACCCAGCAGACAACACAACAACTTGAACACAAATCAGACCACTCCACTGCAACATCCCAAGAAAGATACATGTAGTCCAGTCATCGACCCCAGTCTGCACATCGACATCGGTATCAGATAGATTAACACCTGCCCACCTATTTTTAGAACGCAGCACAACTACATATATCTACCTCCGTCTACCATCGCCTTGCACCTAGCGCTCAAGTACCTACCTTGTTACCTGATAAAACGCCGTATAACGAATCACGACCTGAACCTGCCCCCCTTGCCCGTGTTGCAGCACCAATGAAACCCCGCGCCATAAGGAAAAAGATAGGTCTAATAGCTTGTTCAGTTTCTTACTCTTTTTCCGTGCAATCAAAACGTGGGGAAATGTTTCGCCATACTCTGAGGAGAGACTCGAAACGGACTATTCGTCGCTGCATAATGCTTGCATAGACACATATCAAACACTCGCATTTACCCAGACATAAACTCTATAAATAAAGAACAACTATCTAAGCAAAAGGCCTACCTACCTAGGTACTACCCACCTACCAGTACTAAATCGTACAACCATCAGATCCTCTTTATACCAGATGCCAGAAGAAGAAAAGAAGAAACCAACCCAAATCGTTGATTAACCATGTGATACAAAAATGTGGGCTAGCCTAAGAAGAAAAATATGGAACAAGGTGCCGTTCAACAGCAGCTCAATCTATCTACCTGTGCGATGCAAAAAAACAAAAGAGAAAAAAGGAAAGGAAAAAAGGCGGAAGAGAAGAAGAGAAGAAGAGAAATGGAAGAGGAGAAAAGAAGCGGGAAGACGGTGCCACCCCGCTTCGAGGCCATGTCATTCATGATTACCTAGCTCGTTTCGTTCCTCAAAACCTAGAATCATCACGTTCATTCAAATCCATGTGCACATAGATGCCTCCAAATATCAAACAGCCGACCGCGCAGGTAATGTAGTAACAAAACGCCAATATGCTCCAAATCAACCTCCACATATAACGTTAAGGAAAGTCAAGTGGAAAGGAAAAAAGAAAAGAAAAAAGGTGATGAGAAGAAAATGTAGGAAAAGGAAAATGTAGCAAATACATGTAATGAAATCATGGGAAAAGTTGAAGGGGTATAATGTTGTGACACTACCGAGAAAGAAACATGAATTGTAGAAACAAACACACACTAAGGTGTTCCTTTAACCTAGCCATTTGCCTTTTGACAGAAATCCTGAAAGAAGAGAGCGCTAAGCTGTGGCTAGTACTGTTACTCAGGCTTTGATTTGAGATGGTGCCGTAGATGCTGCTACAGGCATGAGGGCGGCATGATGCCGTGGCTCTGGTTCCAGTGGCATTGGGCGAGGGGATGGTACTTGTCCTATCTCACGTATATTCTCGCGCACACGTGTGGAATTTGCCTCGCTCAGCTCTCGCTATCGCCATGAATTAGACCAGCATACAGGCGTTTGCTATTTTTGGCGACTTACCGGTCGTTTCTCGTGATCCACCGACGCAGGAGGTGTGGTAATAGCAGGGAGAGGAGGCGGGGTGGAGACTGAAACCGCACCTGCGCTCGTCTTTCTCCTCTTCTTAGTCGGGGGAGAGTCGAGCAGTAGCGGGACGTGCGCTGGGGGTGGCGGCTGAGAACTTCGAGCAGTAGTATCAACTGGGCGCTGAATAGCCGGGAGAATAGGCCGAGGCGTGTTGGAGCCCGAAGCAGGCTGAGGAGGTCTGGGGGCGATGTTGGCAAGACGAGGAGGCACAGCTGTGCTTCTGTCCACTCGCGAAGGTCGTCCTCTCTTTCGAGGAGCAGGGGCATTTGGAGCTTCGTAGGGCGGTGCTCGTCTATCCTCAGCACCATCGGCTGGCGGCCACGGAGGCATATTGACGGGCGACATGGGCATGACCCCAGGGGTTTGGCCGCCAGGACTGGTTCTCGGCGCAATCTGTCTTGGATGATTCATACCACTGTTGGCCAGATGATCATTTGGAGACATTAGAGATCTGTGGTTTGGGGCTGTCGGTGACCGGTTCGCGACTTGCATGCACTGTTCCAGATTGCGGCCTAGAAACCAAGTTAGTATGCTAATGCATCGTAAAAGGCCAAGCTAGGGATGCAGCATCATCTGATTCACCGTACCTGACGGGATTTGCATCGTCATCCAGTTGGGGTCGGACACGTTTGACTCAACAAATCGTATCAACATTTCAACGTCAACGGTGCTGCATTTGATCATCTCTGCGAGAACAAATCGCTGAGCGAAAAGCGCATTAGTAACATAAACTTGAGTTCTTGCAACTACCTATACAATAGAAATAGACTTTTCTCAACATACCTTTTCGTCCAAGCTGAAAGAAGCAGCCATGGTTCCTGGAAGGAGGGGTTGTTGGGAGAAAAAAAAAAAAAAGTGGCGTGGTGATATGTCAAAGAGGCAAAGAGCAAAGGAGATTAAGACGTGGTGCCAGCGCTCGCACAAACATTGACGCCGTAAACAAGAAGAGGACTTGAGACTACCGGCGAGAGAAAGAAACGTAGATGAAAACCAAAAGAAATGGTCTCCGCGAAGGAGCACGGCCGGGGGGAGTTGTCAAGATCGGCAGCGTTGCGAGGTAGAGAGCGAGCGACTATCGTAGCACGGCCGTGGTCGAGATAAAGCTGACGGTGGTGGTTGTGCAGCCACTCCTCCACAGACCCCTCTCAAGCAGGCAGATGTAGATGCAGATGCTGCAGAGCCAGTAATAATGGGAAACGCAGGCCAGAGGCTAGTCGAGAAACAAGCTGCGTCCAAAACGGCATGCCCTGCAGGCGGGCGTTGCTCCGCGGCTCCAGTGGTGGAGGGCCTGGATCCTTGGTCGATGTGGTCTTGAGCCCACTATCGTGAATAACAAGAAACGCACAGCACCGGCCGGCAGGCGCGCGGCTTTTCTTTTCCCACGGGCCTCGTGGCTAATACGAGCGGGCTCCTACGGGTCTCGAGGAGAAACAAAAAACAAGCAGAATGGAGATGGAGAGGCGCCGCTTGTGCAGCGTCGATCCGCGACATGCAGTAGCACGCTTGTTGCAGGCAATGAAGCGAGCGGATGCAAAGAAAGACCAGAAGGGTGCCGATTGCCGGGATGGATGGATAAAGAAGGCCTGGCCTGTCCTTGCCGGGAGGAAAGACGTCTGCGATGTCCAGTCGAAGCCCCGGCGCTGGGAATTTGCGGTTTACCTGGATATGTAGGACCCGATGCGAGCTGGGAACCGTGGTGGTCGTGGCGAGAGCGGAAAAGAGCAGGCGAACAGATGCTGGAGGAGAAAAGAGACGGAGGAGGGAAGAAAAGACGGAAGGGGGGGTGTTGAAAAGGACAGAAAGGACGGGAATTAGAAGGAAATCCGGAGCCCTTGGACGTCGTAGGACTCTGTCTCTTGCTCTTTCCTCAGGGCAGAGCAGAGCAAAGGTTGCCACGGTGGGCTGGGGCGAATGGCAAGGCACAGGCACAGGCAGGCCTATCTGGATCTGGATACGAGTATCCTACTATCCTACAGCATACCCGACCTTCTGTTCGTCGTCTTGAGCTGTGCTTCCTCGGCTACTGGGCGGTTGGCGGTGCGGTTGGCAGAGCTGAGCAGCAGGGGAGCCGTTGCGAGTGGCCAAAGACAGCCCGCGAGGCAGTTTGTTATCGACAGCGCCGGCCAGACATCCAACAGGCCCTGCTGCGCCGCACGTCGCTCTGTATAGCCCGCAAGCCGGTGGTACTGTGAGGATGCTGCTGCTAGTACCAAGACGTGCAGGCCAGGGTTGTTGCTGTATGCATGCAAGAGCGTCAGTTCCGGCCTCTGACGCCTTTCCCAAGTCTGAATGATCGTTGCCCGCTGGATCTGGATCCAAACAAGACAAAAAAAAAAATATTGCCCGCCAGACCACCCCCCCCCCCCCCCCTGGCCGGTCTTGGTGGCATCGTCCGCGAATGGAGCATGGAACAAGGGCATCTGGACGCACAGCATGTACAGAACGCACGGGATGTACTTTGTACCCACGACTCGCAGCTCTGGCCCAGCTACTCGCCGGTACAACGTGCGCACATGATATTGAGGTATGACGGCACCCTGCAGTGGCGATTTGACAGAACATTAACGATCCAGAGGCCGCCGCACGCTAAGGCATGGAGGGCCGTCGGCAACCTGGCTGAGGGCGCTGTGAGTGGCGTGTCTGGCTGATCCAGTCTGGCCCAGTCGCGGCCAGAGTAGGCAATTCTGCGACTCGCATGCCTGCTGAGGCCGGGGAGCTGCAGCGCATCGTTATAGATGGATGGAGCCGCGTCGCCGTTGCTGCTTCCGGACCGTCTGCTAGGCCTGAAAGGCTTACTTTGAGCGTGCCGCTGTCTCGCATAGACGGCGAGGGAGGGGGGTTGATCCTTGAGGGTGGAGTGGGAGGGCCCCGGACCAGGACTAATACCTGGGTTAGCACCAGTAGCTGATGCTATTCCGTGACGAGCGGCACCTGTGCAGCTGGGTCGAGCATGGCGGAGTGGCGTATACCCGTCCATACATGCTGTGCTTGTAGGTGCTTGCACATACATGCTTGCATCTGCATCTGCACATGTGTGTATATAGAGCTGCAAAGAAGGAAACGGCGGCAAGAGAAGAACGGCAAGACGATGCCCTTCTTTTCCTCTGTTCCCCAGAGCCAAGCCAGGACAGGATAGGACAGGACAGGCCCTTTTTTCGACTTTGTCCTCGATGGAACGCTCCGTTGAGTGAGACGGCCGTGTCTAGTGAACATGGATGCGCCTTAGCCATGCGGACGGGCGCCTGTTTAGCCGGGAGCGGGCCTTGCGGTGGCACGGGTACCAGAGCGACAGGGAGGCCACGGGTCGAGGTACTTGCGTCGTGGGAGAGAAAAAGAGCGCGGCCAGGTACTTTGCCGCGAGGGCCTTGGAGTTCAGGTCGTCCAGCTTGCTCCAGGCTGAATGTACTGTACCCATCTCAGCATGGGTCCAGCACCAAAAACGCCAGCCAACACCAGCGCTTTCAGCAGCATCAGCAACACCACCGGCAACAGCAGCAACAACAACAACACGACACGACAAGATACGATACGACACGACCCGTAGCCGCAGCCGCAATCGCACCGCATCTCGCGATCGCCATGGCCCAACACCATCGTCATCGCCCGCCGTCCCATCCCAGCAGTGGTACCTCGCAAGTCACTGCCTGGTCGGCGGCATGACCAAGGTTTCATTCGTCGTCCGCACGCAGGCGGCTAGGCGGGGCCTCTCGCAGATACGTTGTCCAAGGCGGCCTTTGTATGGCCCGTCGTACCAGGGCATGGCAACTTCGGTGAAAGTCGTGGCTCTGCATCTCTCGCTCGCCCTGGCGCTGCCAAACCGTGCAGTGCGAGGCAAAAGGGCTCGCCCTCGTCCCATCCATCTGATGCCCTCCACCATCCACCATCCATCCTGTCGCATGTATCATATCATCATATCATGCTGGTGCTGCTTGCCTCGTCCGGCCTCCCCTCCACCAGCCGGCGCCACAGCCCTCAGATCGCCATGGAATTAATATATAGCGGTGCGCGAACCATCTTGGCCAGTACCGCCAACTACCGAGGCCCTTGGTCGTCCTGTTGGGTTGGTGCTGTCGATGGACCCCAGCAGGGCTCGGGTGCTGGACGAGGCCACGGCGCCATCCGATTTGCTGCGCGCTACCACGCCTAGGCGATGCGACACACAGCCGACGCTCCAGACGCCGTCAAGCTTGTATCGTCGAATGGGTGTGGCCATACCTGACGTGCAGCTGCATCGCGGCGGACCTGGGAGCGCTCAATCGGCCAATCCCACGCCCGCCATCGCCCGCCTGACTGTCTTGCGTTGACGTCCGTCCCTCAGCACCAGAAGCGGCAAGCTCGCTTTTTTTTCTCTCATTGTTGCGTCTTGGCTCTCGTGTCATCCGTCGTCCTGGTCTGCGCTCGTTTCCTGCCTGCCCGACTGACTGGCTCCATCCTGCTTGCTTGCTTGCTTGCTGAGCAATGGTGGGGGTGGCCGCTCAAGTGGCCGCATCGCACCAGATATGCGTCGCGGCGGCCATTCGCTCCATGAATCTTGTGCGCGCCCGATAGTACATGCTGCAAAGCAAGGCTCCGGAATGAGGTTTCGAGTTAGTAAAAACGACGTCTGTTTGCGCGCGTGATGCAGCACGGCATCGAGCTGACTGCTATTCGCCCATTGGCCCACCGGCGCTGCGTCTGCTCAAGAGCAGATTGGATGGCCACAAGACCACTGGGCGCCGCCGCACCAATCATGCCGCGCTCTGCGCTCTTGTCAGATGCCTCTGCCGCAGCGCAATCCACACAAGGTTCGTCACAAGTGACTGGCGAGTATGGCTGGCTGCACAAATGAGAGGAAGGGATATTCTTGGACGGTGGCGTCCCCGTCCCGTTAGCCGCGACTCAGACAAACCATGAAGCGAGGCGAAGGCATCGCGACCTCACCTCTGGCAATTGCTTCAATTTTTTTTTCTGCCACCGCTCGGTCGACGACACAAAGACTACCTGGACTAAACCATCGGATCCTGCCTCTTATATAGGCTCGCTATTTCAACATGAACCGGTTCCTTATTGCGGCCAATACCTCATGCATAATGAGCTGGCACCCACAAGACCCACTCATGTACAACACATCATAAAAAAAAAAAAAAAATCTTGCGCAAAGGCGGTAGACACTCGAGCAGTGATGCTTCCCAACCTGGCCTTGCAAGACTGCTTCGTTTTTTTCCTTTTTCCCGAGATGGGCTCCCCTTGGTTGATGAATCGTGTCCATCTCCCAATCGCATCTTTTCGAATTCAACATGGTCGTACCACTTTCAATGCCTGCCTTTCTGTTACGTCGCCACGTGGCCGCAGCAACAAACGCTTGCATGGCCAAACCTGGGGTTGAAACTCTACATGTAATTCGCTGGCAGTAAACCGCTCCCGTTTGCCGGCCAATTTCGTGCTGGATTTTTCCTTCTTCCTTTTTTCTCTCAGCTGCCGTTGCCCAATCTGCACACCAGCCGGAACGCTAAGAGCAATATTTCCCGTGCGCTTTTGAGGCTGTTGGGTTTTGGTTTCCTTTCTGAGAGACGGCAACGCCGGTGTTGACCACCTTTGGGGTAAGCACCCTTTTGAAGTGGCGGTCAAGATGCGACTCTGCGACTATCCTGTCATAGACCTCTAGATGGTGGCCCACGATCAATTAGCCCTGATCTGTGCAGGACTATTCACTCAACTGCATCCCACTCGTGTGGCACGAGAATAGCGGGTTGTGACCGGCAAGGCATGCGGGCTGGAGGCGGACAGAGTCTGTCTGGTGTAAGTGAATCAGGCCGCTTGTGCCTGGCTGCCCGAGACACCATCGGTCGAGCAGTAAGGCTGAGGCCAAGTCTCGCCAGCTGCTCAATGCCACCACAAGCAAGGCTAATACTGCACGCATTGTCCTCGCTTGGGGACCTGTGCTGTGCTTCTGACGACATCCAACCTTGCCAACTCATCTTGGTTCCCCCCCTTGCGAGGGCGCTAAACGGCTTTCACGGCCTGGCGCCAGATGCCTGAGCCCAAGATGCTGCCATTGGTCCATGCACTGTATGTCACAGCTTGGCTCAATCTGTTCTTGCAGCTGAGCGAACCTTTTTCTAGAACTTGCCTTGCAGCATGCTGAATTCACATTAGAGCCTAATACTGTGCACCAAGTGCATTTGATTTCGTTTTGGGGACATCTGCGACTCGATATAACCACCATGCCTGTTGCAAGTGTGTGCTCTGTATATTATCCGTAATTTCCAATCTGCGTCACTACCACCTAGTACTTACACATTTAGCAGCAAGAAATGAATGCGTCTCTCTCGTCTACTTAAGTAATGCACTTTTTCCCCTTCCATCTGCGCCTCAATGTTGCCGTTTACGCGTGATGGTTCCATGGGCTACATGCACGGCCTAGGCTGCAAATGCCGCGGTGTCTGCGTCTAGGCGAATCAATGGAAGAGAAGAAGAAGAAGAAGGATACGTGTGTATACATTTGATGCTTCCTCTTCATCTCGACGCAGAGGGCCACCACAAAAAGCGGCAGCTGAGTCCCCCTGGTGGTTCTAAATTCGGCGCGCCGGGCCTAAGAAAATCCGCTGGCACCGCTACCGGTACCTCTAACTCCGACTTGCCAGGGTCTGGACGGCCAGCTTAGTTGGGACGCCTCTCTGGCTCGAGGCGAGAGGTGCAAACCCGACTTCGAAAAGCTTGTGCTTTGTTTTCATTCCAGCCTGCCAGCCCTCGACTGCCGATGCGAATCTTGAAGCAGCCGGTCCTTTAATGCATTCGCTTCTCCGCCACCCTCGCGTTTCTGCCCAATCTCTCCTAATTCGCTTTCCGCACGCGGCACACTGCCCTGCGCGTATCTTCTAAGGGAAAAGAGGAAAAAAAAAAAAAAAAAGACAGCTGCCACCGCGACGCCCTTCTGAACAACCTCTCACCCTTGAATCCGGCTATTTTTTCCCCTTGCCTTGGCAGAAGAGCAAACGCCGCATCCCTCGCTTCTCCTCGCTTCCGCACTTCAGACCAGGTAGGCCGTCAAATGGAGGATGACGAGAACACAACGAGCAGAATGGAAAAGGTGAAGCTCGAGGACGCCGTCGAGAATGGCGCGCACTTGGAATCCGCCGCGAGAGGCTCGACCTCGACCCCCAAGCTTCGCAACAGCGAGGCGCCGTCGCCAAGCTCCGTGGACGGCACCAAATCGCAGAGCGAGAGCGTCGGCACCCCCAGCTCGACCACCAGGCCTGCGCGGTTGTCGCGCAAGTCGTCCCAGAAGCCGCCCGCTCGCGAGGTCCCGCTATATTCCCACCTCCCAGGCGTAACCGAGGAGTCGTGCACAACCTTCCAGGTTATTCCTGACTGTCTCTATGGATCGAGGAATCTAGGCTCGACCGACAACGACTCCCTGGACTGCGACTGCAGAGAAGAATGGCGTATGTCATGGCCGTCCCTCCTCCCCTTTCTCTCTGCCCGAACCCCCTTTCTTTTTTCTTGTCCGTGGTCTTCTGGATCATAGGACAGCCTCATCTTGTTCCCCATTGTTTTGCTGACTACGAAGCAGGGGATGGCGAAAATTTTGCTTGTGGCGAGGAGTCGGACTGCATCAACCGTGCGACCAAGATGGAGTGTAGCGCTAATGCAGGAAACTGTGGCGGCGGTTGCCAGAACCGGCGCTTTCAGCGCAAGCAGTATGCAGACGTGACGGTGATCAAGACGGAGAAGAAGGGCTTCGGCCTGCGCGCCAACGCCATGCTCGAGCCCAATGACTTCATCTTTGAGTATATTGGCGAGGTCATCAACGAACCGACGTTTCGGCGGCGCATGCTTCAGTATGACGAGGAGGGCATCAAGCACTTTTACTTCATGTCGCTCAACAAGAACGAGTTTGTAGACGCCACGAAAAAGGGAAACCTGGGTCGATTTTGCAACCACTCGTGCAATCCCAATTGCTTTGTGGACAAATGGGTCGTCGGCGACAAGCTTCGCATGGGCATTTTTGCTCTGCGCAAGATTCAGGCGGGCGAAGAGCTGGTGTTCAACTATAATGTCGATCGCTACGGCGCGGAGCCTCAGCCCTGTTATTGCGGAGAAGCGAACTGCGTCGGCTTCATTGGAGGGAAGACGCAGACAGAGCGCGCCACCAAACTGCCTACTGCCACCGTCGAGGCTCTAGGTATCGATGCTACCGACGGCTGGGATACCCAGGTGCCCAAGAAGCCTCGGAAGAAGCGTCCCGATGAGGACGATGAGGAGTATGTCAACAGCATACAGCCTCGAAGCCTGGACGATGACGATGCTCGCAAGGTCATGGCTACGTTGATGCAGTGCAAGGAGAAGTGGATTGCTGTCAAGCTGCTCGAGCGTATTCAACGCTGTGACGAAGAGCGCGTCATTCATTCCGTGATGCGCATGCACGCATACCAAATCCTCAAAACAACTCTCAACACATTCATCGATGATCGCAATGTCGTCTTACAAGTTTTGGCCATCTTGGACAAGTTCCCACGACTGACAAGGAATAAGATCCAAGACTCCAATATCGAGGTGACAATACAATCCCTTTGTCAATCCGAGCATGAAGATGTCTCTTCCCAGTCCAAGAAACTGCTTGACGAGTGGAGCAAACTCGAGGTCGCCTACCGGATACGAAGGCGCAAGGTGGACCCCAATGCACCGGCAACCACAGCCATCTTTGAGGAGCGACGAGGGCAGGCTCGAGAAGAGGAGGCGGCAGCGGCAGCGGGCTCTCAGATGACCCCTAAGACTGCCTCTCCACGGCCCATTGATGCTCCCAAGGGACCGCGAAGCAATGTGCCCCAAAGGAATAACTCATATTTCAACAATGGCCATCGTCAACGTAGACCGTTCCACAATGCCCTGCCTACAGGTTGGTTTACCGCCAAGGATGCGAATGGTAACACGTACTTTTACAACAAGCAAGGCAAATCAACTTGGGAGCGGCCAACGCAGCCGGCGGCGGAGCAGACACCGAAAGCCCCATCCAAGGCCATCCAAGAACAGCTTCTTATTCAGAGCATCATTGACAAGGTAACCAAAGAGGGTACGCCGAAACAGCCGGCTTCGCAGACTCCGGCACCAGCCGAAGCCTCTCCAAAGGAGTCCAGAAAGGACAAGTGGCGGGCTCTACCAGTCGAGAAGCAAATGAAACTCTACGAACATACAGTACGTCATTCCACATAGTTTTCCCTTTCCTGCCGCGGAGCCAAGGCTGACAAGAATGTTGCATAGGTATATCCTCCTGTGAAGCACGTGTTGGACAAGTTTCGGCATAAGCTTCCTAAGGAGGAATTGAAGAGGCTTGGAAAGGATGTTGCGAGGAAGTTGGTGGCATCTGATTACAAGAACAACCGTGTCAGCGACCCCGCCGCGCCCCTCACCGAAAAACAGGAGCGAAACATTAAGAAATACGTCAAGGACTTTTTGGATCGTGCGGTTTCCAAGTACGAAGCGCATCATAGAAAGAGGACATCTGAGACCGCGCAGAGGAGCGCAGGCAGTGAGCAGGCTACTACTAATGGCAAGTCGGCCTCTGGAGGAGACAAGCCTGGCGAGAGCCCAGACTCTTCTCAAGACCGAGAGGCCACTGCAGAGGATATTGTTCTAAGTGATATGGAAGAGGAGTCGCCTGATGGCGCTGCTGACCGTAAACGAAAGAGAGATGCTGAGGTCATCGTAGCCTCTGTCGACTCGCCCCTGGACGGACCTGAGATGAAGAGACTGAAAGAGGATGACCCAGATGGGGCTACTCCCCCTCCACCGCCGCCGCCTCCCCCAGAGAACCCTAGTGCAGCTCGCACAGAGGAGGCGCAGGCTTTGCTTGAGCAAGAAGAGGCTTTAGTACGAGAGAATGAGGAGGCGCAGAGGCTTGACGAAGAAGAGCAAGCCCGGAAGAAGGCTGTGGCCCGACCAAACCCTGATGGCGGCCCGGCTGGACAACAGACGTCCATGGACGAACATGGCAATGCCCTTCAAAAAGAGCTGCTGAGCCATTAATTCTTTCTGTTGGTATCTTATAAAAAACTTTCAGTAAGGTATCAGTATAATTCAAGATGATCCTGGATTTGCACATATCACACATTAATGCACAAACTATTTTGCTTTCAACTTTATTTTTTTCTTTTTCGACGGGGAGTTTAGGGGTCACGATAGATATCTGCATTGTATTATACCTACGGTTCTTTTTTATTCTTCTCTTTATCCCCCCCCTTTCTTTTTCATTGATCAGTTTACCTTTTCATTCTGGGGATTTTGCTTCCCTCCCTTCTTTTTTTATTTTTATTGATTATTTAATATTTCATGGGCTCCCTTGACTGTAGGGAGCGGTAGAAAGGTGGAACCGGCCCTTTTTTTTCTAAGAGAAAAGAAAAAATCGACACATTTCCGCCTTTCTATCTCAATTTCTTATCATTTTTTGATACCGTCTTCTTATAGGCCGAAACGAGGATATTTGCTGTTTTCTTTGCTCGTTCTGGAGGACATGAGGTGATATTGGAGTTTTTTTTTAGTTTTTTTTTTTGGAGTTAAAGGCTTCTTTTTGGAAATTCAAGGAAAAAGTGGAATATTGTCAATGGAAACTTTTTTTTACCTTTATCACAATGTATTGAATTACTTTGTTTTTCTCGTCTTTATTAAAACAGATCTGAAGGCGTGGTATGCCATAGGAGATAATAAGAGAGAGAAAATTGGTTTATTTGTGCTGCATGTGCCACACATGAGAGAGTAGTAGTTTGCTTTTGGTAGGTGGGGAGCGAGCTTCTGTAAGATTATAGCAATACCGGCTTGTGCCCTTTGTCAAATACAATGCAAGAAACTATCAAAACCTGCGCCCAGAACATATATCCTAATACAAAACGCCATTGCCCAAGTTGCCACAGATATCGTCTAAATGTCCCCAAGATTATGCAAATGTACGCATGCATGTGTTACATAGCCCCGTCAGATATATACAGCACCACCAAGCTACTAGTCCTCGTCCTCATCGCTCGAAGAGTCATCTCCGCCTCGTTTCCGCTTCTTCTTCTTCGTCTGATCCTCCACCTCCTCCTTCCTCATAAACACATAGCTCCTCGCCGGCCTCTCCTCGCCCTTCCAGCCAGAGCCCTCCTCGCCCTTCTTGTTCCTCACGACGCCAAACGTCCTCGCGTGGTGGTAGCCCGGATACGCGGCCGCCTGGAAGCGAAAGCTGCGCTCCAGCTGCAGCCCCGCGTGGCGGCCCAGGTCGCGGATGTTCCAGAGGGTGTAGGGCTCGCTCTCGAAGAGGGTGACGACGATGGAGCCACCGGCGGCGAGGGGCGCGGCCGGCGAGGCGAGGGCGCGCTGGAAGAAGGCGACGAGGAGCTCTTGGTTGTAGCGGACTTGGCGGTTGACGTCGGTGGATTTGCCGCCGACGTGGGGGAAGTTGAAGATGATTCGGTCGTGGGGAGTGCGGGCGATGGAGGACGGGAACTTTGTGGCGTCGACGTTGTAGACGAGCTTGTTGGTGACGGCGACGGGGCTGTGCTTCTTTGCTTGTGAATCCTCGTCAGAGTAGTCTTCAACGGGCTCTTCTTCTTCTTCCGAGTGACCGGCGTCAGACCCGGCGCCGTGGCCGGGGCTTGCCGGAGGAGCATCGGCATCCGGGCGGCGGTTGACCACGGCAATGTTGGTATCCACGGCGGGGTACTTTTCGACCAGCTCGGCGTGGTCCCTCTCGAGGACCGTTGCCGTGACGTTTGTGCAGCCGTGGTGCTGGATGATGGAGGCGGCGAAGCTCAGGTCGGCCTCACCCACCAGCAGGATGCGGTCGCTGGGGCTGAAGGGGATGACGGGCTCGTCATGGTGCTGTTGGCGGTGCTGCTTCTTTGCGGGCTGGAGCGGCTTCTTGGACGGGCCTTGGTCTTTGTGCTGTGGGCGGGCAGCAGGCCGCTGGGGCGCCTTTTGGTGCTGCAGCTTTCGTCTTTTGGCCATTGAAGCTTGCTGCAGTGGAATAGAATTGTACCTTGATGAAGCAATGGCAGCGGAGGCGGCAAGCACTCAAAGACAATTGTTGTTTCGAGTTGGAGCGCTATGGGGGCGTGTACTAGAAAAAAAAGAATGAAATCGGATGGAAAGGGAAAGGGAAAAAAAAAATCAAGGGACCAACCAGCTACGGCACGGTACAACGCGCCAAAGCTCCAGCAGCTCCCCAAGGGAAGATCTCACGTGCAAGTGCAACTAGACTTGGCGGGATGGCGGCAGCGGGATTGCAACGGGGACGCGCCCAATCAGCGACGAAGGCTACAGCGGTTGAGGCCCAAAAAGCGCAATTTTTTAGGTGCCGTGGCCAAGAGAGCCGCGCTAAAATCGGTAAGGCCTGACCCTGTTTATCGCCTTTTCTTGTCTTCTCAGCACACATCATGTTCAATGTTCTTTTGCGGAGCCAGAGCCCGCTGCGCGCTACAGCGGCTGCTGCAGGTGACAGAATCTGCGACTTGAGATCTTGTGCAGCGGCTTGGCTTTTCTTGGACTGCCGGGACTTGATCATTCTATTCTTCTCGGATGGCAGTTCACTTGCAAATGCAGGTGCGATATCAACGTGATTCGAACAGTTGTTGTACATGCAAGGAGCAGCTCATACGCGGCCATCGCAAAACCAATCACTCAGCTGCTCGGCAAGGCTCCCCAAGGACAAAGCACCACGTAGCCGGCGGTTTCTCGCTAGCAAGGGACCGAACGTTTCCAGCCTATTGCCGTCGCCGCAGCCAACGTCCCAAACAGGCAATCGGGGACATGAGTGGAGCGGGTCCTGTTTGCCGCCATTGTGCCGCAGAGAAAGTGAGCTGCAGCTGCAAGACGCCCTCAATGACAGCAGACACATCAGCAGCTCGTGCAAGCCCGCCAAATGGCAACTGTTCAAACACGCAGTCAATGTGTTTTGTTGTTTCGTAGCCTCTGTACTGTGACTTCTGCCAGCCAATAGCCAGGCACCATCACGCTCCCATCCCCAAGGGGGTGGCAGAAAGTCAGTTCAACGTGACATTTTGTTCGGCAAATCACTCTCGCACAGCTTTAGCCTCCTTCCGCGGAGCATCACGGAATGCCAGCGGCCCACCCCCGGAGCACTGTGTGGTGAATGGCTGCTGAGGTGAACAGATCAGGCTTTGCATGTCATGCCCAACGTGGCAGCGCAGTTCACAAGATTCCAGGGCAACCAGCAAAGCAACAGCATCTCGTGTCCCTCCCCCCTCTGAAGTGCCGGATGCTCTGCATCAGCAGAGGCACCAATCTCGCAGTGAACAGCTGAGCAGCGCAGAGATTGATGTTGTGCTACAAGCTGCTGCAAAAAGGCTATGCTGCAGCTTCGAGGACAACACGGACGATACCTAAACTTGGAACAGCCACGAACTAACACACGGCCCTGCTCTTCCTGTTTGCCTTTGCATCGAGTAGAAAAAAAGCTACTCCCACGGGAAAAGAAAGTCTAGCCTTACTCTATGCCGGGCAGCAATAAAAGCCTCTGCTCCGCTCTTCTGGCTTGGGCCTCGTTAAGTGAGCGCATGCTCAAGTCTCGCCGTGCGGTGAACAAGGAGTTTTTTCGTTTGGTTTGGCTCGTCCCGTCTCGCGCCGGGTCCCTGCAAGTCACCGCTACCTGCTGCCAGCCAGAGCGCCCCCCAGCAGCCCGCTCCAGCGCGGCAACCGGAGATTCACCTCGTCCGCACCAACCAGAGGCGCGGGAATAAGGCCATACTGCACCGAACCGGCTTAGCGCCACGTTCCTGAGCGCCCGGCCGCCAATCACGGGGCGCCACTCGCTGAAAGCAGCGGCCTGGGCAGCCTGCGGTGCGCTGGGGTGCAAAGTCGCGGGTACCTGGCAGTGACTGGGCGCCCACTTTAGCCTTGCGCTGCCGGTGCGCTGCAAAAGTCACTGTGCTGTGCTGGCGGTTGGGCCGGGGCCAAGGCTGAGGGGGCCCAGAAAAGGGACTGGCCGCACCTTTTTCGTTCTCTTCGCAGCCCAGCATTGCCGCGTCTTCTTGCACGCTTCACCCCGTCGAAAAAAGGCCTTTCACAACCGCTTCACTTATTGCTCGCCGCGGCTGCAGGGCTGCTGCCATCGTCGCCATTGTCCCTGCTTTCTGCCTATTGTGGTGCTGCACGGCCAGCTGTCAGCCACGCAGGCCGCACATCCTTACTGCAGTAGACGCCTCTGCTAGCATCAAGGTTCCTTTCACCCCCCCCCGAAAGGTTACCAAAAGGTAAAAAAAAGGTACTCGCCGGCCTTAGTGCTTCCAGCGTACGCACTCGTACCGTCCATGCACATCACCTCTCCTACTAGTACCAACCAGACCCTTTTTTTCTTTCAAACACTTGCTCTCCAAAAATCATCAACACCGCGCGACCAGTCTCTTCCCAGTCACATCTCACATCCATCACATCTTCACTTCTGCTTGCACCGGATGAGCCCTTGCCGCTGAGTCCGAGTCTGCTTTCTCTTCGTCTTCCAGCTGTTCTTTTTTCTATCCGGCACGGCGCGGCGCGCGTGCTCGTCTGGCTTACTGCCGAACTTGGTTGGCTGGCCTGACCCCGGTTCTCACACACTTGCCTATTTTTACGCCTCTCGTTCTCTTCATCTAACACACACCCAACACATCCGCTGCACATCACATCGTCCGTACATGCCCGGGCTCATCCCGCATCATGGCTACTGAGACTGAATCGTCCGCCCGGGAGCCAGCCACTCGTGGGCGCGGCAGAGGTGGGCGCGGTGGCCGTGCTGGCCGAGGCCGAGGTGGCGGTCGAGGCGGTGCTTCTTCTACTTCAGGCGTCGCCAAGGCAAACTTCACAAAGGCCGGCCGTGGAGGCACTCGCAGAGGCCGGGCTAAGAGCTTTGCCGACTCTCGCGTCCAGGCCGCCTACGAGCGCCAGAGAGATCTCAAGGCCACCTACCAGGCCGTGGCTCATGCCCTCAAGCCCGCTCTGCAGGAACTCGCTGACCGGAGCATCGAGGAGCTGCTGCAGAGGTCAGAGGGCCACCGGTTTGCGCCCGAGCACTGGCCTGTTGTCGACGAGTTGAACCAAAGGCTGGCTAAGAAGCTGCGGCTCTTCGACCGCCAGCTCGAGGCCAATCTGAGCCTCGCCGAGGGCACTTACAGTGCCGAGCAGTATGTTCTAAAACAGGAATTCGAGGTATGCTTATCTTTGTTTATCCCTGCTTACCCATCATCCATCCCTGGACGCCGTGACTGTTCCGGTATATCTCTGGAAAGGAACATGTCACCTCCTTGCCTTTTCTCTTCTTCTTTTTCTCCGTCCTTGCCTTTTCCAAGTGTACACAGAAGCTGACTTTTTTTGTCCCTCAGAATGGCCTTGAGGACCTTACAGAGCGATTCGACGACGGTCAAGCTAACCGTCTTCGTATCCTTTCCACTCTGATCTCAAAAGATCTTCCAGTTGATGTAAGTACTCTGTTATCTTCTTCTTTGCTTTCGCTTTTCTCTCTCTCTCTCTCTCTCTCTCTCTCTCTCTCTCTCTCTCTCTCTCTCTTCTTTATGTGTATTAGTCAGTCAGACTAGCTTTCCTTGATGCCCGATCACACTTTGCAGCCTCTTAATACCGGCTTTCTTCTTATGGACCTACAACCACTTGCCTGTTTAATCATCACACCATTGAGATGAGAACCTTTTCACTAACACGATTCAGGTCCGTGACGACCAATATGAGTACAAAGTCATCTCTGACAAATCTCTCGACGATGACTTTGGCATCTATGAGTGCTACAAAGACGGCTACTTGGTCCCCTATCCCTCACGTGTTGACGGCACGGAGATGTGGCAAAGAGCCCGCGATGCTGAGGCTGCCGCTGCCATTACGGCTGCCGCCAACTCTTCCGGCTCCCGAGGAGGCAGAGGCCGTGGTCGAGGCAGTAACAAACGCCGCGCCCAGGACCAGCCTGAAGGTCAGCCGACACCAAAGAAGTCAACTCGCAGCAACTTTGATAGCCAGCTGCTGCAGGCTGCCCCAATTGCTCCTGCCAAGGGTCTTCTCGCAACCGAAATTGAAGCCCACATCGAGGGTGCTGCTCCCGCAGAAGAGGATTCAGCCCCTGCGTCTCCCGAGCCCGTCAGTATACCCAACGGCGGCGCTACCTCTGCTGTTGTCAAGCTCAACGGCAAATTACCGGCTCGCGAAAAGAGCCCGGCTCTACCCAAGAATATCGGAGAACCTGATGAACATGGCTGCCGCACTTACAACCAGAGGCCGTCCATGAAGGAGAAAGGGCTTGCTAGTCGCCTTCTTGCTCCGCGTCTCTTCTTATACGATGAATGGGACATTGGCTTCCGTGATAGCTCCAACGACTCTACAAAGGGCCACACCCGCGCCAAACGAGGCAAATACCTCGACACGCCCAACAGCAACGGCATGCACTTTGACTACTGGTGCAACGGTTATGACTACTCCAACACCCGGGAATCTGACTTTGACCCGGCCCTCGTCAAACAATACGGCGTCCATCCAAAGTATGGCATCTTCTTGCCTACCAGCACCAACGAACAGGGGCCCAAAGTTCCGTTTGTCATGCCCGGAAAGCCGGTTGTGTATATTGCCGAGCCTTCTGGACGCATCTCTCACGCCTCGCGCTCATACCAGAGGACGGTTAACAACCGTCGTGTGGCCGATGCGCCAGTGCGGGTGAGAATGAGTGCAACTATGCGCCGATTTTGCAAGATCAACGACATCCCCTTGGAAGATGTTGCCATCTCAGAGTATATGCCTACCGATGAAGAGCTTCGCGATCGATCCTTGGGCACAGCCGCACTGGAACTTGAATCCAAGCCTGATGTCGAAGAAGCTTCATCTACAACTGATGAACAGCTGGTTGTTTCCGAGGAGGAGACAGCCGAACCAACCCAAAGTGGTCTCGCCGCTCTTTCTGTCCTCACTTACGCGACTGCGTTTGTTGCGGCCGAAGAGATTACACGAGCCGTTCCCCCTGCGCCCAAGCCCGTGCCCAAGCCTGCAAGATATGATGCCATTAGAGATGTCTTCACGGATTCCAAACCTGAGAAGGCGCCGGCCCCTGACACCAACAACCTCAACCTCAATTTCTTGGCTGAGTTGTGCAACGTCGAGACACGTCTGCAGGAGCCCGAGGGTTACGTGCCCAAGACGCCAGCTCCTCTGATGCTCATTGCCGAAACCGGGCCTGACACAAGAGCCCAGCGCGATGATATGGTGCCCATGGCACCTTTGGGACATGCTTCCATCGGTGGACAGCACGGCCCTATGGAGCCTATGGGGGGATACATCCGAAATCCCCAGCATGGACAGGAGCTTCCGCCACTACCACCTGTTGGTCAGCCTCACGCTCCTGTTCCCCCTCAGGGACCAGAGCCCATCGTCTACCAGGCAGCACCTACTGAGCAGCCCATGATCCACGCACCACCGCCAAGAACCAATGAGTATCAACAGCAACATGCTCATCCGCCTCAAGGCCCTCCAGTCCAGGAACCGCATCAGGGCTATTACTCTTATGGCGGCTATATGCAGGAACCAAGAGATATGCATATGGGTTCTGGCCGTCCTATGGAACCAGCGTATGGAAGCGGTCGAATGTCAAACTATGGACCTGAAGCTCCCGGACCCGGCCCAGCTCCTACACAAGCGCCCCCTGGTCCTCCCCCAGGCCCCAGCGGAGGATATCCTCTCGTCTACTGGCATCAGCAAGCTCCCCCCCCTCCTCCGCCCCCCGTTGCTCAGGGCCCTCCGCCCCCACCACCATCACAGCATTATGCGTCACAGCCTCCACCAAGGATGCCCTTCTCTCACAACGCAAACGCTGAGCCTCTTCCGCCTCTTCGACCACCTCGAGGCCGTGCCCAGCCTGTTCAAGATGATATGATGCGCGATCCAATGAGAGGGCCAGGTGTGCACGGCATGAGTAACTACTATAACCCTCCTCCATCTCGGTCTTACCACCATGTCTATGCTGCTGGCCCAGAGCCCCCTCTCGCTCCTATGCAGCCGCTCGGATCGGAAAGGATGTTGCCCAATCCTCAGCAGCCGCAGTCCTACATGGGACCGTCTGGCCCTGGTTATGCATCCCAGATCTCATCTCAGATCTTATCGCCAACTTTTGGCAACCCCCAGCCAATGTCTGGCCCTATGGCCCAGAGCCCCCCGGGAACACCGCAAGGCATGCACAGTTCCATGCACCGCCATCGCTCTACCCCTTCGGGATCTTCAGATGCCGGGTCTGGCAAATACCGCAAACTACAGCCTGCTCCAGTACCCGCTCACCGGGCGTGGTCAAACAAACCAGAGCTGAAGACTATTCCTTATGATCATAAAGAAACCGGCTCGTCTGCTGCTCTCCCAAGTTCTGGTCCCACGCAAATTAGGGGATGGAATGTGAACCAGCCTCGGAAGCGAAGCAAGGCCGACAAGCAAGATAGAGCGGAAGCGGGAAATGACCGAGACGATTCCAGATAGAGACGGGAAACGCCGGGCCAAACAGCTGCTCAAGCAGACAATGATAAGCCCCAGACCAAGCCGCTCCATCCCAACTGGTCTGTCCGCTTTGCCGAGCCAATTACCCATTTACCACCTCTTTTCCCACGAAACATTCCTCCCATTCCGCGACGCACCATGGCTCAAGATATGGAACTTCAGGAACTCTTTGCCGTGACTTGCGAAAACACCACTACCGACCCAGCTATATCTGCAGCAGATACAGTCTCTGCTGATGCTTCGACTTCTCAGAATGACACGACATCACGTCGTCTCCGCCCCAGAAGGGCCAAACCAACCGCAACCAAAGAATCCGACGACAGAGCGGCACCTTCGCAATCAACTAGGCCGAACCGTTCTACCACAAGGAATAAAACGTCAAAAAATTCTAGCCGGGCAGCATCAAAGAAGAAAACTATTCGAAGGGAAGCTGCACTAGCAGGCACTCAACCCGAACAAGAAACCATTACCGGCACCTCAACTACGACAGCTGCCTCTGCCTCTCAAGCAGAGAGTATCAACATTTAACTTGTGCTATAACCTGCCAACACAAGTATTCTATGCCATCAGATGACGTATATACTCGCGTGTATCTGTCTATACCTTTTTTTTTTTTTCTTCTTCTTCTTTTTGCCGCGCTGGCGAAATAGCCATTACCTGCTATACCCATTCGTCAAAGGAGCTATCGACCATGCCCAGGCAACGTAAATACCTAACGAGATGACCTGTTATCCCATAGAGGAAAACAAATGACCAAAATGCTATACCAACAGCTACTTAATTCGGCATTACGTCGGCGTCTAAAAGAAATGACGAACTGGATTTTCCTAAATTTGTTCTTTTCAATACTGCGTTTTTGTTTCTTGTTACATCTTTGCGCTTGTGCGTTAGCGAGCTCTATCTTGCTTTTTTGGGGCTTGGAACTCTCAGGACTATACCTCTGTTTTTCCCTTCTTACGTCTCATTTCTTCTATTGGCTTTTTGCAATGACGGCTTCGGCTGTTTGCAATGACGGCTTCGGCCGTTTTTTCCTTCTTGGGTGGCTAATGGGAATAACTTGCCTCGTATACCCTCCAGCCTGGTATAGGTTGGAAACGCGCGAAGTGTTTTTTTCTTCATGGCTTACCACTTCTAGATTCTTTCCTTGTTGCGTTTATCTATTTTCATTCTTTTTCCGGTTATACCATATAGCCATCTCTACTTACACTCCTCCTTTTCACCTATACTTCATAATCCCATCTTTGGTTCATGGCCTATGTCTGGCTGTGAAAATGGAATGGAAGGTGGATTTGAAAAGGGAAGAGGGATATAAAAATCTGGGACAACGGTGACTCGGTAGCATAGGAAGGTCGGAAGGGTAAAGGGACTCAGGAGAGTGCAGGGGACTTTGAGATGCTACGATGACGACTGAGATAGATGGAAAGACGGAGGGTTGGGCATTTCTTATTTGTTTTTCTGTTTACTGTCTTTTATCGTTTTGTCCCTGCCTGTATGTAGGTAGATGGGACTGGTTGCGAAATGGATTTTTCAGGCAAGAGAGCCTTTTGGGTTCAATTTTCTAGGGACCCAGAGGACTAAATGAATTGAAAGTTCACTGTAACTGTAACAGTCTTAATAAAACCGCGTATGTGTGATTTCGATTAATAAAATGTTTTTTGAAGACAAGAAATGTATTGAAAAGGCACGCTATGTGCAACTTGTGTAAACTACCTAGAACCTGTACTACATGCAAAATAAAACCCAATCCTATGTTTTTTTCTTCCCTTCTGTATCCTATCTGCTTCTCTCTTGTTCCTCCATCACTTTTCTTTGATTAAACGTCCAATCGTCCTGTAAATCGTATAATATCCTCATCGTCAAATCGTGCATACCATCACATCTAGATTCTCAGTCTCATTCCCATATATGCTCATGCTTATGCTCATGGTCCGTCTATGATGTTCAGCTTGCAGGGGCATCCTGACTTGGTGCTTCTGTGGGAATACTAGGCTGGGCACTGGCTTGTTGTTGTTCGGGTTGTGCAAGAGGCGCGGTTGCAGCCTCTGTTACGGGCATGCCAGGGGCCTGGGTAGCGGCAGCGGCAATAGTCTGCGCCTGCATATCAGCGCTTGTGATTGGGGGCAAATCACCCATGGGCGGCATGCCGTGCGGGTGAGCCATGGCACTGGGATCCAGGGGGGGGATGACCATGTTGCCGCCGAGGGCGACGGACATGTCTGGCGGTAACATCATGCCTCCGTTGGGGAGCAGCGTGTCGACGCCTCCGCCTAGAGAGAGCAGGTTGGCGCCGAGGATGCCCTCTGGGTGCAGGGGATACATGAGGGCCTCCATGGTGGTGCCGTCAAAGATGACCATGTTTTGAATGGGCTGCTGCTTCTGGCCGAGGACGTTGATGACGTCCTGCGCCAGCTGGCCGCCCAGAATGGCTGTGACGGGGGCTATCTCGCTGCCTAGATTCTGCAGGAAGCTGCGGAGGAATTCCGGCCTGAGCGTCTCGCTGGGGAGGCTCAGGGCCTTGTGCTTCTGCGTGGCAATCTGGGTGAACAGCTTAAGGTCTTCGCGATTGCTGGGCAGGCGGCCGCCCTGGATCTGCATGAACTCCCACAGGGCGCGCAGGCAGGACAGCGTCGGGGAGACGCTCTTCAGGCGGCGCTTGGACTTTGTGTACTCCTCCGGCAGGCTGGCGACGTCGCTGGCGAGGAACCAGGTCGAGTAGAGCTCTCGCTTGGTGACGGACTCGATGACCTTGGGGCCTTCCTTTTTGGTCTTGACGTCAACGATGGAGCGTGTGCGCGTCTCTTGCTTGAGCTGGGTGGCGACGTTTCCCAGATCGCGCTCGATGACGTAGTCGTGCTCTATCAGATCGCTGAAGATGAAGCCGTACATGCCGTGGGTGCCCGCCGCGTAAAAGGCCTTGCCGTTGATGCGCGTGGCCGTGTTGATGAGATTGAACGAATCCGGATCCAGGTCCGTAGCAATGACAATGTCAAAGTTGGCAAAGTAGCTCGGGCCCTTGGACTTGACTCCCTCCGAGTCGACAATGACCTGGACGCGCGGGTTCAGCTTGCGCAGGGCCACGCTGGCGGCCTCGGCGCGGTTCTGGCCCACGGGGGTGTCCACCTCGGAGAGGAGGAACTGCGCGCCCAGGTCAGCCTCGGTGACGATGGCGCTGTCGAGGACGGTGAGAGAGCCGACGCCGGCCAGGACGAGGTTCTTTGCAATCTCGTTGGCCAGGGCTCTGATGGTGATGAGGAGGATGTTTGCGTTTTGGATCCTGGCCTGGGCGGCCATGCCCCAGAGGCGGATCTGGCGGTCATAGAGGGCGATTTCGTCTGATGAGAAACTGTGAGATGGAGCTTTGTAATAAAAGAGAGAGTGAGCGCAACGGGTTTGTTTTACCTGCTGTGATGATGGCCTTGTCAGGCAGCGCGAGGCCGGCGGCGGCATGGCCGTTGCTGAACATCATGGGGGCCATGATTGACGGATCTGAGATGGCGGTGGTGCCGAGGGAGGGGTCTGGGATGAAGGCCTGGCCAGACATCATCATGGCGGCTGCCATGGCATCTGGCGCAGCGAGCTCGGGATTCAGTCCAGCCGTGCCGCCGTTGGTCGCTGGGATGGGCGCTGTGCTGCCGTCGCTGACGCCATTGTTTGGTTGGTGCTCCATCGTCGATGGAGGCCTTGTGGGATGAACCAAGCCGGGTGGTGTATAGGAGAGGGAGTAGAAACGGCAAGGCTGCGCGGGTCTCGTGAGGACTATCGAGTGGGAGCTTCTAGAGAGATGGATGGATAGGGCTGAGAATCAGGGTCAAGAGTGTTTTATGAATGCAAGCAGCTCCGGTGCTGGTAACGAATTAAAAAAAAGCATTCACACGGCCAGCGTCAGAAACGATGCAAGTTACTTGGCGGGCCTTGAGCCATGAGACAGAGATGGGATGTCGAGCGGATGAGAATGAGCGCAGCCTCGCCTGTAGCCGTGCAGCGCTGATACGCGGGTGGGCTGGCGCTAGAGACGATGGGACGCTGTTACAGCAGTACTGGAGAAATGGATCAATCACTGTGGAATGGCCAAGTATCTTTTAACAGTGGGGCCGATCTGAGTAAGATCTAGCCCCAGTAAAGTATTCTCTGCGGCGCGACGTCTTGACCTCACCTCACTTCAACTCGTGCCCTGTAACTTGTCTCTCCTGCTGCTAGTATTCCGCCAAGCCGTTGTGACACCATCAGCCTTGAAATCCCGAGCTTGTGTTGCGCCGCGCGCGTCTCCGCTGGTTGGACCACACGTCACTTGGGCGATGAGCAAAGCCTCCGCAGCCAAGCCAGCTCAGCTTTGACGGCCGATGCAAGTAGCTAAGTCGCTTCCGTGCTAGTAACACTGTCGACACAACCTTGGTTGCACATACAGACAGACAGACATTCACAGCTGAAATTGCAGTGTTCCCTGCCAGCTGCTTTGCACCACGCATAGTTACTGTCTACAACGTACAAGTATTGATGTCTTGCGAGGGCTGTCTCGGGCATAAAGTGGCAGCATGTATTCGAGTTGAGCCCGACCAGATGTTCCGGATTCCTCGTAGATACGGCAGGATTCAACATCAACGGAGCAATACTGCCTCTGTACAGCATCAATGATCAGATTACTACCCCCATACCTACTGTATGCATCCTCCATCACCCAGCCAAAGCCCACAGACGGATGCTGCCATTGGCCAGCCATCTTCGATGTTGCACCGCTAGGGCTGCCTGCAATGCACTCCCAGACCGCTATGGATCACCGCTAAGCTCGTCCAAGTCGGCCTCTGAGCCGCTAAGGCATAGAGCCGAATAGTGCCTGGACTAGCACCAGGCGACCCCGCGTGCACTGGTCAGGATGCCAGAGCCGGGACTTGCAATTTCCAGCCATTGAACGGCGACTGGACATCAGACTTGCTGCAGCTTTCCATCTTCCATCTGCATTCTTCATTCTTCATTCTTCATTCTTCCATGTTTCTCTTTGTCCTCACATCGGCGCTGTCCTGGCACTACCCATAGTCTATCAACCATCATCTGTACCGGGCTTCAAACGGCAATAGCATCAGCCCTCAGGCTCCAAGTCGCTACAAATCAATACTGAATCACCTCGCACCACCGCGAATCCTCTCAGGCAACCCCGCTGCTGTCAGCGTGCCTCACTGACAGGCACAAGTAAGTGACGCGAGCAGCTGAGGCCGGCCACTAGCCGCGCTGCCTGGGAGATGCAAGAGACAATGAGCTGATGACGACCTTTGGTCCCAGATTCGCTCATCTTTTCTTCCTCCGAGACAGCCATCCAGCATTCTTCACTGGATGTTCCATCTTCTATTTTAATCAACCCTTGTTCGATTCTAACGGTTTCTCAACTACAACTATCGCTCCGTCTTATCAGCCCCAGCATCGGCGAATAAAGTTGCCGCCCTCTAGCACCAGCAGCAACCTTTAGCTTGGGCGGGCTGACAGCATATTATATGGAGTCTGCTTGGGTCATTTGAACGCCGCCCAACTCACGCCTCCAGTATTGCCACCCCGACGGCGCAACCAGTCCTGGCCGCTCCATCACGACAACCACGCCAGGACGTTTCGACCATCGCCTTTTGCAACTCTCTGACAACTGCCGAATCACTCTCGACGACGACGACCATCCGTGTGCCCGTACCGCGACCTGTCTGTCATGGCGTCAAGATCGGGCTCGGAATCCAACTCCTACCCGCGGCTGCCTCGAGTCGAAAACGAACAACTCATCCCGGCCTTGTCTCCGCCGCTGCCTCCTCAACGGACCCTCAACTCCCCTCGAGGCCGTGAGAGCGTTCCGGCACCGCCCCGTGCGCTGTCCCGTCTTCACTGGTCGTCGTACGCTGCAGCCCGGAGAGCCGAGCGGATTCGAACCCTTAACGAGCAGGCTGACCGTCGCGCCGACGAGAGGGAGCGTCAGCTAGAGCGCCTTACGGGCATTTCACTGCGACGCTATCCTCAGCCGCGTAGCTTTGGCGGCCCCCAGACGCCCAATATCGAGGAGCTGGGTCGGTCCCTCAGTCGAGCAAACTCCAGCCTTAGAACGTTACTGGATCAGCCAGATCCCACCCTTACTTCACTTCCCCAACCTCTGCGGCCCCATGAGTTCACAGACGACAATCGCCGGAGCAAACGCCGGAAACTCGACTCGGATAGAATGGGGTCCGGCGGGCCCAAGGCTTTTCGCTATGGTAGGTATGGGCAAGTAGACCCGGGCCAGCTGCGGATGGAGATTGTGAGCTGCGACGGAGGCATGTTCTCGAACCATTCATCATACGCGGCCGAGAATATCCTCAAAGACGACAATTCGGTATACTGCACCAAGGGAAACAGATGTAATATCATTCTGCAGCACCAAGGTGGGACAGTATTTACACTCCAAGAGCTGATTATCAAGGCACCCTGCGCCACCAACTTTTCGCATCCGTAGGTTTCCTAGTTAATCTTATTGGACAGATTGCTATGTCTTGGTGATTTCTCCTACTGACTCGATTCCCCCAGTGTTCGCGAGGGCATGATTTTCATCACCATGGATCAAGACGATATACTTAACCGGACAGCCCAGTACCAAATCCAATACGGCCAAACAGCCAGAGACCGGACAAGAACGGGAGAAGCGAATAATGCGTTGATCCTGGAGCAAGAGCCTCGCCATATTATTTCTATTCAGCACCACGACGATGGCACCACAAGCACAAGGGCCAGGAGATCTTACGTCTATCGAACCGATGACGATGAAGGTCGCCCTGACATGCCTGAGGAGTTTAGTAGGGAAATTGCTGGTTTCCGCGTTACTACGGAATGCAGCGATGAAGAAGACGATGATGAAGATGGCTATGAGGGAGCACGGCTTCACCGGACCCCGAATCGCATTGGCTCTCTACCTTTTGAGACTCTAGAGTCTGACGCAGACGATATTATCCTGCCCTTCAGCCCCCGAGATCCCTCAGACGACCCTCTTCTTCATCACAGCCGCCGGCATAACATTATTCATCGACCTAGGGGTAGAGATGACCACGACCACGACCGTGACCATGACCAGGATCATGATCTAATCAACGCGCCAAGCGCCTCTCTCTCCGAGGCAATGGATGCCCATGCCAACGCCACTCAAGAAGCCATCCGTGCCGTCGGTCTCGGCGGCAGCTTGCTTTCTCCTCACGCGCGGTTTTACATTGAGAAGAAGAAGAGCAAGTGTACCATCAAGTTTGAGCCACCTGTTTCCGCCCGCTACATCCTTCTCAAAATGTGGAGCTCGTCTCACGACCCAACGAGCAATATCGACGTTCAGTCTGTCATTGCCCAAGGCTTTGCGGGACCAAGATATTTCCCCTCTGTTGAGCTACGGTGAAGATGACGTGGAAAGAAAGGGGTGCTGAATCATGCAATGAGAATGCATTGAGTGCACACGCCAGCTTGAAATTATCTTTCTTTGATTAAGCGAAAGTTTGTACAAAGCAGTATGGTACCTACCTACCTACCTACTAGTACTATACGAAAATCTTATGGGCGCAGCGAAAGGGGCCTGGCAGGGTACATACGGGGGCCTTTGTTTTCTTTATTCTTCTCTTTCTCTTTGGACTTTTCTTCTTTCTCTCCTACCTGTTGTTAATTCCCCACTGGCGGCGTTGTTTCTCCATGATTCCTCACACGGCTTTGATGATGGAATGAGTTTTTACAAGGCAAAGAGAGGCGTTGGTGTGCGCTCTTTCGGAATACGGCTTTAAAAAGGCCGGTTGCTTTCATTTCGGAGTTGGTTACCCGGTACCAGGGATGTCAATGCCTGTTTCTTTCTTTCAACTCGTTTACCACGACAGGGGCTACAAAGTACATGTACTTGCTGCGAATCTAGGACATTAGCGGTTGTTTTACGGCGTCGATCGACTTGTGCATGAATATCAGTAGCGTGCACCTTACACAAGTTCCAAGTTGTCTGTGAGCTGTGTGAGTGCATGCTAATTATCATCATTATCATCATGAGACTATTGTCGTAACAATGTACGCTGCTAAGGACAAGCCAACAAACCATCTCTGCCAAAAGTCGCGCTGCCAATGTTTTTTTTTTTTTTTTTTTTTTTTTTTTTTTTGCCTTATCCAATATTCCCTGCATTATTATAAAGCATCGCCCAAATACTCCATGAATCCCGGTTTTAGAACGCCGCATGTTACTCCAAACAAGAAATGAATTCATTAGCCCTTCCTTTCCTTCTGATAGCCTTGGAATTATGCGACTGGCGGAAGGACGAGACTTTTACTTGGCCGATGGCCAGATGCAGAATCACGAGGCCGCAGAGGAACGATTGCGTGGCAGATTGCGGTAGAGTATCCGGCGAGCAGGGCACCAAGAAATCTGGCAGCTGATTTTTAGCAGCTTTCCCCATCTCAATATGAAGGCCTTGCTCACAAGTTGACATGGATCACGACAAAGGCCGGAATCGTCTCCTTCCACGGGTCCATTATTTCCAAGATAAAGGCACCGCCAATGCCACGCAGCGGCAGCTGCTCCGGGACATCTACATCAAAGACGTCGAGCTGCCGGCGCGGAAATTTGAGAATGCCAGGCGGCTTGTCCGGGGTGCTCCAGCCGATATACACCATGGTCATGAGGGGCATCAGCGTGAAGAAGACGCCGCGGAAGACCCAGACGGGATCGAGCGACGAGTTCCGGGGCCGCAGCAGCGTGTGGACGGCCATGAGGCCGGCGGTGGCGGAGCTGATGGCGGCGCTGAGGGCGGCGAAGAGGTAGAAGCCCCAGCGGGTGAAGTCGCAGCCGACGCCGAGCTGCTGGCAGGGCCCGCGGGAGACGCGGATGCGGGCGGCGATGAAGGCGACGGTGGAGAAGAGGACGAGGATGAGGTTTGCGGCGGACCAGGCGAGGACGAAGTAGATGAGGAGGTGGCTGGAGAGGCGGCGGAAGCGTCTTCGGGCGTGTTTGGTGGTTGGTGACATGGCGAGAGGAGAGGAGAGAGAAGAGATGGATGGAAGAAGAAGAGGAGGAGGAGGAGGAGGAGGGATGTATGTTTTGTCTGTTTGTTTTTCTGCTGGATCGCAGGGCCGGGGTTGTATACTTGGACTGGTTAGAAACGATGGTGATGAGCGTGTAGACTCGACTCGTCTTGCGGGAAGTGACTGTGAATATCTTCTTTTTTTGCCCTCGTTTTGCCCTCGCTTGGAAGGATGAATTAGAAAGATTGACGAGGGCTTGGCCCGGTGGGAAGATGAATATGATATAAGTTCATGTGGCTTAATGCTGGTGTGTAAACGAGTGTTGTAACTGCCTTGACAGTAGCAAAGAGATGGCTTTGTTATTGGAAAGAAGGACTCTGAGAGAAGTGAAGAAAGTCGTTGTGTCAAGTCTCTATAGTTATGCACAGGGCAACAACTTGAAGTTTGAAAGAAGCTTGGTTTGGCTGTGATCTATTTAATCTACGTGTCTTGCTGATATTCGGCAGAGAGGTTGAAATCAATAAGCCCAGGCAAGATAATGTACATACTTGATCAACGATGGCTCTACACTGGATACTTTTGGCCTTTGACTGAGCGCGCAATATTCCTCTGATGGGGCCATACTGGAAACACACAGAGAATCTTCTTGATGAGGTTCTACATCGAAAGTGCTTGTTGATATCACTTTGCCTCTTCCGACTTTCATTGGTTTAGATAGGCTCTAGCTTTGAACCCGACATAGCATTGAAGCATGTGGCTGAGACCTGTGGCAAGTCGAGCCAAGCCACTGAGAGAATCACGAGTTGCGTACGTGTATGGCATGCACCAGACATCAGATGGAGCACTGGAGTCGGCTGCGACAGCGCAGCCAGCAGGCAGTCCAGGCTGCTGCTTAGTGGGTGGCAAACGCTCGTGTACCTGAGGCAGCTTACGGGCTTGGAGGCTCCAGACTGGCTGGAAAGACTGGAGGCCGAACATCTCCCCACCGCACCTCAGGCACACGCAGCCAGACCAGCGCGATGGTGCAGCAGCCAGGCACCGAGGCGGCCAATCCGGTGGAGTGGCTGTTTCTCAGATTTGCAGCAGAACACTGAAGCTTCTGATTAACGAGTGCAGCGTGCTGGGCCACCACGTTGCGTCCATGTGCCGCCATTGGCCTGATGTGGACAGTCACAGGCACAGCACTGTAAGACAGCGCTGCCGGCCCTTGCCCTTGCGCTGTGCGTGTTCCCTGCCCGCTCTCGGCGTCGCGAATCTGCACCGCCGGCCATTCTCTTCTCTTCTGCACCCTTCTCCTCTGCACCTCTTCGTCGCGGGCTCTTGTCGCTTGACCGCCTTTGCCAGCGCTCTTGGACAGCGCCCTATCCACTGCTAGCACCGCCAGTAAGCTGGGGAGAGAGGAGCCGTTGCTGGACCCGCGCGGATCCACGGACAGGCCAAGCGAGCGAGTGACAGACAGACACGCAGAATCTCGGCCTGTAGGCAGGTACATACCGCATGTTCAATCCATGCCAGGCCTCCTCGCAGGTATCGGTACATGTGCATCGACTGCACATCCCACGCACTGCAGACTCTGTAGGCACATGCCGGCCAGCGAGTTCGCAGGGCTCGACGTCTGATCGGGTGGGCCGTCAAGCAGTCAATACAGCGCTGTATAGTACCCCGTAGCTGACGTCCGGCGCATCAGCATTCCAGGCCGGCCTCTCGCATGCCGTCGCCCGGCTGCATCTGAGACAGCAGCTGCCGTCTAAGCGTCATCAGCGACAACGTGCTCGTCGAAACAAAGTTTGTTTTGGTCGCCACCGAGCGACGAGATCCGCCGGGAAGAGAGGAAAAAATACCGTAAGCCAAGGGGACCCCCGGACAGTTGCCAAGCAGAAGAAGGGAAAAAAAAAAAGACTGGAGTCGTGTTGCATGAGTCGAGGTTGTGCGTGACCGCTACACCATTCGCAGCATCCTGTGCATAGAACCTGCAGGACGGCGCAGCAGCTTGGCCAAAGACAGAGCGTCGCGCCCTGGCAGCCGGGCGTGCATTACGTTTGCATCCTAGTACGTCTGCATACTGAGCATGTGCTTTTTGCATCTACAGGCACACTGAATTGCGCTTCGGTGGAGCCGTCGGCCGTCAGCTACTTGGACAGGAGGGGACAGCAAATGCTAATTCGCGACAGTAGGATCGCCGCTGGCTCTTTGCGCCGACTGTCGGATTCAAGGCGACCGTCGAAAACTTGGGGTCACGCTTCCCCAGGCCCTCGAGCCCGGCATCATCGAGCAAATTGGCCTTGATTCGCATCAATCCCTTTGGGGGCTGACTTGGCCGTCTTCCACCTTCCTGCAAAGGCAAATCGGAAGCCGTCCAGGCGCCCACTTCTTCCACCGCAGCCAATAGACACTGCAGGTCGCAATACAGCGCCTGAACAGAGAGATTGCCTCGAGCCAAAGCGAGATTCTGTAGTGCTGCCGCTAGAGGGCAGCCAGTTCGCTGTGGCGTCCGTCTAGCATCGGTAACGATCGCGAAATACTGGGGGGCTGGTCGCTGGTCTGGTCCAATATTCCGCCCAAATCTCCACTCCGTTGCTAGGCCCAGTATCCTTCACCGCGCCAGCGCAAAATGCTCCCAGGTAGTGGTACAATGGGCAGCTCGACAGCAACCCCCGGCCAGGGGCATGAGCAGACTCAAACTCCTCCTCTCTCACCGAGCTCAAGCTTGGCCCTAGACTCTCCATCGACACCTCGAGCAACCCCGAGCTCTCGTCCCAATTCTCGCCTCGTCGTCGACCGAAGAGACGCCCTGTTCAATGTGGGACCTGCCTCTCCTCCGAAACAGCATTCTCCTCTCCGTCAATCTACCAGCATCTCCTATCAAGACTGCGCTGGACGTCCAGACTTGTCGCAGTTTGTGAAGCCGAGGCATCATCCCAAGCTTCAGAGAGGCCACTCGAGGTCCAGATCAGAATTTTCCACCACTGCCACCAGTAGCAACATTCCTTTACCAGCAGGGCAAGCCCCCGGAGCGCAACCAGCAGCATCACTCTCGACAGACTCTTCGCATTCCGAAACCTCGAGTTCGACTTTTGCGACGCGTCGTACCTCTTTTGGAGAAGTCGGTCAAGACAGACGCGTGACGAATCCGAGCGATTGCAACAGGCCCAATACCGCTTCTTCTTCTTCGCCTCCTCGCAACTCGGCGCTCTCCTTCATCACCTCCAAGATGCCGGCCATCAAAGCTCTCGCCCCTGCGCCCGTCGTGGTGCCGCAAAACGACGAGCTCATTGGCCTCAACATCGAAACGTCGCTCTTTCCCAAGGGTAACCCTCCGGACGGGCAAACTTTTTCGCCCGCAGCTTTTATGAATTTGCAGCAGACGGCAACCGGTCTGCTCAAGAAGTACCAAACCGCCTACAAGCGCCAGGCCACCACGATCCAGGAAATGCTGGCCGAAAAGGAGGCCACGGATGACGAAAAGGCCGAGGCCGACACCAGGACGCGACATCTCAAGATGCAACTGGAGGGCATGGCCCAGAAGCTAGCAGAAACCGAGAGCGAGATGCAGACGCTAATGGAAGAGTTAAACAAGGAGAAGAGGTTGAGGATGGAAGAGCGAGCAGCTGCCAGAGATAAATTCTTGACGCCATCCGAAGGATCGATTTCCGAAGACCTCTGCGTCGAAGAAGACCAACAACGCAGACGCGGATGGAGGCGAAGCGGTGAGACCTCCAAGACCGATTTCAGTTTCGAGACGGACGAAGATAGCGTCGAAGCCGCCAGCATCTTCTCTCGTCCTCGCAGCCCTACCAACACGGCGCTAAGCATCATCTCGGACGTAGAGGGTCCCGCTCCGTCCGGACCTCCATCACGGACCTCGACATTTGGACCCAACCGACCAGTCCGCAACTCCCAACCGCCACAGCTGACCACTTTCCAGAAGCTGTTCAAGATAGATCCCGACAGGGACATCAAGGGATGCCGCAACTGCCAGGGCCAGGACGCCAGCATCGCCTGGGACACCGTGGGCCTCCTTAAAGCCGAGAACAAGACCCTCAAGGAGAGAGTCAGCGAGCTCGAGGAGGCTGTCGAAGAGGTGCTAGACGTTGTCAACGGCGTTGGGCAATAGCATCTCATACCCCCGCATATCTTCAATTTTTTCGGCATGTCTGGGTGTTTTCTTACAATCAGCCGGTATTACGAAACAATGTTCTGGCATGAAACATGGAGTCGGATTCTATTTTTTTATGATGACCATTTTTCTTGTTTCTTTTTCCTGTCCCTCATTTTGTTAATCTATTTATCCTTTTGATTTTTTTTTTTTTTTCTGATTTCAGTTTCTTCACTTCTTTCATCTTCTCTTGATCTCAAACCCCTCATCATCTCCCCCCCTTTTTGACCCCCCCCTTTCTTTTCTTTTCTCCTATTCCCCCCCCTTTTCTTTCACCGTACGCGCGATACACAATGGAGGGAGGCATGTCTGCTGGAATTGAGCTCTGAGGGAAAAGAAAAAACATTGATAAGAGATTGAGAGCGCCAGCTATTGAGTTGCATCCCCTGAAAGCAAAGAATGAAAACTAGCGTTTTATATGAGAGACGTAGAATTTATGATAGGAAAATATTAAATTTTTCCATTTTTTGGAGAACCCAAATACTTCTGCTCCCTCATATTGCCTGAGTGCTAGGCACTATGCTATCTTTATTCTTCCCTACACTTGAAACTACCAGCTAAGCTTACTGCAAGTTATCTCCTGTGATTTATCTTCTGTGATCCATATCCTACACGACATGGGTCGCAATCCGCCGTTAGTGAGCACAAACATAGAATACGCATTCAGCACTTCCTCTCACACAGCTCTCTCGTAATGATATTCTTAAATTGAGTTTTATATTTGTGTGGATTCTTTGCCCAGCGCAAATCTTCTCCCAAGCTCTTGTCTCCTCTTTTTCCCTTTTAAGAGTTATATGTACACTTGCTCCCTTTCTCATTTTCAATCCCGCTTTGCCTCTTAAGAAAAAATTCTTCCCAACAATGCCGCCGTCGCAGAATAAAACAACGCTTTAGTGGTGACCCTCGCCGTGACCCTCGCCGTGGTGCTCATCCTTCAGGAAGAGGTACTCGTAGCCGCAGTATCCGGTAAACGCAACAGTGGCAATGCCCAGGCCGGGGAAGCCGCTTCTGAATCTGTTCCAGCGGGAAAAGGTGCCCTTGTATCGCCATGCCTCGCTATATGGATCATCCTCTCGTTAGCCTTGCTCTTTGTTGCTTCTTGTTGCCATCTCTGACCGTAATTCGGAGCTATTTGAAAATGAAAAAAAAAAAAAAAAAGGGTTAGACCAACGCTCTCTCCCAAGGGTCATATCGGGGCTGGCCAGTGGCCTCCTTGAAGGCTCGCATGTTGAAGCCGGTGATGTTGGGCTTGGGCCCGTGGGCCATTCGCAGTGCTCTGTTGGAGGCGGGGTTGAAAGCGTCAGTCACTCGGCCACATCGAAAGAAGAGGCACCGTCAAAATGTCATTGCCATTTAATACCTTGTAGCAAGCATGGTGCCAATTGGGGTAGCTTGCAATCGGACTCTGCTGGTTGATATCGCAACGGAGGCTGGATTGGAAGTTCCGCAGCTGGTAGTTCTCTGGGGGGAGGGCCGGAATAACGCGGTGGCCGAAAAAGGTGGCATGCGACGCACGGGCCATCTACGGCTATTTGCTGGGCGGTACTGCTTTCGCTTCCGTCACCTCCTCCAGAATCGAGGCCACCAGTGATCGTGTTCTTTTATCTAGCTTTTCCTCTGAACTCTATATTCTCCTTTCCTGCAAAGTTTAACACCGAGCGCTAATTCACAACAAGAGTATCTCGTTACCGATTATTTCGAAAGGTGTCCCGACCAGAGAGAGAAAACCCGAAAGGAAGCAAGAAAAAGAAGAGCAACGACAGGTGACGAGAAATCCCTGCTCGGCCAGCCGCATCCATCTGTGCCTTGGTAGCTTTTGTCTATCGCCAAAATCCTTATCGCTCCGACGACGCAGCCCCCCCGTCTCGAGCCAGCGTCTCGCCATTGACTCGAGAGTTGACAGCCGTAGAGGCGAGAACCAACAGCCCTTGTTTGCGCCCACTCCCCTCTTCGTACCCAATGCCACGAAGAGGCCGTGGAGATTCAGGACCTCGCCCCCCTTCGTCACGTTAGAGACCGCTCTCGTTCACCCCGCGATATCGAGGAAGAGGACGCTTCAATCCTGGGCCCTTTTCTCACCAATTCCCCTCGTCCTTCGTTCCGACTGTCCCTCCTCCGGCCTCGTTCATTCCCGACCCTGGGATTCCATTCTCAGACCCGTTCCAACCGCCTCATAATCTCAATCCCAATTCCATGCCACCACAGCTCCGAGGGTTCGGCGGCGGACCCGGCGTCGGCGCGCCTTTCCACCAGCCTGGGTTCCCTACTCACGGCCAGCCGCAGGGCGGACCTCTGGGGGCCAACCAATATCTCAATGCCAACGCCCAGCTGAATCCTTTCACGCCGAACAACATCAACTCCTTCAACGCCGCTGCCCTCAATGGCGCCGGCGGCTTTCCAGACACGGGCTTTGGCAGCCAGAGCGCAAGGATGGGGTTTGCGCATGGGCCGGGCGCGGCCGCTGCTCTACAACAGCAGCAGCAGCAGCACGGTGGCCAAATGCAGCACAATTCCTTGATGGACCATCCCACAATGCGGCCGCAGCCATCAAATAAAGGCAGGATACGCGAAGTCTGGAAACACAACCTGGAAGAGGAGATGGCTGTGCTGAGAGAAATTATTGATAAATACCCATACATTGCTATGGTGAGTTTCTGTTGACGACCTTGAAATTTGCGATGATTTTCGACTCGACTCTTTGCTTTAATATAAAAACTCCGCTAACTCTGAGGTGGGAATGGAAAAGGACACGGAGTTTCCTGGTGTTGTGTCAAGACCTATGGGTGGTTTCAGAGGAAAGAGCGACTATCATTACCAGTGTCTACGAACAAACGTCGATATGTTGAAAGTAATCCAGATCGGCATCACATTATTCAATGAGGACGGCGAGACACCACCGGCGCGACCGGGCCCGGAGCTGGGACTCAGTGCAGCAACAAGGCGGCATATCGGGCAGGGACCATTCCCTTACTCATGGCAGTTCAACTTCAAATTCTCTTTACAAGACGACATGTACAATGAGAAATCGATTGAATCTCTTCAGCAGGCTGGCATCGACTTCAAGGCCCTCGAGCAAAACGGTATTGACCCCCACCAGTTCGCCTCCCTATTAATACCGTCCGGTCTGGTATGTTTCGATAATGTGCGGTGGATATCCTTCCACGGCGGCTACGACTTTGGCTACCTCACGAAGCTGCTCATCTGCATGCCCCTGCCAAATGACGAGATCGACTTTGACCACAAGATGAAGCTGTATTTCCCCATGACGTACGATGTGAAGCATTTGATGAAGTATGCCATCAAGCTTCACAACTCAGGGATGCTTACTCCCAGCGATCCTGGTACCACTGAAATCTTGCAAAAGTTTGAGCACAAGTCTGGTCTGGAGAACATTGCAGAGACTCTCAAGGTGAAGCGAATCGGGTCTGCTCACCAGGCTGGTTCAGACTCTCTCCTTACCGGCAAGGTGTTTTTCCAAATGCGCGACCGGATCTTCAACGGCGAGATTCCCGATGATCATCTCGGCAAAGTCTGGGGACTCGGCATCCCTGATGTTGGATTGCCCATATCGATGATGGGCCAGGGCGACCAGAACGGAAACACTCCCAGCACTCCGAACACGGGCCCTGCGCATCTCGCGACAACCCCAGCCCAACAGAGCCATAATACAAACGGACTGCCTACAATGGGAGGGCCGATGACACCTGGAGGCGGAGGCGGCGTCTTTGGTAGCTTTGCATTCGGAGGAAACAGCAGATAGGGCTCTACTGCGAGGGTGTCTTGCTCATCTATGCGTTGAATGAGAGGCCTCTTTGCTTTTTCTCTCCTATTTTGTTTCCATACGTGTATCTCTCCTGCTTATGCCTTTTGTTTTATCAACTCGAACCTTTTTTTTCTTGGGTCGATGTGGGTTTTTATAACAGCTCTTATCCTTCAGTTTCACTTGACGCTTTTTCATTTTCAAACGTGCTCTTTTTTCTTTCTTTCTTCTTTCTTTCTTTTTTTTTTTTTTTTTAAACAAACATGGGTGGTATAGCTTTAATTGTATATGCCGCTGAATTTGGGCAAACGCTCGAGCTGTAATTTGAAAAAAAAGAAAAAAGGGGAGATATGTGGCGGGAACTGAACGGTGTTTGAATGGGCCGCATCACTAAATCTCGGGAGAGTGACCTTTTTGATAGCCTTTCTTTTTTAAAATTGCTTTTGCTTCAATTATGTTGTTTGTATTATCTTTTGCCTTGTAACCTGGTTATTCAATCTTGAAAGTCGGGATTGTTGGGATAGTGGGAAAACGCAAATGGGAAAACGGATTGGGAGGCGAGAGTTAGTAAAAGTCCTTTGTTATGACGGAAAAACATGTCATTTACGAGGCAGTGGATTTCCATATCTTGTACGATATCACACAGAGTTCAATACACGTTCACATGCAAGTTCATGAAAAGTCCTGAAGAATGTGTACACCTGTTCAATATCCTGATTTTAAAGCAAAGCTAAGGCTAATGGTCAAGAGAAAATGACAAAACCAGAGAATTCCAAAAGACCCACGGAATTATTCATACCGTTGATATGAAGAAAAACACCAAGCCAAACTGCTCCATAAAGCCAAACGAGTCCATGTCCCAATTCCAGAGTAAAAGCTATCATATAGAGAAACTCCTGCATAAACAAAACTGATACTTGCGTGATTCACAAAAACAATGTCCGAAGATCCTTTTTTCTTTAGGTGATAAACACCTTCTTAAGCAGATCCAGCGGGTACGTCTGTCCAGTCACCGGGTCCTTGACATCATTAGGAGGCAATCCTGATTTTCTAGAGTAATCATCCAGCCGCTCCTTGCCGTACACCCTGCCGTTCGGTAGCAAGAACAGGTCATGCTCGACGTGGCTCTTGGTATGATGGGCGTAGGGGACGTTGCGGGCTAGGTCGTTGAGCTCGGTGGAGCAGATTGGACAGACGCCATGGCCCAGCGTGGAAGAGGAGCCCGTGTCGCTGTAGACGTCGGCGTCGTGGGAGGAATGGCAGGCTGGCGTTTTGAGGGCCGATAGGCCTGCTGACAAGGCAACGTGGAGCAACGGCACGGATGGTAGCGATAGGAGGCTGTTGTGAGTGGTGGTGAATAGATCGGCGAGCTCGTTCCAGCGAGAGTTGTTGTATAAGTCGCTGTAGATGCCGTAGGAACTATCCGGGGGGATGGCCAAGAGGCCGCATGCCTGCTTGACTTCCTTGGGGTACGTGCCCCAGTATGGCATGAGATATTTCTTGGCGTGGGCAATGGCCTCAACGAGTTTCGGCTGCGACTGGGTCCGGATGAGCTCAACGTACTGCTGTAAGCGAAGCATGAATTCAAGCTTGCTCTGCGAGTGAGAGAAAATAAGTTAGCTGCCAAGTTCAAAGTAAGCAAGCGTCGTAGCTAAAACGCACCTCCATCTTTCGAAGCTCCTTCTTGTTCTCCGTACACCAAGCCAACGCCTCAGTAACACTCCCATTCAGCAACGCCTCCCGAATCCGGCTCATGCCAACAAACGTATCGACATCCACCAGGTTCTCCATGTTCTTCTCGCTCGCCAGCTCCTTTGCACTGTCGTTGTATCCATGCCGCAGCAGGTAGTCGGCCAGCAGCCGATCCAGCCGCTTCCTACTCCAAGCCTCGTACTTGACGTCTTCTATGCTGTGCATCGTATAAAGCTCATCCAGGTGCTGTATCCGCGCGGCGGTCTGGGTGTGCAGCCGGCCCTCTTCATCGGCGTAGGCGCCCAGCTTGCGCTTCACGCCACGCATGCGGCTGATCATGGCGTCGAGGTTCTTGAGCACATCCTGCTGCGAGGCCCGGCCGGAGATGGCTGAGGTCGCGGAGTCTTTGAGGAGCGTTTTGAGCGTCGAGGTGTCCTTTTCGATGGCGAAGTGCGCGGCTCGGAAGTTTTTGCGTAGCAGCTCGTTGGGGAGGCGTAGAAGAGGTTGGTCCTTTGAAGGCAATTAGCAACGAGACATCTCGAGGGGAAAGCAGAGCCTTACCAAGAGCAAGTGGTCGTTGTGTCTGATGCGTGAGTTCTCGTGGTCCGTCATCCTGGAAACCGTGGAAGCCGAGACAAGCCCAGCGATATATAATCTCTGAATGATCTTTTCCTTGTTCTCGTTTCTCAAAAAAAAAAATAGCACCTGTGGCGGCGACAGGGCTGGCAAAGCTGGAAGATGCAGCGATCAGGCCGGAGAGACGATGAAGCGAGGTCATGTCGTTGGACGGGGTGCTCTTATCGATTAGCAGTGATGCAATGTCACTGCCGGCGCCACTCGGCTCTCATTCAGGGTAGCGCCCAGAACGGCAATCCCGCCAGCTATGAGAAGACGGTTTCTTTCTGGGATACAGACATTTATTTCTCTTCTAAAGTAGCTTTATCTAGAATATTGTTCGTCTTGGGAGATACGTGGCAAGGTGACTTTTCTTTTTAATCCACCGCTCTCGCAAGTATACTAAATTGAAGGTCATTAGACTCGTGCGACAATTGCAAGGACACACCCAAATCACCTGGACGAGGGAATAGGCAAATTTGCGAATATTGCAGTTTATTAGCAAGTGTGAGATAAAGTCAAGACTTTTCTGCCTTATTGATCAGTATATATACTTCTTTCCATATTAATGACATCAATACGCAAGCTTTTCAAGTCGCAAGCAGCACCATCTCTGCGCAACTCGCTTTCAACGCGTGGCTTGAACATTGCTTCACCAGGAGCTTTCTCGCTTGATCTTGCGCTCCGGATCAAGTCGAAGACGCTTCCTAGAAGCATACGCTTCATATTCGAACTCGTCATCTTCGGACTCGCCATCTTCGGACGGTATATATTCAGAATCTGAATCTTCAATGGTCTTCCAAGTTATCTCTCTAGCTTGCTGCTGTTCCAAAAGCTTGGTGGTAGAACAGAGCTCCTCCCTGAGCTGCTGATTGGTCGTTGCGTTTGCTTCGGATACGACTGTGAGGTCGAGAATACGCTGTTGAAACGATTCAAAAAGCATCTTTGCTAGCTCTGCTCGCGATGCAGTAAGTCTTGAATATTTGAGGGGGCAGCTTTAACAAGAATATCAAGATCTTCGGGAAGTCTAGGAAACATTTCTGTAGGCGGTATCGGTGTCTCGATTGCCACTATCCACGCATATTCCTCCCTATCCTCTTTGGCTGCGGCTATACATTCAAGAACCTTTTTGTTGCCGACGACCTCCGCTGCTAGCTTTAACGTTCTCTTTGCATGCTGCGGGAGAACCTTTACCGATTCTTGTGTGAAAGACGCCTCGGCACTAGCCACGAAGTCCGTTGTGCTTGTAGTGCATTGGTCGAGCTTGTCGATCAAGGGTTGCGGCTTTTCCATCTCTCGAGAACGATTAATGGATCGCTCCTTGAATGAAAGCACGTGAAAGCTTTCGGTGGTGGCTTTGATATGCAGAAGCCTGAGGGCATGATTGGTAGGGGAAATTCCGTCCATTGTCACTGAGATCTCTCAAGGCCTCTGCTAGAAATGTTTTGTTCTTCTCCAGTTTTTGGATTCAAAGCCCAAACGTTGCTATTCTTCTGCTTAGATACAATGCAGAGGCGTAAATGGGTGGCGATGGTGGTGAGATACACGCTGAGATTGGCGTCATGAATTACAGAAAGAGAATGAGCATTTCGGAGTTATAACCTCTGGTAGGACACGGCATATTTAATCGCATAGCCAACACATAATAAAATGCAGCGTGAAGACCATGTTCAACATGTATTAACTGGTCCCATCCCTACACAGTAAATGCCCTTTCAAAGGTTGTACCTAAGAGAGACTAGAAAGGCAGTCCCTTATCGCGGGTAAATTAATGAGAAGCATAGAACTTGGATTGTATTCATTGACATTGTTCTGCCGCGGCTATTTGTTCTTTTCATAGGAGAGAGATATTTATTCTTCTGATTTATTGCGCAAATTCTTATTGCTGGGAAATACCAGGCAACAGAGCTGCCTTCACTTTTTCCAACTATCACTCCCGCAAATCTAATCACATGAAGATGTATGTCAACTGGATGGAGAATTAGGCAAAATCCATCAGTGTTGCAAATCTATTAGCTAAAATAAAACCATCTATTCAAGTCTTCTTTTGCCAGCCAACAAGTGTATTCATGCCTGTCCATGTGTGTCTTGTAGGTACCGCAGCTTTCCGAGTCACAAACAACACTCCAATACGCGGCTGAAGTTATGCTGCCCCAACATCTTTGCCAGATTTTCATTTGCCAAGTACCCGTGTAACTCTGAGAGGATATGCACGACGCCCTAAAAGGTTCCACCCATTCATTTCGGAATCCTCTCTTTCTCCTTTGCCTTGGTTGCTGCTGGCGCAAAAGCCCGAGGATAGCAGTGGCCTGCTCATTGGGTTGTGAAGAAATGGTTGCATTGCTGGAATCTGATGCGTTCTGGTTGTCGCTGCTGCCCGCTTCCAGCAGATCAAACAGTGTGTTGATCATCTGAATTGGCGTATGCAATTCACTAGCTTCAATATGTCCGGTCAAGTCTCTGAACATGATGCGAGCCACGTCTACAGGCGGCCTCGGCGTCTCAGCTCGCACTTCCCATGTGCAATTTTCTTGGTCTTGCGTTGCTGCTCTTATCCAGTTGAGGACCTTCTCATTGCCCGCAGCTTCCGCAGCCAGTCTTATAGTTCTCTTCTCATTCGGCGGAAGAACTTTCACCGAATCGGATGTGAAGGCTGCCTCAACCTCTGCGACAAAATCTGCCGTCTTCAGACTTTGATCAGGTCTCTCAATCATGGACTGAAGTTTTTCCATTGCTTGAGGACGACTAATGGACCGCTTCTCCCATGGCAACACATAATGCTCATAGCCGAAATCTTTAAAGCGCCGAAGGACTTCCTCAGAGTAGAAGGTTTTATCCATTGCTACTGATTGGCTTCTCTTAATGATAGGAGCACCTCGCTCTTCTTCTTGACTCGTCTGATTTGGAGTCTGGCGCTGTTGAATGTGCTCAGATGCAATGCAGGATCGTGGATCAGATGGCAGTGAATATCGAGACACGGATCAAGCCCAATATAATGAGTTGTAGATTGTACAAAGAAGACGAATGCGATGGAGTGGTAAGCGTTTGTAAAAATAAGTTTAACTAAACTAAAAGTTATGTCAGAGTATATCGATGTTAAACGTAAATTCACTGTGCCAATGTCTGTGCAGTGAATGCCTTTCAAAAGGTAGCGTTTAAGAGCGAAGAAAGGTACATGTATTCACTCCTTACCCGCTATTTCTGGACTTTTGTTGTTGAGAACGTTCTGCTGAGGCTGTTGACTCCAAGCTCTTCTCATTTCTAATGATTTCCACAGGTTCTTGTGTGCAATATAGAAACACAAGCGAGTAATCTTATTAACTTGTAGGTCTTTACTGGTGGATGTATCGCACAATACTGAAGAGAGAAAGTTCGTTTACGTTATTTTCTTTTATACATAAAGAAGACTATTTTTGGTATCAACGTAGCTAATCATAGACCTTTTTATTGTAATTCTGAGATAACCCTCGCCGCCTCTAGTTAAAAAATTGCTCCTTTGGTCCTTTGTCATCGAATTCGCCGAGCCCGATAGGCATCACCATCGCAGTACCGCATTCCACAGGATACCAAGCGGGGTTTCGATCATTTTTAAAGATGGGTCTCATAAAAGAGTCTGTAACCGAGAATTTAAAGATGTTGAAATGAGTGTTGAATGGTTGTAAGGGTTAAAGATGTTGAAATGAGTGTCGAGATGGTTGTAAGGGTTAAAGATGTTGATCTGGGTGTTGGGATGGTTGTAGGGTTGACAAATGCTGCCCAGTAAAGACCGCCTCAACCACATTGAAAGGCATGATGCTGAGGGCAGAACACCGTTCATCGTGTCTACCCAAACAACCCCCCCCTCATTCTCTCTCCATCTCAGACCCAAAATTTGTTCGAATATCCATTGTGACACAAGTAAAATCACAATTTGGCGCTCCAACAAATCTAGCAGTGACCAAACGCTTGAGAAAAAACGATGACGCGAAAAGCTTGTTTCTTTCTTCTTTGCGAGACAGTAAGGGATACTCGTGATAGAAGCGTTTTTTAGTCGTAACAAGGCATCAATATCAATCGTCTCGTCTCAATCGTTAAGACATGAGATGGTGGTGGTGGCAATGATGTCAGCGGTAAAATTGATAAGAAAAAGACATTCATTCAAGACCTTCCACAAACGAGCAATTTTGGGGAAGTCTTTGAGATAGCCTTATATGTCTGTATTGCTATCCAAAGCTTCAAAGACGACGGCACAATCTGAGGGAGCAGCAGCGGCTAAGCATTTTGCCCGGCCGGCTTGCTGCTGCGTCTTCCCTAGAATGGCTGGTGTGAATAGTGTGTTGGGTTGGGAGAAACAGATGAGTGTAGGAGCGAGAGGCCTGTTCTATATAGTTGACAGAGGGTAGTAAAATATCACTCTAACAAAGAAAGGCGTTCTGAATATCCACCCTAGAAACCCAAGCACTCACTCTTGTAAAAGAAGGGTATCCATTTTTACAAATAGACACAAGACTAGGAGGATCCAAGGCCTCCAGTGACCATCTTTCCTTCAGTCTCTGGTATGCAGGGGGATCTTCTTTGAGAGGCATCTTCACGCAATGGCGCAATCTCGTCAAGGCATTAGGAACAAAGCGACGCCAGACCCTTCCGTACAAACACAGCCCAAAGGTACACAGCCTGACGTTTTCGTTCATTTTTGAGCTATGATAGAGGGAATAGCATGCAGCTATCTAGAAATAGCCAATCAAGATTTCTTGTTCGAGTCTTGCTACCTGTTCTCACTTTCTTTCATGTTGATACCAGCATCTGTGGGGTCCCCTGAGCACCTCCAGCAAACAAGTGCTTCATTCGAAATGCAGTCATTTAGCAATGATGAGAAACTACTGGCAAGTCACTCAATAGACTCCTATCGTAGGCTCTGAGATGCTTAGACTCATTGGATTTAACTAACACGAATGTCCTGCCATACCACGTAAAGTATCTACCGACTTGTATTTTCAGGAGAGAAATGTATACTCAAGAAATATCTACACAGAGCAACATCTGTATCTGTGTTCAACAAATCACTCCACATAACAAAGATAATCTGTGGTTCCACTTCAAACAAGGACTCTACCACTTTTCATTAACAAGCCCTGCGGAACAAAGCAGTCAGCCGCGTTCAAAGAATATATTCACACGACCTGTTACGGATATAGTAAAAAGACCCCATTTACCCAATACATTCTAAACAAAAATCGCCGTAAACCAAATACAGTCCAACACCAAACATTCGGCACTAACTCCATAGCTCAAAGCTGGTGGCGTATGTGGAGCTTCTTCTTCTCAACGACCTTCTTCTGGAGGGCCCCTGATCCCGGCCCCGGAGTAATGACGGAGTAGTTGCAAGTCGGACAATAAGTCATGTTGTCTGGAGTGGCAGGATACCAATCACTGCCATAAGTCGCGTTCAGTGATACAGAGCCCACAACATCGCCGCTCTCCAGCCTGATCCACGTCTCTGCCTCCCAGGTGGCGCTGCGAAGAGTCCTCAGATCAACTTGGACCTGGCGTGACCCGCGGATCCAGTTACCATAGCCTCCATATCCGGAATGCTGTCCGAAGCAGAGGTTGACTCCTGTACCCTCAACCGTCATCCCTGGAACCAGACTGTCCCATTTGTAACACCAAGTGGCGCCGTGATCGTGACCTGAGAACACACCCATCAAGCCTGGCGTGGAAGTAATGGCTTGCATAAAAGGGACATCCTGTCCGCCATAGACGCACGTCCCATCGTCGCTCCCATCAGGGCACCATCCCTGAGCCTGAGTAGCAACTGGATAATCGTCATTGACGCCCGGCTGGTAATGGGGGTTAACACTAGTTTGCCCATTCTCGACCTGCAGAGCTTGCGAGGCGTATGTTGGGATGTGCACAAAGGCCAGCGATGGAATGACTCTTCTGTACTTTGACATGAACTGTTGGTTCGTCTGCTGAAACCAGTCCACAACACTGGTATCAACCCAGTCCGGCTGGCCAACCTGGTTTCCATCTGAGTCGAGCTCTCGAAAGTAGAAGCCACCGCGGCTATCAAAGAACCAGAGCAAGAGTTCGGGAGCACAGTTTATCTCGTTGCACCCGGCCGCATATACCGGCAAGTAGTAGTTGGTAACACCAGCATTTGGTCCATCAACCATGCTGGTAGTGCGAGCATTCGGCCAAAGGTGCTCTCGTGCCAGGATGCCCTCGCCGGATATGTTGAAGTTGTGGTCATGGTTGCCATATGTCGATGCCCAAGTCAGGCCCCGTTGAACAAGAGGCTGGACAATCTGGTCGACGTACACCGTGCTATTCTCGAGAAAGGTGTTTTCTCCGGTGATGAGATCGCCATTCAAAACGACAAGATCGGGAGACTCGCGATCGAGGATCTTGTTGATTACCACAACCGAGTTGATATCCTGCTGAGGTCCCCACGTATCCCATGCATCTGAGATTAGTGATTAGCTACATCACTCACGTATCGCAGCAAAACCAACTCACTCTCCCCAAAGTGAAGATCCTCAAAGATGGATATCTGAAACGTCCCATTCCTGGTAAAACTAAGCGGTCTCAACGCACGCTTTTCCTGAGTCTGCGTCTTCAAGGGGCTCTGCCAAGACGGCTCTGCCAACAACAGCAATACCAAAGTCGATAATATCATTCTTGTTCCTTTTCTATGCTGGGCAATGAAACCTATTCTCTTCGCACAAAAGAAAAATAAAGGAAAAAAAAAAAAAAAAAAAAGTGTTAAAACTTCCGACTCGCTCTTTAAAGAACCGAATCCTACGAGATCGGGCCTTCCAGGTTTATGATCCCTCGGAAAGAAGCTTCGGCCTGTTGGGAGCCGCCTCCTGATCACCAGGTCATATTTCATGGAATAAGAGTTTCCTAAAAGAGCCACTCGGAGCGTTAAGTCGATAAGGGGGGGGATGCAGCTCGCAAGTGCCATCCACAGAAATCGATCATCAGACCAACCGGAGTCGTAGCCGTGAAATGATCGGCCGAAAGCCATCGTTATTTCCATGTGAAGAGAAGAGACTTGTGGTTACATTTCAGAAGAGGCCATCCACTCTTATCCAAGGAACACGCAACGTGCGTCTTTGTCTCGTCGACCAGGGATCAGCAGGCTAAATGCAGCGTTTCGTTCGCGGTGGGTTAGTCAGGGTCGCAGCAGAGTCTAAGCTTGTCCAGTATCTTCGCGGGAATTAGCCAGGTACCTCTTTATCTGAGTCGTCGGCACTTCTGCCACGGCATCAAGTATAACAGAATTTTCAGATGGTTCCTATTATCTAGCTCGCATAGGTATTGATAAAGTATATTCTAAGGATATAATAAAATTCAGCTTTATTTTGCAAAGTATAGCTCTATATATCGTTGATTTTTCCTTCGCCATACATTGCCTCCAATGTAAAAGAACTATTCTCTGAAAACGGTCTCACAACTCAGCTACTTTGCTCGACTATTTGTAAATGCGTCTGAGAAAACAGTCATATAGAAATATACAAGAGGATTCAGCTTTAGTAATGGTAGTCCAACGACGTTTCGAGTCCCTTTGCTCGTGAAAAAGTAATATTACAATGACCATATAGCCTATGCATTGTGAAGCACTCCATCATGATTCCAACCACTCGGATTGAAAAGTAGAGTACAGCTTCATGTTTATCTTACAATGATGATCGCAGGTTCTGTGAACCCTCTGCGAGCCAATCCAGTAACCCCTAGAGTATCAAGTAGCGACATAGACTCTAGGCAAAAAAGCCTCCATGAATCAATCCTTCTTCTTCTTCTCAGAATCGACAATCTCCTTTGCCTTTTTGCTCTTCTCCTCCAACACCTTTTGAATATCCCCCATCGTCTCCTTCAGCAACTTTTCCCCATCCTCCTTATGCTCCTGCGCAATCCGCCCCATCTCCTCCAAATTGCTCAGGATCTCACTCCCCTGGGGCACCTTGTCCAGGTACTGGTTCAAAGACCCCCATCCGGCCTCATCGGCCTTGTCGCCAATCTTCTCCTTGGCCTGCTTGACGTACTTTTCCAAGTCGCCCAAGTCTCCCGACTTGACCGCATCGCGCACCTTGTCAAAGACCTCCTTGATCTGGCCCTTTTTCAAAACATCGGCGTTCTTCTCTACCAGTTCCTTGACCTTGGGGCTCTTGTCTAGGAGCGGCTTCGCTTCTTCCAAGCCCTTCTTCCACGCTTCGTCGCCAAGCTTCTGCACCTGCTTCGTCTTTTCGTCAATGAGCTGCTTTGCCTTGGCCACACTTGCGGCGCTGAATCCTCCGGCAAAAATGTCCTTGACCTGGCTCCAAGTCTCGTCCACTTGCTTCTTCGCCTCCGGGCCGTACTGCTCGCCCATTTGCTTCAGCTGGTCGATATTGCCTCCGAGCTTCTCTTTCAGCTGGGGATGATTGTCAATCACGTCCGAGAGAGCGTCTCCCATGAGATTAGCAATCTGCTTTGCCAGATCCGCAAGAGCGTCAAAGGCACGCGACGCGGTCTCGAGACTCAGGCCCGACTTGGAAATGTCCTGGAACTTCTTGTACGCATTGTTGACAATCTTGTCCGCCTCCTCAGCGTGTTCCTTTCTCACAGTCTCCCAATCCTTGAATGCCGTATCCACGAAGGCACGACCGCCGGGTATCCATCCAACATAGGTATAGGCAAACTGCTTGATGTAGTCGACGGCCTCTGAAGAGCTCGGAGCGTTGGCCTGCAGCTTCTTCGCGGCTTCTTGGTACTTCTTCTCAGCCTCCTTGACGGCCTTGTTGAGCTTGCTAGCCGTGCGACCAGCAGGTGTGAAGGAGTAAATTCCGTAGAAAAGCGCTGCTCCAGCCACGCCGCCAATGATGCCAGCTCCAAGCGAACTGCCGCCTTCTGCTGCGGCTGATGATGATGAAGATGTAGATGAGGTGGACTGGAAACGAATGGGTTGGCGCTTCGGAACGCGTAGAGCAAGTCTGCCCTGAGACAGCGGTAGTCTGGCTGCTGATCTTGTGGAAATCATCTTGGGAGATGTGAAATCTGCAATGAATCGAGAGAAAGGCTGAAATGGGCAAAACGGAGTTTGTTGTAGAGAGAGAAAGAGAGAGAGGTAGGTAAGGTGGGGCTATGTGAATAGATGGGTAGATGGATAGATGGATTGGCGGATGAATTGGTAGACAGGCAAGTCGATATATATATCCAACTTTATTTTTCAAATCGGGAAATCGAAATCGAAAACAAACTTCTCTCAATATTATGCCATTGTGACGCAATTGACCAAAGCTTCACCTTCTGCCGTGCCAAAGGTCCCTTCTTTTCCAATCATGACGTCAATGACGCTTCTTCGCCATGTTGCTAGGTACGACATCTCAGTATCCACTATCCACTCAAATCTCAGCTTGACGAAATACATCTTGGCAAACGCCATTCAATGTGCAGTTCAAACTTGGATAGATGGGTTTGATTATTCTAACCTAGAGAGGCTATGGAAATATAATTGGCCCTCTCCCTCCTTGTCGCATCGAGCTTACCTCTACCTAATCCTATATTCACTGGTATTATCGCTATAGCTACTATAGACGCCCAGAATTCCGGCCATGCTGGCGCATCTTATAAGAAAATATTTAAAAACCAATCTTCTGCAGCATGAAAAAGGAGGAAGGAAAAAAAAAAAAAAAAAAAAAAAAAAAAAAGGGAATAAGGCTCCACGACCCTGTCGTTTTCAAATTGATAAACATCCCCATCTTCATGCCCATATGTGTGATGCGATTTCTTCCAGCTATACACGAAGTTCCAAAATGATGCAGCAACGCCATGAAATATGCTTCCCACAAGATCCACGCCGCGATCTATAACCTGAACCGCGCGCCATGTATATATAAAAGTCAAAGCGGGCGAGCCAGCCGCTCAAAACAACTTGACTCCGTCATTATTCGAATCCTGCTTGATTCCAGCTTCTTCTCTTTCACTATAAGAGTAGTAAAAAAAAAAACAGTTCCCATCATTGCGCCAGCCGATTATCAGGTCGCATTAAAACAAACCGTATAGGGAATATTCGCGCTGCTTAATTTTCGTGGAAAAAAGTCATGTTGCCTCCTTGGAGTGGAGCTGTCGACGGGCCAGCGTCCACCATACTCAAGTCTTGAGAAGCCTCTCGACCCAGGCCAGCCATCGACACATCGTTGCCCCGGTAATCAAACGCCATGGCGCTCATTGGGCGGTCGGGGTCGTCTTCGAGGACGCGCTGCTGAAGCGAAAAAGGGCGATCATAAAGCATCTCTTCGGGAGGAGAGAATGACCAAACCTATGTCCAAATTAATACCAAGGGGGGGGGGAAAGTTATCATGTGGAGCGTGGATGTTTGTAGACTTACCTCCATTACTGTGCGACCTTGCCTCAGTGTCAATGCGACACACTTCTCATCCTCAAAGGCAACGCGCCAAACCGCTTCGCATTGAGCAATCAGTTCGCGCACCAGGTGGCCTGTCTTGAGATCCCAAATCTTAACTCGGCCGTCGCTTCCTCCGCTAACAACTCGAGTATCGTCGAACTGCAAGCTTGTGACGCTATTGTCATGGGCAGCAAGGCGATGGATAGGGCACATCTTTTCTAGAGACCAGACTCTGACTGAACCGTCAGAGCCACCCGTCACTAGAGTATCGCCTCTCATTTGCAGCTGCCCGACAAGAGATGTATGGCCCTGGAGAATAGCAAGGCATTCTCTGTAAGGGAGGGAGAATTGTGGTTAGCGATGCGGCGCGCAAGTCACAAAGGGGCAATGGCACGAAGCAACTTACCCAGTCATGGGGTCCCAGACTCGAACGTTAGTATCCAAGCTCCCAGTCGCCACCCTCTTGCCGTCAAATGCAATAGCATAAATCTGGCTAAAATGCCCTTGCAGTGTTTGCAAGCATCGTCCCTCGGAGATGCTCCAGACTCTGGCAAACGTATCGTAGCTTCCGGACACTACAATGTCGCCCTTGATCTCTAGGCACCGTACACTTGACTGGTGTCCGACAAGGACGTTCTTGCATAGGCCGGTGCGAATATCCCAGATGCGCAGCGTTGTATCTCGAGAGCCAGAAATGGCGGTATTAGCATCGGCCATCTTCAGGCATCGAACGGTCGATGTGTGACCTCGCAATGTGTGTAAACAGGCTCTATCGCTGGATTAGTAAAGAGAGCGATAAAGGGTTAGAAGCCAGGTCCTATTCGCAGATGCCGACTTACCCAGTCTTCAAGTCCCACACGCGCACATCGCGATCGCATCCACCGCTGACCATTGTGTCCCCCCAGGGGACCATGGCCCAGACTCCCATAACATGACCCTGTAAAGTCCTCATGGAGTTGCCATCTGTGTCGAAAACGTGAATTTTGGCGTTGTCGAGTGCGACGATGATGTACTTTTGCGTCAAATGCAAACTGGTAACCACGCCTCCTTCTTGTGTGATGTTGCGGCTGATGCTTGTGCCGCCAGATCTCCAAGCCGCTTCCACCAGGTATCTCTGCTTGAAGTGAGACTTGTATGAACGTATCTTGGGCCTCCTGCTCTCAAAACTCATCGAACTAGAGGCGTGCGATGTAAAGGGGAATGCTCCCGGGAAACTACTGGACATTTCGCTATCGACATCTACAGCGTAGGCCGAGGATCGCGTCGTCATAATTGGTGCCGAGGGGGAGACCTCGGACATTCGGCGGCCATAATCGTGCTTCTCGCAAAGGTTCTTCCACGTCATGTCATCGCTCAGGAGATCTCGCCAACGCTTTGAGACCTGCGACGATCGCGCCAGGACTTTGGGATCGTCAATGAATGACAATATCTGTATGGTTGGTCAGCAGGAGGTAAAAAGACAGTCGAAAATAAAAGCGGAGCACTATTATGCGCAGATTCGTACCCGTAAACATAGCTCGTCTGGAAGACTGGTAAACGGGTCCTTCTTCAACAACGGGCTGACAAATTGATGAACAAAGCTAAGCTGTTGGCTCGTGCAGAGGTTCAACAAATCCGCCAGGATTCTAGTCCGCTGAGGACCGGAAGAATTCTGAAAATGCTGTCGGACCTTGGCCAGGAAGAAGTCTTCGTCGTCGGCAGCATTGCTCCAGTCTGGCTGGCAGTGCGCAGGTCCAGGAGACGCGGCTGGAGTTGGCGGATCGGGGGCCGATCCCGTCAGTTGTTGATCGAAATCAGCTGCCGGCGTTGGCATGTTAGGCGTAGGCGGCCCTCTCATCTGGCGACTCTGCTGCGGCAGTTTCTCGACTCTCTGGTGTAGTAGCGAGTTGTTGGTATTGAGTGTCAACTCTTCGCTCAGCAAACTTCCTCTCCTCTCGGAAAAGCTCATTGGTCTGTTAAAGCCAGCCATGTTTCGTGGAGGCGATATGCTTGCTGAAAGAAGCCGTTGAGAGAAAGATGTGATACAAAAATGTAGTATGAAAATAGTCGCGGGCCCGGCACGGTTTTGATAAGCAAGAAGGGTCGTGGCAAATATCGAGTTGGAAAAAGGAAAAAAGGAACAAAAAGAGGGCCCTGGCCTGGTCGAGCCTGATGACGGGCGAATATTAGCTTATAGATGCCTTTGTTTGTACTACATATGCACGCTGATGCTTTCTCTGTCGGGAATGAGGTGTATTGGATAGAGTGATTGCTGTGCTTGTTGCTGAGGTATTCAAGGACGCATTATTGGTCCATCAAATCCAAAGCGGCACAGCCAACGTCAAAGGGTACTGGATCAGGGAGGATTCCGGAGGGAGAGTGGGCAGAAAAGGTAAGAGGAAAAAAGAGTCCAGAAGAGCAGTACAAGAGAAGGGAAAAAGAAGAGTAAGCATACCGGTAGATCAGGACATGGGTCGACCTCCTAAACGGTGCTGCAAGAGGCGGCCCAGAAGGTCCAAAAAGTCCAAAATGGGGATGAAGCGAGTGGAAGCTGCCGGTGAACAAGGGCAAACGAGGACCGTCAAAGACGTGTCGCGCGTTTCGGGCTGGTGCTGCGGGCTGGATGACGGAGCAGTGACTGGCGGCGCCGGATATCGAAGGGAGGATGGATGAGATGGATTGGTGGCCTCGAAGGGGAGCCAATCCCTGGTTCCTGATCTGCTTCGGCAGGCTCCGTATCTGGTGTTTCGGGCAGGAAGCGCCGGGGACGAGGCGCGCGCCGTGGGCTGCGGTTTGGCTGAAGGCGCCGAGTCGTGTCGGGGCGAGCGAGGAGCGGCTGGACTTGGGCGTGTCGGGGCGAGGTTGTCGTCAGTCAGTCGAGGCCAGCGTGATGGCGATTCAGGGCAATCGGTCAGCGAGGTGAGCGGGAGTGCGAGGAGGAGCAGCGCTGGAAATGGAGGAAAGCGGGTGCCGCTTGGCGCTGGGGGTCTGCTGGAGACCACGCTGGAGCGGACGGGGCAGGGTCGTGTCGTGGAGTACGGGCGTGTACTTGCGACATGCGGGGCGGCACTGCGGCGCTGCGCGTACAGCGCCGGTACCGCCCCTTGCCGGCGCTACTGTGCAGGTACGTACTGGCGCTGTGACTGGCGAGGCGTGCAGCGAGCAGTTGGTCGTTTCCACGCTGTCAGGCGGTCGCAGGTACCTGTGCCGCCGTCGTAGTGCGCTGCGTACCGACCAGCCGGGCGCAGGAGGCGCGGTACGCAGCTCGCTAACAGCCGCCGCCAGCACGCAACAGCCCCCTGGCGCTGGAGGGTGTCCACCTGCGTGCGCTGCGATCCGCCTCGTCAGGCGCTGCTCTGGAGATGGAGATGCCGGAGCCACAGGAGGGGCGCCTGGGGGCCGTGGTACATTTCATCAACATCGTTTGAGTGTTTGATTCTCCATGTTGGCGATCAAAGGTACATGCATCAATACGAAGTCGAAGTAGCGGTACTTGCCAGCACTGTGGCCCGTGAGACAGCGGCTGCGTGCCCGCATGCGGCGCCTCAACTGACTGAGGCGGGGGGCCTTGGAACTTGATGCCCTTGCAGCAGCCGCCTTGACGCTGCACTGCGCTACGGAGTACCCGGCATCAGCACCAGAGCCACCGCGGGTTGCTTGTACAACGGCGCTGGGCCAGGAGGCTTTTCTACTTGCGTCGTGTATATCGGGCCTGGTCCCACCGAGCCCCTCTCCGCGTCAGGCCTCAAAGGACACAAGATGGATGGCTGAAGCTGTTGCTGATACTACATAAGCGGCGCGCAACCCAAAGTCTGATCACCAGACCAGAATGTTGTACATGGTCGATTATACCAAATGTTGCTCTCCGCATTGCGCGCATTTGTCATGTGTATGCTCGTTACTGGCTGGGCTGCGAAGACCACACAGGGCAGCTGAGATGGCGTGTAAGTGGCATTGCCGGTCGGCCAACAGACGGGCTGCAGACTATCGGATTTCCATTCTCGCCTGGTCGGAAAGCTTAAAAAGAACTGGCAAAGCTGAGAAATTGGCATCAACTTACTTGCGTTTCGCAAAAAGCTACTTGCACATCCCTTACAAGCGGCTGGATCTCGGCCGATCGTCATATTCAAGGGGCAGCCGGTGCTTACAGTGTTTCTCAGAACAAAAGCTTCGACCATCTAGTCTTATTTTTTTTTCCCCCATTCCGGCCCGCAGTGCGCAATACACGCTGGAATGCTGTCCATACGATCTATCAGGGAGAAAAAATGGCTGGCCATGTCGCTCTGCGGAGCACAGCATTGAAACCTTGGGTGTTGGGCGGGCAATTCGCTTTAGGAAGCTCCTTGTATACATGCGACTCACGGTTGCAGATATCAATACGCAAGTACATATACGCAGCGGTGGCCTCATCTGACCGCTGCGTCCTGCGTCCATGGTTGCGCAGTATGCCTTAGTACTAATGTGCGTATGCCCGACTGCTGCTCTACTGAAGATGTTGTGATTTTCTGCCTATTAGAGCATGCATTCTTTGACCAAAAGTCGTCAATAAAGCGGGAGGCGCAGTATTGGATGCCCTTCTGTACCCTTGGCCTTGGTCTGACAAATCCGATATCCCCAAGCAGTGGCACCACGCACATACATGGGACTGCATTCTCCAGCTCCATCTCCATCTAACGTGGCGTCGTTTTACTTGCAGCGGCCTGCAAGTGCAATGCTAGAACATGCATTCATTTATTTTCGGACATGCCAGTATGGTCGTCAATCATCACTGTCAATATCGGCATCGGCCTCTAAAATGGCGCCCTTGAGAGAACGGGGCTTCCGATCGCGTTTGCAAGTTTTTAAAAAAAGAAGTCGGTTTGTTTCGCAAGGGATCCTTTTTCGTCAAAGCTTGTTTCACCTTGATGCCCATCGGGTTACAGAAATCGGAGATCCCCTCTCTTCTCACAACGTTACCTGTGGCGCATCTAAAAGTTTAATAAAAATAGTAGGTATGAAAACGCTACTCCGGATACCTACTAGTATTGTTCCTTTTTTTGTGCTACGTCAGTTCCCGTTGAGCTGTATCGACCCGTTGTTGGGCATTAACCCGATTCTGGCGCCATGATGCTTCAGTTGTAGCTTTAATGGGTGGCGTGATGCGTGCATTCGCTAGTTGGCCGTCGCTGCATCTGATATGCGTGAATGCCCAGGTACCGCAAAGCCAAAATGCATACAAGAGTAGACACATCAAAGATGGTTATAGAGATGGTAAAAAAAAAAATTAAAAAAATAAAAATAAAAATACAGACGGTAGGTGTAATAGAGATGGTAAATGTAATAGAGATGGTAAATGTAATAGAGATGGTAAATGTAATAGAGATGGTAAATGTAATAGAGATGGTAAATGTAATAGAGATGGTAAATGTAATAGAGATGGTAAATGTAATAGAGATGGTAAATGTAATAGAGATGGTAAATGTAATAGAGATGGTAAATGTAATAGAGATGGAAGCATAAATAATTCAAATTACAAGTACAATGCTTTTGTCCCTGCCAAGCTATGCCAGACATCTATCGTGCTCTATATAATGATATGCCGCGCATGATAAGCCATCAAAGCAACCAACAATGTCAACCGTTCAAGACATGATGACTCTATACTATCCGCAAATCCGTCTACATCTGTAGTAAATCCTCCCGTAGTAAATGCCCTTTTGAGAGTAAGAAAGAAATAACTGAACCACTTCCACTCTGCTGCATCTCTTTTGACATGCAGTACTTATATGTATGTCTGTATGTAAAAACGCAGATATCTAGCGAAAGCTCTAGTGACCCAGTTGCGCAAGAAGTGGAATCCCCATGCCCACAACCGTGGCAATCGTGTCTCGCATCTGGGGGCCCTTTGACTTTCGCTGATGCGCAGAGTTTGCATCCGAGTAGCCGTTCGATCCGGAGCCGTGCTCGTGGCTGTGACTACCGCCGTCCTCTTGCATAGCCTGCATTGCAACGTATCTGTGTACAAAGTTAGTCAGTTCACTGGGATTATTCAAACCCAAGGGACCATGACGATATCAACTTACAAGAACGTTCCTCCTGAGAATAGCAGCAGCATGCCTGTCCACCACTGGCCTGAATTTCCCTGCAAGTGATCGCCACCAAGCAGCGTAATCATGATCCATGTTGAAACAGCACCAACGGGTGCGGCCAAGCTGAATATCACCAAGTGGCCTCGAGCTGCCCGTTTTGACAGTCCTTGCTTCAGCAGCACTGATGTCAAGCCAAAGGCGGCAGGGGCCTTGTGAATCATGATGGCAATAAAGATGACGAAGCCTAGTCGCATATTGGATGATGTTGCTGATGCTCCCATGGCGATACCGTCGGCTGCGGCGTGGATCACCAATCCGGTGGTTGTTGCCAAGCTACGCGCTTTTCGGGGGGTTGGCGCCAACGAGTTCAAGAAACCATCCGCCTCCTCGTCAATGGACGCCGTATCGCCCCCTCCAAGATCGTCCAGGCTCATGTGGTGAGTCTCTGGTCCAGACCGCAGGCTCTCAGTGGCATGTCTGGGAAGCCTGTCGATAAGGAACATGAGGATAAAGCCAGCAATCATGGAGAATCCAATCTCCAGCGTTGGGACCTCGTGGCTATGCGCGTGCTCTGTTTCGTCTTCTTTGTCTTCGTGTTCTTCCTGCTCTGGGGCAGGCTGGGGTGGTTCCTGCGGCTGCTCTTCTTCATCGTTCTGCCTTTTTATAGCGTGATAGCTCTGTGAAATTTGAATTCGTGGTGAAATGCTAGCCATGTCGCTGCTTTGTATCGTATCTCGGGGAGCGGCAGTCCGCACAGCGGGGAATGTTTCGATGATATCTCGGGGTTCGATTCCAAGTGCCCATGGCGATCTTCGCACCAAACTTCGCACTTTGTGAAGATGAGAGGCTTCTCCGGGCGTAACTGCGGTTTCAATGCCCTCGGGTATAATAACTATAAGAGATGTTCCAACCAACACGCCAACTCCAATGCTTGATATTAAACGAAGCTGTGATTGTGAAAGTGTCATCGACAGTGGCAGGGCTCCAGCCAGGAACGAACTGTTTTCTTGTTAGCTGAATGCGTTTTTGATATGCTCGTTCGATGCAGGTGTTTGCGTACGCCACTGCCATGACAATCTGAAACGCCCAAAGTCAGCATCACGAAACTCCAAGTCTGTACAGCGCATGCAGACTTACACATAGGCCCACGAGCAAGAGTAGGCCGCCCATGATGGATCGCTAGTCGAGGCCGGCGCAAACTCAACTTGTTTCGTGCAAATAGGGGAACTCTGTTGCTGCCGGGGTCATCTGCGCGGCATGGCCTCCCGGACCAGCGCTCGCCTCTCTGCACAGAAACTGAAGGTCCAGGCAGTGGAGCAAGGCGTTGGAGGCTCTCGATGCTGGAAAAGGGCAGGGCGGTGCTGGATCGGGCGAATCGCGAGGATGCGGAACAAGAGGCGACGTAGCAAAACGACTTTGAAGCTTTTTGGCGTTGCGATTCTGCACAGGGCGATTGATTGGTTGAGATGCGCCAATTCGTGTCCTAAAACTGCCCTGGGCGGACAAGCCACAAATAGGGGCCCACATACCTCGTGCTGCTAAAGATTATTGTACGGGGCCAGGATTTTTAATTTCCACGACGCCTTGGCCATGGCCGCGATATGGTGCAACATTAGAAGAGCTTTTCTGAATGTCGTTCAATGTAAGAAACAGTTGAAATTGTAAGTAAGTAGGTAAATTGGTAGCACATGTCATTCCATTTTAGCACAAGTTGAAGGGATGCACCTTGATGGCATTGCATATTTGTACGGGCTATTCTGGAGGCTAGCTCCAGTCTCTAAACGGCATGAGTTACGCGAAGGCGAGAACATCTCTAATGGGAATCGATCTGATGCATGTTCTCGAACAATGAGGGCGTAAATAAAGATTAAAATCGAGTAATAGAATCCTTAGAATTCTTCTTACAAATACACGCTGGCTTCTTGGCCGTTGATATAATTTTCTAGAGTGCCCTTTAGCTTATGGAGATGCATAAAATAATCCTGGAGAATCTCTGCCGCAGTTGATTAACATATCGCTGCCTATCAATTATTCAAATGATTCAGATTGTTCGGGTTAATGATTGAAAATATGTACAGTATAAAATTGGAATTGCGAATACACAAGCTCAAGTGTTTTGGCCTTTCTTTACGGTATCATTTTAAGACACCTTGAACGCTTAGACGCTACGAAGTACATGTAGATGTGCACATAGTTTGATAGGTTGTCACCACATCACCCTTCTCCCCCAGATTACAAACCCAAACGATCATCAACCATCCTTCCAGCACAACTTCTGTTCGGTATATCCGTCTATAGCCCTCTTATTGCTTTCCAGACTGCCGGAGGCGGGGCTCCGCAACGGAACATGGATCTCCGTTGGAGATGCACCCCACAAAACCCAGAATCAAGGATGACTCTTGGAAGCTTAAAACGAGCACAGCCTCGAGCTCTGGGCTGATGCTCGCACTGCCCGACACTCCCCGAAGGTTGACTAGGTTCATCAATATCTTGTGCAATGACAGCTTCGGCAGATACAGACCGGGCCTCGGCTCACATGATCTTTATTTGTATGTTTAGGTGCAACTTGACCAGTTTATAAGAAAATAACCGGCCGGAAATGTATCTTGTTAACTGTCCATTAACAAGCCTGCCCTATGAAAGCCGATCTTCGTGCTACTAAGCGTTCAACTTTTTTGCCATTGATCTCCATCTGCTAGCCCCTGGACTAGCCCGTAGCTTAAAACCACGATTACGTGCTGGGTTTCTGATCCAGGCCCGCCCTTGTGACCGCGTCTAGCGAATCTGATCTCGACAAGTTTTGCTCTGTTACGTGAAAAATACGAAGCACAGCCAATTCCATTGCGTTGGAAGGCGCCGCTAACGAACTGGAGTCACCTCTGCTTGGTAATTGCTAGCCGGTGAGCAGAATGGGGTAATCTCGGGAGGGCGCTAAAGATGCAAATACCCGATTCGCCGTTTTGTTGGAAAGGAACACATACACCCATCGCATTGAAACTGGAGCCAGGAGACGATACCTGGCATTGCCATCACAGAGTATTTATACCAAGCCTTGGCCCTGGAGGCACCATTGCTGGACCATTGAGTCTCTGAGATAGCGTTACGCAACAAGAAGATCAAACCGAGTCCAACCCGCTGCAGTCGCTCGTCTTTTGCAATGGCTACATCTACAGCCACAGAAACTCTTCACACTACCGAGGCCATTCCACTCGAAGTCTTGCCTCCCCAAGCAGTCTTCAAAGGCGGCCGTGTCTCTGAGAAGCCGTTTGAAAATGCCCCGATTCTTGAGCCTGCACTCACACGCGAGGCTTCGACGCCTCCGGAAGATGCGTTTGAGGCAAAGGTGAAGTGGAACTCGCCGCCTATCAACAAGTATCGTGTCTTTGCAACCTTTTGGTCCTTTTTTGTTTTGGGAATGAATGATGGCTCGTATGGTGTAAGTGGATGAGAGTCTTGATCTAATTGTCATGGTTCTCCTATATACGTATATGCATACTAATTACCTATCCATCTCTCTCTAGGCTCTTGTTCCTCAGGTATAACGCTCGACGCTGCACTCTCAAATCAAAATGAACATACTAATAAACCACTTTAGTTGGAAACTCATTACCATCTTACCTACACCGTTGTATCGCTCATCTTCCTGTCGCCATTCGTCGGATACACCATGGCGGCCTTTGTCAACAGTCCCCTGCATGTCCGTCTCGGCCAACGAGGTGTAGGCATGATCGCCCCGTTATTCCGTCTAATTCCCTATCTTGTTATTTCGTTCCACCCACCCTTTCCCGTCCTAATTGTCATGTATATCCTCGTGGGTTTCGGCAATGGCCTCGTGGATGCTGCTTGGAGCGCCTGGATTGGCAACATGGCCAATTCTCATGAAGTGTCGGGCATCTTACAGGCCTGCTATGCTTTGGGAGCAACGATAGCTCCCCTGATTGCTACGAGTATCAGCTCGCAGGGACACGGCGGCTGGTGGACATTCTATTACATCATGGTACGGGAGTCCATCTTTACTTGTTGAGCCGTTCATGAAGCTCTAATTCATGGCTGACAACGTTGATTCATAGGTCAGCGCCTCGTTACTCGAATTCGGCGCATCCACCTCGACGTTCTGGACCCAGACAGGCGCTGTATACCTGAGCGAGAACCCCCACCAAAAGGCTGGCGAAGATACCACATCGGGACGAACGAGGGAGGCGCTCAAGAGCAAGCTTACTTGGTTCTTCTCTCTGTTCATCTTCTTGTATGTCGGTACCGAGGTTTCCATTGGTGGCTGGATTGTCGTCTTCATGACAAAGGTCCGCGGCGCCTCTACACTTGCCGGTAGTGCCACGGCAACTGGATTCTGGGGCGGCATGACTGTAGGACGACTTGTCCTGGGGTTCGTCACCTCTCGGCTGGGTGGCTTCCGGGCCATGCTCTTGTATCTCGGGCTGTCTATTGTCTTTGAGCTGATTTTCTGGCTCGTCCCCAACATGGTAGTCACCGCCGTGGCATCTGCATTACTGGGCATGATTTTGGGTATGTTGGTCTTTCTTCTGACCTTTTCTTACTATAATGCCTTTATATGTGCCTGTACTGATCCTCGTTCTAGGACCCATCTATCCTACGGCAGTGGTGCTGATGACTACCGTTTTGCCACGCTCTCTCCACATCAGTGCCATTGGATTTGCAACGGCCGTTGGAGGCTCTGGCTCAGCTGCTCTGCCGTTTGCCGTCGGTGCCATTGCGCAAGCAAAGGGCGTCAAGACTCTGCAGCCCATTGTTCTCGCATGCTGTGTTGCGATGCTGACGGTGTGGCTATTCCTGCAGCAGCATCGGCCGAAAGACAAGGAGGAGGGCTTTAGCATGGCCATCTTCAAGCGGATGCGTGAACGGATGCAGAAGATGATGCACTAATTGAAATTTTGACGCTATGAAAGGATATATACAGTATGATGATTGGTGGTATCTGAGTGGAACAGATGAAAATGTGGTTTGATTCTAGCATGCCACAGTTGAAGACGCTTTAATGGAGCTTCTCTATAAGGAACTTGACGGCAGAATGCCATCCTGCCAATTGGTTCAAACTCTTTCTTTCACTCTACATAGTATCACAGAATAAATTCGAGACAACCTTTGTGAGGAACAATAGATCGAGAGTTATCGGCCACTTTCTTACCAATCTGGGCGACCTATAGAAAGTGAAGATGCAGGCTACGGGGATTATTTATAGTGCCCCCACACACACCTGCGCCGGTTTGCTTCCGCAGCTTTCAGCCTCTTCCATCTCCAACCACGCCCTGGCTGGTCCTGAATATGGCGCCTCAGCCATGAGCCATGAGCCACCGTCGCCAAAGAGGCGGCACATCCTTTCATCCATCAACCCAGACAACTCGCCAGAGACACACCGACGAGAGGACGCGCCGATAAGCCCTCCCGCGAATGACGTCAAGCCGGTCGAACGCAATGAAGGCGAAGACACCAACATGGACACGACAGGGCCAAAGCGGTCGCGGCTGAAGCTAAAGGGCGAGAAGCGCCGTCACCGCTCTCGAAGCCGAGAAGACGAATCTAGCCACCGTCGACATCGTCATCGCAGCCATCGCGATCGCCATACCCGACGACGACGACGACATCGCTCGCCCACGCCGCCCAATCCCCATGACCCTCCGCCGCTTGACACAGAGGCCGCATTCCGCGAGTCGCTATTTGACGCCATGGCGGATGACGAAGGCGCCGCCTACTGGGAAGGCGTCTATGGCCAGCCCATCCACGTCTATTCAGACGAAAAGGTCGGGCCGGCGGGAGAGCTTGAGAAGATGACGGATGAAGAATACGCGGCGTATGTTCGGCAGAAGATGTGGGAGAAGACCAATGCCGGGCTGCTAGAGGAAAAAGCGCGGCGCGAGGAAGAGCGCAAGAGAAAGAAGGAAGAAGACAGGCAGAGCCGCAAGCTGCGGGAAGACGTGGATCGAAGCCTGCGCCGGTCTGAAGAGCGGCGTCGGAGACGGCGCTGGGCTGATGGATGGGATGCGTATACGCAGGCTTGGTCGAACTGGGACGGTACTCTGGACAAGATGGCTTGGCCGGTCTTGAGTGGAGAGCGAAAGGACGTTAATGAAGAGGCAGTTCGGGATTTCTTCGTTTACGGTCTAAGCTTGGAGCATATCGGGGAGAAGGAGTTTGCTACGAAGCTCAAAGAGGAGCGAGTGCGTTGGCATCCAGATAAGATGCAGCAGAGGCTGGGCGGGCAGAGCGATGGCGACGTTATCAAAGACGTGACGGCAATTTTCCAAATCGTGGATAGGCTATGGGGACAAACGACGAAGACTCGATGATTCTTGTGGTTCATTGATTCTAATTTAACGGGGGAAATACTGAAACACATTTTCCGCCTTTACTTGTTTGAAGAGCATATCACAAGACATGGCATTCGAGGAGCAGGTTTAACGGATCTCGAGGTAAATTAAGACTTGGTATTGGATTAAATTCACAGACTAATGTAGTCTCAGACTCGTTATTTCATAATGAAAAGGCGCCCTTAACAAGGGACGCCACAATGCGCTCTCGTGAATTGGCGGGTATTTTGTCTTCCTCCTTTCCTTGCCGTATGCCCTACCCCCACGCACATACAATGCGCGTACCCATTCATATCCTCCTAGGCCAAAAACCTTGGCTCCATCAAACACACCACTTGCCTCTTACATGTTGGCGAGGATGGCGGCTCCTCCCATCAACGCACCCATGGCAACGTAGGCGGTCTGAACAGGCGCAGCAGCGCCCTTGGACTTGTCAGAGGCAGCAGCGGCGGCCTCGCTGGTTGCGCTGGCGAGCGACTCGCTGAGCTTGGAGATTTCGCTGCTGTACGAGGCCTTGGCGTCGCCGGTGGCGGTGGCCTCGACGCTGCTGAGGGAGCTGAAGATGGAGCCGGCCTCGGAGGTGAGGCTGGCAATGACCTTTGACGCGTCGGTGTGGAGGACGGAGTCAATGTCGCTTGCGATTCGGCTGCCCTGGGAGAGGCCCTTGTCCCAGGCGGAGTGGATGCCGGCGGCAAAGGTCGAGACCTTGTTCTCGGCGCCGTCGATGAAGGAGGAGATGTCGCCGAAGAGGCCTGGGGCGGGGGCGGGAGCTGGAGAGGGAGCGGGTGAAGGAGCTGGGTTGGCCTGTTTTGGATGTTAGCTTTGTATACGATGATGGCATTGGCGGTGTTGATGGTGTCTATAGTTCAGTGAGGAGTGTGATGGAGAGATGGCTTGATACATACCTGAACAAGGGCAGCAGCCGCAAAGATGGCAACGTTGGAGAACTTCATGGTGAATGTGTGTCTGTGTAAGGGATTAGGTAGATGGAGAAGCGGTTTGAGGTTTGAGAGTGGTCTGCGTTTCTTGTGGCAGATGGATTAAAACCGAGGTGGATATAAGAGATCTGGCTAGGTAGTAACAGGATAGCAGATGTGGAGAGGGAAATATGAAATAGTAGAAGCAGGAGATGAAACGAGAACGGGGAGAGAGAGCGCGAGACGGATTTATACTAGACGAGTGAAGAAGGCCAAGGGGTGTGTGCTGTAGGCTCTTGTGTCACATTTTAATCCTGTTTTAGTCGTCGGGGGGATGCCTTGCACACCAACCAAGGAAAGGCAAAAATAAAATAAAATAAAAATAAAAAAGGTCTCAGCCACCTGCTGCGCTGAGTATGTACTACGTTTGTGTGTCACGTCCGCGGTGAGGCAGCCCGTCTTGTTCACGTCCGCCTTTGCCTGGGCTGATTTCCCGTCATTGCTAACAAGACAAGATTCAGGGCAGGGGTGGCTTGGACCCGCGTTGGTGGGGAGGGGAGAGCCTTTGGGGGATGGATGGATGAGAAAGATGAAGATGAGACAGATTAGTATGTCGTTAGTGCGAGGGTTGTTGGGTGGTGGATCATGGAGGGCAAGTCCGTTTAGGGCGGGTCTGGCTTGTTTGTTTGCTTGTACCCTTTTGCTCTGTACGTATTATGGATTGAGTATTACTATTAGTAGCAGTGTTCGTGTTGCTGCGTGGCGGCAAAAGGGAATCCTTGCCATGATGACGTCTGGCTTTTGTGATTGACGAGGCGGCCATCTTTTCTGCTTCAGGGCCTCTCCAAGGAAATGGCACTAGCGTCGGGCCAAGCACTGCAGTCTTTTTGTACCGACTTTTGATGCCTAGTAGGTAGTATCTATTACTATCGTGCAGCCAAATAAATGGCCCCGCGTGAGAGGCTCGTTGATTGAATTGCCTAGAATAGGAAATGTCGAGCCACAAGGACCCAGGCATGTGCGGCTAGTAATACGTCTGGTACATGGCCCCAAAGTACCGATTCTGACAGGGGGGAGAAAAGCCAAGCTTAGGAGCCAAGCCTCCCCCAAGAAAACCAGGGAGAAGACAGCCAGGGCTGGAATAGAGGGAGCATGTGCTGCCCAGCCACCGCCACCAGCGGCAAGAAATGGAGGGAAAATAGCAGATTTATGTCCATGTCGTGTTCGTTTTTTTTTTTTTTTTTTTTTCGGTTTTTTAAAAAAAGAGAGGGCAATTGTCAAGAAAGGCGGGTTAGGCTATCTGGCTAGAGGATCGATGCCGGGCTGGTGGGGCAGTAGCTACATGAAGTCGTAAAGAAACAGGTGCCATGTTTGGAGTAAGTGATGGGTGCCGTCGACGGCTGGGCTGATTAGACCAAGACGGATCGAGGATTCGGGACGTCTGCGTTATGCACGTAAAACGAGCTTCAGGGCAGTTGGAGAGATCCGGGGCTGGCCCTACTACGGAATCAGGATAAGCGTCAGAAGACAATAGATTTGATGAAAGGGGCAGACTGTAGCATTCGTATGAATAATTTCCTACTGGAGAGACTACGTGTACGACGCACTCAAACCAACTCTCGAATTATTCTTGTTGCTCGCTGCATACATGTATCTGCGTGTAACAGTGTTGGTAGCGGACGCTTCTCGCTGCAGCCGTTGCCACTCCCGCCTTCATGCCTCTTTTCTTAGCAAGAACATGAAATGAGCTATACTCGGTTTCATATGGTACGAGTGAAGTCTAAGGATCCATGTGACGTCTCTCCTGATTACATGTACGGGTTGTATTCCCTGCTGTTAATCTGGGCTGGATCTGGAAGATTGTTCAATATCCAACACTTGATGATCTACCAAGAAGGAATAGCATGAGAGGATGATGAGACGCGAATCGTCATGGAAGAGAATGCCTATTCATTCTGTCCATGCCATGGATATTGAAAGCAAGGCCGATTATCATGGTGACGATATGCCCAACGCACCAGCCTTGGGGATCAAAAGGGCCAACATACACTCGTACCACAAAGCATGATACCTGTCTCATATCCCGTAATTGCATCCATTTACACTCCTGCATTAGTAGCTACCTACATGTCGCAAAGAGAAAGATTACAGCAGTGGCGGTACCACAACCTGCCCTGCCACTTCCATTGCCCCGTCCCCATCCAAAACCAAGACATCCGTCTCCCAGCCAAGGAATCAAGACACAGAAATAATGGCGCAAGAAGTGCTACACCAACCTCCCCCCTTTACAGTGCATTGCCACCAGTAATAATTCCATGCCGCATATACATGGAACCCGTGCACCCTCTTGGCGTCATAGAAAGACGCATGTTGTTTTCGAACCAACCAACAAACCACCACAGCCCGCTATGATGCCCCAAGGCCGCTGCATCGGAGGACTTTGCCGAGACATTGCGCGCTGTTTTTTTTTTTTTTTTTTTTACCTAGCCGGTTGTCGCCGATACCATCGCATTCGGGTTTCGCCTTTGCCGCTTTTTCGGCTCCCTGCTTAGATACTTGTAATGGGGACGCTTGGGCGAAGCGACCAACACAGAACACGTCAGACACGCATGTCGCTGCTCTATGCAGGAGTTATTCAAGGCAGCATTGCTCGCAATTTTTGATCAACGCAGCTGAGGGCAATGAGCAAGAGATTAAGCTACAGCTAGACGATCAAGAATAGTCGACGTTGGATCAAGAGCATCAAACAGGCAATCTGGGACTTCCCAAACGGGACCATAATCTCCGCCGTAGCCAATCTCAATATCAAGCGTCTGCTCCATTAATTAGGCAGATTGGGCAGCAGCATTAGCATAGTCAGCCCTAGCTGTGCCGATCAAACGGTTCTCGTCAATCTCAAATTACCATCTCACGAGTAACCAGCATGCACTCGTCATCATACAACCACTACCTCTTCTTCTCAGCCAATGCCATCCCAAAAGGGAACTGCATCACGTCGGAAATCCTCCTCAGATCTACAGATGTCATCGGCTTCGTCCCCTGTCGTACGTAATACTCGGTACCTACACCAAAAGTATCGCGCATCTAAAAACCTCCGGCCCTTGCTAGGCTGCTCCACAGCGGCTCTAGCACCCCCGATCGTGGGCATTTTGCTACGTCTCCGGCATGCCTCAGCCACACGTCGTCACTTACACAGAGACCTTTTTGGGGCTTCATCACGGAACGCGTGTACATTTTGCCTCGCTCGGGCATCTGACTCGCAATGAGAGGACAAATAAATCAAGGCCATTCATATGCTATACAACTCAACAACAAAAAAAGAAAGAAAACTAACTCATGATTGGCTGCATAGCTATGTCGGACATGGCTCTTCACAGCCCGCATCCAAACTCAATTCCTGCGCCCGCTCCCCACTTCAAATCCAAGTACACGCAAGCTCAAACCTCTCTATAAGGTGAAATGCCCTTCTTCAGCTCTGCCACTATCTCGGCAGCTTCGTCAGCTCCGCGAGCCTCGAAATCGTAGCGTTTACTCTCGGTGGCTTTGTAAACGACAAGCTATTTTTGGCAGCCACGGTCAGCCTTGATCCATTATCCAGGTCCAAAATAAAAAGAAAACGTGACGACGAGGCTGAGCTCGCCACTTGCAACATACGACTCCACAATGCGGGGAGGATGTCGTGGCAGAGCTTCCAGTGGAAACTCGGGAAAGTAAAAGACACAAAGAAAATGAATAAACCTGGAATGCTTTTGAGAACTCACCTTGACATTGGTGGGGTGCTTTCGAGGCACCTTGCACCCGATCACGTTGCTGAAGTGCACCGTCGTCGTCTTGCCTCCGCCCTCCTGCATGGCCTTGCCCCCAGAAGCCGGCACAATGTGGATGTATTCGCCGTCAATCACCAAGACTCGCTCGCTCATGCCCACAATCCGCATTGGCTGCTTGCGCCACACCGTGTACCGCTTGTAGTTGGCGCTGGGGAGCTCGTCGGGCTGGATGACCTCGCGTGCCAGCGGGTGCGAGCCGGGTGTATAGGCCTTCTTGTGGCCCTTTCGCGGCGGCTGGGGCCCCTCCAGCATGGCTACCATCTTCGGTGACGAGGTTCCCAGAGAGCCTGTTGTGGCTAGCGGGCCGTCTGTTGCAAACCGACGCCGATATAGCTCCAGATCCGTGACGTTTCCTATCGATGATACTGGCCGGTCCAACATGACCAGCGCTCCAGACCCGGGCAGCTTCAGCACGTGGTTCGCCTTGTCCAGATTTCTCTTGCGGCATACTTGATCCAGTACTTCCGCCAGGTACGTGTCGGTGGTGATGTCGAGCGTCACCATTTGACCGGCTGCCGTATCAGATGACATGATAAAGATCCGTAGCAGCTTCTGCTGGCCTCGCACCGCGTTGGAAACCGTTGTCCGCGTCTGGGGAGCATCTGCCAGGAGCACGTTTGGCCGGTACGCCGTATTCAAAATGGGATTTGGCCGCGGATGATCCGACTGCGGAGGTGAAAAGATGCCCAAGTTGTTGCCACCTGCACTGGCATTCTCCATTTTGGGTGTTTCAGCCTTGGGCGATACTGACTCCTCCGGGATGCTCTCCTGGGACGGCTGGGCCTCTTCTTCCTCGTCTTCCTGCGGAGTTAATTTCTGATTTGCCTCATACTCTGATTCCGTAGCGGCAACAATGGCAAACTCGTCGTAGACTTTGGAGTTGGATCGCCCTCGCCCGCCGCCTCGCATGTGTGCATTGTTGACGGTGGTGGCCGATGTGAGAGGTTTTGTCCGGTCAAAGGGCGGGAAATCGTCGTCCACCTCGCCTCCTTCTTCCACCATCCTGAGCGTGTACCAGTTGATATTGCGCTTCTTGGGCGCTATCGGCGGCTCCCTCTTTTCCTCATTGTATCTATACAGCCCCAGGCCGATCAGGTCGGCGATTGTGACGGCCCTCTCCGCCCCCTGGCCACTCTGTACTCGGGGTCGAATAACTACTTCCAAGTACTTGCTGGGGGTGTTGGAAAATGCCGCGTAGATACGAATAGAAATCGCACCCTGCGTCCCGTCTCCGTTGAGATGCGCAAATTTTTGAAAGGGCACGCTAGATTTGTGCCGCTTAGCCTTCAAGGCCGCGGAGAGGAGACTTTGAGGTTGAACCACGCTGAGAGGGCGGATAGTGCTCATGGGGCGCGGCGGCGGTAGCGCATCAAAAACAGATGACGTCGGATGCGCATGCGATATTCGGATAGTAGATTGTCGTCGGGTGAATTCTCTGGGAGGCGTGCCTACCACTTGTCGAGTAGGGGACGCATTCATCGGAGCTTTCATCGGGTTGTTCTCCACCACGTCGAGGATCGAGGCCTCGTCAATGCTTGCAACGTACTCTCCCGACATATCCGATGCCTCGTCGGAATCGTCCTCGTCTTCGTCGGGTAGAGGACCCGCAATCTGCACGCCTGGGGAGGGCTCTTCGTTGATCTTGTCTTGCATTCTCATTGCCCTCGTCGCCGCTCGTGCAGCCTCCCTATGTCTGTACGCAACCGGCACGTCGAACTCATTCTCGGAGGATACCTCGCTGCTAGTCACAGTGTCTCGTCTCGGTCGTCCCGGCAAGATGTTGAGCGAGGACTGGGAGCCTCGCCGGGGGGCTCGAGGAGAGGTATTCATCGGCGGGATATGGGAGGCTTGGCCGGGTGAGGACCCGGCGCGGTGCCTCACGGGCATCTTGGCAAACTTGATCTGCTGTGCCGCCCGATGTTCGGATTCATCATCGCTCTCGTCGCTAAAGTCGCTGCTGTCCTCTTCTTCCATCTGCTCTCGGCGCCGGCGCCTCTTGGTTGCTGCTCCTGGGCCCATGGTGTCGGCGCCGCCGCCAGTAAGCAGACCGCCGTCTTCGTAGCCATCCTCCAGCGTGAGGCCTGCCTGCCGCGGCGCCTGGAAATACTCTGAAGCAATTGCCGTAGGAATCGGCGGAGAATGTGTCCGCTTGATGTGTGAAGAGTTTGGCCGCCAGCCAGCTGACTTGAAGGGCGCGGTGTTGATGCTGCTGTCGTTGACGGTGATGAGTCGCTCGCCCACGCCGTCGGCGATTTCGTTAAGATAGCCGGTGCGAAGCTGGTACGTGACGAGCCTGAAGAACCAAACATTAGTTGAGCGGCCTATGCGCCATAGGGTCGACAAGCGACATCGCCACCCAGGTTGCAGACTCACTCTTCCAGCTGAATGAGAGACATGTTGAAGGTGGCTTGTCGGAGGGAGCGGGTGGGTCGTAGCGATTACTTGGAGCTGATGAGCGTATTCATGGGTTTGATACTGGCATTCGCTGGCATGCCATTGATCGCTCACATGTTTTCTCGTCGTAAAGCTAGGGCTCCATGGAGGCGCAAAGTCAAGGCCAGGGACGATGATGCTGTTGCAAGCAGCTTGCCGTGGGGTAGCATCAAAAGGGTCTCGACAAGCAGATAAGATACGGATGAGCTGGACCCCTGCTTTAGCGCATCAATCGCCAACACATGCGCTATTGTATCCACTGCACGTCAGTCTGTCACTTTTTTTGGCTTCTACATACAATTGTCACGCCTTACTATACAACTCATCAGCCCGCCATCGCATTCAAACTCGTTACTACACAATGGGCCTCGTCGATTACTCCGAGTCTGACTCCTCGGATGTCGAGGTCGACGCGCCGCAGCCTGTTGCAAAGGCCGCTGCGCCAAAGAAACCCGCATTCCAAAAAGTCGTCGACCGGTCGAATCCAGGCAAAATCGTCCTCAACCTCCCTCAAGTTTCCTCCTCTGGCGACGCAGGCGCAGCGAATAGCAACGAGCCTCCAGCAAAACGAGCGCGCACTGGCGGAGGCGGCCTCTTCTCCGGATTCAGCTCCTTTCTCCCTCCGCCCAAAAACACAGGGAAGCCGATACTGGGCAAGTCTTTGAGCCGGCCGGGCATCAACCTCAAAACAAGCGCGGAAAAGGGATTCAGTCGGGACGAGGAACCTCCAAGCAGCTCCAACAGCAATACTGATGGCGCATCGGGTCTGAGCTTGCCACCTCCGAAACGGCCAGCAGAGCCATCGATACCAGATACAATGAAGCCTGCGGAAGATGTCAAACTCGTGGGGAAGCCGTTACTGTTCAAGCCTCTATCAGTTGCTCGAAATACAAAGAGGAAGCCCAAGAGTACGGCAGCAACCCAGGCTTCAACAGCATCAGCACCGAAACCAGTAGCTTCGACTCAAGAAACAGCAGCACCAGCCCCGGCGCCGCCGAAAAAGACGTCGCTCTTCTCCATGCACGTCGAGGAAGAATCAGCTCCAACGGCGCCAGCAGCAGGAGGAGCCTACGAGCCGCTGTTTGAAACGGGGGAGGCTATAAACCCATACGGACCTGGTGCCTTTTCTCAGCAAATGCACAATGGCCAGGCGGCCGCTGCCTCAAGAGACACGAGAACGGAATCATTAGACAATGTTGCGGATGATTTGAATCTTTCAGCAGCAGCGAGACGGGAACTATTTGGCAGAGGAGGAGGAGACGGACAGATGGCGAAGAAGGTCATCAACTTCAACATGGACCGAGAATACCAACACAACGAAGAGCTCAGAGCCGCTGGCGAGCAGCAGACACACAACCCCGTTCGCGCCATACATGGCGGAAAACACAGCCTGCAACAGCTGGTGCGGAATGTCGCCAGTCAGCGTGACGCCCTGGAAGAGAGCTTTGCAAAGGGCAAAAGCAACCGACGAGAAGCTTCAAGTCGTTACGGTTGGTGATGAGATAAGGTACAAAATGTGTATCAAGACTGCATTTCACAAAAATTTTGTATATTTTTTTTGGTTCATGCGTATGTGCGAAAGGCTTTCTAATATACCCTCCCGTTTTGCCACTCAAAAACGCCGGTTCACCTCGCTTCCCAGGATGAAAATGAAATGTAGAAACTTACAGAATGTAACCAGGAAAGTGTTTGAAAGGAAAGTAATGAAATGAAAGGGGAACAAAGGATGTGAAAGAAGAGAAGAGAAAAAGATCATATGCCACATTCACTCAATACAATCAAGGTCTTCATACAAGGCATCAAAACGTCTCTACCGCTGCTGTTTTCCCTATCTGCAGCCCATTGCTGCCCATGAGGAAGCCCCATTCTCCGCGCGTGACGGGAGATATGTCGTCGTATGCGTGGGGAGTCATGGGCCCCACGGCAGGCGAATGCAGGTCCTGGTTTGAGCTGAGCATCTGGTCAATGGTGAGGCGGCTGTTCCACATGGCAGCGGCTGTTTTGTCCAGGGGCCGTGCGGTATGGGCCTCGTCGTCCTCTGAGTCGTCGTCCTCGTCTTCCTTGGGTACTTCGTCTCCGAGGTCCAGATATTTGGATTTGGCCGGAAAATCGGTTTGCAGCTTCAAGATGGGGCCGATCCGCCGGGGAGTTGGTGGGCGGACAAAGGACACGGCCGTAACGGCAACGCCTACGATGTCGTCGTCGAGGATGGTGCTCGAAGGGCTGAGGCTCCCGTCTTCCCAGTCTTCGAATTTGCTTTTCGGCGGCAGATCAAGCACGAATGGCTTGGTCACTGCTTCGGGAGCCATGCCGGTGATGCCGCCCGTCTGGTCGTACCCGCCGTATGCTCGTCGATACATGCGGTCGAGGTCGATGATGGCGGAATTGCTGGCGCTGAGCCAGTCGTAAGACCGGACGAGGTCTGATCTGGTGACTCGGCGGCCGTTGTGGGCCAGGACAAAGCGGCGCAGTTCGTCGACGGCATCTTCCAGCATGAGCGCGGAGCCCGTCTTGGAGTAGCTGGACAGCGCGCTCTTGATGCTGTACAAGCGGTCGAGCGTCAGCAGCGTCAAGCCGTCGGACGAGAAGAGAATCTCGTTTTGGACAACGGAGCTGTGGAAGAGCTGGGTGGCAAGCTCGCGGGTGCTCGGGCTCGTAAAGGGCACAAGCCATCCGCTCCTGAATTGCGGTTGTCAATACATGTACATGAATGCTGCTTTCAGCCCTGTTCTGTGCGCTTACCCGACGCCAAACTTGCTCCCCGCCTTGATGAGAGTGCTCTTCAGGATCTTTTCTGTTCGCGGGGACAGGTCGCCAGAATAGAAGCAGCGGAGCCCCGTGCAGTTCGGGGTTGGCGGTCCGTTGCTGTCGGTGGTTGTCAGCGATGAAGCTGTGGACGGCGTCATCGGCGGCGGAGACAAGGGCGTTGTAGGCGACAGCGGCCATCGAAACCGGGGGCTCGGCAGCTCGTTGGCGGCAAAGGGATGTGAGATGAGAGGCACGGCACTCCTCGGGCTCTGGACAGAGCCTACAACGTGCTGCGAGGCGGATCGCATGAGATGCTTGAGGGCCACGACGGGGCTGGACAGGCCGAGACGACTGCCGGTGAGCGGGGGGGACAGAGGCGTTGCAGGCGTCCGGGGCGTTCTCGGCGTTGAGGAAGAAGTGTTTGTGTTGAGCAGCTGGTAGTCCCTGCGGACGATAATGAGCGTGAGGTGGACGGCCTTTTTGGCCAGCCGGCTAGACGTATACTCGAGGACGGGGACGAGGTGAGGCGGGATGTGGTGAGCGTCGAGCACAGATGGGCCCGCCTCGAGGGGAGAGGAGATGCTGTCCTTGAGCGCCATGACAACTCATCAACCAAGGATAGTGCGTGCTAAGAGAAGAGAGTCGATGGACAATGCTCGCTGCAAAGGAGAGAGACGAGCAGCCCGGCTCGGCCTATTGTTTGTCATTCCTCTCTTGACAAAAACAAACCCACGAAACACAGTGATGGAATTGCTGCCCGCCGCCGCCCGGGACCCGACGTCGTGGAAAAGAAAAAAGAGGGATGGGACCAAGATGCAAAGAAAGCGGATCCTGCTGGGAAGTTATATCGATGAGTTTCCCCTTCAGGTCGCGGCAGGCAAATCATGCCAGAAGCAGGTACAGCACAGGCAGGCCGACAATGTCACCTGAAGAAGAGCCCCAGAAGCCAAGCCGATGGAGCCTCAAGGCGATTTCCCCACGCGACAGAGTTATTTTGAGTGTTGAAACGGCACGCTAGGCCGGCTCGTGCATAACGGCCGGCGCGTAAAAGGCACTTTGACGCAGGTGTTGTCCCTTGGCGTTGCTCTTATTGATGGGCTGCTAGGAGTCTTGTTGTGTACATTGCATGCATCGTCAATTAGAGTCTGTCAGCGAGAGTTTGCGCATCACAAGCGCCATGCAGAGGGAATCATATCATGCAGTCGTGGAAGTGGTGGCCCCGCTGTGGGAGGAGCGAATGTCACGGAACAAGAAGCTTTGAATCAGTGCTTCTCTGCTGAAGAGACACCGTCTGTTTCGGTGTCTGTAGACTGTGCAGCTGAAAAGGGAGCCATGACGAGCAAAAAGCAAAGAGACGTGATTTGTGCCAACGCAGCAATTCCTCTCGACTGCGAGAACCAACAAACATGCAGAAACCAGCAAATGTGACAGATGACGCTTCCAGCTTCTCCAGCGGCCCCTGTCACGCACATCAAGGTGGGGAGGGCGTCGTCTGATTGGCCAGCTGCGTCACCGCCCGGGCGCCTAAAGAGACGGACGGAGTGTTTATTTTTAACCCGCATGTGCTGTGGATGGTTATTGGCCAGGCGAGGGGCTCTATTTATTCATTTTGTGAAGAAAAACCTTGTCATAAGCGCAAGGGCAAGGTTTTGCTAGTAAAAGTTTGGGGATGCTTTTCTCTACCACCGTTGATTGTGCGTGGTGTTGAAGGCAATGTAACTGTAACTCGAGGACGCAGATCTGGCTGCAGATTCGGGATGTGATTGCATGGAGATTGGACCTACCGGATTGTTAAAAATAGAACGGAGGTGATGCTGCCTTGCTTGGATATTCCGAGCGACAAAGTGTTTTTCTTAAAGAATGCAGCGCAAAAAAAAAAAAAAAAAAAAAAAAAAATATGATTTGATAATTAAACAAGGGGGCTAGGATGTGCGTTTCTTTTATTGAATGCATTACTTCTACATACTTAGGTTGGATCGCCATCAATACCTCTTGCACCGTCGGCTAGTGTTAAGCGGGAGACGCATCTCCGTCTTGGCAAAAGCTTGAATGATACTTTTCTCATCACTCCAGCAACTAGGAAATGCTGAATGCCAGCCTCCTGGATAATGCACGGTGAAAGCTTAATTCTAGTTTGCTAAGCAATGGTCATTAATCACTGGTGTAACGGCTTACAGTATCTGCATGTTTCCTGGCAGAAAATGGAGTGGTTTGTTGATGTTTTCACACGCCGATTGTATGTAGGAGCAGTTTGCAGATAAACGGACTCCAGAAATGAACATGTGTAATACAAGGATAAAAGAATACTTTTGCCAAGATGGCGTAATCGGCATGTGCCTATCACTCGTACATGTTTGTGTATCCATCGTATCTCGACATTTTGTCTTGCAGACTGGTTACAGGTTAGGTGGTACGAGCATAGCGTGCTGGCTGGACGGCGGGCATGATGTCATTTCGTCTAGTATTGTTGACTAATAACCATTGGCCAAGGATGTCTTTCTTCTTGTGTTTTCTTTTGTTATTTAGACATTTAATAAAGAGTAGAAGCGAACGGCAGAGTATTCGTCACCACTGCTCTAGGATACGGCAAGCAAGGACTAAAGACCAATGGTCGCACAAGAATAAATCCAAATGTAAATCGGAAAAGAATGCTTTCAATACAAACTTCCTAATGAAGTGGATACTATACATTGTTGCCATTGGAGAGTTGTGTGCTATATATCTATTCCCTTGGCTGGACAATATTGACGTTCGGCCAAGGACAGACACAATCCAACTTCAAATGTCAAACACGTATCTAATTACTAATGAGAAGCATTTTATCTTTCAATACGAGCTATTTGGTGGATACCGGCCATGTTGTTGTGCCGGTCCTCCACAATTTCCTTGTTCTCGAGAACTGACTATACTCTTCTCAAGGAACAAATACAACTCAACTGGACAAACTAACAGAGTATCCATCTTAATGTATTTTCCATTTACCTGTGGTATAGTATCCCAAGTGTCGAGTGATTAGCTACTCCTCAAGCCAGCCCCTTAATTATTCCAATGAAAATTTCAAAGCCACTCAATAGTGGATAGATGGTCTCATCAGGTGTGGAACATTCAGAGGGATTTTTATGCATCATCTCAATTAAGTAACTAACTCGCTGCCAACAAATTCTAAAGTACAAATATGAAATCCATCGCATCCATCACATTAGAGAGATCTAGTAGTGGTGTCGTGTGGTGTTTTCTGTATCCTCCTTCTTTTCCCAAAAACGTCCCAGTGAAGATTCAAGTCAAGAGTTGACAAATACTGAATGAGTGTGTGTGTGTGTGTGTGTGTGTGTGTGGGCTGTCCAAGGGTTCAAGGAAGACGGCATATAGTGTCTGCTTAGTACAGGTCCTTGTGGTCAGCCTTGATCAGGTCGGCTCCCTTCTCGCCAACCATGTAGACAGAGTTCTGGATACGGCAGTCGGGGATGACGGGCATGACCGAGGCATCAATGACTCGCAGGTTCTTGACGCCGTGGACCTTGAGGGCCGGGTCGACGACACCCTGCTCAATGTTCTTGGACAGACGGGCACTGCCGCACGGGTGGAAGGCAGTCTGGCAGCGGTCGAGCACGACGCGGCGCATGGCCTCGTCGTCGTCGAGGGGCATGTCCCAGGGGTACTCCTGGACGACGAGGTCCTTGAAGCCCTCGCCCTTGGTCAGCAGGTCGTAGCTGAAGCGGATGCCCTCGCGCATGGCAATAATGTCCAGCTCGCTCTCGAAGAAGTTGAGGTTGATGCCGGGCTGGTCCAGGTAGCTGGGGCCCGTCAGCGTCACCTCGCCCGGCTTGGAGATGGGGCGCACCAGGTCGACGACGACGGTGGTGTGGGCGCCGGTCTTGGGCGTGGGATAGTGCCACTGGAAGGCGCTGCCAAAGATGGACACAAAGTCCAGCTCAAAGTGAGGCTGGCCGTCGGGGCACAGGGGATCCTTGCCGCCGTTGGCCTTGACGGCCGCGGCGTAGACGGGGTCCTTGGCCAGGTACTTGTCGATGCGGGGGAAGCCAACCATCTCGAGGAAGCCCGAGCCGACGGGGCCCGAGTGGTCCTTGGCGTAGGCGGCGTGCACCTGGGCGTTGAGCTCGTTCTTGCGCAGGATGGTGTTGTCCATGCCGAACTCGTCCTTGACCTTGAGCACAAAGGGCACGGCCGGGTGGTCCACCAGGTTCTGGCCGACGTGGCGCGAGTCGACGATGCACTCGATGTTGTGCTTGGCCAGCTCGCGGGCAGGGCCGATGCCGCTCAGCATCAGCAGCTTGGGCGACTCGTAGACGCCCTGCGACAGGATCACCTCGCGGTCGGCGTAGAAGCTCATCTCCTGGCCGTTGCCCAGCACGACGGTGACGCCGCTGCAGGTGCGCGAGGCGTAGTCGATGAGCAGCTTCTTGGACATGGCCTCGGTCACAACGGTGATGTTGGGCTTGTTCTTGAGGAACAGGAAGCTGCCCTGGCGCCGGCCCTTGTAGATGGTGTCGGCGCAGTGGTACAGGCCAATCATCTCGCCGTCGTAGATGTTCTCCGTCAGCGGCTCGCCCATGGACACCCAGGCCTTGGTCAGGGCGTCGCGGAAGGGCGCCATCTCAGGGAGCAGCTCGGCGTGCGAGATGTGCACGGGGCCGCCGCCGCCAATCTTGGCCAGCGACTTGTCGTAGAGGCCCTCGTCGTCGTGGTAGGTGACGGACTTGCGCAGATAGGGCACGAGGGGGTCCCAGGTCCATTCCTCGCCGCCGTACTCGGCCCACATGTCAAACGTGGGCTTGCAGCCGGGGATCCAGGTGAAGTAGTTGAGCGAGGAGCTGCCGCCAAGGATCTTGCCACGGGTGTTGGGCTTCTCGATACGCTCGTAGTCGTCCCGCTTGACCATGGTGGTCTTGTAGGCCCAGTCGTGCTTGCTGCCGCGCAGGTTCATGGCGTTGGAGGGCGTCATGACCTCGTTGAGCTGCTCGGGGTTGGCAACGCCAGCCTCGACGATGAGGATGCGGACATTGGGGTTCTCGGCGAGGCGGCCGGCGACGGTGTTGCCGGCGGTGCCTCCACCGACGACAATGAAGTCGAAGTGGTCACCGGAGTTGATGGGGACAGTGATGGCCATGATGAGTTGCTCAGTTGTTGTTGGTGGTCAGGGTTGAGATGAAACAATGTATGATATAGGTTGTTGATGTTGGTGTGTATATTAGAAATTGTTGTATGTTGTGGTTGAGAGATGCTCAAGTGTTGTGATGATGATGGTGATGATGATGATGATTCGATTTCGAGTCCGTCCATCACCTCCCTCTTATATCCCTCCCAAAGCACCATCATCTCGAGCTTGGTCCCCCTCTCGGCTACTCGGTGTCGAGCCAGAGCAAATGCCTCCCCTGCATCCCCCGTAGCCGAGAAAGGCTCGCCAGATGGTCATCAGTCCGAGTTGTACGCGGCCCTCTTCGCCAGCTCCAAGCCCGCCCTCGTGCATGAAGACGTCCAAAGCTTCCGACGCCCGCAAATTGAAGAGCTTCACAACAGGAAGCCGAGCTTTGGCAAAGCTTCGAACGAGGCTAGACCGAAGGCAGGGCTCCACAGCAAGGCTGAGCGCCCGATTCTCGGCATCAAGCCACAGAAAAGCCGCGGTGGAGCCCAGCCTCAGCCGGCTGGTGGGGGCCCATTCCGACAGCCATTTTCGCAGGCACGGGTACGTCACCGCGCTGCGTTTGCGGCGATGCCATTGGCGGGCTGGACCCCTGCTAGCCTTCCGCGGCGGTTCGGCGTGCATGTCGGCGGAGCCCTGCCGGAGAGTCGCGATGGGGCCAATCACAGGCCGCGCGGCTGGCCATTTGCCACAGCTCTGCGGCTATTGGCTCGGGGTTAACGGTGGGCGCTGGTTGGACAATATTGGGTGCTAGACATTGCCGAATTCCGAATCGAGAAAGGCCCTGGCTGGGCTTCAGCTCGATTGATTGATATCGCGGGAGCACCGGGCATGCTGGCAATGCCCGCATGTCAGCTGGAGGCATCTTGATAGGATAAACGGCGTGCAGGGATCCGTGACACTACGGGTGTTGGGCAGATTGCTGGGTGGCATTAGCTGCAAGTTGGTGAAACCTTGATGGTGGCGAAGCGACTATACTTGACCAAGTTGTATAGGCAGTTGATGGTTGGGCATCAAGATAGTGCAATCAAGGAATCAACATCTTTGCTTCGCTTGATTTTTGTGACTTCGGCTCGAGATGCACTGTATGAGGTGGCTGGAGGACTGTTGGAAGTCGCTTGCAGCCTTGGACCCTGTGTGGATGGGCTTCGGATGGAGCTCGGGGTCGGACGTCGGTGTGGTCAGCCTCTAGCTGCGTCATTGGCAAAATTTGATATCATGGACTAACACGGAGCCTATGGCGTATGGCGCATTACAGAGTACAGCGTAATGCCAGACGACATGCTAGATTAAGCATGTAGACTTTATGAAAAACTCAATGCCGAGCAACGACGAGAGGTAAAGGGGGTAGATTGGCAGCAACTCGTCACAAGTATATCAATCCAATCATCCCCGGGCACATTGCCACACAATCTCATCATCCCCTCCGTCCTCATTCTTATTACTCTTGTCAGAGACTTGTCTATCCTTATCTCATAATACCATCTTCACATTTCACAATGCCTTCATTCTACACCAGTGCTGAGGGTAAGTCACCCACCCAATCTGCCTCTCTCCCCCCCCCATATCCAACCAACCAATCAACCCTATGCTTCCCCCCTCATCTGATAGCAGAGGGAGAATGAATCGACTTACATAATTGCAATCCTCAGGTTGCCCGTACCCCGATCCTACCACCAGCGTTCAAGTCCGCAATGGCCCGGGCGTTGGCGGACTTGTGCTGCTCCAGGACACACAGCTGATTGAGACGCTGGCCCACTTTAACCGCGAACGCATTCCTGAACGGTATGGAAATACACTTTGCACACAGGTCTTGTAACGGGCCTTGTCTGTTTGAAATATCGCTAACATGATCATGTTCTGTCTCCTTCTAGTGTTGTCCACGCCAAAGCCGCTGGGTAAGCCTATCCACACACACACTCACACACACGCAAGACAAGTAATGTCCAAAAACAACAATAGTTAACATGTACGCGGTGAATAGCGCCTATGGTGAATTCGAATGTACACATGACTGCTCAGACATCACCTCTGCCAGCTTCCTCAACACCGTCGGCAAAAAGTCCGACGTGCTCCTCCGTATCTCTACCGTCGGCCCCGAGCGAGGCTCTGCCGACACCACCCGCGATGTTCACGGCTGGGGCATGAAGATTTACACGGACGAGGGCAACCAGGACTTTGTCTGCAACAACATTGTGAGCTGAGCAAACGCCCAACAAACCTCCCCCACTAACTGCAACGTAGTGGGCAGGGGGTGAGGCCTTTTTTCCAAACAGAACTTGCTAACGCGCGAGACATGATTAGCCCGTCTTCTTCGTGAGGGACCCCATCAAGTTCCCTTCGCTTAACCGATCTCACAAGCGCAATCCTCAAACCAACTTGGCCGACTCGGACATGGTACGTGGCAGTAGTAGTTCCCACAGTTGTTGATACGAATGAGAGAGAGAGCTACAACGCTAACATGTACATCTGTCTTTTCCCCTTAGTTCTGGGAGTAAGTCACTACTAGCCATTTTGAAAAACAGGCAACCGACCCGTCTTCCAATTACCGAACTGCATGTCTAACGTGATGGTGTTTACAGCTTCCACCTGGGCAACCCGGAGGGTATCCACGCGCTGATGCACCTCTTCAACGACCGAGGCACCCCGTCGTCGCTGCGTCACATCAACGCCTACAGCGGCCACACGTACAAGTTCACCAAAGAGGTAAGGATGCCTTTTCTCCCCCGCCAGCCCCTCCCTTTGAAACTTGTTTATGCAGGGAGCAGGCATCAGCAATCTATAGTATCGTGCTCAGATCTGACCAATGAGACAGGACGGCAGCTTCAAGTATATCAAGCTCCACCTCAAGGCCCAGGAGGGCACCAAGAACTTTGACGCCCAAACCGCCACAAAGGTGGCCGGAGAGAATCCCGACTTTCTGACGCAGGACCTCTTCGAGGCCATTGAGCAGGGCAACTACCCCAAGTGGGATGTCTTTGTCCAGGTGATGGAGCCCAAGGATGCGGAGACGTACAAGTGGAACATCTTCGACATGACCAAGGTCTGGCCTCACAAGGACTATCCGCTGCGCCAGATTGGTCGGTTGACCATGAACCGCAACGTGAGTTGTGCCCCTCTCTCTATACTCTATTCGTGATAGGAAGAGTTATTTTTCTGTCTTGACATGTCTAACCGAAGCAAAAAAATAGCCCCAAAACTACTTTACCGATATCGAGCAGGCTGCCTTTTCGCCATCCACAATGGTGCCCGGCATTGCCCCTTCTGCTGATCCCAGTACGTCGCCATCCTTGTCATCTCGGCAGATGAGAAATCGAAACAAAAAGAGGAAGCTTTCAATGACTAATTCGCATTTCTCAAAATAGTCCTGCAGGCTCGCATGTTTGCCTACCCCGACGCTGCCCGATACCGTCTCGGCGTCAACTACCAGCAACTGCCCACCAACCGCGCCAAGGTCCCCGTCTACGCCCCTTACCAGCGGGATGGTTACATGAACTTTTCAGACAACTACGGCGCCGACCCCAACTATGTCAACGCCTCGCTTAAGCCCACCACGTTCAAGAATGCCGGCAAGGTGACCTCCACCATCACCGAGCACGAGAAGTGGGCTGGCGAGGTGAGCAGCTTCACCAGCCAGATGGGCCCTGAGGACTATGAGCAGGCTACTGCCCTGTGGCACGTCCTCGGACAGCAGGAGGGCCATCAGGACAGATTCATCAGCAACCTGGCTGGTCACTTGTCCGGTGCCAAGAATGCTTCCATCCGCAGCCGCGTCTATGGTAAGTCCTTATTCTAATCATTGCCACTTTTGAAATTCTTGCTAACACCTCGTCGATAGAGTACTTCTCCTACGTCGACAAGGATCTGAGCGCTCGTCTCCGCGATGCCACCGAGGCCAAAGTTGCTGCCTAAATCCGTCAACATGGCTTATGATGGGCGCTTGGAGCAGGACTTGTGAGGATCTCTATTTTATATACATATCAGACGACTTGGCTGCACTGTTAGTAGCAAACGCCACAAAAACATCTTCTCCAAGAGATGGATGACGGATAGCATATACTCAGAAGTGAAATAAAAAAAACGTTGCAAAACAAGCAATTGCGCAATTTTCCTTTTTCCTTTCTTCCTACAATCTCATTACGTGTCCGATAATTTCAATCAACCCATTTTTGCTCATTCATACACAACACTCACAATACAATTTATAGGCTCCTAAAAGAAACTCATAGGCAGCAGCCCCGCTGACCAAAATCCACCATCCCATTGGCCGCCCGAAGCTCGGAATCCCTTCGGACGCTTTAACTGGGTCCGCAGCCTCCGCCTGACGTCACTTGCAGCTCTTCGTCAATTCATATCAACAACAGCTCAGAGCCATCAATCGAAGCTACCTCAATTGAGCTACACGCAAGAAATCTCTCACTCTCCTTCATATTCCACCTTTTCTTATATCATCCCCTTATTCTCGCGTCTGTGCTGAGCGCCGAGGCATGGATGTGACCGCCAGCCGCATCACAGCAAGGGCCCTCCAACTCCAAGTGCGCCGCCAGAGACTTGTACGAGTCAGCAACGGCCTTCAGCCCCAGCTTCACGCAAGATATTCATCTTCATCGTCATCGCCATCTCATAGCAGCCGCACTCACAGAACCTCGTCAATCTCAGCATCCACGCCCGGCTCCAGCCGCAGCCTCACCTCCACCTCTCCCCTCAACGCCAACACCAAAACAACACCATCGCCATCTCCCAACATGAACACCTCCATCAACATGTCCCAGCAGCACCAGGCCGTCCAGGCATCCCTCACCAAATCCGCAACCTTCCTCGTCCTCACCATCAACCCGTCCTCCGCCGCCGCCGTCAAGACGGTCCGCTCCGTCCTCGCCTCCGTTGCCGACCTCGCCAAGAACGTGTCCCTGCGCGACCTCAACTCGCACTTCTCCTGCGCCGTCGGCATCGGCTCCGACGCCTGGGACGTCCTGACCGCCGGCACCGGCCTCCACCGGCCCGCCGAGCTGCGGCCCTTCCGGCCGATCAGCGGCGCGCGCCACTCGGCCGTGGCTACGCCGGGCGACCTGCTGTTCCACATCCGCTCCGACCGCCGCGACATCTGCTTCGAGTTTGAGCGCCAGCTGCTGGGCAAGCTCGGCGATGCGGCCGCCGTCGTCGACGACACGCAGGGCTTCCGCTACTTCGACGCCCGCGACCTGCTCGGCTTCGTCGACGGCACCGCCAACCCGGTCGGCCCCGACGTGCCCGCCGCCGTGCTCATCGCCGACGAGGACGCCAACTGCGCCGGCGGCAGCTACGTCGTCGTGCAAAAGTACGTCCACGATATGGAAGGCTGGGGCGGTCTCTCGACAGAGGCCCAGGAGGCCATCATCGGCCGCACCAAGCTGGACAACATGGAGCTCGACGACCAGCCCGACGGCCACCAGCAGGCGCACAAGACGCTCGCCACCATCGAGGACGAGCACGGCAACGAGCACGGCATCCTGCGCGACAACATGCCCTTTGGCTCGCCCGGCTCCGGCGTCTTTGGCACCTACTTCATCGGCTACTCGCGCCGCCTGTGGGTCATTGAGAAGATGCTGGAGCGCATGTTTGTGGGCGATCCGCCGGGCAAGCACGACCGCATCTTGGATTTCTCGACGGCCTTGACGGGGACGACGTTTTATGCTCCGCCGGCGTCGGTGTTGGACAGGCTGGGTGAAGACTAGGACGATTTGGATTTGGATATGGATACATGTAGATACGAGATATAAACGATATACTGCATATGGAGAAACAGGATATGTACACTTTCATTGGTATAAACGATATACTACATTCAAGAAATTCAAGGGCTCATCACTACCTAGGCAGTTGTTGGTTAGTAATCCAACCAGGCTCTTACACAACATTAAATAACAGCATATTCAGAAAACAACAAACATGTGAAAAATGACAAAACCACATCCCCAATCCAGCAAATGACGTCCTTTTTCAATCTCGGCATCTCCCCTTTCTCCCCACCCACACCCCTCGCAAACCGGACCACCCTCGGCATTCTCTCGGCGTCGTCCCCATTTTCCACCCCGAAGCCCCCTTTTACTCCTGCCAAGAAGAGCCCAACCGTTTGGACAAGGGGGCTGAACTGTTCGATAAATTAGTAGATCGATCCGTTTTCTCCTTTTTTTACTAAATAAAGATCATCAGATTTAAGCTTAAACTGTCAACTGCCCCTCAGCCTTACCATGCTGCATCACGCATGCCATGTGGGTATCCCATCAAACGTCACTTCATCACACCAGTCAGAAAAGACCGAAAGTAACAACACAAGTACTAAACGAACAATAGGTACTCAAAGCGAGAAGGAAAAAAGACGTAAATTTTCTGTGTAAACATTGCTTCGTACCGATCTATTCTGCCAATTGCCGCGGATGAAGCAGTCCCTTCTCCTGTAACCCTAAATTCGTAATTCATGAAATGCCACTGTTTCCATAGTGAGCTGCAAGTTCCTCTGCGCCTGTTCGCTCCGACGCTATGCGCAAAATCCACCATTTTTTCTTCATCTTACATCCTTGCATTCTCATTCATGCTTGTTCGTTTGATTGCGTTTAATCCGCAGCGCTCGATAAAAATGAAGGGGAGGAAAACGTGTTGAAAAAAAAAAAAGGAAAAAAAAAAAAAAAAAAGTCAAACGTCTAATGATGATCAGCCAAACTCCACAACTCCAGACCTTATTGCTCCCTTGAAACCATCCTGATCACGTTCATCATAGCCTGCCCACAATAAGGAGGCAATATGTGCCCTCATCTTGTCGCAAGAGCCCCGTCTGGCTCTCCAATCTGCTCAACTCCTAGGTCCGGCTGGCAATCCAGCGGATCTGATGACATGTAAGACCCCTCCCAGTCTAAAAAGAAAATGACGAATATCTAACATCAGTCAAGATTCTAGAGCTTGGTACTGCGTGGGCTTACCAGAGTTGTCATCTTCAACTTCATCAACAATCATCGCGCGCACGGCATTTGCAGTGTCTAATTTCAAGTATTAGTAAACTCGCCACTCGGTCCAATTGGGATATTGAGGCGCCAAAGAAGAAGAGTATACACACCAATCTGGAGGTTATTGAATTCGATACTTCTTTCATCGTCTACCCCTGGCTCGTCAGAAAAGTAGGGGGTGCATTTGGATGTGACCTGAACCATCACAAGAGCAGTGTCGCGTCCAATCTGATTGCGTTGTCTGACGTGTGTGTCTCGTAAATAAAACACGCATGCTCTGCCTACTTTCTGGATGATTTCTTTCAACTTGTCCCTTCTCTCGAGGACCATCGATACATCGTCTTCGTCCACATCGTCTGTGTTGGACATCTGATCAAACAGCTCGACATCCAGAAAACGCACAGTCTCGTATCTTACCCCGCTGTCTCCACATGCGAGTAGATGAGGCACCCAGTCTGGCAGTGTCTCGAGGCTGCAGCTTTGAATGGCTCGTACAATATCGCTATCCGGTCTCTTGAGATTGAGTGCCGCGCCAAAGAATTCCAAAAAGGCTACCGGTTCGGTATTCTGTAAGCTCCGGGCCTGCAGAGCGATGAAGCGTACAATGTTTCGACTGTGAGGAACTGACTGTGTAGATTCCAAATACTGTACGGCGGCCCGCAGGAACGGGTCCATTGGTTGCATTGTCGAGTCTGCCTCTAGTTTTCGTCGTAGACTATGGAAGATTCTCATATCCATCTGAGGCGCGAGCGACGTTAGGCGGCCTAGAATGCTATGGATCGTGGGGCGAGCTTGATCAATTGCGATTAGTTTTTCGACAAAAAAGCTGCCCAGTTGACGCTCTGGGTGGCTGTGTATCATCTGAACCTCATCTGCTGTCCAAGGAAACGGCGTCTCGTCGCGGTTCAGTCGCTCCTCTGGTGTATCGACGATGTATTGTGTGCCTAGCAAGGGTTCAAGCTGCCGTATCAAATAGTCAATGAGCTCCAAGATTGCCGCATACGGCGGAGGCCGCGGCAATCGCCGATAGATGTTCTGCAGCATCTTTGAATAATTCAGCGACAATTCCGCTATTGTATCGGCCGCAATGATGCGCAGAAGCTTAAGCAGGTAATCGTGAGCCAACAGCTGCGCCACCTCTCGCGGACCCATTTTCGCAAAATCGAGCAGCAGACCAAAGACCTCATCCCAGGAACGTAGATGGAGATGAAAGTGTCGCCAGAGATGGTCGATGAGAAACATTGCCTCATCCAAGACGGACGGCCTTGGAGACGACGGGCTGCGAGAGGCGGGAGAATCGACAGCAGTGTCGCTTCTGTCGTCCTGAATGATAATATTTAAGCTCAGCGGATCGTACACATTTGGCATTTCGGTGGCAATCTTCTCCATCGCGATAATCAGCATTTTGCACGAAAAATTGCGAACGGCGGCGTCTGGATGACGTTGGGCGAGCATTCTGAAGGCCTCATGGCGCCTACTGAAATACTCAAAGAACGCAAGGGCGCAGTCTACGCATTCGACAACAGCCAATCGGATCATTTCTGAAAAATGCTCCAGGTCTGGCGTATTCTCGATTCGCGTCACTAGTTGATCCAAGTGACTTAGAGCCATCTCCATTGCCAAATCTTTCAATCCGTGAGGCAAATCATGATGGAGTGGATCTTGGTGTTGCTGCTGTTGCTGCTGCCACGGACTGAGCGACGAATTACTTCCAAACAATTTTGCTTGAACGAAGCAAGCCTCCACAAATATCGTATAATTGGGATCAAACAAGCAGTGCCGTTTGAGGATGTTTGCATTCTCGCGCAGGATGTGCTCCTTCAGATTCGAGGGAACTTCGACCTGCACGGGGGTGGTGGTAGTCCCCGTTGTTGTGGATAGTCTCGCTTGCTCCTGCTCTGCAGCGAGGGAGGAGGAGCGCTGATAGAAGAGCATATATCCGCTATAGTTTTTAGTATACCCTGTCCCGTTTGTGTCATGTACTGATTGTTGGCCAGGACCGCCAAATGTTTGGTTCGCCATGTTGCGCGAGTCCCATAGCGACACGTTGTCGTCATTGAACTCAAACCAACGGGCATGGTCATCCGTTGATGTGCGTTCTCGGATGAAAGAATAGTAATGGCCCGATTCTGCCGTGCCCGAGTGCACAAGAATGCCCACGAGCTCGAATATATCCTCTTGCCCCGCGTCAGCTGCCGGGTCTCTGAGATGATCAATCGTATATGGTCGCATGTCGATCGTACGGGGGAACGAAAAGTAATCATTAATCTTGCTTCGCTGAAACGTACGAAGGCTGAAGTCGAATCGTTTCAGATGGAAAATTAGATTGTCTGGTACATCTTTGAGACAAGCCCTGCAAATCAGAAAAGGAAAGAAAGAAAACCCTTCGTTAGCCAAATCATTCACCAAATCAACTGCTGTCTCTCTTGGCTTACCTCTTTACAGCATCAACATGTCGATCGCAGGACGAGCATTTATATCTGTTATCTATAAAACCGCATTTTCATTAGCCAAAGTACAGATGGAGAGAGTATACGAGGCAGTGCCGCATGGATTTATTAACTCACCACCTTCCATGATTTCTCCCCCAACATAGGCCTCGAGGCTCTCCTGAAGCGTGCGTTTCCCGTTGATATCGCACTGTATGGCGGAAAACGGCTCGAATCGTTCGGATACGTGTGTACATTCCTGCGACTTGATTTGTTGGACAAGCTGCCCGCCATATATTCTCCGAAGCTCTCTCTTTTGGTCGTCCCTCGGTAGCTGTGCTTCCAACCGATCGAATAACAAGTTGTAGAATTCATCCACATCCATCTGGCTGTTGATGTCGATGTAGGTATCTTCGTATGTTCGTATGTTTGAAACAAAGAGTTCGGGATCTACAAATCGGCAATGGCTTTCTTGCATGTAGGCAAGGAGCTTTTGTGCGTGGAACAGTAGCTGTTGGGAACTATTGCTATATGGAATGTCCAAGCTGAGGATGAATTGCCGAAACTGAGTATTCATGAAAAGCTGAGTGACCAGCGCATTTAGATAGCATGTATTCGAGAGGTTTCGCAAGCCAACGTAGCTGCAGGGCTTGATAGCCTTTTCGCGATTAAATTGGCAGGGTAAATCGTATATATAATGGCCTTCGCTCTCGTCTGAATAGTACGGGACAAGAGAGTTGAGGGACCGGAGTAACGGGCCGAGGACGGCTTGGTTGTTTTCTGCCAGTTTCAGAATGGCCTTGTACAGCTTCTGTCGAGTATCTGGTCTCAGCAACACATTTTGCACGGGTTGTCCCAGTTGACTGCGCAGCTTGGGGAAAAGATGTCTCCAAAACAAGTCTTGCACTATGTCATCAGGCAAGCTTGAGGAAGCTGGCAGTGTTTCGTCTACTTGCAGACAGCCGAGCAAAATGGACAATAGATCATTTGCCAAGACATCTTGCGATTCTGGCTGATCGAGCGACTCGGTTGAATCGTGGCTGAGGAGCAGTTGGCAAACTTGCGCAGCCACGGCGGGCGTATCCACTTCAGAAGGCATTATTTGGAAAGTCTTGTGTAGGAGGTATTCAAGACCGCCAAAAAACTCATGACATTGGCTTGGAACATTGATTGCCTCAGAAAGGAAGCCTGAAATAGTAGACCAAGCGAATTTCGTCAGAGGATAGGATGGTGCGATAGCGTCGCTTTCGGATGGGGCGATGAGGCCCTCTTCTGTCTCCACTGCCTCCCTTATCATCTCGACAACACGATTCCTTACTGTTGAGCGTGGATCCAACAGTATTAGGCTCTTGAAAAGGTCCGTGAAAGAGTCAAGGTTTGCAATTTCTTCCAAGAAAGCATCGTGAACGAGACACAACCGCAATATAGCAGAAATCGACCCGTCGATTAAAGACTCGGAGCCCGCTTGCGTTGATTCTGAAGCGTAGGATAAAATCTCGACAAGACGTTTTGGAGACGGGTATGTAGCGCCGTCCTGGACTGACTGCCTCGATAGAAGCCAGGTGTTTTGCAAGAGCCGCACAAAGGTTGCCATCAAGGCTTGCATGAGCTCAGTCTGCAACGCGGGGGTGATTTGCTCCAGAAAGCTCTCGTTGGATATGGCCAGTACGACCAAAGAATAAGATTTCTTCAACGCCTCCTCGTATGAGCTCTGGGAGAATCGTAAGGCCTTCATGCCCGTTTCATCGCTGGATTCTATCATGCGAATTGATTCAATGTATTCAGTCAATGCACGGATGACATAGAGTGATTTGTAAGGCTGTCCAGGTGGGAAAATATCCGTGTGCGTGACTGTCGGGCTCTCAAAAAGGTCGATGATTCCGCCGTCAGTGGGCAGCTGGACGAGGAGGCTATAGACTTCTTTGGCGATTGCATCTTCCATGCCCAGATACATCCATAGATCTTGGAAGCGGGACAGTATCTGAATCTCGATGGGTGATGAGCCTGGTTTGACTCGGACCGCATTTACAGCGTCAAAGTCGTCTTCTTCGCGTCTCACCAGGATTAAACCTTCGTTGACTTCCAAGCTTTCCAGCGACTTGCAAATTTCTTCCTCGGTAGGAAGGAACTGCTGACCTTGATAAAACACTCGATAGTGATTGAAGCCTGTCTCGAGCTTCAAGCTGGATAATAGAGAGGCGGCCGTGTTGAGTTTTCCGATATGCAGTGGCTTCATTTCTGTTTGTGTGCCATTATCAAAGGACTGATATTGGAGCATCGTTAGATCTCCCTGAACTTCGTTTGGATCTTGGTTAACAAACGGCCGGAAATCGGGAGCACACAGTGCAGGTTTTGTATAGTGAGTTTCCACGAAGAGCCCAAGAAGCTGCAGGGTTCGGGCAAAGATGCGCTCTTGCTGGTGGATTTCGTCCTCACTTGTCACAATGACCATTGGTTCATCCTCGCCGCTTGAGATCCCGTCGCTTGACGCTTTAATCTTCCTTGCGGCATCTCTCAACTGGCCCAAGCAGCGATCGACAAAGGACGAGTGAATTTGGCGGGCCCGATTGAAGGGGTAAGTTAAAATCGCTCTGCTTTCCAAATAAACATCAACGGCCAAGGCTTTGATACCAATGCTAACCACCTCAGCATCATCGGCGCCCAAGATAATTCGCCAAAGTTGTTCCAAGCCGCTCTGTAGAACATCGCTCTGGTCATCAAGAGCACAGTCAATAGCATTGTCGTTGACCGCGTAAAAGACCTGTGCAATGACGCAATTGAGCATTCCCCTGCAAAAGCAAGAAGGGGGAAGACTGGGCAAGTACAGGGAGTAACATGATTGCAGAAACGGATTCCCGGCTGCCGTATCACGGTCGAAAGCCATGATGACTTCCCAGCCTGAGTTTCTATCCTCGTCGCCAAGACAAGCCGTCCCAACCAAGAGATTCCAGAGTTTCTCCCCCAAATCTCCAGATACTGCATCTGGTCGATGATAGATGACTTTTGCAATGAATTCTCTTCTCGATCGGTTCGAGGCCCCAGAGAACACCACAGGCATGCCGGCAGCCCTGCCCGCATCGATAGCATGCGCCAGCTCTTCGACGAGTAGCGTCGCGAAACCAAATTGGTCTATGAGTACAGTCAGCTCGCTTGCCACATTTCCCTTCATGGCGATTTGTAAACAGCATAGACTGCCCATTGCAGTGGGAGAGTTTGCCGCCAGGTCTTCAGCACAGGAAGAGTATAGTTTTTTACGGTCCTGGTCGTCCATGCCAAAGGCCACCAGATTGTCCAATCTTGCCATTGCTTCGGATTGAATTTCCGGATAGAGCGACTGAGCATCTGACGTGCATATTGACGACTCCCTCAGTAATCTTAGGCAGAGTTCGTACGGAAGTAATCCAGGTGTTATCCCATCTCTTTGGCATCGCGATACCAGTTCCTTGAGCATATAGCTACAGAAAAATATTGTCGATGGATTGAAGTCTTGGATTGGAAGTGTTTGGAACTTCTCGCAGAGAGACAAGAGCCCATTGTAATCGAGCAGATTGGTGATTGAACTGTTTAGCTCGGTGAGAGCTTTTGCGGCCCTGGGATCTTGACTCTCTGTGATGCCTTGCCACAAACGATCGGAATGCGTTGCACTGTACATTTTGGTCACGACCAGAAATCCAAGGATATTACTGCTCCCGGACACGAGTTCAGGATGACAGTTGGAACCGGTGAGGTAATCCACTAGGTTTATCCGAAGCAAGTAGCGGGCTTGGTGGCTGAGGAAAGGATCTTGCGGGTCCATCTCGTGGTTGCTGGTTCTTCTCCAACTAGCGATGAGCTCAGTGCTCATAATTTCAATGGCCATTACTCGCAGCTGCATTTGAGTTGAACGAATCAATCGCGCGAGCATGTCCGTTTTCCACTCCCACATGATGGCGTAGACAGTCAGCGATGTCGAAAGGTTTTCCTCACTCGATGTTACGAGATCTGGGTATTCTGCTTTATGGTCCTCGAGCAGCCTGTTGGTATTTTCGTGGCCGCATGGCAGACAGATTCTAAGCATCTCACTCAGAGCATCTATCAACGTAGCGGCCCTGTCCTTGCTCAAATGGCCGACATGCTTGTCGATGATTACACCCAGGAGCGAGGACAGAGACTCCCAAAGGTCATAGGCATCTCTTAGTTGTTCTTGCGAGGCCAAGCCCATAGCATCGGCGGGTTCATGCAGGCAGTACACCAGTACTTGCACTACAGGCGCAAGGGCATCAACCAATTTCGGGACTACTGATACGACCGCGGCAAGGGCCGTTGCGAAGCTGCCGAGAAATTCAATACTGCCTCCAAGGAAGGCCTGCAGCTGACGTATAAAGTACGATCCAACGTTCATCCAGCCAGGCGTATTGAGAGGGAAATCGGAGAAGTCGCCGCCTCTAAGCTGCTCATGATATTGCTTCAGCCTGTACAGCTGATGAATATAATCGGGAGCAAACAACAGCGGGCCATCGGGGTCGGGCTGAAGATGAGATTGCCATTCTTGGATAGACTGGGAATCGAGTAGTAAGAGATGCGCGGTGAAAGCCAAGAAGGAGTGATACAAGCCGAGCACAGCTACCCGCGTGGCTTGCGCCCCCGGCAAAGTTGAGAGGCCATTTCTAGAGCGATTGTCAGATAGGAATTGAAACTCTACAGTTATAACTTGAGACATACTGTCTATTAATCGTAGCATCGATGATGTTTGGTAAATATAACCAGAAAGATTTATTGCTTCGAAGCGACTCGAGTACAACTTGCGGGTTGCTCTGCTTGGCAAATGTGAGAAACTTGTCTAACCATTCTCGAATCTGTTGAATAGAGGCCGGATCTGGATTTGGCTCTGCATGAAAAGGACTGTTAGCACGCCCTGTCATTCCAAATTCCATGATACGTTGGATACTAACGAGATGAAAAGTAATTTTGAAGGCGAGTCGATGTTTCCAGTAGCGTATTCTGCGTATTGCTGTAGGGAAATTCCACTGTAGGATCTGCAATGGGACCGTCTAGGAGGGATTGGTCAAATACGAGTTCAACCTCCTCCGCCACGCTATCGTCTTCTTGTATGGTGATGACTTCCACAGGCGGGCTTGGAGACGCCACGGGCGAGGCATGCGCGAGCCCCAGATGTCCATTGGCGTTGAGAGCCAGGCCAAGGTCGGCTTCTTCTTCGATGCTCTTCTGAACCTGGTCCTCCTCGGGGGTGTGTATTCGGACTTTGGAAGGAGAGAAGTACTGCGAGGCGGAGGGAGAGGCTGTGGAATCGCTGTAGGGCGCATTTCTTAGATTGATAGTCACTCGGCTGGATGTTGGTGGCTCGGGGGACAGGGCTGGCGAATTCGCAGCCTGGGGCGGCGTTCGAGGCTGCTGGGAGCCCCGGTCGACCTTCATCTTGTCGTCCAGGGCGGCGACGCTGGTGTTGACGGTAGAGAATGGGCTGGAGCCGGATTCCGAGCGGTGCAGGCCTGTCTCGACAGAGGCCGAAGGCGAGCCCGAGGCTGAGGTGCGCCGGCGCTTGCGAGACGAAACGTCGCTGTCGTCAAAGGGATTCGGCCGGGTCGAGCTCGGCTCAGGAGAGGTCTTGGGAATCTGTATCTCGGAGGTCTCTGGGACGGTCTCCATCTGGCCGATGCGGGTGATGGTGGCAGCACGAAGCGTCGAGGTCCAAAGACGTCACGGCGACGCGAGGGCCGTCTGGGCGGCAGCTATAGAGAATTAACATGTGTGGTTGCAAAGGCCGCCGTGCGCAGAGCGAAGGCTGGAGTGCGGTAGAGGAACGAGGCTGAGGGCAACTGCGGCTATGGATGCGGAGCGGACAAGGAGAGCAGAGGCTGGACGGCCAGACTGATGCTGATGCTGTTGCAGATGCAGACGAGTCGCCGCAAAAAAAAAAAAAAAAAAAAAAAAGTGGTGTCGACTCGCGATGAAGTCAGGATTCGGAGAAGCAGCATTGGAGGGACGCGGTGCTTGTGTGGAACCAAGGCGAGGGGTAGCTATAACTAGGCCCCAACGTGGTAGCGGGCAGCTGTGGTGGGGTGTTGCCTTACCTCTGTTAGCGCAGTACCTGCGGCGGCAGCGCTGGACCGGGTGCCCGATGAATAGGGCACGGACTGATAAGTGCTGGAAGCAGCACTGATGACGATGGGGCTCGTTTTCGTTGCCTTGAACAATGGAGATGGAATACAAAGATGGTACAGCTGCCGATGTGGCCGAATGCTGTTGTCGATGGCACTGGCCGACGTTTGCTCCCAATGTTGGAGAGATGTATTGAGGCTAATCGACTGTGATGCCGTGATTAGATCCTGGCAGGCTGTGCCAGGTGTAGGTAGGTCGTACTTAAGTATGTAGATGTTGGGGTGTATTGGTACACGTAGTATTACAGCCACATGTGTGTCAATACAAAGCGTCTGCTTGATTAGTATGAATCTGCCTCCCCTGGATACTAGAGGTATCAAGAGAGCCGCCAACCACAACGGAAGGCAGGATAATTAAATGCAAGGCTCGATGCCCTCCCGGGTGTTTGCCTGGGGTCTCGACTTGGGCTCGGACGTGGACTGGGGATTGGGCTTGAGATACCCAAGTGACATCAGTGTATTCGATGCAAATGCCGCAGATGCCTTGCGAATTAACTGCAACTCCAGCGTTTGCCTGCAGGCAGTTTTTGGAATAGCGGGCGTACAGGTATCAATGAGATTGATGTGAGATGTGGTAATTGCCTACCTATGGGCCACTTGCTGTAGTGGTGCGTGAAGCGGAGAGGGTGATGCGTAACTGGGGATGGCTAGTGGTTAGGCGCGGCTACAGGGGTGCGGCGGGCCGCGACGGCGAAAGTGACAGCTGCAGTCCAGATGTCGAGCCCCGATAGGACCAAGGAGATTTCTATCGCCCAAAGGCAGGGCAATGATGCGGTTGTTGGTGCGTTTTTTTTTTCTTTCTTTCTTGGACCATTGGCCTGGGGTAGCGGCCTTTTATACACGCATCCACGGGTGGATTTCCTCTGCTGAGCAATCTGGGTGCAGCTTTTGCGCTCTGCGGTGGATAAAATGCAGCCGAGATATACAGTACTTCTCTCGGTGGTCACGACAGTTCACAGAGCCGCATGAACATCATTGGCAATACACCAAATATACTCGTTGCACATGTGTCTTTAAGCCCGGTATATGGCTTTGGGGGTCCACAGTGAACACCTGTTACCAGGAATAGCACCGTCATCAAAGCTTCTTTTGGTGTTTGACCACGAGTCCAAGCCTCACCCTTACCGAGTGGAATCCCGGATTTCCGTATCTATGGAAATTCCCATGGGCGCTTGAACGCGGCGCTCTTAGTACGGTAAATTTTCTTTCTAGTTTAGATCTCATAGTAAAATAGGGTACTATGAGCTCAAGCTTCCTAATGCGCGCAAGCATCGCGTAAGGCGCAGTTTTTACACGGGCACCAGAGACTTTACATGCCCAATCAAGTAACTTGAAAACTGTTGCACTGCATTATCCTAATATTTGCGTGGTGATTTTTCATCTACTCTTGAAAATTTTCTTTTCCTAGGTGATTTTTGATGATAAATTTGTCTTTGATTTCCCATATTCGATACCTACCTACCTGGGTACCCAATCATCAATACGTAAGTAAGTACAGGTAGTAGGTACGCTCTGCAGTGGGTCCACCTGGTTCGGTGAGCCTCAGCGGCTTTTTTTCCTGGCTTTGGCTGCTTTCAGTTGCGGGTCCTGGGCGCCTCCAAGAAGCTGCACATCTCAGAGCTAAAGCCGACGGACGGGGCCGTATCGAGTGCCACTGCATTTTGCACCCTGCGTCAGCGATAGTCCTCCCAGATAGGCTTCTCGAACTCTGGTCTTCTTGAATCTGGTCCTACGTGTATCACAACCCAGATATCCCTCTGGCGTACACGCGCTGGCCATGGCAGCACCCGCAGCGAAAAAGCGGCTCGTCCACCACCTTGACACGCCCTTCTCTACGTCTTCATGGTATGTTATGGCAGCTGCATGTCTGCCATGGGTTTTAACCAGTGAGACTTCTAGGCCCGAGATATCGATTGATAACCAGGATTCCATCCTGGAACTCCTTTGCAGGTGAGCTCGCCTATCAAGTTTTTCATCATGACGCAAGAGAAGCGTTACGTTCACTCAGAAAAGGTAAATTGACTAACCGAAGGGCATTAAAGCCTCCTGAGCCCCATCGGAGAGCACCGTAGGAGTCATGTCAAACCTTCTAAAGGAAGGCGAGCTACCAAAAGGGAAAAGAAGATGGCCACCAAGTTAGACGGGCCGGCGAAGGCGGCCAAATTACCCACGCCACGAAGTTTGGAACTCGGTGCAAGCGTAGATATTGGCTTCAACTCAATCGCCAAAAACCTTGGATCCCTATCGAAGCCATCTGAGGTGGAAAATCCCTCTCCCAAGGACTATTCTATGGTCTTCGTCGCCAGAGGCAGCCAGTCACCAGCTTTCAACCACCATTTCCCGCAAATGGTTGCCGCCGCGTCTCGGAATCTGCCGGAAAAGGAGAAGATACGGCTCGTAGGCTTCTCAAAACCGTGCTCTGAGAGGATAGGTAACACACTGGGTATTCCAAGAGTCTCGTCGATTGCCATCTCTCGGCATACCCCGGGGGCTGAGGCACTCCTGGCCGTCGTCGAGAATCTCGTGGCGCCGGTCGATTCACCTTGGCTCAGCGAAGTGCCCAACACCGAGTACAAGACGACCCAAATAGCCTCTGTGGAAACAACTATTGGGACGAAGCGCGTGAAATAATACAGAGTGGGGATGTTTTCTAACCAAGCCAGTCTACGGCTTGCTTTGGCATCAGCGAGGTTGATATTCTGTGACGAGCGGTGCTGATATATCGAATTTGGAGACTCGTTTTTTGTATATAAATTTATAACCCAGCACTGCTGATTCATTATCACTCTGAAAAAATCCAAAATAGACAAACACGGTAATTGTGTATTAATATCCATACTCGCTGCATCTATAGGCTGAGGGCCTTTAATTGTCAGTCTCCAGCTTGGTGTTTGCCATTTCCTCGTCTGAATACCCATCTAGCACCATGTTTTTGCACACCCCACGCATCTTGACTTGCATGGCACTGTCACGTCTGACGTGTTGCACAAAGTGGCTCTGCAGGGTTGCTGCAGATACTCCAGATGGGTCCTTGATGCAGGTTCAAGGCGCATTCACTGCTTTTATCCTGATGCGCATAGAGGAATTGCCCGTGCATATCAACACCTGCTGCCAGTTGCCAAATTCACTTCTCTACACGCACACAAGCGGCGGCTGTCACGCCTTCCGCACCGCCGGTCACTTGCTTCCGTCGCTTCTTCCTCACTTTTTCAACACTATTCGCATTCACATTCACATTCACCTGATTTTTCCTCTTTGCAGCACTGCAGATGCGATAGCAGTGGGTTTTGACGCTGGATTTGCTCCTAATTGCATCCGTTTTGAACCCTGCCCCGGCACAATGAGCGGATACAACGATCCGGAGATGATGAAGGCGGCCATCGAGCTTGCCCAGAGCTTTTCAAGAGCAAAGGGAGGTGGGAAGAACAGAGCTGGAGGCGGTGGCCTAGGAGGCAGAAAAGAGTATTTCGAGCCGTATCAGCCAAGACAGCAGAGTCGGTATGGCCAAGTCGCAGCACCGCCGCGCCAGACCTTCGCGCCCTCTATGCCATCACTTCGCCCTTTGGCCCCGCCTCCAAGCAGGCGAAATTACGGTGGTTCTGGAGACTTTGCGACTAGAAGAGCTGCATGTCGTCCCGTTATCGGTAATTTGGGCAGAGATTTCTTGATCTCCTCTGGTGTCAAGGCTGAATCTGATGAACCAAGTAAGCTGACACGGCTGGACAGCTATCAATGAATGGAATTATTACAGTTGCTGACTCTTCTCTTTAGAGGATCAGGAAGTTGCTGGAAAACCCGTCCCCGTCGCTGCCCAAGAATCTCAGAAGAACGCTCTGGCCGACAAGAACAGCAATGGAGGAACAAGGAAGCCTGAGCCTTTGTCCACTCCACCACGATCCTCTGGCAACGGTCAGTTGGAGAATATCCTTGATGCTTTCTATGCCATACTAGATAAAAAGCCGAGCATTGGCCAAGAGATTGACACCTTGGCCGAGGCGTTATCCAAGGCGGACCTCAACGATCCAGGAACACCCACTCTGGATACTCCGCCCGTCAAAGAAAACGTCAAATCCGGCAGCCGTCAATGTACTTGCCAGGAACTTGATGGACAAGGTAAGCTTTTGGCGCATATGCACTCTACATGAAGTTAATGAGCTAATATGCCCCAGGGGTACATGAAAAAACGTGCCCTCGTCATACGGCGCAAGAGAAGAAGGCCAAGGAAATTGACGAAGCGCGAAATAGTGGTGAGATGAAAGCAAGCGACGCAAAGGTCAACAACGCAAAGGTCACCAATGTAAAGGCAAACGACACCAAAGCTACTCCTCAGAGTCCGGACGTTGATGTTGACGGTGACATCGACGTTGGCGTTGGCGTTGAGCCAAGCAGTGGCCCTGCTTATACGCATTCACGCAAACTCTCTCCTGTCGCCCCAGTCTTTGTGCCAAGGCGTAACCAAGATCCAGGACAGGCTATGGATACAAATGGAGAGGATAGCTCCTCCACACAAAAGCCGACAAAAGGGCTATCGGCTTCGATGTGGGCATAAGGACGGCTATAGAAGCTTTTAGCCATTTTGTGGTATCTGGCGTGAGGACGCGCAAGGAACGATTGTCTATAATCATTTTGGGGCGACATGATACGCGGATCGAGCTACTATAGGTTTTGATGATAGCTTTATGATGATTTGCCGGAGTGAGCTCAGAGAGGGGCGAAGTAATTTCAAAGGTCTATTGTCTCGGCATTCATTGCCACTGCAGTGCAGCCAAGCAGATTATCTACCCAATTGCTCATCTAAATCAACGCTTTTCTCTCATCTCCCCACTGTACATTGAATTAACATTATCAGGGTAAAGTCTTTACTAGCAGCTTCGCCCCTTCTCTAACCTTGGGCGAGAAATGCTTCTTCAGAAGCTCGCCCTCCCACACCGTCGCGGCAAACGGATTACTGCCCTCGACCGTGTCACTGAGCGAATTGTGCTTTCCATCACCCTTGCGCTCCTCTGTATTCCACAAGCTGGCAATCTTCTTACCGTGGGTGTGTGCCACGTCGTTGAGCAGGGCCAGTGTAGCCTGGCAGGACTTGTCGGGGAGCTGCAGAGAGGCCGTCATGAGCTGCTTGGTGAAGGCGGCGAGCTTCAGGGGCGGCACGGAGCGGATGTTCCAGGCGGGCAGCAGGATGGCGGTTAGGGAGCGGAGGAGCAGGACGGTGGTTGTCTGGACGTTGATCTTGGAGGTGGCTGATGTGGTGTTGGCGATCTTTGTGAGTTCGAGATCCGGGTGGACGGAGAGATTGAGGAGGGAGGTGAAGAGGTGGGTTGTGAAGTAAGTGAGGTCGAGGTGGAGGTTGTTTCGAGAGTTGTGGGCGTCTTGGCCTTCGAGGAGGGCAAAGGCCGTGACGGTGCAGAGGAGGGCCTCGCGCGTCAGGTTTCGCATGGAGACGCTGTCGTCGTCCTCGTTTTGGGCAGCGAGGTCGGCGTCGACATCGTCGTCGCTGTGGCGGATCAAGTCCTTGAGCGCCTCGAGCAGGTCGCCGAAGAAGTCCTGGTTGATCAGATGGGCGTACTTGGCTAGGCCCTCGAGAACGGCTCCCATGAGATGAGGGGCGCGCATCTTCAGGATGCGAAAGTAGGTTGCAAAGACGAGCTTGAGCGTCTCGGACTGCATCTTGTCTCGCTCCTCGTGGTCGACCATGGCGTCCGCGGCGGCCATGTCCTTCTCGAGGGACTTTTGCTCCTTCTTGGCCTTTCGCTCTCGCTTGGAGCGGTATTCCCACTTCTTCTTCTTGAAGGTGGTGGTTCGCTCCACTGCGTCTTGTGAGGCTTTGCCGGCGAATTCGGAGAGCAGGCGGAGGCTGAGGAAGAGGTTAACGACGCTCTCGTCCACTTCGTACTCCCGGGCCTTCATCATTTTTGATAGCAGTGAAACAGCCTCCATTGTTGGCTTGCCATCTTCGTCATCGCGGAACAGCGTCTCCAGCGCTTTGAGGCACTTGACGGAGCTGCCATCAATCTTCTTCCGGCTCAGCTTGTTTACCAAGATGCGCAAAAGGTCGGAGCGGAAGTTGAAGTGCGGAACCGCAGCTATCAGGGTGCAGGCACATGTGATGGCAATGCCCGCAATGCTTTGTCCTCCCTTTATGGGGTTTGTGTCCAACTTGGCGCACCGGGCCAGCTCCTTTACGTAGTTTTGATAGCCGAGCACCAAGGCCTGTTCGTATTGCCGCAGCGTGCGCACATCTTTGGAGACCTTTTCCGCCGGGTCGTTTTCGCTGGCAGGTCTGATACGGTATCCGGGGATGATGTCTTTGTAAACCGACATCTGCGTCATGAGAGCCAGCATCTGAATGGCCGGGATCTGCGACTCGCCAATGGCGGCAATGGTCTTGAGCGAGCCAACATGCTCCTCGGGGTCCTCACTGAGTGATGTTGCCAGCTTTGCCAGCTCTTCCTGCGCCTCTCGTATCTGCTGAGCCTCGGAGACGGTGGGCGCCTCCTCTTGCACCTCCTCCTCGACTTCTGACTCGATGTCGTCTTCTCGGCCCTCGAGCCATTCCGTGTCGCTCTCGACAGATACCAGGTCCTCCTCCTTCTCGAGCTCGCGGAGGATCTCTAATCGGCCGTCAGCCGTCTTGATTGGTAGCTTGGTGCTCTCCTTGTCGGCCTTTTTGCTCTTGCGGCGGCGAGATGCGTAATCGTCCTCGAGATCCCAGTTCGACGCCTGCTTGAAGAAGTCTTTCTGGGCCTTCCTGGATGCCGTGGCTTGCGCCTCGTCGTCCGAGGAGTCGTGGGCCAATTTTCTCCGTTTGGTGCTGTTGATCGCCATTGTCGCTTTGGGGTCTCCCGTATTTGGGGAGGGATTGACCGAGGCGAGGGGGGGAAAGTTGGATGTGAGTTTGTTCCACGATGCGGGCGCGGCTTCATCTACGGACGATAAGACAATCTTCAAAACTTTTTTTCAAGCCTATTTTTGTTCATCTAGACGCCCCAGACGTAAATTTAGAGCTTTCTGACCCGGCCTTAGGAAGACGGCAACCAATCAGAACATGTGGATAAACCGTTTATCTAATCTAGGCCTTATCCACGTACCGTGGACGCAGTAAAAAACTCCCAGTACCCGCTAAAATTTTCAAACAACTGGTTCTGCCAATGCGACCCTGCGTCTTGAATTTTACAACCCGCCATTCTCCCAGCCAAAGCTCGCGATATTCGACAACCGAAGCGCAGTCACGATGGGGTTCTCAAAACCCCCTGTTCAGTCGCTCAAGATTGCCAACAAGCAGAAGCGCAAAGAGCTGTTTGTCGCCCACAAGAGAGCATCTGGCAAAGAACGCCACGAAGAGCGACACCGTCGCAGAAAAGAAGAGAGCCGGAACCCAGAGCTCAAGGCGGCCCGTCTTGCGAAGAACGTCCCGCGAACCTTGGAGCATAAGCGAGTTTGGGACGATGTGGACGATGACAGCCTCGGCGCCGTGGTCGATCTTGAGCAATTGAAGAGGAGACGCATGGAGCAGGCTGAGGCTGAAGAGCGGGCGGCCGTTGAGGCGGCGGAGAAGATGGACGAGGACGAGGATGACGATAATGATAGTATGCTGGATTCGGACGAGGAGGAGGATGAGGAAGCGCGAGAGGCTAGATTGGAGAGACAGCGGGAGAAGAGAGCCCAGCGAGTCCCCAGCATTGCGCCGTCAACAACAAGCACGAATCTCGACCTCACGCCGACGTCGCTGGCTCTCAAGTTCCCCACGCTCTTCAGCGACGAACCTCCTCCCGAACCCAAGATCCTTGTCACCACCTCTCTCAACTCCACCCTCCATGACGAGGCGCACATCCTCACCACTCTCTTCCCCAACAGCAACTACGTCCCGCGATCCTCCCACCGCTACGGCCACAAATACTCTCTCCGCGAAATCTGCAAGTTCTCCGCCGAACGAGGTTACACCGCCGTCATCCTCATGAAGGAGGACCAAAAGAAGCCCACGGGTCTTTCTGTCGTGCATCTCCCCAAGGGACCGACATTCCACTTTTCAATCTCCAACTGGATCGAGGGCAAGAAGCTTCCCGGCCACGGCAACCCTACGAACCATTACCCGGAGCTGCTGTTGAACAACTTCAAGACGCCGTTGGGTCTCCTTACGGCAAAGCTCTTCCAGACAATGTTTCCGCCTCGACCGGAGTTTGAGGGCCGGCAGGTTACCGCACTGCACAACCAGCGAGATTACATCTTTGTGAGGCGTTTCAGATACGTTTTCCGTGATAAGCGTGCGACGGAGAAGAGCGTCGTTGATGCGGAGGGCAACCCGCTTAAGGGTGTTGAAGCTATCCGAGCGGGATTGCAGGAGCTGGGTCCGCGGTTTACGTTGAAGCTGCGACGTGTAGATAAGGGAGTTGGACGAGCGGGAAGCGAAGGTGATGACGCCATTCAGTGGGAGTGGAAGTCCAAGATGGAGAAGGATCGGAAGCGTTTCAATCTGTAAACTCACTTTTATCACTGAAGCGGCGTTATCTGTATTGTTTTATGTCTCTTTACATTACAGTTGTCTATACGCGTAGATGCTTACAAGGGCTTTCTCGTTGATAGAGTCGTCTGGTAACACATCATTTGCCCGCAATGACCTTGTATCACATTTTCGCTGTAGCTGCGACTCTACATCCAGCACTTTTCTGCATCTTGTGCTTCAACATGATGAATGAGTACCTAACACGTTAGCTTTCTTGGATATATGCCTGTCGTCTAGGTTAGTTGCGGTACTTACATGGCGATTCCTGTTATCGCAATAACGACTCCAAGCGCCGACATATCGCTAATCGGACGGCCAGACAAAATCCATCCCAGGCCTACGATGGTGCAAGTTTTGATGTGGCCGACAACTGTGCTGGAGACCGGGCCGGTCTGCGCCACTATGTAGAATTGAGAGATGTTGACGAGTGAAGCAAACACCATTGACTGGAGATATCAGTCTAAATCCGCAAGTAGAAGGTGGAATGGAGCGAGGAACATACCGCAATGACGAGCACCTCCTTGTTCAAGGAAGATGGCACATGCGCTGGCACAAGAAATTGATCGAAAAAGGGAATGGAGAAGAGGAGGAGAAGACAAGCCATTGGTGCTTGGACGTAGAGTAACTGCATGCTGTTCATGTTGAGCTTTCTATGGTAGGCGGCAATCCAGACTGTATACAGTGACGATGCAAAGATGCCGGTGAAGGCGAATATTATTCCCAGAGTAGAGGTAGTTTTGATGGTTTGATTGTCAGTTGGAATAGAATCGTAGTATGTGACCATGCCTACTCCTAGACAGGCTGGCATCAAGGAAGGTATGGCTCCTCTAGGAAGCACTTCGCGGTACAAGGTGAAGTTCATAATGGCAACCGTCGGTGTAAGCAGTATTCGAGCTATCTGGTAGAACGTGACCGTCGAGTAGGCTAACGATAGATTTGGAAGAATGACGTTGAAGCACATTGCCGTGGCCAGGGGCATGATTTGCCGGATGAGAGCTGGGCGAGGCACGAAGACGCCAATTGGGGATCGAGACAGCACGAAAAGCGTGAACCAGGTCATGAGGAAGTGCATGGCGGCAAAGGTCAGCTGGCACTGCTTCCATCGGGGCTCTGAAAAGATGGCCTTGTTGGTGAAGACCTGTAGGTGATGCTGTTAGTAGAGTCCCGGTGATGCCTTTTTTTCTAGAGAACTTGCTATGCCGACTGTCGCTAGCGTGTTGACGATCATCCAAGCGATGGCCTGGAATGGACTGGAGATGAGTTTGGACTCATTTGGTGCATTCTGAGGCGTGAGGAGTCCAGGGGAGGGACTTTCAAGCCCTTCCTGATCTCTTGACTTTTCGAGATCGTGCATCTTGGCGATGTATGGTGCCAGCTGCTGATCGTGATGGAGCTGGAAGATGCTGGAGATATGAGGCCAGATGGGAGATTTGCTGAACTTGTGGTTTCCTTTCTCTCGGTAGAAGTTTTGGGCCAAATCGCTATTTCTGCCAGGAGTAGAAGAATTCGCTGCAGCGTAGTTCGTCATAGTTGGAGATGGAACGCACCTGCCACTTGACCGCCTTGATAAAGCGCAACAAGTTAACATTTAAGGCGCTTGTTCAGAATTCTCAATAAAAGCCATACTGAATTATGATAATGGTGAATCAAACCCCTTATGCGTGTATTTCAACGCAATTTCCATAAAGATTCTAGGGAGAACATATACCGATGGGGTGGGTGTTCTTTCACAGCTGGAGCGTCTATTACGGAGGAAAAGGGTGTGGAAACTTAGTAGGTGCTCTGCCATGGATTACAGCAGGAATCACGAAAAATCACAAATTGAATAGCCAATTTTCTCATTCATTGTATTTAACGATTGTATCTGATGACTATCCAATGCTCAAGGAGTGTGTTTATCTTGATCAAGGCCATATTAGGCATGACATGCCCGATTCTACATTGCTGGTTCTTGTTAATACGCATATGCCAACGCTCCTCGGATTGGCAAGTTCTTCTTTGCATTCTCAGGAATGGCTCCCGTCACGAACGCGAGATTGACGCCCGGTCGGAAAAGCAGGCAGTGCGTCGAGCCACCATGATGGAACGTGCCAATCTCCTCGCCCTTCTCGACCGTCGCGGGCAGGTTCTTGCCGCTGAACTTGTCCAGTACGTCACAGGACGAGACGTCGGCCATGCCAATGTAGATTGCCGCCATGAGGCCAATTGGCTCTGGGGCCTGGATGAAGAAGATGGCCCGCGTGGCAATGTGGCTGATGTAGCCCTGGGCAAGATCAGGAGCAGCCCGATCAGGGCCTTCAGGGGCGCTGAAGCCGGTAATGGTCGGCTCTGAGAAGTACGTGCCGTCAACAATCTCCGTGTGCACAACCTTGCCGGAGACGGGCGAGTTCCAGCGGTGGTAGGAGGTGGCGCTCAGAAATGCCTGGTAGACGGTGCCGCCAACAAATTGGTCTGCGTTTTTATGCCCGTGAAGCATCTCCTTTACAGAGTACGCTTGGCCCTTGAGCCAGAAGGAATCGAGCTCTTGGACGTTTGATTGGAGGGCAAAGGGCTTGGACTCGCACGAATTGGCCACCCACTGTGGTTGGTCCTTGAAGGCAACCGGGCGGATCTGGTCCATGTTTCTGAACTCGCGGATGAAGAAGCTGTCCCAGGATTCGAAGCCCCAGTGCTCGGGGTCTCCCACGGGGTCGCACTTGAAGATTTGCTCAAAAGTCAGCTCCTCGCCGACGACGTTGGTGTCGTTTTGGATGTGCACGAGAGACTCTTGGCTGAGCCATCCATCGGGGGCGGTGGTGATGACATATTGGGACTTGTCAGTCATCAAAACCTCCTGCTTCCAGGTGTCGAGGATGACCTTGAGCTTTGCGTTGACCTCTGCCTTGAGGAAGAAGGCGTAGCCGCTGCCTGTGCCCATGGGCCAGTCCAAGATGGCGTTGAATGGAAACCCAATCAAGCCGACGTCGTACTCGAGCTTCTTCCACGACGGGGCCTTGTGGTTCATGACAAACTCGAATACTTCGAGCATTTCTTTGTAGCTTTTAATCTGCTTGTTCCCGACAGGGTCTTCATTGTAGGGAGCCTTGTCGGGGACTTCGTCAAACATGGCCTGGGCCAGCATTCGAAGCTCGGCAGTGCTCTCAATGAGATCTTTGAGATGCTGCACGGGCTCGCTCAGCATCAGCTTGCCGCGTGGACCGGATACCCTGTGCTTCTTGACCTCGGCCATGAGATCACGCAGATAGCCGACGACAAGATTGGGGTCCCTGGGCAGCCAGCCGCCCACCCGATGGGGTCTTTGGTGGCGACGGACAGGGAGAGGCACCAGTGCAGTCGTCATGATGGCTGGTTGATGATGATTTATCCAAAGTTGATCAATTGTAAAGATGGATTCTTTTGCTAACTACTTGGTAGTAAAATGGAACAAGTTTTCGAGCCCGAGATTGATATCTATTCGGAGTATTTATAGACAGAAACATCTCACACAGAGACCTCCTCGTCCAGTCTGAGTGATGTAAGACTCAACTTCTCCTCCTTCTCCTCTTTCACCGATGCACCAAGTTGCATGTATCATCAGACATTCAGTCGTCATCTCCCCGCACCAAGCATCGCCCTCACAGACAAAAAGCCCAACAAATCGCCCAATCCTTTATGCACGTTGCAGCCGACGAGGCTCGTCCCGGGCAAGCGATTGGCGTGTTTGCCCGGTGTGCCATGGAGTAACGACGCCTCTGACGCATCTCATGTATGTCTCGACGACCCGACTGGTTGCTAGATATGCTGGACGGACAGTCATGTCGCAGATGCTGAGCGGGGGAGGGGCTGGATGTTTGCCCACGATAATTGCTCTGCACATGCATTACTATATATGCCGTGCGCCCAATATATTGAGCTGCACGTCTCGGTCAAGGGCCAAGAATGCAACATCACTAAGGCCAGGCTGCAGGCGGCAGGGCAGAGATATGCCAATCATGGCGCAATATTCTCCGGCGACGGCAGCCGAGTCGAAGCAGCTGCATTGGCCACTGGCTTGGCGCTTTTCATGGCTTGACTACATGGGTTTTCAGCAGCTGAGCTGTGCACAAGTTTCATAATATTTCACCCGATGGAGCAGACGGCATACAAGGTGTAGCCGTCGTGGCTGCAGGCCGTCCAATGCCCGCCCTTACAGCATGCTGTGATGCTACGGTTTTCATAGTCTGTGGCACACCAGATTTATGTCGTACGCGTGTCATGAAAGCAAGATTGATTTCAGCCCGGTGCGACCAGGGCCCCGATGAGGATCGCTCTGACATGTGCCGCGGGGCCAGGATCTCTGCTTCCCCTCCTCTTGTGAAATAAGTGAGGATCAACAAATTAGAGGTAGCTAATTTGCGTTTCAAACAAAAGAAACATGTTGCCTTGTATGGAACAACACAACTCCACCCAGGATTATTACCCATGCAAGAGCTTCGTATGTACACAGATACTTGTAGTTACCAGGCAGTATACGAATTTTCCTGATACGATCCAATCGTCAAATTGCTCCAAAATGCTTCATCCCCTCGGGCCAGGGCCGGGACCCAGTGCTAAGCTGGCAGCCGCGCCAATACAAGTACACGCTTGCCACGATCAGGCAAATGAGGTTACTTCTGGTGTGGTGCTGGCCAATTTGCACCTCCTGTCGATCCACGGCCACACGCTTGCGTTGTTTCGGCAGCTTTGCCCATGGGAGGATCCGTGGCCTAGCACCGAGCTCCATAATCGCGGCATCTGCCATGTTCAGCGTAATCAAGGCAAGCTCGTGGTGATTATGCTTTGGTGCCTGTGGGAAAAACGAGCGCTTGTGGATGACGTACTCAGGCACAGATGGGAGCGTGGCAAGGTACCCGGCAGCGTCTTTTGCCTTGTGGGAACGGCAGCCGGGGCGTTTATGCGCGTCGCTACCTGCACTGTACTCGCAAGCACCCGTCATCATGTTCTACAATCGCGGTATCTCTCAAGTACTCGGCGACCCGCTGGCCAAGAACAGAATGCGCGCCATGCCCGTTGCAGACAAGGCGCGGGTGAGACGTTCCCACGCCGTATCGCAATTAAAAACAGCCAAAGCAATCACGAGCAGCGCTGGATCGTCTGCAAAGAGTGGATTCGGCCAGTGCTAGCAGCGACGAGGCCGATGCGCTGCTCGAGCCGTTGAAACGAGGTTGACGGGCCGGAACCGCAGATGGGAACAAACCCTCTCCTGCGGATGCGCCGTCATCACCGCTGCCACCGCCGCTTGTCTGCTCAGTCGCTGCCGTCCAGAGGGCCAGATCCGATCCGATCGTCGCACGAACTCGCAACGGACCGAGCAGTCGGCGCCTTGTCCGGCAGCGAGAGCGCTGTAGTACACACGGCAAGCCTTGCGCTGAGCGTCAGCCAATTTCGAGGCTGGCAGACGCTCCAAAGCCTGGCAACGGCGAGTGACGTTTGGGGCCTGCGCAATATAAACCGCCGCTGGCGCCTGCCCTTTGGAGCCAGCGATCGCTTCTGCTTGGATCGACACCGTCCCTTCTGCGCAAACCCAGCCCGAGGAAACCGCAGCCCGTCGTGATATGAAACGGCTGCTCCAAGGCCTGCACCCGAGCCTCTGCCGCTGCTTCTCCCACTCGCCGTCGCCAATGTCGTCGCCAGCGTCGTCGCCGGCAGCCTCGTATCCTGCCTCTGCGGCGTCCTCCTACTATTCGTCGTCGCCCTCGTCGTCGCACTCTTCAGACGCAGCGCCCTCATCGCCTTTGTCGCCCTCATCGCCCTTGCAGCGGCACGCCTGCAGCCAGAATCCATCGCCCAGCCAAGCGACGCCGGCTGTCAATATGAACTCCGCGAGAACCCCCGAGCCACTGATGGCCTCTGCTGCGCTTCACAAGCCTGGCTGGAGACCCACGGTCAAGACGGCCGTGGCCAACGGTATGCACGCACCTCCCAATCTGGCAAAAAACCGGCCTCTCACTTGTCCTCGTCCAAGATGGGGAAGCTGATCCGTGATGGTGATTAGGCGCCATGAACGGCCATCGCAGCTACTTCCAGGAACCTGACATCTGGCAGCAGGCGCCTGTACTCACAGGCACCACCCAGTTCGAGCCTCGTGAAGGCGTCAGGAATATCATGATTACAGGTGGAGCGGGCTTCATGTAAGTTTCAATGGCCCATCACTCGTCTGCCAGCCCACGCGGCGGCTCCCCAGTGCCACACCTGCCGCCCTGCATATGCATGACTAACTGTTGCCGTCGTTCCAAAGTGCTTCCTGGGTTGTTCGCCATCTCACCTTGACCTACCCTCACGCTTACAACATTGTATCGTTTGACAAGCTCGATTACTGCTCCGCCCTGAACAACACCAGAGCCCTCAATGACAAGCGCAACTTTACTTTTTACCATGGCGACTTGACAAACCCCTCCGAAGTCCTCGACTGCATGCAGCGCTATCACATTGACACGGTGATGCACTTTGCAGCCCAGTCGCATGTGGATTTGAGCTTTGGCAACTCTTATAGCTTCACGCACGCAAATGTCTATGGCACGCACGTTCTTTTGGAGAGCGCCAAGAAGGCCTGCGTCAAACGATTCATCCACGTGTCGACAGACGAAGTCTATGGCGAAGTGGGCCACGGCGAAGATGAGCTGCAGGAAACCAGCATCCTTGCCCCAACCAACCCCTACGCTGCAAGCAAAGCAGCTGCCGAAATGATGGTCCACTCCTATCACAAGAGCTTCAAGCTACCCACCATTATTGTGCGCAGCAATAACGTCTATGGCCCGCATCAGTACCCCGAGAGTAAGCTTTGTTCATGTTCAGACAACCAGGTCGTCTCAAGATGATATCTAATTCTGTCTCTAGAAATTATCCCCAAATTCATCTGCTTACTCAATCGCAAGCGCCCTGTCGTCTTGCATGGCGACGGCAGCCCCACTCGGAGATATCTATTCGCCGCTGATGCTGCAGATGCCTTTGATACAATACTTCACAAAGGCCAGGTTGGCCATGTGTACAACGTTGGCTCCACCGACGAAATCTCCAACCTCGAATTATGTGGCAAAATCCTCTCCGCCATGGATATTGCCCATGATACTCCAGAGCAGTTTCGAAAATGGGTCAAGTACACCCATGATCGACCGTTCAATGATTGTCGGTATGCTGTTGACGGCTCAAAGCTACGAAACTTGGGATGGGATCAGAAGACGGCGTTTGAGGAGGGGCTGCAGATGACGGTGGACTGGTACCGGCGGTTTGGCGAGCAATGGTGGGGAGACATCAGCCATGTTCTCACTCCCTTTCCCATTGTTAGCGAAGGAGAGGTGGTGCCGGATGTCGAGCATTTTGTCAAAGACGACCCTCCAACACCTGTCGAAGCCTACACAACGAATGGCAATGGCGTATCCCACAAGGCCAGCTGATTTCCCAACGTTGCCTATCAAGCGACATTTACATGGCCCCGCGCACGGTCTATAATTTTGATTCAAGGGTTGGGACGTGTTGACTATTTTGACTGATGTGACTTAAGATGGGATGGAGTTTACGGATATCACGAGCATAAGAGAGGCGCACATAGCACCCACAGCAGATATTATACCAAGTTAGAGGAATTTCAATAAACAGACATAGACAGCTAACATTATGGTCATTGTGCGTTTAACATGTCTACTAGTCTTGGCCGTGTTAAGCCAGCAGTCAAGCATCCCAAGGTTCGCTACGAAATCATCAAACAGTGTATAGAAAAGACGCAAAATCCCCTCAACATCCACCACCGCCGCATCCTCCACCGCCGCCGCCACCTCCACATCCTCCTCCTCCTCCGCATCCACCGCCTCCACAGCCGCCGGATCCGCATCCGCCAGCTCCTCCGCCACAGTTACCCTGTAGGTTTCGTCTGGTTAGCCGTAATGAAACTGGAAGTCAAGGGTGGGAGAGAGGCACGACAATATCACTTACAGCAGAGCATCCTCCTGGACCTCCGCAGCCACCGGCAGCAATGTTGCCATTGCCACAGGTTCCGACGGCGCAGTTTGCCCAGGCACCTTGTCCTGAGGAGACGTAGCACGGGTCCCAGCCGTAGTAGAGGCCGGGCGTGAAGTAGATGGGATACATGAACGGACCGTACACTGGATGCTGTGTCAGCTTACATGCAATGGGGATCACGGAGAAGCCATGGCTACTTACTGTAATACGGGTACCCCCAGTGGTTGTAATCATAGTACTGATCCCTGGCCGGCAACGTCCTGCCCTTTTTTTCCGCGCGCTTGCACGCCTTCTTGTAGGCCTCGTCGAGCTTCTCCTTTTGGCGGACGCGCGCGTGGGCGCTGACAAAGGGATTCGTCTCGAGCGTGCGGATCGAGTTGTGCGCCGAGATGTGGGCTGAGTTGTCGGGCGGGCAGAGGCTGGCGGAGCCGGAGGCGTGGAAGGAGTCTGCGAGCTTTTGGCTGGAGGACATGTTGAGCAATTTGCCGATTTTGGAGCATTGCGATTCGCGGACGGCTTTTGACTGTTAGCTTTGGGGAGATAAGGGGGGGGGGGGGGGGGGGGGGGGGGAGAATTGGTTCGACGCACCTTCACAGTACCAGCATGTGCATTCGCTGTATACTTCGTTGTAGAGGCTTTGGTATGTCTTTGTGGTCCACTCGAATGCTTCGCTCAGTGCGTTTTCGTCAATCTTGTCGTCGTGGTCGATGAACTTGCCAGTCAACATTGTTGTGAAGGCATAATAGTCTCTTGGAGTCAGCTGGTGCGTGTGCCAGGCCAAATCCACATCCAGCGTCGGGACGGCCATCTTGTCCGGGTGCTTCTTCATGATTGTGACGAAGCGGTCGTATTTGGTGATGAGGCGGCCCATGGTGGCCCTCGCGGCCGGGCTGTGCAGCCAATCGAGCTTGACCATCTTGTCGATGAAGACGCCCTGGCGCATGACGGCGCCGCACAGGTCCAGGGCAAAGGGCGAGAAGTTTTCCCAGTAGCGGCTCATCATCTTGCGGGTGGCCATTTTGGCCTCGCGCGGGAGGATGGCGCGTCGTGCGCGGGACGCGCTGCCGTAGAGCTTGCGGATCACCTGGCCGTCTTTGGTGGCCTTTTCGATCAGCTCTCGCACGTCGATCATGGATGGGTTCAGGGCTTGCGGGTTGATGAGGTCGAGGATTTTGGAGCGGAGTTCGAACTGGATCAGGCGGTTGGGGAATGTGCGGGAGTAGATGATGGAGTAGGGGGGCTCTGGCACGATTTCTGGGGTGCCGGATACCATGGAGAGGATCGTTCCCGGCATGGGGACGGATTTGCTGAGGACTAGGGAGGAGTCTTTGATGAATTTGGAGAGGGAGAGGACTTCTTTGGTGATGGTCTGGCGGCAGCTAGGGCAGTCGTGAGAGAAGTTTCCGTCGCCGTACCCATTGCCAATGGTGCCTTTGGCTCTGTAAGTGTGTCAGCAGTGGTGAGCTTGAATTATCAGATATAAATGGTAAGATTATATTGACAGTACCTTGCCGACTCCGAGCCTGTTCCGCAGGTTGTCCAGGGCACCTTTAGGCCACCCTTACACCACGGACACCGAAGATCCTTGGCCATGAGGTCCGCCATATTATCCCAGTTGAGGCCTGTCCGTGCGACCCAGTTGGTCTTTGCCTCGTCGTTTGCGTTGTAGGAAAAGTCTGTGGAGATGGCATTGTTCACGGGCAGCCAGGGCATGCCGGCGGTCCAGTATTCAATCATGTTGGTGCGAATGGTGTCTTCTAGGAAGGCTCTGGGGTTCAACATGTGGGCTTGCATGACCATGAGAACATCTAGCGTTCATATCAGTAAACCGAACATGGATGATAAAGGTATAACACTCACCCAAGGGCGGGATATTGTCATCACTCCAAGGCAATGATGCTCCGCTGGTTGGAAAGTCAATATATCTAGAGCCGTGCGTCTGCATCATGTCCGCCTCGGTCAGCATCTCCTTTTGTCTGGTGATGGCGTTCCACCACGCCTCATATCGGTCCACGGCACGCGCAAGGAAGATGGCCCATCGCTTTTCGCGCAGGCGGCTGAGCGCCAGCTTGTTCTTTTCATCCTTGCTGAGGCTGTCCAGCCTGACTCCCGACGGCAACGCCCCGTCGAGGATGATGTCGGTGTCCTTGTCGGCGCGGTCGTCCCAAAGGCCCCAGAGGCCATCGTTGTAGCCCACGTCTTCCTTGAGGGAGTGGATGGCGTGGAGGAGCTTCAGGTGGGCGAGGGTGGTGTCTACGCTGGGGATGCCGGTTGGCGGTTCGGCTGAGATGGCGAGGTTTGCAAACGAGGCTGTGATGTCGATGTTGCTGGGCGCATCTGTCTCTCCGTTGGGGGGTTCTGGCGCTGTGGGCGTGTAGCTCGGCGGCGCTTCGCCGTTGGCCGGCTCTCTGGCCATGGTGGATGAGGCGATAGGAGCGCCGGATGAGATTGTGGTTTGTGTGATGGAGTTGGAAGAAGAGTTTGCCGCTGCTTATCTTGGCCGAAGTTTGTTGGGTTTTGTGTGTGCAACTACAACTACTGAGGACTTGTGTGATATTATCGAGCTAGCGCCCATTGAAGATGCGGAGGTGGCTATGAGATTGCTTTTATATCACATGGGCATCGTTGCATAGCCAGCCAGCGGTGAATACAAAGATGAAGAAATTGACGCATTCAAAAAAGACACAAGGCTAACTCGAAGGAACGTGCATCGCTGAACGCCAAGAGTTGTTCCTATTCATGATCCCGGGTGGCGGACGATGGCATTGAAAATGATCTCCGGCTTGCATAAGCGACAAGCGATCACCAGCTCCGTCGACGTCACTCGAGGCGCAGGCGGTCGTTGGCGCTAAGCCATTGGATGGATTGGGTTTTGCAGTGCTTGAGATTTAACGGCGGCGTACCGAGAAGAATTGAGGCTGGGAATTTGTATGTCGCTACATGTGAAATCTCAGCTCAAGTGTTGAATCTAGGCGGCGATGATTGCTAGACTAACTGCTTTGTTGTCGCCAGTCGCTAAAGGCTGGGCTAGCTGTAACACGACGAGAAAAGCGGGCGTGCGTGTATTCAGCAGCGCTTCAATCCGTGTTCTCCATAATTACCCTAGGAAATGGAGGGAAGCCTAGCAATACGCTGATCAACTGTGGCATCTCGCTTTTCGGCCGATCAACACGTGCTTTGTTTGTTTGTTTGTTTGTTTGGGTCGAGCACAACTTGCTTGGATCCTTCAAAGGATCGGTGGCGCAGCAAGGCATGCATGCGGTGCGTTCGGTGGCGTCAAAGAGGTTGCTTTTGATGTTCTAGAACGGGATGAGGAACGTCGATTTTCGTTTTGGGAGCCGGAAGCCGAGATACCGCGATGCCTAGTGGACAAGGGATTCTGGACGCTTTCGATGTTGTAAAGGACTTAGACTTGTTAAGCCTGTGAACGCGTTAGTAGCGATGGTTTGAGGCGGTCTGAGGGATGTTCAATACCCAAGTAGCTAGACAAATGGCGATGATTGAGTTGGGCAATTGCGATTAGCTGTGAGAAGGAAACAAAATCCATCAAGCTGTGTGAATACTGGGGAAATCATCATATACCGAAAGACGTAGATACATGGATGGAGAGGTATAGATCTATCAGAAGGAGACATGAGAGAATCGCAGACAATGGCCGCCTTCATTTACTGCACCTGCAAAGCAGCAGATCATATTCATCAATGGAAGCTCTATAAGCAGCTCCATGGTGATACAAAAGCATGCTGCGGAAATAAAACTAGCTGACGAAATAGCGTCTTGGCATAGAAAGCAGGCCACGGTAGCATAAAATATGGAACATGCTTTCTGAGGGTCTAATAAACGATTGAGATATCTATTGATGTATGTACTTGAATAATGCTTAGGCGCGTTGAATGCTTGGAACATATAGCATTCGTTTAACCTTGATGTATCTTCAAGTCCTAGTCCTATCTCCCGGAATTATACGAACCAACGTATCCTATCTTCCGTCTCTACTATCTGCAGCTCCCGAATATGACTCCACTTGGAGTACGCGTGTCTTTCAACTGACAAGATGCCGACTCCAATACCCCACTCATGCCCTTATACCTGGTCATATCAGCCTGAATTCTTCGCAGCGCAAACCAAGAGTCATTGCCTGAGGTCGGCTGCGCCTCAGCATCACGACAAAGCCATCTTTAGTGGGTACTTTTGTGTTTCAGATGTCCCCTTTCGGCAAGACCACAGTGTCTATTTTTGACATGCAACTACCTGATACATACTAGCCGTCCTCTTGATGGTGGTGAGAGCATCCAACCGTGTGTGACTTGATAGATGCTGCATCCAGTCGGGCACGATTAGTGAACCAACCAGGAATATGATTCGCATCTTACAGGTTTGCCCTCAATACGAAGTCTTTACTTGACAAGAATTCTTCTTACACCGCCGATACTGCTTGCGTATTATTCCGCGGGATTTGTCTGCGGGACTTCTCTCGGCGAAGAGGACGAGAAGTCGTTGGGTGTTTGGATTTCTAATATTTTCGTAATCCGTCTCATAATCTGCCGTCCATGAAGATTTGTACAATAGGGAATCGTAGAGGCTCGGGATTTTCAATATCTTGGTGGTGTGATTGGTGGAGAAATGGACATGACTGGGCCAGTGTTGGGCCTGGAGGCTATAGAAACAACAAGGGAGTTTTAGATGAATGCATAGGATTATACGTGCATAGGTACATAAGTGTAGATATCTATACATTGAAATTCCATGATTAAGATGTTGGCTTTCAGCAGTGTTTATAAGCGTAGTTGGCATGCTGTATGCGTTCATGTATCATAAATCTTCAGCACACTGGAAGTATGGAGTGATGATTACTGTATAGCTCGTCCGTAGCTGCCGGAGAATATGGAAGAAAACTCTTAAAACCGATCCGAAAATCACAATCCAGATAGAATGTAGACCCATTTTGCCATTCTTCAGCGACCTCTTGAAATTGACTTTTATAAATAGCAAACTCACTACTAATAAAGCATAGTTTGAGAAACTCTAGGAGTCACGATTAAGCATCGTGTTCGTCCATACCATTTGGACTTGAAGAGCGGTTATAGATTAGGCAAAAGTACCGTTAAACAACGTAATTAGCATGCTGTGATCATATTTACGTTGAGAAGCCGCGAATCAGGTAACACATAGCAACGATGTCAACTGACGTAAATGGCAAGGCGTGGTCATCTACGTGCATTGCATCAATACGAGAAGTGGACAGTGGATTGGCTGGCGCAAATATTGAGCAATAGTATCAATATAGCCTTGATAGAATACCCCTTTCGAAGTTGATAGGTCAAACCCACGGTCCATGTCCCGCATGAGGATTCAGAAAAGGCATATGTTGTAGTGCAGATGATTAAATCCTCATCTTCCTGTGACCAGTATACCTGGGCTCAATCCCTATTAGAGTCTGGCTTGGACGTAAAGGATAAATGGGTGGGATATGCGCGGCTATGGAATATAGCCGTAGCTCCTGATGTATAAAGATTCGAGAATATGTGGAGTATCTTTAAGTAGACAGGGCGTATTCGCTACGGATGAACTTTTCCCTCCGCAGCTCATCACCTTACTGAGCTTATCTCACACTAGCACCTTTATTATTTTTTGCGGCTTAGAAAAACCCAGCAACGCGCGTGGATGGGCGCAGAACCTCGTGTTTATAAATGTGGATGCGTGGCGCAGTGCGTAGCTATCCAGGAAGTAAGCCGAGAAACGGGCTGCGGGCGAAGCTGAGTTTTGCTGGCCCAATTCACTACAATGGAGTAGCTCCCAGTCAGAAAAGAGCATAATTAACGACAAAAAAAAGAATAAATTAAGCTATAAGCGTTGGTGAATATAAAAAGCTGCCGCAATAAGCAGTAGGTCCGGGGCATGCTGCACGGGGTTATAAGGATTCGGAGATGGACACATGTGCAATGGCATGGGAGACAGATTTGAGTTCGCAACATACCACACTAAGTAACCAGGCGGGCCACCCTGCTTGTGGCGCGGCAAGCCATGACGGAGTAGCATTGTAAATGGTACGTGTACGTGTGTTTGGGCAAAGATCCCCTCGCCCGTCCTTTGACGAGTCCGAGACCGAGTTCCCGCTGCATCTTGACTCTTCTGGCATCCCAGGCTGGAAATGCCCGTTCAAGGTATATGGTTCAGGGGGTCGATTCATTAGGTCCATCATCGAGTACGAATCTGTTTGCTTTTGTTTTTCGATGCCTTTGTTATCGTTTGCGTTTGTTCGTCTTTTTCATATGCCATGATGTTTGGCAATCAGACGCTCGCTCATGTTGGCGGCTACCTTCATCGCCGGCCGAGGGTGGTGAGAAGTTTGTTTATGGCCACTGCATTTGCACTTTATTACTTCTTCATCATAAATGGCGCTGGCGACGCTGTTCTGGAGGCCATCTATGAATCAAGCACAACTAATCCATCCATCACTTCTATTCTGAAAACGTCCAACGAGTATCGCAGCCGCCCCATCGAGCCCCCTTTCAAAGATCAGTTTTGGGAGGTTGGGCAACGGTCGAGGAATCTGAGTCAATGGATTACCACTCTAGATGGTCAATCGGGATATAAACTATCCAAGATAGACAAGCATTTACTCGTTCATGCTATTGAGAAGACTGCCGTCTCTCTCTTTCCCTTTCTTCAGCCGCCGGACACGAAGCAACACAGCACGACGCCCCTGAGTGCCTTGCGAGGCTCCATGACCAAAGGCTCAAAGGGAATTGTAATCTCCGCTGGTGGAAGTGATTCATCAGTGAGATTTGCAGGACACTTGATTGCTTCTATTAGGAATGTCTTTGGCTGCACACTGCCTATCCAAGTCGCCTATGCCGGGGAAAACGACCTGCCGAAGCACCGTCGCGACGCCCTCTCATCGCTCGATAAGACACACAACACAGAGTTCTTGGATGTGTGGACCGTTTTCGATGATGCCGCTTTGCAGTTGCGAAGGGGGGGCTGGGCCATTAAGCCATTTGCAGCTCTGGCATCTCGATTCGAACAGGTCATTGTGCTTGATGCCGATGCCGTCTTTCTGCAGTCTCCCGATGTGCTCTTTGAGCAGCATGCCTACGTTGACAATGGAGCCTACCTGTTTCATGACCGGCTGTTGTGGAAGCATGCGTTCCAAGACAGACACAAGTGGTGGAAAGAGCAAATCAAGGAGCCATCGCCGGCGATGAACAAATCTCTTGTCTGGACTGAAGACTACGCAGAAGAATGCGACTCGGGAGTCGTCGTCCTCAACAAGTCTCGGCCCGAGGTTCTGGTTGGCCTGCTTCATATAGCTTGGCAGAACACGTACAATGTCCGAGAGGAAGTCTCATACAAGATTACGTATGGAGATAAAGAGACGTGGTGGCTTGGGCTGGAGCTTGCTGGATCAAGCTATGAATTCGAGAAGCACTACGGATCGGCCGTTGGATGGGGCAAGGAAGACGACATGGAGAACAAGACGGTGTGCAGCTTTGTTATTGCCCATACGGACGAAGAGGACAAGCTGCTCTGGTATAACGGCAGTCTGCTCAAGAACAAGCTGGTGGATCCGCACGGCTACGAAGTTCCGATATTCTGGATGATGGATGGGAAATGGCAAAAGGGTGGGAAAAAGGACATGAGCTGCATGGTGGGTGAAAGAGCTTGGTGGTTGAGTGGCGATGAGATTTCAGCATTGCAACACAGCATTGAACTGGCCATTCAAGTTGATGAGCTGTTGGGGCTGAGTGAGTAGAATTAAGCATATTGCATGGGGAAGGGTATTGAATTATCATGAATAGCGAGATTAAGGAAACATGTATTACGCACGAATGTGGCATGTCTGTCTATTAGAATATCTAGGTATATTGTTGCGTCTCAAATTAGATACCACCGACGTACATTTCTTGTTAGCCGATACTTGCTGCCTAAGATGCCTATGCTGTGGTTGTTCCTCCTTGTCAAGGAACCGCGTAAAGTCCAGCTGACTCTTATTATCCTACCTATTCGAATCAGTAGTAGAGAGAATGCCATCAGATTCAAACGCAGTCGGCAAAGCAATTGAATATCGCCAGCGGACGGAGAGCTCCGGCTTAGTCACTGCCAAGCTTTCGCTAGCGATATCCATCGGATCGGATGCGATCCCTGCTCCTGGATACGCTTTTCAAAGGAAAAAAAGGGAAAAGGCGAATAGAAGCTGGTTCTTGGCGCTGCAGCTGCGCGGGAGTCTTGGCATCACGTTCATCGCCATCATCGTGCTGGAAGTTGCGCGTGTAACGATCAGTTTGATGCTTAATCCTGCGCTAGCTGAGCCCTGCTGTGAATGCTGCCTTAGTTTGCTTGATTTGGCAATCATGATTCAGCAGTCTACTTATTTACACTAAAGACCAAAACAGCAAGACATAAAAGTAAGAGACAGATTACCAAGGCGGGAAGCATTGAAAACAAAGTGCTAGTGCCGATATGCCAGCTTGAGCTCTGCGATTGAAGCTACAGCGGACGTGCCTCTGACAGCTGAAAGTCCCACTGAGCGAGCGCCACGTTGGCGTTTCGCTGTGGCTGGGCTCAAAGCAAGGCAAGCTCGTGTCTCCCCACTTGCTGGCGTCAGCGCCATCTACGCAATCGGAGACGATCCCTTCCCTGCACATTTCCAACATCTCCAGCTGCGATGCCTTGGTTGATGGCACGATTGTTGCGTCCCGCAGAATAAGCGGTTGCAGCTGAGACAAATACTATCATCGATTCGTGCCAACTGCTGCTGCTAGGATTGGCGATATCCAGGCTCGCTGCAAGAGCCCAGAGGCACTCTTGATGCTTATCTGGCAGTGCCTCAAACGCCGCAGCCTCCATCGCCATCATGACGAAAGCGCGAATGCAGCACAATGCCATGGCCAAGACTTTCTCAGCCGCATAGCAAAACGGCAAAATGCCCCATCCAGCTGCAAGAGCTTATCGGCAGCTCGAGCTGGACGCCAGATCCCCACCAATTTGGCTGATGCGCCCTAGCTGAGAATCTAAGCTCTGAATCGCATCACTGTACGTCATCGAGTTGGATGCGCCGATCCGGTTTGCGCTGTCGCTGCCTCGCCACGGCACAGTCGGCTGCACAATATAGCTGAGGCATGGCAGCCAGAAATTGAGTTTGGCCGTTGATACAGTGCTCTCGACTGGCAAATGACCTTGTCTGGTGCTTGGCCCAAACCTTGGCTGTGCTCATCTGGCATCACAACTGCATTCTACCTAGCCCGATCTTTTCTCAACCGTCACCTTCTTTCTCCTCGTTCCTGGAACTTATACGACTGAATGAAATAGTGGCTGCCGCCGCTTATACCTTCCGACTCTTCCACAGAGCCAAACTCTGCATGTCGACGCCATGAATGTCGACGCTCATACGATGCCCTCGGGGCAGCACTACAGTGCCAGGAACCGCGTGCCCAACGTCCAGGAGTTTATGCAGCGCCTGGACGCCGAGAAGAAGCAGCGCGATGCCGAGATCGACAACCAGCTCAAGAGCAATAAGCGCAATCCAGATGTCAAGCTCCATAAAAACGAGCTCCTCGAGAAAAGGGGCCAGCGCAAGGTGCGCGATCCCGTCACGGGCAAGGACGTTGAGATTCGCGACGCCGATATGGATTTTGAAGAGGCAGTTGAAAATCCTCAGGTACGATTATCAAGCTAGATTCACCGCTTTTTTCTTTCAAAAATAAGAAAGCGCTGTTGCTGATGCCCTGAGCAGATGTCTGTTCCCAACGGAAACTTGGGTAAACATGCCACAATAGCCACTTCATCCCAGCAGTCCGGAGAAGAATACCGCCATGCTCAGGATGTGACTGCGCCCCCCGACCCAATCCAGGAGGGGTCGACCTCCGACGTGCCCATCCGCAGTGAAAAGACGTCCGTTTTATTCTACAAGACTCCATCTGTCAGCTATGAGCCCATGTTTACCGCCCTTGAGATGCGATCAAATCTCCTCTGCGCCGGAATTTTCATGGGCATCGTCTTCTTTGGACGATTGTTTGGTGGTCGGCTCCTCGGTTTGATTCCCCTCGCCATCTGCGTCACCTCCGGCGTCCACTTGTGGGTGCAAGATGTGATCCGAAAAGGACGAGATTTGGAGTGGTCTAGTGAGCAGGAGCGTGGCGAAACTGCCACCATCAACCTGATTCCAGAGTCTGTCGAGTGGATGAATACTGCCATTGGCGTTTTCTGGGGCATGATTAATCCTGAAATGTTTGCCGGTGTTGCAGATACGTAAGTAACAGCCCCCAGTTTGCCATTTTCTATGCAAAAGGTAGCTAAACGCGAGACAGCATTGAAGATGTCATGGCAGCATCTGTTCCCGGCGTTATTGAGCACGTGCGGGTTGCCGATATTTCTCAGGGCAGCAATCCCATTCGAATTCTCAACATGAGAGCTCTCCCCGACTCTCATGTACAGGACATCAAGGATGAAATCCACAAGGAGAATGAAAAGACAATGGACGAAGACGAACTCGCCGCTGTTTCTCAAGCGGGGGCATTCTACAACATGGAAGTTTCCATCGGATACCATGCCAAGCCCTCAGGAGCTGATATCGCCTCCAAGGCCCGCAACATGGGCATGCAGATTGTCTTTTACCTTGGAGTCAAGGGCCTTTTCGGAGTTCCCCTGCCGATATGGGTTGAACTAATTGGTCTCGTTTGCACCGCACGTGTACGGTTCCAGCTTAGCCCTGAACCCCCGTTCCTCAAGACGATGACGGTAACATTGATGGGTGTGCCCAAAGTGCAAGCCGGCTGTACTCCAATGCTCCAGAGAGGTGTCAACATTTTGAATCTGCCTCTCATCTCTAATTTTGTCAACTGGGCGATCAAGGCCACAGCCTCCATGTACGTTGCTCCCAAGAGCTTGACTCTTGATATGAGCAGTATTCTACAAGGAGACGACATCAAAAAGGAAACAGAAGCATTTGGCGTCATCTTCATCAGAATCCACAAAGCTACTGGCCTTAGCAAGCAGGATCAGCGTGGCAGCAAGGGCGGTGGTTCCGACCCGTACATCACCATCAGCTGGAGCAAGTTTGGCAAGCCCCAGTTCTGTACTCGAGTTATCCAAGACAACCTCAATCCTGTTTTCGAAGAGACATGCGGCCTACTGGTTACCAGCGACCTCATTAAAGCTGACGAACAGCTATCAGTGGAGCTTTGGGATAGTGACCGATCATCTGCCGACGACGAGGTCGGTAAAATTGAGTTGAGCATCCAGGAGCTCATCCAGCACCCCGGAAAGATGTTCCAGCATGTGTCTACGCTGAGCGGTCTCAAGCCCGATACTGTCATGCCTGGTGAACTCCATTGGGAAGTTGGATTTTTCGGAAAGACGCAGTTCCGTAAAGCGCTTCGCACTGATGGCCACAATGTCAATGTCGTCAAAGAGCTTGGCGATAGGCCCGAATTTCATGACGACTGGGGCACCATTCAAAACGAAGAAGAAGACGCCGCGGTCCACACGCCGCCTGATCCTCTTTGGCCGTCGGGTATTCTTAGCGTCGTTGTCCATCAGATTGTGGGCTTGGAGCTAGCTAATGTCAAAGGCTCAGAGGGCAACCGCAAAGGCAAAGAGTACGAGCCCGCACGCCCAGAAGCCGGCGAAGTCAAGGAAGAGCAAAGCAAGAAACTGCCAAGCTCCTACTGCACCATCCTTGTCAACGATGATTTGGTTTACAAGACGCGAACCAAAGTGGTTTCGTCGCAGCCAATCTTCAATGCCGGCACCGAGAAGTTTATCCGGGATTGGCGCTCTTGCATTGTTACCGTTGGCGTTCGGGACTCTCGCAATAGAGAGCACGATCCGTTAATCGGAGTCGTTCCCCTTAAACTATCTGATATCATGCAGACCAACAGCGAGGTAACGCGATGGTATCCTCTTGATGGTGGCATCGGCTTCGGCCGTATCCGTATCTCTCTCCTCTTCCGGTCTGTTGAGCTCAAGCTGCCGCCTCCACAGCTGGGCTGGGATATCGGATCGTTCGAGTTTACCTCGGACACAATCGTCGCCTCCAATTACGCGCCCGCTAGCCACGTTCGGCTCCGACTACGTACTGGAGGCTCTACTGCCAATGTGAAGAAAGACCACTCCGTCCGTGAAGAAGGCAGCATGATTTTCAACATTGGCGTTGCTGAAGACGAAAAGAAGCTTCGACTACCTGTACGATTCAGATACAAGTCACCCGTCTTTATTGAATTCCATCCTGCTGGTAAGAGGGGGCCTGACGCTTTTGCTGCATTGTGGCTGCTGGAGCTAGTCGACAACCAAGAGAAGGAGTTTGACATTCCTCTCTGGAAATGCAACAATCCCACGCGGTTATCTCAAAACTACATCACCGAGGAGAACTTTGCTTCTATCCCTGATTTGGACATCAAGGAGGTTGGACGCGTTCGATTCAAGGGCCGCTTTTCTGCCGGTACCGACATGGATCATATCCGGTTTGTTACCGACAGCGACTCTCGCGAAACAATTGAAACATGGGAGGCGTGCTATGCAGAGGGCGTACGACAGCAAGAAGTCCAGCCCGAGATTCCTCCGATCGTACAGAAGTTGCATGATGAATCCTTGACGCAAGGCCGAGATGTGCTTGCGCATGCTGACGAGAAAGAGAAAGATCGATGGCTTGCCAAAGATGGCACTGATTGGAGCGGAGCATTTGGCCAAGACCCGCAAAACTTGATGAACAATCACATGTCCAGCGCCGATACTGAGGGACACGAGCATTTCGAGGTGGACACGGACGAAAATGATGAAGACGACGATGAGGTTCCAGAGATTGGAATGCGGAGGACAGAAACAGACCCGACATACGGCTCGGCACCGTCTGAAGGTAGTGACGACCGCCATTCCCTAGAATCGGCTGGGACTAACACTTCGCGAAAGAGCAGCGCCAGCACCGGGAGCAAGAATCCCATCAGGGCGTACAAGAACTACAAGGAGAAGAGCCGAGACTTGCACCGTAAGCAACGCGGGTTGATGCAATGGCTTCCCATGCGCAACGCGCGGTTTGCCAAGGATGAAGCCAAGTTTGCGGTCCGCAAAGTGAAGAAGATGGGGGCTTTGAATGGACGGACGCCAGATGTGGAATCTGAGATTTAATACAACGCCGCCGCAAGGGTTTTCTTTTCGCTCTCTATTTCTTTCCTGTTATTCCTCTCCTACTAGTACCCACTTTCACCATGTTTTCTTCTATTATTGATACCGCCGCAGTTTGTCTGCACCTTATCATTTTGAATGGACAAGGATGGGTCTGTTTGCACGATTGATGAATCATGACGGCGCTTAGCTCTGACGACGCGCCGAGAGATTACACTCTTTTTCTTTCACTAGGGACACACGCTGTCCATAAAATGAATTGTCTAAAGGACGTGCTCTTTTAGTTTTACTTGTATTATTAATTACATCACATACGCTGTAGTTCACTAAAACTTCTCTACATATGGGCGGATATCCAGTTCCTGAGTGAAGGCAGATCGGTGCTGCGAGTGTAAGTGCCAGTAGCTCTCGGCAATCTGAATCACGCATGTTAGTCATACCGTAGAGATGCAATAAGAAGATTCACAAAGCAACTTACAGCATCAGGGCTAATTTTGCCATCCTCCACACCGTTGTTGAACACCGTTCCCTTGCCCCAGGGGGTGTCAATGCCGCCATCAATGACGGCCAGGGCCACATGCACGCCCTTGGGGCCGTACTCGCGGGCCAGAGACTGGGTGAGGGCACGCTGGGCGAATTTACCAGCGGCAAAGGTGCTGAAGAAGGCAGAGCCGCGGACTGAGGCGGTGGCACCGGTGACGAGGAGAGAGGGCGGGTTGGGTGAGGAGTCGACGGCGTCTACGAGGAGGGGGAGCGTCTTTTGAGCAAAGATGAAGAGGCCCTTGCTGTTGGTGATTTCGTGAGTACATCTGATTGAATGCAACGTCCTGAGGCAATCTAGAAACTTACGCGGCGCCCTGGAGGCTCACATCCAGATTCTCCAGCGTCAGCTCCAGAAACGGCTTCCGGGCTATGCCGCTGCCGCCGTTGTACACGGCCGCGGCGAGCTTCGCGCCGGGCAGCTCCTTTGCGATCTGGGCAAAGGCGGCGTCGGTGGCGGCCGGATCGGTGGCGTCGGCGGTGATGCCGATGGCGGTACCTCCAGCGGCCTTGATGTCGGCGACGATGGGCTCGTACGAGGAGGGCTTGCGGGAGAGGAGGACGACGGCGTAGGATTGGGCGAAGCGGCGGGCGAGGGCGGCGCCGGTGCCGGAGCCTACGCCGGAGATGACTGCGTAGAAGGGGGGTGCCATTTGTGTTGTGTTCGTCTTGTTTACTCTGTGTATATCAGATGAGATGAGATGAGATATGGAGTAGGGAAGGGATTGGTATGGATGAAGCAAGGGAATGGAGGAGTTTGCGTGTTATATGTATATGAGATGCGGGAATGACGATGATGAAGCAACGAATGGCGCAAGACAGGTCCTCCCCCAATCTCTCTTCACAATTGTATACAGATGAACGGGGGAGTCGCTGATAAATCTGCCTCACTAATTCGGCATGTCCCCGCGGGCTTGCCGTTTGGAGGCACGGCTTATAAAGCAATTTGCGGGCGGTTTCTGTGCGGGGTGGTGGGATGTGGTGCTTTTGGACAACTTCTCTTCTTGGCTTTGGTTTTGATGCTTGTTCTATTGATTGATTGTTTTTATTCCTTTTTAAATGAAATAATATTCTTTTAATATTGTTTAAGGAAATGTTTGCGATTTGTGATTGTTGAGTTGGTGAATGCCGAGGACATGGATTCTTACACATGCCATTTTTGGTGCTCCTCACCGCGGGCGACAATGGCGTCATCGGTGGAGAGACTCTGAACTTCACCAGGCCATGGAATCATTTGCGTACGCGTATCCGTACTTGCTAGAATGTAACGAGACTCCAGAATTACTCATTTGCCAATTAGTCAACCAACCCTCCCCGGTTCTAGTCTGCGCGTAGATTACGCTGGTGCCGGCCCGGGGCCGAACTTGACGGCCCCACTCACGGCGCGGGAGCCGTGGCCTTGGACCGAAACGTGTCTGATGAAGAATTATAGGTAGTTTGTGAAGCGAATGATGGATTCCAGACTAGGTACATGCCTGTCCACTGTGACTTAACTAGGCTATCGCATATGTCCTGACACATCTTGCAGCATCCTCCTAGTGAGCAATCGCGATTCTGCCAAGCGAGCCATTGAGCTAGCTTTAGCAGGACTTTCGGCGCATACATGCCAAGTTTATTTCTCCACCACCATATAGGGCTATACTAAGATCTGGAAACGGAATTATTTCTCCAAGATTGCCTAGCTCGCTAGATTAAAGGTGGAGAGGCTATATAAAGTTGGCGTGTCCTCTTGCGGAACTTGCCGCATATATGACCTCTCTTTGGGTTTGATGGAAGCCAGGAGTTACAGAACTCGGAATTGGTATAAATCAACTGATTCAGTCCTGATATTCGAGGATCAGTCGAGATTCTATAGATTCTCAGTGAAGGAAGCGGCTTTACCTGGTTTAAAAGAGGACCAACAGTCAGGTAATAAGCACAACGGCCATTAGACTCAGATTATGGGCATGTGTGTTTGACAGCAATTACAAGGAAGGATGATAAAAGTTATATAGCTTTGAGTAGTAGTCGGCTATCAAGGACATCCAGTAGGCTTCGTATCATCTACCGACCTCGAGAGCGCTTTTCGCCATATGAGGCTTTAATTGCCCAGCACGTTGTCACTCCGCATTTGCCTAGTCTAGTTGCCTCTCAACTTAATCTTTCACAGCTGTAGCAAGTTGTTTCAGCCGAGAATCTTGGGTGTATTGCTCAAGAGACAAGATAACTATGGCTGATGCGAAGCTGATTCAGACCTACCACAGCAAATATATACATGGCAGCCACTTGCACAATGCTCGATGCATACGGCCATCTGTCGTTTCGCAACCCTACTGACCCATCTCTCTTTTTTTGCACGATGCATCGCGCCTGCACTGATCGCTACAGAGGCAGATCTGGTGAATACCGCGTATCAGACGGAGAGCCGACCGACCCCAACTTGGCGCAAGGTTATATTGAGCACTACATTCACTCCGAGATTTTTTTCCGCTTCCCAACATCAACACTGTGGTTCACAGCCATGCCGAGTCGGTGATTCCACCATCTCGGGCTACCACATGGCCGGCTTTCTGAATCCCGATGGCGTGCCGGTCCACGACTCGCCAACGATGTTGTCGCGCCCAATGTATCAGATCTGCTGGTGCGCAATATGTACATGGGCGAAGCTTTGGCCAAGCGCTTCGACGGCGACAACGAAGTGACGTTGTGCGTGGCCACGGCTATACTGTTGCGGCAAAGTCCATTGAGCTCGCCGTCCCTCACGCATCTATACGTCGAGGAACGCTGCGATTTAAACTGCCGCTGTGGGGCTGATAGCTGTTGCTGGCGGTTCTATGCAAAACTTGGGCTTGAATGATGATGAGGCTCGGGAGCGTACTGCGTCTGTGGCGACGACGGCAAAACGTGTGTGGGATCTGTGGGTGTTGAAGTCTGATTCCACGCTGTATCTGAAGGAGTGAGCTTGCTTCTACCATCGAAACAATTCTGCTTGAATAGCTGCTATTTCAAATATTACGAGGTATGTTGAAGCTAGCATGGAGTAATAGCAATTTGTTTTCAATGTTGAGATCGAATCCTACACAAGCATAGCATTTATAGTCTTCAGTAATGGTCGTGAGATGCCAAAACAGATTAAAGCCTTCGCTGCGATCGGACCGGATAATGCGAATATCTCCAACAGGTATTCCACTAAACTGTAGGATATCTTCATATGAGTAGGTACGACGTGATCATTCTTGGTCTTTGATCGATCGATTTACTTTCCTTTGTAACAAGTTTCTTGCCAAGTGACAAGGTCACAATAGGTGTATATGATCTAATGCGAGTTTCGTCCTATGCTAATTTTTCATCAATGAGAACATGCTTACCCTCTTCATACGAAATGAGGTCGAACGGGTCAATTTGACGAATCTGATGGCCTTTCAAATAAGTGCCAAGACAAAGAGCCAACTGAAGATCATGATGAAAGCCATCTGGCCGTAGGTCCATCCAACGCCCATGGCATCGACCCAAGGAGTGGTGTAGAATGCAACATAGGCCAAAGGTGATGGAAATGTATTGAGAACAATGGCAGCCTCTTCGACGTTGTTGGTGAAGCTCTCGGATAAGTAATTGACTGTGTGGGTGTAATACATATTGAGGCATAGATGGCCATGATGGAAGCAAAGGCCAGGACGTCCCACGATGTATGGTATTGCAAGCATAGCCAAAAAAATCCTATGCCTATGCGAACCACAGAGCGTGCAGGCGATATTCTGGTTTCCAAGTCCCGTTATTAAAGCGCGAGGCAAGCCATAGTGGCAAACGGTCTGTGAGGGCCTGGCCGTAAACAAATGCGAGGGCTACGCCAATCCAATGTGAAAATTGGACTATTAAAAGAGAGGAGGAAAAGTCAACAATTAGTAAGTTCATAGAGAGACTGGAGAAGATAGGCAGGCCTTAGAGTGCGTTTTGAATGGGCGTAAAGCCATATCCTCAAGCCTTAAGAAGCTTCTGCAGCCACACAAGAGTAAGCAAGTTCATTGTGACTGAGAAGCCAATGCTAAAAAGAGTGAATATGCCGAGCATCAGACTGACAGGCGTCGCGGCGATCTTGAAAGGAACGCTGGCAATCTACACCAATTCGCCGAGAGACTTACGGGGGACATGCGAGTGCCGGGCAAAAAGTGGCGATGCGGTTGGAAATGAAGCCCTCAGGCAGTGGGTTCTTGATTGATCCAGGAGTGCGATCCCAGGTTGTATCCTCGACGAGCAGAAAGACGAGGAGCCGCGGAGCCCGTGACGATGGCAATGAACCAGAAAGCCCACTGCACGTTGCCAGCATCATTTTTTGAGACAGCGTCAGCCATAGTGAAAGGTACAAGCAAATACAGAGGATACCTGGTGTAGAGGGTATATGGAGTGTTAAGGAATGAGCCTTGGAAAGATAAAATGTTCGGAGATGAAACAGGATGGGGTTACATGTCGGCCGTGAACCAAATTGAACTCACAGAGAAGCACGCTGTAAAAGGCCCAAACTGTAGAGAAAAATGAGGGCATAATTGTACATCTTCACATGGCAAATATCCAACCGCAAACACGCAAGTGGGGAGAAGCATTGCGAAGCAGAGATAAAAACACCAAAAGCGCAACTTTGCCGGCATTAGCAGCATTTCAGCAAAGGCAAAAGTTCGATACATGGTGAAATGTTTATCCATTAATCTTGGATAGACTGCTGCTTCTGTGAGTCGGCTATTTTCTACGTGTGCTACGTATTCAAGGCCGATGTTTTAGTTGTAAATGTGGGTGTGATAAAGCGATGGCCCTCACACTTAATCGACGGAGTGATGGCGTTGCCTTGACAGAATAAAACGAGATGCTAAGAAATCATAGTTGTTCCATTTTATAGATATACAACTGCTCGACTAAACACTGCATCAGATACCTCCCTAATCTTGCACGCAAATTCTCTAATGCCGCTGCATATGCTAATAGCAGTTAGGTGGTACGTGATACTACCCTTTTCAGACGTACCGATGAATATGGCAATACCCCGCATCGCCAGCTTCCACCTGTTGTCTGTATTCAGACCAATCTCTTATACCCGAGAGCGCATGGAGAGTCTGGGAACAACATTTACGACATTTCCATTTATGCATCATCTGCTATCTGAAAAGGCTGCACCTCAGATAGTTGTCTAGGATATACTATCAGCTCGTAACATTGCCCAATACTCATCCGGGATTCAGCGAGTGAGAACATTCCGAGATGTCTGCAAACAACAGTACATATCATTATCACCCATTGCGCGGCTCCGAAATTCGCCTTATTCGGCTGCACCCCGCTCAGCAATATCAAGATGATATTCTGCTCACAATCTTTCACCAACCTTTGACCGCACGCAAAGATGAGTCCAAAACCACACGCCTATCGCGAAAACAGCTCCAGAGCACATTACCCGCGGGATGGGAGGTTTTCGAAACTCCCGAGGGCCGGTATCTGTTCTGCAACGACCCCACTGATGGTGGAAGCGATGAAGGTGATGATGATGATGAAGGGGACAATGACAACAAATCTCCAGAAGATAGTGAATCTGATGGATCCAGCGGCGACTTTGTGACCACGTGGGAGCATCCCGACCCCAGCATAGACCGTGCTTCATATGAACTGCCTCCTGAAAGCACATTTTGGGAGCAAGAGACTGTCTTTGAGGCTCTTTCATACCAATGGGGATCACCAAACAACCCTGGCACCGCATTTGTCAAGCCTTCAACTGGAAATGCCAGTGTGGCCACATTTTCTATTGGCAGAAATCTTGAGTCTGCTCTACGGCACCTACGTTATCATTCCGAGCCTCGCACTCTTTGGATAGATGCCATCTGTATCAACCAAAATGACAACGCAGAGAAAGCCGCCCAGGTGATCCGCATGGCCGACATTTACTCCTTGGCAGCGCGAGTTGTTGTTTGGCTTGGGCCAGCCGAGGACGACAGCGATCTTGCCATATCCACGCTGGCATATTTGGGTGCCCAGGTTGAAACAACGCTGGATGCCTATCGGTTGACGTCTCCTGGAGCTGAAGAGCCAATGTGGTACGATATCGACTGTAGACTTCCATATAATGATGCTCAGTGGAAAGCAATCGAATGTCTCGTTTTAAGAGCATGGTTTACTCGCGTGTGGACCGCTCAAGAAATTCATCTGGCAAACCGCTTAGCCATCATACAAGTCGGTAACGCAACATTATTATGGTCTCTTTTCCGCCGCGCTACAGAATGTCTAAAAGACAAGCCGAATCATGGAGAAGAGCGTCTCTCGCTCTCGAAAGTTACCAGTTCCACTTTGAATGGCAAAGGTCGACCATTGAGTGACTTGTTTCGCCGCTTTGCGCACCGGGACTGCTCCAATGGACATGACAAAGTGTACGGTTTGATGGCAATGATGCCTCCAGCCTTTGTTGCGGCGACTAGTCCAGATTACGCGCAGCCGGTCTCAAGGACATACGCTGATGCTTTTATTGCCGATACAAAATTACTCGAGCGGTGGGAAATTTTTGGCTGCGATGTTGTGGATCGCACGTCGGACTTTGACAATGTGCCAAGCTGGGTACCAGATCTGAAGTCTAGCAAACGACATGCGTATTACTCGGGGCTTTTGCAGTTCGCCGCAGGAAACTCGCGGCTTGATTATCAGTTTCTAGACTCCAGCAAATTCCGGGTAAGAGGTTTGCGCTGCGCGACCGTCAAGAGGGTGGGGTTATATGCTCTTTTACACCCGCGAGCTATCTTATTTGCCATTCGTTTGTGGGAACCGGAAAATCTTTATACGGGAACTTATGTTACCGGAGAGCCACTGATAGATGCCTTTGCCAAAACACTCCTGCAAAACGACTTGAGGGAGCGTAATCCAACAGACAAAGGATGGCCCACGTTGGCGGAGTGGAGAGCATACTGTAAAAGGCATATATTCTCCGAGTCTGCAGAACCTTTGGAGATTCTCAACTCGAGTCACTACCTTGATGATATGGTATCTGGGAGATGTGGTAGAAGAGTCTACATGGAGACTGTAGAAGGGTACATTGGCCTTGGTCCAAGAGACTGTATGCCAGGTGAGCGAGGCCGGGGCTTTGAATTGCTCTTACAGACGGATAATCTCAGTCCATTCAACTACTTGTGTGCTGACAAAATACTAGGTGATACGATATGTGTTATTCCTGGCTGCAACTCGCCCGTTGTCCTTCGCCAAACCCGTGATGGAAATTTTCGACTTGTAGGGTCATCATTTGTTTACGGGCTAAACGACGGCCAGACACTTCTAGGAAGTCTAAACCATCCTTGGCGAGTTCAGATTTTCGATCATCCAGACCAAGATTTTAGAATCGAGCATAGATACTACAACCAAGAGACCAGAGAGTTGGCAGTGTCAGACCCCAGATTGGAAGATCATCCTGACTGGGAAAGGGTCTCCCTCGAAGACTTGGGGAGGCCATTGATTGGAGACGATCCGATTATTCTGGAGTTTTTCAAGAACAAGATGACGGGAGAAATAATAAACTCCGATCCAAGGCTATTACCGGAAGCATTAGAGGCTCGTGGAGTTGACCTGCAATGGTTCACGATAGTATAGCTCTGGCGGATGATTGTGTACTTACTTTCCGCAGATCAAATGAATTAAGGTAGATTGATAAGTCGCGAAAGGTCTTGTTGAGACATTATATAGTATCTCCATTGCAAAGTAACTATATTTAGTACTTGTGTATCAAGTGGATTAGATTAGGAGTGATTGTGGCTGCCTAGTTACACTACCATAGTCACAATCCCAGTCGAATGTTTCCTAGCAAACTCCGAATTTCTTTCATAATCTCAAGAGTTTTGTTAAGTCATTTATGAATAAAGGGTTGTAGCGATGACACAGGAAACCTTGAACAGAACGTTCATCACGGTGTAGACACTCTCAAACGAAGAATGCTAAAAGATTTGATGCACCATAACTCTCACATAAAGACTGTCACTTCGCCAAGCTGCTATACCTAGATAGGGACATCTGGGGAGCCCAGATGATATCTACCGGTTAGGCAACTAGCATCTCAGAATGTGGTAGCAATGAAACGAAATGAACGATCACATTGTGGAAGTCATACTGCAGACTACCATAAGATTGCAAAATGCCCTTCTTATACTACCTCAATCTCCATAACTTACTCTCTTCATATACACTGCGAGTAGTATTCGTTGACATACGTGCATTTGTAGGGGCTCTGATCTCATGTTAACAAAGTCACTTTCCAGACTCGAAGAATGGCCACGTACCTGGCAGACCGTAGGTCCAGCGTAGCCCAGACCGCCACACTGGGCATACTCAGATGCTTCACCAGATCCACCACCGCCTGAGCCGCCGCTTCCAGTGCCGTTACCAGTGCTAGAGCCAGGATTGGCCAAAGTTAAGACGGCAGGTCGCCATGGCAGAGAGTTATAGTCTCCTGAGGAACCAACGGCCATGCCTTGGTAGAGCAGCTGGAGGTTACAGGGGTCAATGGTCATCGTCTCGTCGTTTGTGCTGCGAATAAGATCGCCGGAGCTGATGTCGTTGGTCCAGGTGGCACCGCTATTGGCATGGCCCGCAAAGGGATTGCTTTCCGTTGCAGCCTGTGGTGTCCATGTGCCATTCAGAGATGTGGCGGTAAACGAGCGGAAATACCGTCCAACGGATCCAATACACTCAACAATCATGAGATATTGGTTCTGGCCGGAGACGGTATACACTTGGATCGCTTCAAATAGGTCGTTGGTTGCGGCGCTCATAACCGTCGTATATGATGTGCCGAAGCTAGATGGAAATTGGCCAACGGGCATGCTAGAGCGGTAGATGCTGCCGTTATCTCCCGCAAAGAAAAGATACATGTTCGTGCCATCGCTAATAAGTGCTGGATCAATAGGACTGGAGGGAGATATGCTTCCGCTGAAGAGCGGTTGCGAGGACGACCAGCTATTTGCATTGGTGGGATCACTCGACGTGACATAGGCAAATGGAGTCGCAGCCCATTCGTATGCAAGAACCCAGATCTTTTTGGGAGAGAAATAGAAGAGTGTTGGCGCCACTGTGCCGAAGTTCATTGTGTTTTGGCTGGCCGTGCTGAGACTGGTCCAATTTGAGACAAGACCAAAGTTCATCGAGCCATACGAGCCTGCTGTGTTCACAGTTGAAGAGTAGACGAGATGCTGTCCGTTATACGGAACTTGGCTGAAATCTTTAAGTGAAAGCCAGCCTGATTTGGGGTTTGCCAGTGGGCCAGTTGATGTCCATTTGTAAGTGCTAGGAAGGGCGCATGACGCGCTTACAATTGCAGGCAGTGCTAACAACGCCAGGCCAGTCCATAACTTGCGACCGCACTTCTTCACTGAAAGGATCATTGCGATGTGTTATTCTGGTATAAAGGGTAGAAGCTAGAAGATTAGGGGATCACAGAGCACAAGAGTGATCTCTTGGCGGACCCTCGGCCTTATATATACACTTAGCCTAAGCCCAGCAGTCTTTCTACCATGTTATGAGATTCATCAGTGTCCAATGTCAAAGAGTCGTGCTCTCATTGGATCGCTTACAGCTGCTTCGAATGGGAGTATTCTTCTATCTGGAGTTCCACTGCGGTACCAATAGTGGAATTATTCCATAGAAGCTGGATATTTACTTTCTGCCTGCGATGAATCGCTGACTTCATCGCCTGATAACTCGAAGAGCACCTACAAAATACTTGCAGTGTAGGTCTAATAGTAAATTGCTAGGTTACATACTTCGGGTGCTGGAAACAGATTGAACATCGGCTAAACTGATATGAGAAGCGCTCCAATTATAGGCTTCTCATTCCAGCATGAGTGCAATCGATTATTAGGCTATTTGGACCAGGCCGGTTGCATCTTAGCAATACGATGCCCACTGCATGTGGCTCACAAATGTTTTGGTAAATGTGTTGAGAAAATCGTCAATTTAAGTACATATGGTAATATAGTTAAAAAGAATATGATACATGCACTTGCATACACATTCTTGTATGAGAGTAAGGAGGGACTGTAACAGAAAAGGCTATTCACAAGCTGAATCCAATGAAGAGTTTCGAGCTGTAGTGGGGTGCCTCATATTTGATACAAAAAGCGGCGAGAGCATGCATTGCAATGCAGCGGATGTGATACTCTTGGATGTCTCAGACCACAAGATCGGGTACGGCAATTTGACGTGGTATATAAGGCTGATTAGGCTTGAACCAAGTGCCTGGGCATTTTAGGCTGATTAAATACAGCTAGGCTATTCTTTATTGAAGCATCATCTGTCGGCAGCGACAACGCCAAAAGGTTGTAAGGCCTCGTCTTTATTTATAAACATACGCTATTCATCAGCATCATAGACTACAGACAGATTCTAGGGTTAACGATAAACGTTATAAACGTTGAAATATTGAAATTGAGATGATTCTTCAAAAAAGTCCAATATGATATCTTACCTTCAATTTTAGGATAGCCCGGCATCAAGAAATCGTATAGTGTTTAATAGACCAATTGTTCTTCACACTTTGTACACCGCAGCTTGAGCTCGAGTTTCTCTATTTTTAGTCAACAGAGAATACCCTTGAGAGATCAAAAATACTATTAAATCGTGATTTTGTACCTTTATTTGATCACCTGAATTGTTTTTCTCGTCGTTAGGTGGCATCTTTTGGCCACCGCGTCGAAGTGCTAAGTGAGTCGCCAAGGCTATTTCTCTAATCGTTTCAAGCCCATTCTTCAAATTCCCTCAAATTTAGAGAGCGTTTGTATTTATTTCTCAATTTTTCTTGGTCCATATGGCTATGATGTCTTTAAACTACAACATGAATAGAGGGGAGGAATAGCCTGCAGATCCGCTCACTAGATTTACGATTTCACTCATGCCCACGGATTATCTCAAAGATTTGAAGGAGCGCGACATCTTCAATCGTATAGTTGTTCTCCTGTACCGATCAAATCTGCCGCCTGCGAAGTGCCCGCTACCGCTCTTAATTGCAATGCTTTCAACTTTGATCTTTTTCTCAACAAGCACAGTCCAATACAAAAGGCGGCGCACTCCTGGGCTGATTCCAGAAGATATTTACCGATCATATTAAAGCATAGACATTTTTCTTAGTATTGGTACTTGATGACAATATGCATGCGTGTATTACTGGCATTTGTGATAGTCGGTGCTAAACGCTGTACCCCAGGCTTTCTCTATCGTTGATTGCAGTCAAGATACACAAGGATACAACAAGTGTGCAATACGCAAAAAAAAAAAAAAAAAAAAAAAAAAAAAAAAAAAAAAAAAAAAAAACCGAAGATCGTAAGACCATCTTTCTTGGGGGAGACCTTGGACAGATGATTGTGTGTGTCTTCATCTCGAAGCGAGAGCTGCCAGGCTTAACTATTGCTACATTCTAGTTTTCATATATACGATTGCAATCCCAAACATTAATATTCGCGCAAGAAGCACTTTTGGTCGACGTTGGTGTATAAATACTTAGCATAACTGCCCAGGCTCAAAGCAAAATCAGCCGCATTTTCTTTCTTTTTGTCTTTTTTTAGGAGCTGCGCTTCAGGCTTACTCGGCATTTAACGGAGCACAATTTGCGCACAAAGGTCACAAGGCAGGGTTGTTTCATATTGCAGCCAATTAAAGTGTTGGTAGTGATAACACATGATTTCCACGTGTGGAGATGCTACTTGTAGCATTATAACTTTAGGCTGCCATTGATGCTTGACCCTGGCAGTGGTACAGGATGATCGCGAGTCACTTCACAACATCGCCTTTACATCATACTCGTCCTGCTCTTTGACTATTACATCAGGATTTAGGTTCAAAAACTTCATCGCCAACGCATCCTAGATAACATCGACTAAAGATGGAATCACCGATGCACACCGAGACTGGGCAGATCAGTGCCGCTGCGATGCCACTTGGTAAGCTATGTCTACCGATTGCAAGCTCTCGCTACTAGTGCTAAGTCGATTTTACATTAGATATTCGAGCAATCAAAAAGCTCTATACTTATTCTCACCTGTCAGAGGGCAATATACGCTTACTTAAACTGCTGCCGCACCGAGACATAACCAGCCCTTTGCAATGCAGCCTCATCGAGTATCCTCTACAAGATTTATTTGAAAGCAATCATCATTTATACGATTCTCTATCTTATGCCTGGGGTTCTCCAGACAAAACTCGGTCTATCTCGATAGGCGATTGTTATTTACCCATTACGACGAATCTTCACGTGGCACTGCTACGTCTTCGGGATCGCTTTTTTGAACGAATCATATGGGTGGACGCGATCTGCATCAATCAACAGGATCTAAATGAACGGAGCAACCAGGTCCGGCGTATGGCAATGATCTATGCCCTAGCTAATCGTGTCATTGTCTGGCTGGGGGAGGCGGAGGACGATAGCGACCAGGCGCTTGAAGGAGTACATAATAGCGCTGATGGGCAACCAGCTGGAGAGGACCAAAAGATTCAAAATGCAGTCCTCAAGCTACTGCAGCGGCCGTGGTTCAAACGCATCTGGGTAAAGCCAGAGATTTTCAAGCAATGTTCACCTTGCTAACGAATTTAATTTAGATCCTTCAAGAAGTTGCTGCAGCTCGGCATGTTCTTATCCTATGTGGTTCCTCGGAGATAGATGGTTATACCTTCTGCATGGGAATCAACTCGCTCAATCTCGATTATGCAGAAGCCCCAGGCTTACGAAATTTAATACGGTCGGCAACCTACTTGATACGGCGCAAGGTCCTCCAGCCCAAACAAACAACTAGCAATCCAAGCACGTTCTCGCTGAACATAGCCCCTTTGAGCGAGCTGATAGACATGTATCATGCTCGGGAAGCTTCTGATTGCCGTGACAAAGTCTATGCTTTGCTTGGTATGAGCTCTGATAATTATAGTCCGAGGGACTTGTCTCCCAACTATGACGTTCAATGGGAAACGCTGTTCCAACAAGTTATAAAGCTTATCCTTTGCGAGTCATTATCGATATCAACTTGGCCAGACAAAGAAGTGGCCATAATCAAGAGTAATTGTTGCACTCTTGGGCAAGTTTCTTCGCTCAAGAGCGATGGTACGTGGAGCGACAAGCAAAACGTTACAGTTTCAAGATATACATCAGAGGGGTACCAAAAACATTTTGAGAACATATTCTGGACACTAACTCTCAAAACACTGGCAAACTCCATTCAGGAAGGTGATATCGTCTGCCTTTTGCAAGGAGCATCAAAGCCTACGATTATCAGACCATACAAGGATTATTTTATCATCATTGCAATCGCTATCAGTCCTGCAATCGATGAACAAGCTGGGAAAGCAAATTACAGCTGGGAAAAGGTTTTACAATCAGTGACAGACTTCCCCCGAGACTTTCTGCTTGTTTGGGACTGGACAAATTCTTTGAGTGAAAATGGAGAGGATGATAAGTACCTATTGAGCAGTCAAATGTTTGAAGGAGAAAAAACAACTCAACTTATGGAGAAGGGGTTATTAATGCTCGATTTGAATTACTATGAAAGAGCAGCTGAATTTTTCAAACGGGTAATAGAGAAATATACAAGAGAATCGAAGGACGAGTGTTCTTATGCTATAGCAGCTGCTAAAGTTATGGCAGCAGCATATAAAGATTTGGGTTGGATCTATGATAAGGAGGGAAAAAATTGGAGAGCGATGGCAGAGATATTAAGCCGTAACCAAGGTACGGAAAGACTGGTTTTAGATATTTTGAGTTCATGTGATGGAGAAGTATTAAGGCTTCTCCCTAACTGGAGCTGGGATCAGATCGCCATCACAGAGGATGTCCTCAAGCTTGCAGCTGCAGCAGAGAGCAGGGATACGATGGCAGTACTCCTTGACCGGTTCGGCGACACGATCGTTATTACAGAGGACATCGTCAAAGCTGCAGCAACAGGGAGCGGGGATGTGATAGAGTTACTGCTTGACCGGCGAGGTAATCAGATCACCATCACAGAGGATATTGCTAAACTTGCAGCAGAGGGGGATGGGAGAACAATGAAAGTACTACTTGACCAACGAGGCGACCAGATTGTCATTACAGAAGATATTGTCAAAGCTGCAGCAGGAAATACCAGGAGGTATGAAGGCGAGAAACCAATTAAATGGCTACTGAACCAGCGAGGCGACGATATTACTATTACAGAGGAAATTGTTAAAACTGCAGCAGGGAATCGGTGGAATGGTGTGAAAATAATGGAATTTCTGCTTAGCCAGCGAGGCGACGAGATTACCATTACAGAGGATATTGTTAAACTTGCAGCAGGTGGGTATTGGACAGCAATGGCAGTACTACTTGGTCAAAAAGGCGACCAGATTGTTATCACAGAGGATATTATTAAAGCTGCAGCAGAAAATACTGTGTCTAACGGCACGGAAACAATGGAATATCTACTTAGCCGGCGAGGCGATGAGATTACTATTACAGAAGGAATTGTTAAAGCTGCAGCAGAGAATCCGCAAAATGCTGGGGGAATAATGGAACTTCTGCTTAAACAGCGAGGCGACGAGATGACTATTACAGAGGATGTCATGAAAGTTGCGGCGGCAAATACCTTGCCTAGTGGCAAGGAAACAATGGAATATCTACTTAACCAGCGAGGCGATGAGATTACTATTACAGAGGGAATTGTTCAAGCTGCGGCGGGGAATTGGCGGCATGGTGAACAAATAATAGAACTTCTGCTCAAACGGCGAGGCAACGAGATTACTATTACAGAGGACATTATTAAAATTGCAGCGGCAAATGACGAGGGTGTGATGAAGTTGCTGCTCAACTGGCGAGGCGAATAGCTTACTATTACGAGGATATTGTTAAAGTTGTAGCTAGAAATGGGTGGAATTTGAAGGTATAATAGTTATTTCGTTTGATATTGATATTACTAAAGATGTCATCAAAACCGTAGGAATTATAAAGCCAAAGCGAGGCTATGGCCTCTTGTCTTTGCGGGATGTCCTCTACGACTGGAACTAGTGGCCCCAGGGCCTAGATTCTATGGCATAGTGGCATGGGCTGATGATCGTTGTATCAAACAACTATTACATGGAGGAGTATACATAGAGTATTACGGGATAAAAGTGTGAGAGCATGCAACAGAGGCCTTAAACAAACTCTAGTCATTCTACCTAAAGCCGATGAGGATCCAAGTATTCGAGGTCAAGTTGAGAATACGGTGGCCGACAAGACAAGACAGAATGGTTTCACAGAAATCATTTAGGCGCTTCAGTAACTGCGGTAGAAGGCATTCTTTCTTCAACGGCTTGCTCTTTCGGCCCGCTACTACAAGCATCTCGCTATACCAACTCCTAAGGGGACAATGGCTATATTACCCTGATGAGATTTGGGGTCATTCTTGAAAGTGTTAAACGAAATGGTGCGGTCACGGTCCATGATGCTTTGATCATGAATGACCTCATACAATTCACGAAGAAAGATTTACGAAGGAGAAGACGTCGATTACGTGCAATTGTTGGCCATCGTCAGACCGAGTTAATGAATACCTCACCGGCCTTCTTCTCATCCGCCGTAAGTCTTCATCGATCACTAATTGCCCTCGTTGTAGGTATGGTTGTATTTGGCGAAAGCTTTTTTTCAAGAAATTTGGATTCTGCATGCAGCCTTTTCAGCCATAGCAACTTTGCTTTCTCTGTCATTTCTCCCCTGTAATATACAGGTTATCTATGTGCTATATACTGCATGGAAACAATCACAGCGTCAGAAGACACCAGCCACTGGACATTAGTAAGTGATTAACGAGGGTCTTCCAGCCTGGATCCTTTTCAGCTATCATCAGCGAGGGAGTCCGATTCTTCGCTTGGTAGGTTCTCATTCATCCGAACAAGCAAACTTTTTAGCTTTTGGCGATTGTTTTTCCAAGTGGCAAAGTCCTCCACCTCTTGATCTCGCACAGACGGCGTTACTTGGTTGCCATGCTCATCTTTCAGATAATCGGGGATCTCGTCCTCGTCCGCGAGCTGCCGTCGACTGCTGTCATTCTGCGGCCCATCGCCTACATGCCAACTAAATGGTATGAGATGTGCCTCTTCGATATGCAATTGAAGCAAGTCATCATCAGAAAATACCACTGCATTCACGTCTTCAGCACACTTCCCCCAGTGACATACGAATGGCCTTGTACGGCAGTGTACCACCGAGATATGGCGTCGTAATGTATCCAAGTTGTGGAGTTCGGCTTTACAGCTCCCCCATTCGCATAGGAAGGCTGCGAATGATTTCTCCAGGGACCGGTAAACTTGCCATGGAAGAGGGGACGGCGCTTTCGGCGGTCTTCCACGGCGTTTTGCGGGTCCCAAAGCGAGTGTCTTTGGCTTAGCTTGTCGAACAGGTTTTGCCACAGAATTTGGCCCACGAAGCGAACTATAAGACATGCCGGGCTTCCAACCCTTGGGCCGTCCCCGGCCAGCACTTGGCTGCGAAGCTAGGTTAGGTGATGAGGCTGATAATGGCGGTGGCGTTGATGTTGATGTTGTTGTCAATGTTGTTGCATTCACTGTTGGCGCTGGTATTGAGGATGGTATTGATGGTTTATTCAGCCGTTTAGGTAAAGGTATTGGAGTTGACTTTGCTGGTTTTGATGATGTCGCCGCGGCTACAAATACCGGAGAGGATGACTTGATTGGCAACCTTTGCAGGTGAGCTGGTGTTGGCATTGGCCTCGGCGTTGATGCCTGTCCCATTACTGGCTCCAGTGGTGGTATTTTGACGATTTGCCTTGGGAGGGGCACTGGTGTTTCTTTCTTTGCGCGTGAAGCAAGGTTGGGTGCACTCTGAGATGGCCCAGATACGCGACTACCGTGGCCATTGCTGTCGGCTTCTGACCATGAATACTGATGCGAACGTTTTGGTGACTTCAGAACCACGGCAAGTCGCGGCTGCCGTGATTCATTCTTTTCCGGAGCATTGAGCTGGCTGGGAGATGCAGAGAGCAAGGGGTCGTCGAGATCTACGCTGCTGGAGCGCCTGTTGACTGCCGATGGCGCAGGCGTAGACGGCCTGAGAGACGCAAACTGGCTGCTCCAAAACTCAGTTGGGTCCATCATGAGGCGCTTTCTTTGAGTCGGAATGTTGTCCATGGCGTGTGGCCGTATTACTGGAGTAGCTGTAGTGAAGGATGAGAGTTGGAAGAGAGAAGTTGAAGATGAGTGGCTAGTGACATCAGCCTCGTAGGGCATAGCGCTGGTCTGCGGCTTCGTCCCCACTTTTTGCCGTCCAGGCAATACTAATTGAGTGGCCTCGAAATCAAGGTAACAGATGGATATAAATATCTCATATAAATTCTACATATTTTGCGTTAAATGAATGGATTTCAGCTGTAGCCAGACAATGACTGACATATATTGCGAGTGCAGCTCCAGAAATTACCGTCTGGGTAGCACAAACGTTACTCGTAGAGTGCTGATACCAAAATACCACTGCCCATCTACAAGCCTCTTTTCATCTACACATGGAGCTCATTGTCGACAAATACAACGCAGAAGTATGGAAAACTCTCATAGCCAATCCAATATTCATACACACTCCAGTAATGGGTGACGCATCTCAACGGGGGTCATGGTATTTGTCACTAGGTAAAGTTGGTTATCACCTTACTTATGAGAAGAGAGAATGGAAAGGGGAGCCTAAGGAACATTTTTAATTTCAAGCACAGTAGCTTTGTGTAATTGTCGTCATAGACCTGGCCGCTCACTGAAAGAATCGCTGTATTAGTTGCCCTTAACATGGGAATTCGAACACGAAGAGCTACCACTGGCGGTCTTGCGCTTGGCTTAGGGTAGGTCTGCCAAGGTGCCCATGCTATCTCACGGGGTCTAAGAAATGAGAACATGGTCCATGGATACGCACTTTGTTCTTTCGCTGGGTAAGATGACCAGAGATTACGTCTGCATGAAAGTTTGGGCGATCAATGTAAAGGCCGATGACCCAAAGAGGTTATCTGAGGAATAAGGGTCTCCGCATACTGCGCCATCCAAACACATCTGATACATCTCGAGGTTGCAAAGGCGCTATTGAACAATGACGCGAATATACGTGTAATTCGACGCTGAAAACTACCTGCATGTAACATTTGAAATGAATTGCTCAGCCCGGAAAAGGCACCGTGACGGGGTATGAAAGCTGAACCTGGATGATATCCATAATGCAGCACTTAGTCTACATGTACCCATCTTCAAAATATCGACTATTCTTGTGTATTTGTTTTATATCATGAAGAAATGAATCGATACGTGCTTTTGGGTTGGTGCATTACTGTCTATGATACCTAATTTGGTAATCAAAATTTTAGCGAGATGCCTCACAGTGGATGGACACGCATGCGTGTTCGGGCTATCATGGCCACTTTGTACTTGTCGGGCTAGTGACTGGACATCTGCCTCCTTGATGACTGATGGTATCGTGATTGTTTTTGTAAGCCGCCGTCACCTCACACCAGCGAGTTTCAGATACAAAGCATCATGCTATCTGGGGGCATGCTGCCGGGATCTGTTTTTGGAGACATAGATGGCGTCCGCCACCTCCTATAAACCATTTGGCGATGGACTCCGTAACGGGTAGTAGCCGGCATATACAGCAAATCGGATTCACTGCAGGCTGTGTCCAGGGGTTTGCAATTTTGTATTGCAGAAATATCAACGCATTGGGCCTTTCATCACCGGGCTTCCGGCAGTCGAATGACAGCGCGCGGCTAATAATAAGACGCTGCCACGCAACGGAAAACCGGCGACTTCATCAGGCTGACGAACTGCAGCGGAGCTGATGGAGCTTCATGCATCTGGAGGTCCACTTTCCGCCAGCTTGGAACCTGATGGGAGGAGCTTGGACTGGAAACATCGGCGAAAGCGTTTCATGGTCTTCTTGTCCCAGCAGAGAATTACATCATGGCAGCTTGAACAGCTGTTTGTAGCTCCCTGTTTTAGCGCGAAACAGATCAATGGATGCCGATGACCATCTGCCCTGGTAGGGAGGAAGTTCAGCAGCACTATTGATGGCGCATGTTAAAGCGCATCAATGCTACCATGGGACTTGGCAGGTTTCCGAACATACCGGCTGCAGGGCATGAGGATGCGATTCCCGACAGTGTCTCGGATGCCGCAAAGCGCGAGGGAGCAAGTGAAGACTCCAGATGCCGTCGAGAAGGGCAACTGAGCTGCCTATGTATCTGCATGGCCTCGCTTTTCTTTAGCCCGGACTGACTCTGGCAGCATTAAAGACTGGAAGCTTGTCGCAGTACATTGCCGTCGTTTCGAACCACCTTTATTTCATACATGCATCTACACGCACTAAGGCCAATGCAGCCCTAGCAGGCTCCCTCCCACTGGTGCTTTTGCCGGCCTGCAGTATTTGCCCTTTCCGGTAGCGCATCGCGACGGCTCTTTGGTGGAGACCGGGCGCTGCTGCGGATGAGATGCTGATGTTGGGCCTAGCAATATCATGTCGTGAATTCTGCCTCATTTGCACTGGTTTGTAAGCAGGGCAGCTTGAGCGCACCTTCATGCCTTGGAAACGCGCCTCTGGCAGGGCCTGCGCGTACGAGGTCCTCGTCATAAGGCTCCATTGGACTGCTGCTAGAAAATGCTGGTCGACAATCTCCGCATTTGCTGGCATCAAGTACCGGTACCAGCGAGGGTACAGGTACCTGGGGACGGCACACACAGGAACGGAAAGATGACGCAGGAACACGAAAGCGAATGCGCGTGCCGCCTTGTGCCGGCTTTCTGTTGTGTGCTTGGCCATTATAAATGCACAAAAGAGCCATTTGCGTTGCGACTTTGCATCTAATGTTACAAACAGGTGTTCCTGCGGGAGATGTTCAAGCATCAGGTGACCCTGTGCCCTTGTGCTTACAAGTGGGCAGAGCATCGCTGTGAGATGTTCGACGTTGATGATGCGACATGGCATGACTCGCTTCAATGTCTGTAGCCTGTCTGTTCATGGCCAAGTTCCACGGTACATGGAAAATTCTGATGAAAGACGGGATGTGTGTGTGTGACTCCAAATTCTCGTAGCGGGAATAGAGGTTGTTGCTCCAACGCCGGCAAAAGTACCGCTACCACCACTAGCTGCCCTCTCCGCGCCCCCTGAGCGCCTCATCCTATCCGCTGTGGCCCCCCGTAACTCAATGGGTGCAGTGGCGCTGTAATGCTCCGCTACCAGACTTGCAACAGCCCGAACTTGGCCCTGGATGTCCCCGATCTGTGACATCGAGCCCACTGTTTGTCGCTGCTGCGACTGCGCGGCCCTGCCAAAGTACCGGTACCTGCCCGCGTGCCCACAAATCCTGTCCAGTGACAGGCGCAGCAGAGCCAGTGACGCTGATGCCTGAGGCAACGTGGCTGCCGTGAGCGGTCCGGCCCACCATTTCGTCTCAACTCTTGGTACCTCGTCCAGCCGTACAATTTGAGGGAGAACGTCGACTCTCCTCATCAAACGGACGCCGCCGCATCCTCCCGCACCACCATAAGCCTCGAGGCTCTCGTCGCCCGCTCTTGCTTTTGCTTGGTCGAATCAAAGCTTTTGTCTGCTTGCCATCAGCGTCTGCTCCTTGCTGGGAAGCCATGGACTCGGTTGCTTAAACGAACCCCCGATATCGTAATCATCCGAGCAGCACTGATACTAGCTACACGACTCCGCTCTCTGTCATCTGTCATCCTGTCCTCATTTTTTCTGCATCTCCTCATCTTTATCCCCATCTCGTCCTCCTCTGTGCTGTTCGATTCTCTCCTTCCATAGCCGCTTCTATTCTCCTACGTCATCCAACAATGCCCTCAAAACCTGCCAACACCTCCGCTGGGGGCCCAGTGAGCAATCGCCTGCGCAGCTTCTTCCGCATGAACAGCAGCGCGAGCAGCATCAACGAGAAGGAAAGGGGCAGCAACTCCCTCAGCCTCAGCGGCGTGCCCACGGGCAATGGAAACAGCAGCGACTCACATTCCACCAAAACTTCGCGACACACCAAGCTTTTCAACAGCACCGTCGGCCGCCTCAGGTCACACACCGTCGCGAGCGAAAACAACAAGCTGGAAGAGGCCATGAGCCCCACGGCGCTTGCCAACCCCTACTTTGCTCATCAAGGCCAACCTGGCCTGCGCCACCATAACGAAGGCTCAGTGCCACCAAGCCCTCCCGATACGCCTACACTCAAGATCTCAAGCCCGGATGGTACCGAGGCTGATCAGGCTACAAGCGAAACAAAAGAAGAGCTGGCCCGCAGGTTAAGACGGGTCGCTAGCGCACCCAACGCCCAAGGATTATTTGCGAATGCTGGAAACAAGGGCGATCGCCCAGGCACTGCTGAACTGGGCAAGGATCCTCTAATCCAGAACGCCAAGTCTGGCTCACTTAGCCTCATCGATGGCGCGAAACCTGATTCACAACATCCTTTACAAACCGAAGACACGCTCGGTGCCCTGCCTCCTCCACAGACCCCCTTGGCCTTCCGCAGAACATACAGTTCCAACTCCATCAAGGTCCGCGATGTTGAAGTTAGTCCCGCCAGCTTCGACAAGATCAAACTTATCGGTAAGGGCGACGTAGGTAAAGTATACTTGGTCAGGGAAAAGAAGAGCAACCGACTCTATGCCATGAAAGGTAGTGCCAATCTCCAAAACACATATATAATTTCGTCGCTAACCCTTTGAATTCACAGTCTTGAGCAAGAAAGAGATGATCAAGAGAAACAAGATCAAGCGCGCCCTTGCCGAACAAGAAATTCTCGCAACCAGCAACCATCCCTTCATTGTTACTCTGTACCACTCGTTCCAGTCTGAAGACCATCTTTATCTTTGCATGGAATACTGCAGCGGTGGAGAATTCTTCCGAGCCCTTCAGACTCGCCCTGGCAAGTGTATTCCGGAAGACGACGCCCGTTTTTACGCCGCTGAAGTTACGGCTGCGTTGGAATACCTGCATCTTATGGGGTTCATCTACCGAGATCTAAAACCAGAGAGTATGCGTGAATGACAAAACATTGATGTAACGCTTCAAACTAACATAATTTTGCAGACATTTTGCTTCACCAGTCCGGCCACATCATGTTGTCGGATTTCGATCTCTCAAAACAGTCTGGCTCTGGTGGCAAGCCGACCATGATTGTTGGCAAGAACGGAGCGAGAACGGATTCTCTACCGACGATTGATACACGGTCATGTATTGCTGACTTCAGGACCAATTCATTCGTCGGTACCGAGGAGTACATTGCCCCTGAAGTTATTAAGGGTAGCGGCCATACAAGCGCAGTCGACTGGTGGACATTGGGCATTCTCATATACGAGATGCTTTACGGAACTACGCCTTTCAAGGGGAAGAACCGAAATGCTACTTTTGCCAACATCTTGCGCGAGGATATCCCCTTCCCTGATCACACTGGAGCACCGCAAATCTCAAAGTATGTAGCTTTATCTCCATGTATTTGATATGGCATTCATTGCTAACCTTTCTTTCAGTTTATGCAAATCACTCATCAGGAAGCTTTTGATCAAGGATGAGAATCGAAGACTTGGTGCCCGCGCCGGCGCATCTGATATCAAGGCCCACCCCTTCTTCCGTACAACTCAGTGGGCTTTGATTCGCCATATGAAGCCGCCGATTGTCCCTAACCAGGGCCATGGAATCGATACGATCAATTTCAGGAACGTCAAAGAGAGCGAGAGCGTTGATATCAGTGGAGCTAGGGCGATGAACGTCGCTGGTGTTCCGCTGGATAGTGGACTGGCAACTCCAGGCAACGAGGCTGCAGACCCATTCCTTGAGTTCAATAGCGTTACACTCCACCACGACGATGACGTGCAATTCCACGACATAAGCTATGCATCATCACCAGCGTCCTAAAGTTGAAAACCTTGCATTACAACTAGCCTGATTATTTTTACTTTGCTTGGAGGCCACGCCCCAGATTTTGATATCATGTGTATACGGTTAGGGCTCTGGGATTGTTAAGATTACGACATTTGAGTTTTTATTCAAGCGACCAAGTTTTGGGTTTTTGGAGTTAATGCCTACACACTGAGCCTGTCACCCCTCTCTTGCTTCACAGCAGGCAAGCTATCAGTTTTTCTACAGGCCAAAAAGAAGAGAGAAAATGAATTCCTGGCGAACACTGTGCGATCCATGAAACTGTTAATTTGCTCGAGACTTTTGTAAAATGCTTTCTATTGTTGCTTGTGTGTTCGCTGAAATACGGCGTCTCATTTGGCTTGGCGTTTACTGGGAGTTGGCAGTTGGGTTTGAAGGGACATGTTAGTGAACTGTTGACAGTCATAAAGATACGTTTGATCTACCAATAGAACAAGGATACTCTGACAATCTGTGCATTTTACTCTGTTTTGAAATATACCGTTTCCACTCTTGCTGCCATTTGCCTTGTCTCTGGCTTTAATGAGATGATTGGGTATTTTATTCAAGTTAGTCACCTAATGGGCTGCAGCTGGTGTGGTTGCATTGCATATGCGCAGCCAATGAGCGACCCCGCTTACTCCAATCAACACGGCAGAAGCATCAAAGCCGCAAAAAACAACATCAGAAACTCATGAAAATGGTAAAAACAAAAGGAAAAAGAGGCAAAAAATGAAAACATACAACAGCCGGTGTTCGCCAGTGGTCACCCACCTGACTACTAATCTGCCTCTCATTGGCTTGACTCTGGGAGAGCGGACGGGATCCCGTATATTCCAATGGATATGGTCGTATGTGTTAGTAATGCCTGCCAAACTGCCTTATCATGACAACCACAACGTCTTTGAGAAATGAGCAAAAAATTAAAAACATACAACAGCCGGTGTTCGCTGATGGTCACCCACTCAACTACTAATCTGCCGGTTAGTGGCTTGTCTATGGGGGAGCAGACGGGACCCCGAATTTTCCACTACCTATGGTCGTTTGTGATAGGTATTGAATTGCTTTACCTTATATGTGAAGGGGCATGTGCTGAAGCGTTGATGCAATTGATACCTTTGTGCCAAGCTTTGAGTACATGTTCGTGATATTGTCACTGTTGCTGCTGGTAATAAGCAACTGGTATCTTGCTTGGACCATTTTGGGCTTTATTTACGGTCCGTCCCGGTATGTTGTAGATATCGTCTAACCGACAATCATATACGCTCCGCGTACCTCTTATACAGATCTAAAAGAGATTGTTGTCTACATGAAACTGTCGTCATCGCTGGCAGCACAAGATTAATAAAGCTAAGAGATCATGTAGTAAAAAGTAGGGTGTCAATGCCGAGGATGGAGAGAGCCTTTCGCCATGTTGATTACTTGGAGGAAAAGAATCCCTAAAAGCATAGGTACCTAGGTATCGTAAGGATACATATAAAGGTTTATGGTAAGTCTCGCAGTTAAAAATGAAAATGAGGGTTAATAATACAGGCTTGCATTCTGTATGAGAGTAATCTATCTTTAAACAGTGGTTTCGGCTGAATAGGCTGTAACAGCTGAACCCTTGAGTCAACTGTAGCTTTGAACTTGAGAAACGATGCACAATGGACTTGTCTTATAAACAAATGTATATGTAATCCATTGAGCTTCAAAAATACAGTGAGTCCTACGTAAAGCTAAATTACACAAAACATATCAAGCAAGCAATGGAGAGAATAGGACCTCATGGCTCGCATTGTATCGAATAATACGGCAAGGACAGCGATAAAATACTTTGCTGGCTATAATGAGACAAGCTATAAAGATATGTTTAGCTGAGGCGTTGTAAATCGCGGTAGATCTGAGAGAAACAATAACTAGAGGCTGTGGCTACTTGCATCGACAACTACCGCCAAATGCACATGTATCACGTAACCGAAGCCCTGATCGTTGCTGCAGTTGAAGGGACATAGGATTAGAATCGGCTTATCTATATCAAAATATTCCCATTGGTGGATTTGATACGCCTTTGGTAGGATATGATGTACATTTTGTAGGCTTGTTTTAGCGGTCTCGCTTTAGCAGTATAGTAGAATAATGCATGTTATTAATATCACAGTGCCCTGTACAGTTTAGCCCAATGAGACTTTCTGATCGAATAAGCCTAAAAGGAGAATAAATTGGAACCGAGGTTGGAGTCCCAAGTCCTTTTGCGTTGTGCCTTGGATAACTAGGCGGGGTAGCTGAGAAGTTCCCATCAAGTGGTTCTCGAACTTGTTATCAAAAGGCGAAAACCCGCATAAAGCCCGATAAGTCAGCACTAAAGAAACAGGCGATTATTTCACGTATATGGTTCATTAGTTCTCTGAATGCAACCCCACATCGTATGTTTATTGGTGGCCCTTGAGAAAGCAAAGCAAATAGACAACCGGTTCGCGTCTACTAACCCTTTCAGCTTATGTACCTAATGGACCCCACTGCATGCTATTTGTAGGAACTGCATGGGTAGATACGCAATTGTAAACAATAGTACTTCCACTAATCATGTTATACCCAAACTCTGACTAGTATTTTCCATCACACGCAATCCAATGCGAATACATTTGCCTGACTGACTAGCTAGCCTACTTTCGCGGTAAGCAGGCGATGATTGGCGGATCCCAGCCTCTGTTCTTGGGGGGTCGTTGAGATACGTTAGTTATTGTAATGATCTCCTGGGAAGTGCAAGACTGCGATTTTCAGCATATCAGACTCTATGATGCGATTCAATATTTACTGCAGATGGCGAAGATCAGCGTAATACTAGACGAAGTTGCTAATGCTATTGCAACTGGTATCATATCAAGCTAGATTGTGACGAATAGTAGACAAAATGGCGTGAATATTTCTCCAAGCGAGCATTGCTTTCCTAGGGCCAGATATGGGTTCGAAACAACTGCCGAGAACTGGGCGAGAAGTCCGACGATCTTATCGCCGAAATTAGAGAACGTGACCAAGCAGTTGCGCCGAATTTGGATGTTTGCTGACTCTTGGTACAATAAAAAACATGCTAGTCTACATGATAGGCTTAATTGAGGTAAGTAGAGGGAACGGTTTGTTGGTTATAGTGGTTGGACGATTAAGTAATAGGTTACACATCCTATCTTCTGTATTAAGTATTTGTCGATTATTCTTAGTGTGGTGTATGAGCCCCAGAAGTCTGCGGCTGGTGGGCACCCTTCTCTAGGCACGGCGGCCGCAAAACGGCAGGATTCTGAACCGGCGGAGTGCTCCTCTTGGGTCGCCCCTATCTATCTCGAAATTGGGGAACCTATGATTGAAAGTTAATCACTCATGGGTAGATTCTCTAGGAATAGCCTGTATTGCTTTGCATATAATATGTAATAGAGATTTGCTTTCATGCTTTGTCTATTTGCACCTGCTTTATTCTTAAATTCAGCTCTATCTTCTGCTCATCGAGAACTAGCATTAGTTGATTGGCAGTTACAATGATTGGATTCAGTTTAACAGAGAAGCAAAAGGCTTTGCGTGAGGGGTCTGCCAAAATCGGCAAAGATATTCTCTCGCCTGCGAGAGCAATATATTCTCAATACAACGACCAAGAATCCCGATTCCAAGCCACTCTACCATTCTACCAACAGCTTGTCAAAGCAGGCTTTGTAAAAGCCCAGGTTCCAACAGCACTCGGCGGAAGCAATGAGTCGTTCATAGATGGCGCTATTGTTGCCGAAGAACTCTATGCGGTTGATTCGAGCATCATGCTTCATGTGCTTGGCACTGGGCTTGGACTGATGCCTCTTATTTTAGGCGGCACGCCAGAGCAGCACAAGAAGTATCTTGCTCCTTTCCTCACTTGTGATGGCAATCCACTGGCGAGTTTAACTCATTCAGAACCAGGCGGCACTGCCAACTGGCTTGAAAAGGGTGGCAAGGGATTGGAAACTACTGTGAGAAAAGAAGGCGATTACTATGTTGTAAATGGAGACAAGGTACGAGAACCCAACCGAATCATTCATCTAATAGCTCACTTTTACGCTAAAAAACTGTGGCCTTGTGCAGCTGTGGACTACTAATAGCGCTGGGTGGGATGGAAAGGGCGCTGCTCTCTCATGTCTCTGTTGTCGGTATTCTGAGGATGGCGGACCTCAGGACCCCCAGGATGATCCTGCGTCAAACATCATCGTTCTTCTGGTTACACGAGATACGGTGGCTCAGAACGAACCTGGGGCATATCAAAAGATTGAAGAGCCGAATCTTATGGGCCACATCGCCGCTTCTGGCCCACGGACTAGGTATACCAACTTCAAGGTCCCGGTTACAGATGTATTGGCACCGGGGAATGGCGCGTCAGTTATCGAGCGGGCATTTAGCATGTCTGCTGCACTTGCGGGTGCTATGTCTGTTGGGATAATGCGCGCAGCCTTCGAAGCAGCCCTGAAGTTTGCCCGAGAAGACAGCCGCAGAGGCACTGTGCCTGTTATAGAAAGACAAAGCGCAGCTGATTTGTTAATCAACGCCAAGCTCAAGATTGATACGTCCCGCATTCTCGTCTGGAAGGCCCTTGATGGGGTAGAGAAGGGAACTGGAGATGACAGGAGCCGATATGAAGCCTGCTTGCAGGCCAAGATCTACTGTGGTGACCAGGCTGTGGCTGCTGTCTGGGACACAATGCAGCTAGTAGGAATGTGAGTTTTCGAGAAAGCTGTCTTTGTTTGGAGAATAGGGCTTGATAAACTAATACACATATAGAACATCTTATCGCACCGATACGGAATTCCCCAGATTGCTGAATGATGCTGCGGTGTTCTCACTCTTTGATGGAGGTAATATTGGGGTTCGGCGGAGACAGCTTCAGCGGCTGATGCAGGATGAGGACTATCAGCCATGGGCAAGTTTATGGTGAGGGGAATTTGAGTCACAACCATGATATGGTGGCTCAATATAGTTCTACCCATTGAACGATATCGTTAAACCATAATTTGCAGTGATGGTGGTGTCAGAGCTGGCTGCGGGGCTTGCGAGGTACAAAGGCTATGGAGCCTGGCGTCTTGGCATTTGTTGTTCATGTGTATAATCTCTGGTAGGTAAATATTTATTTATTTATCTGCCGTACAAATGAAATTGGTCCTTCTTTTAAATTATGTACCTCTGACTGTGAAGCAGGTGAAGATTTGTTGTATTTCTGCGCCACGGCGAATGCAGGAGGTATCTCTCTCTCCATCTTGTGTAACAACTTGATAAAAGCAGCTACTTGGCTACGTGTAGAGTGCTCCAAGACGTATGGGTCTAAAATCATATAAGTGATGTATTTGTGCTTAAAAGGTATATAATATATATGGAAAATTCATGTTACCTGAAACATTTCATCTTATTACCAGCCATAAATGGTAGGTAGACTATTCAAATCCATGAATCCTGAATAAAATGTTCCTTGACAAATTCAACGCCGTGTGACTCAGCCGGCCAGCAATGATACTCTTTTTGGGTCAGCGACGCAGACTGTGCGATTTACTAATACAATGCACTGTATTACTAGTCTGTATAAAGGGTTGTCGATTCTAGTTGCTATAACTGGATCCTTGACGAAGAGAGACGGGACAATATCTTTCAATCCCTCAAATACAAATTATGGAGGGCGATATTTTAGAAACAGAGCGGCTGCAGCCAGCTTCTCGATCACAATCGGCAGTTTCTACCGTATTATCCATTCTTGACGCCACAGTTGTTCGATTCGCGCCTACCGGAGCCATCTGGATCTTCGACCATGACAAACCATCTGAGATGGTTGGATGTCTCAAAGACTCTTTCACCAAGACGCTCGAAGCTTTCCCTCAATGGGCGGGCCAGCTTCAGTGGGCTCCGGCCCGCGAGAACGGCTCCCACACAGAGCGTTTCCATCGACCGATGATAACTTACGGCCTAGATTCGGATCCTGGAGTTGAATGGAATGTTGTCCAGCTAGACTCTTCCCCAGAATCAGTAGCTCCAGAACCCGCCTTGCGAGCTTCCGATGAACTTTGGATAGAGAATTTTCCTCAATCCAGTCTCATGATGTCGTCAACGAAGCTGGCTCTACACGATCTCGAGACATTCCAAGGCCTGCCGAGTATGGTTGTACAAATCACTCTTCTGGGCAGCAGTGGCTTCGCTGTGGCCGCAAAGATGGCCCATCCACTTGGCGACGCCCATGCTCTCGTACTATTCATGCGTCGATGGGCGTCAATCTGTCGCGATGGGCTTACGAAGCAAGACCTCACGAAAGATCTGGCGTACCCCATTTTTGAGCCCAGTTCGCTGGACTTCAGGGCCGCCGGTGACATCGATGCCCATGATGGCAGCCCAGAGCTTATCTCAAAGGCCCGTTCTCTTCCTTTGCACCGCCATGACTGGTGGGATACCACCGCCGGACATCCGGCAACACTCGGCCAGGCAACAATAAACTCCAAGCCGAAAGATGCCGCGCTGTTGCAAAAAGCCATGATGTCGCCTGCGTACCCGCCACCATGGGAGAGTTGGCATATTTCTAATCCTGTTATAACTAGCATCATTCACTTTACGGGAGACGAGCTAGAGCGTCTGAAAAAGTCAGCTACGGGGACCATAGCCAAGGTGTCACGCCTTGATGCGCTGCTGGCTCATGTCTGGGCAGGCATCAATCGCGCTCGCTCACCACTGCTGAAGAGCGACGATGAAGTCTTCTTGGACTTTACTCTAGGAATCCGCGCTCGGGTTTCGCCGAGTCTCCCAGACACCTTTGTCGGTTCACCTCTGGTGCTGACGTATATCGGCTCTTCTATCGGCAACGTCGCAGCTGAAGACACCAAGGTTGGATTAATAGCCTCGAAGATCCGCACATGCCTTGATCGGTTTACGCCCGAGGCTGTAGCGGCTATACTTCACGAAGAAGCGCATGAAGTCGCGCCTCAGCGTCTATGGAGGGCATTTCTTGGCAGGAAGCACACGCTTGTCACTTCGTGGGCCCGGCTTGGAGTTTACGATATCGATTTTGTTGGAAAGGGGCTGCGGCCACGTTATGTGCATGCTATTATGGTCGCCATGGATGGTTTGGTGTGTGTGATGGACAGCGCGACACTCGATGGTGGCGTGGACATTTCGCTGTGTCTAGAGTCGGAAACGATGGAGAGGTTTCTGAAAGATGGGAGGTTGCGAGGATTCTAGAAAATATTGGAATATTCCAAGCGAGTTCCAAATCAAGTAAAAGCGTCTGGCAGAAATGACGTTTTCCCGTCTCATCTCACCTAGAACTCTTCTATTACTGTTCTATAGTCGCTAACCTGAGTGTTTTCTCTGTGCTCGGTGGATATCTACATAGATCTAGCGTTGTGGACTCGATGCTTTTACGACATGTGGACGCTGACTATTTGCTTCCTTTAGCCCTCTAATAAAATAAGAAAAAAACTCTCTTTAGACATTTATTCCCTTTGATAGCTCTCATAGGCGATTTTGCGCGACTTCGATCTTGATTGATCAAAATACATGTAATGCAAATTTCTCTTTTATAGCTGGTAGACAATGAATACCCCACATTACCGGTCGTATACTCGAGTTGGTATACGATGAGCTATTTCTCGGCGCAGTATGCTATAAAACTAATTGTATTATAAATTTAGTATAAGACAAATTAATTCCTAGTAACCAATTGATCTAGAGTATGCAATGAGATGAGCCAAAGGCCGGTTATCACTAGGGATAAAATGCGTGGAAACACTGCACTCAGTGTCCTAATAAGTTAAATAAATGCATGCAAAACCTCCACATATCATCTCCAACAGCGTAATAGTAAGTCGGCAATGGCTGCTGTTCATTTCCTTCTCGCAGTTTAACGCCAGCCGTTTTGAACGGACTGATTTTTAGCTGACTGCCGAACAGCCCATATCCAACGATTCAGGCAAGCAACCATGGCCAACATCCTCCTCACCGGTGCCTTTGGCTATCTAGGTGGTAGTATCTTAGCTCAACTGCACAATTCTGGCGACGGCAGCATAGAGCTGCCGGCCCATGGCACGATCTACGCGCTCGTTCGCAGTGATGCTCAAGCTCAGGCCGTCCAAGACTATGGCGCTAAACCCGCGGCGTTCAATCCAGGCAATGAAGACGCCATTGAAAGCTTCATTACGGATCATAAAGTCTCAATTGTTATGTGGTTCATTGATGTGGTGAATGTTGATAGGCAGATTCTGTTTATCCGAGCGCTAGCTAAGCTGCGGCAGCAGACTGACGTCCATTTTTTGCAGGTAGGTAACAACACTTGCTCACCAATTTCTACCGTATAATGTCGATTAAATAATCGAAACTGGACAAGAAAGAAAACCGTCTCAAACAGTCGCGAGTATATGGGCCGTTAATTCTTCGCCGAAGGAAATTACGCTTTCTGTTAGGGATCTTCATGTTACAACCACTAACATCTAACAATAATAGACATCTGGGGCAAAGATATTCTCTGACTTAGCAGGAGCCCCAACAGACAAACCACTACTAGATACAGATCCTGGGATGTATGAGATCCAGAGGAAGCAACAAGATCAGGCTCCATATCAGGCATTTCAGAAAGTAGGTTCAGCCTCTAATAGTTTAATCCGTTATAAGAAGATACAACATGAATCATCGGATTTTGATAACGCATCATAGGCTGTCGGCACAAACAATGTGATAATCGCTTTGGCAGAGGAGCTTGGCGTGAAGAGCTACATCATTGCACCGTGCATTGTGTGTAAGTTACTACCTGCCTTCAAGAACTATAACGTTGTGGGAGTTATTATCCGATAATGAGTGCTCATATCTGTCCAAGATGGCAAAGCATTGGGATTCGGAACCTCATTTCTGCCCAGACCGTAGCTATCGTCAGAGCAGCCAAGGAGGCAAAGCGAGTCTATCGTGTTGACGAAAACTCGCCGGTACGTCACTCTAGTTCCTAAGTTTCACTATCTAGAGGACGACGCTGATTACGATCTCGGCCAGACGTGGCCCGTATGCCACATAAGGGACAACACCGACCTCTATATCAGCCTGCTCGCCGCCATCCTCTCCAAGAGCCGCAATCCTGGACACGGAAGGAACAAAAGGCTACTATTTGCCTTCACCAGGTAGCATAGCATGGGACGACCTCTATAGCCGCATGGCAGCAGCACTGGCGAAGAAGGGCATTGTCGAAGATGAATGGATTACGCTGGCGGATGATGAAGCGCTTGAGGCCATGGGCCGTGGGCTGAGATGCCCCAAAGCCTTTGTGCGGGTACAGTTGGCTGGCAAGTGAGTGGTGTTGCACTCCCACGTCTATGAGGCGCAGATAGAGCTTACTATGTGCTCAGATGCACACTTACAGCAAAGAACGGCACAGAAAGCCTGGGGTGGGTGTCAAACTTTACGCCAGAGCATATCATACCCTGGAAACTGCAGAAGCAGAGGTCGAGCTCATCCTGAATCATATTTAATGACGAGATTCTGATGCAAACCCGGCCAAGTACACGGGTTTCAAATCGCCTGATGCACAAGGCGATGAAGGATGCCAGTTGTAGGCAAAGAGGTGGCATCGTTACTGCAGCTACAAGCGCCAGCTCCGCGCTATATTAAACATCATGGCCGGCAGCGAAGGAATAAGCGCCCGCTACATGCATGCGCCTAATACCCAGCTCCTTTATCCTATTTCCCATCCAATACGTTTTTCCTGCTAGGCGCCCAATGAAGGAGGATCTACTTGGAGGTTGCGCCAATATTACCGCCGGCGTTTAGACCAATAGAAAAGTCGAGCCTCATTGCAAGGCGCAGGCTCCAGCCTTGGTGGGGGTTTGCTGGCTATCCTCATGTTATAGGATCGCAATGCCAAACACAGCCCTTAATTCTGTCTCAATCATATCAATTGCATCAATTTTTTTCTAAGCTATTCAAAAATCTTTGTGATCCGACGTTGCGATGCCGTTACCTAAAGCAAGCTTCAAAGAGAGATTGAAAGAGAAGATCCGTGACAAAAGTCAAGATAAACATCAGTATGCGGGTATTTCGAGAATATGCGCATTGGCGAGATCTAACGTATTTGTCTTCTGTAGAACAGATGCCTCGAGTCCACTGTCCACGGCGTCTTCTGATCGGTTGCTGGCGAAAAATGCACCTCAAGCATCCGTAACGACCCTCAGCCATGGTTGCCAAGACACGCCAATACGAGAGCTCTGGAATGTGGCATACGAAAAGTTGCGAGAAGAAGATGCTAGACTGGTCGAAAAATACGAAATCAGCCTTCAACAGTGCCTACCCGCAGATTTAGAAAGCGTTCCGAGCTTAAAGACAAGCAAAAGGGAATGGATGGATGCCATACTTAGGCATAAAATGCAAGAGACACAAGCGAATGTCTGGAAATTGACATTCAGAAGCTCAGAAGTTCAGCTCACCGAAGTCATTCAAAAATTCCTGGGAGTACTGAAACTAGCCAATGACTTTGTTACTGCTGCTGTCAGTTCCAACCCATCTGCATCTCTAGCCTGGGCTGGTGTTGGCGTGTTGTTGCCGGTAAGTGACAATGTCGCGTTGTCTATCTTGGCATCGGATGATGAAAATAACCTGTGTTTTAATGTTTTAGCTTTTTTTAAACCCTATAGAGCAGGCCTCGGGGCTAGCAGATGGATTGGAATACATTTCATCGCTCATTGTCCAAAGCCGAATGCGAGAAGACCTATATCATCGGCGCTACGAATCAAACAGCCTCTCTGAAGCATCTCCAACATCTAAAGCCATTTACAAGAATACTTTGGAAGAGTTGTATCGTCAAATATTGAGATTTCAAGTGACAAGCTATTGCTACTACACGCATAACGGAGCCTCGCGTTTTGGTCGCGATTTCGTCAAACGAGACGATTGGAGTAATCTGATGGAAAAGATTCGCACCCAAGACTCCCATTTCGTCAAGATCAACCAGCTTTGGCGTGAAAGCCAATACAATGACGAATGCATGGCGGCACAACAGCGGCACCAAGAGAGTATTAACAGTTTAACTGTCGTTGGCGCAGAGCTTACGGGCCTCAGAAAAGCAATAGAGGATGCCAATTCTGAGAATGGTTTTCAAGATCTAATGCAATGGTTATCCAATGTCGACCCATCGCCAATTTACAACTCTGCTTTGAACAGGCACGAAGCTGGCACCAGCGAATGGTTACTCAGAAGCAACGGAAATTTTTCTACCTGGATAAACAACTCCAACTCCTTTATATGGCTGCATGGAAAAGGTGCGTTATTTGTATGATAGTTGATGGGAATTGAAACACGATTAACGATGAATAGCTGGATCGGGCAAGTCAATTCTAAGTACCTCGGTCATTAAACATCTAAAGGATAAATACGACAACGATTCATCAGTCGCCGTCGCTTATTTTTACTTTAGCTTTAGCGATTTGAAAAAGCAGGAAAGAGACGGTATGCTTAGGTCACTTATCAAGCAAATATGCTGCCAACGCCCAAATTCGCCCGAATCAGTCAGAAAGCTGAAGGAGTACAGGAGTCAAGACACACAGCCACCCACTGCTGTTCTTGAAAAAAGCTTACTAGATGTCATGTGCGGATTTTCGGCAACATATCTCGTAATTGACGCTCTAGATGAATGTCCCAAGTTCAAGGGCGAACGAGCAGAGCTTATGAAGACGCTGAACCGCATTCTCATAGGTGCAACCACGGCTACGACAAGCAATCTCCATCTATTCTGCACAAGTCGAAAGGAGTTGGATATAAACATCGAGTTCAGGGGCCAATTGTCCGGGCCACAGGCTGCAGAGATTGATCTATCCTGTTGCAAAGAGGAGATGGAACAAGATATTAGCCAGTACATAGATACGGCTTTGTCAAGCGCTGACTTTGACTCTTGGCCACCGACTACTCGAACAGAGGTCAAGAAGGAGTTGATTGAGAAATCAGATGGAATGTAAGCTTCATGAATATTCAGCGGGTGAAGATTACAAAGCTTTGCTGACACATATTGGAAAGGTTTCAGTATGTTCGCTGCCAGTTTGACCATCTACAGCGACTTAAATCACCAGCCGAGATCCGAAGAGCGCTAAGACAACTTCCGCAAGGACTCGACGAGACGTACGAACGGATTCTGCGAAATATAGACCCGGTCTATCAGGCACAGGTAGCAAGTTGTCTCAAATGGCTAGCCTTATCCCTCTGCACATTGACCATAGACGAGCTCGCAGAAATATTCATTCTGCAGCCGGAAAACGACCCCATCATTGATGAAGACGAACGTATCTTCAGCTCAGAGGATATTTTGGCATATTTACATGGGCTGATAGTTGTTGAGATGGATGAATCAACGAAACATGTCCGCCTGGCTCATTATTCGATCAAAGAATATCTGACTTCTGGTCGCATTTGCAAAGATCTTGCGTCAGCCTTCTCGTTCACCGACACCAGCGCCCATCTCTGGATTGCGTTTTCAAGTCTTGCCTACGCCCTCCACACGGCCGTTAGGTTCAACATTGCGGAAAATATCAAGGAACTCGAGTCCGGTCGCAGGGACAACTCCAATCGTCTCGACAGGCTAACGTGGTACACGGCTAAGAACTGGCTGCATCATCTTGAAATGGTGCCTCGCAAATCCTGGCCAGCTGAAGTTGTTCAAATGGCGAAATCTGCTCTCTCCTTTCGAAGCCAGAGTCTGATCATCACAATCTTGGTGACTAGTCGGTCAATTCTCCTCTATCCAGTCTTTGACGGCATTCTACAGCATCCATACTATTTCACTGCTCTATTAGGCTGCTCGCAGTTGACTGAACTATTGCTTTCGGACGACTTGAGCATAGGCAAATATTTAACGCAGGAAGACATGGATATTATGCTACAGCTTGCAGCGCTTGCAGGCAGCAAGGATCTTGTCCTAAGCCTCCTAGATAGAGGTGCGGCTATCAACGCAGAAAGGGTTGGCAATGAATATCGCCAGTATGGCGATGCATTGCAAGCGGCAGTTCAGCAGGGAAATCCGGACATTGTGAGGATCCTTCTCAATCGGGGTGCTGACGTGAATGCGCAGCGCGGAGAATGGGGTTCGGCTTTGCAAAGTGCTGTAATGCAGGATGGGTTGGACATGTTGAAGCTTCTCATCAACCATGGCGCTGACATCAACGGCCCTTCCAACAACGCAGGATGCGTTCTGTCTTTGGCAGCACGTAGCGGTGATACCAGACATATTGAGTTTCTACTGGACAAGGGTGCCGACATCAATAGGCAGGGCACCGAACCCAATACAAAGACGGCGCTTCATGAAGCAGCAATCCAGGGAAAGTGGACTAATTACGACCTGTTGCTACAGAGAGGAGCCGACATCAACATAGGCGGAAGCCGTGGCTTGCCTCTCCATGGACTGGCCGCACAGGACCATGATGTCGCCAACGCACTTGTTCGAATGAAGCGCCTGGTTGAAATGGGCGCCGACACAATGGCCCAGAGCGAGAGGTTTGGGACCCCGTTGCATGTTGCATGTTTATCTAGAAGGCCCGATTCTCTCCCGATCGTGCAGTTCCTGGTTGACAACGGCGCTGATGTGAACGTCGTGGGAGGCCATTATGGAACGCCACTGCAGGCGAGTGTGCAGTATCACAATATGAAGTTTATAGAGTGGCTGTTGGCCAACAAGGCCGATGTGAACTTGCAAGGCGGCTACTACGGCAATGCTCTTCAGGTCGCGTGCGACATCAGGAATCTGGAACTGGTGCAGTTGCTTCTTGCCCATGGCGCTGACGTGAATGCCCAGGGCGGTTTCTACGGCAATGCACTGCAGGCTGCCTGCGATGGGAGGGCGAGGGGTTCGACAGCTATTGTGCGTTTGCTGCTTGAAAGAGGCGCCGATGTAAATGCAGTTGGTGGGCTGTATGGGACAGCTTTACAAGTAGCGGCATACACGTACAGTACCGCATCTGACGAGGACGATATGGGGGTAATACGCCTCTTGCTTGAACACGGCGCAGATGTCCATATCCAGGCCGGCAAATACGGCAATGCGTTGAATGCCGCCGCCGTCTCATCCAAGCTTGACAATCTGAAAGTGCTTCAATTACTGTTGGAGCACGGCGCCGACGTTAACCAAGTGTCTGACCAGTTTGGCGCTGCCCTGCATAATGCCTTCGAGATGCAGCGGAAAGGATGTAGCAGTAGCGGCCCCAAGGAATGTGCTGGCAGGATCCGGTTCCTTCTCGAGAATGGTGCTGATATAAATCTTCCGGGTGGGAAATATGGCTTACCTCTACAATCAGCATGTGCAATCGAGGGCTTCCAACTTATAGCAAAACACGTTTGGAGGATGGACGCAATAACCGAGACGGTAAAAGCCCTCCTTGACTATGAACCCCCGATCGATGTCAACGCCCACAGCGGACTCTTTGGCACAGCTTTACAGGCAGCAGCCTACTCGGGTTTAACAGAGCCGATAAGGCTGTTGCTGGATCGAGGAGCCCGCGTTGCGTGTCACGAATGGTGTGGCAAGTATGGCTCTGCCTTGAACGCTGCTGTCATCAAGGGCCACTGGGATATTGTGCATCTCTTGCGCGAGGCGGGGGCGAAGCCTGACTGCTATTCAATGGAAAGGCCCAATGAAGAATGGCTTCTAACAGTCAGACAGGAGGACGGTCGAGGGGCGGAAGAGCGATATCGGAAGTTCTGGGAGTTGGAGAAGCCGGTTCAAGAGCAGACACTGTTTTCACGACTGGGTTTGCTGATTGTAATCTACTTTTCATGGTTTCTTGTGCCATTCCAGCTGTTCATCTCTTTAACGCTGGCAAAGTCGATTCGCCCAATGAAGAGAGAATAGACATGGGTCTCTACATCTACTATATTTAATATATTTACTACATTTATTCTGCTATAGTACCTCTGCCATAATATCCCGTTAACTGAGCAAGAGCAAAGGATACCGTTTTATATAGTATAAGTGCTGTTGTTCCATAGTATGAATAATACTCTGAGCTACAGTAATTATACATATAGACTTAATCCTTGATCCATAGAGAGCAAAAGTGAAATACCCCTGCGCTTTACAGTTGCGCGTCCGCCCAAGTAAAGAGAATAGATACGATTCGCTCGTGTCGTTGAGTTTTCGTGAGGATTTAGCTCGATCGAGATAAACTCTCCAGTGCTATTCATGCAAATTCACAAAGCTGTTATATGTCTGCTGAAAATGATACATGGACTTGAAAACGAAAAATCAGGCTGTAGAAAGAGTGGTCACGATGAAGAGATTATCAATATATGATTGTATGAGAGTGGGTATACGATGATAGAAGGAAGAGATAAAAAAACAGTCTTTAGTTAATTTGGGTTAGAGTCTATAAGAATACATGTAAACGCTTTTGCTTGTTAGAAATACATACGATCATAAGTAAGATGGCGTTCTATGCTACTAGACATGGAAGACTGTGCCTGAGAACTCGACCAAAGCCCAAGGCGCCATCGCATTAGTATACACGAATATAGTGTCAAGGGAAAAAAACACACAATGGGCGCACAGCCGCAACTAAGACTTCAATGTCTCATTCCATGACTGCCAATACTGGTTCGCCCAAGTAGGCATGCACCTCACCATGTCGGGGGGATCAAGCCGCCAGTCTATTTGATCGTCCGCAGGGTCCTGCTTTGACACCAAGTCAGACGTATAACCCTTGGAGTCCTTGATCCTCTCTCCCCTTTCCACAGAGTACTCGAGGTTCACGGACGGCACGACGGCGATCTTGCGGTAACCATTGAACCAGAGGTCTTTGCAGAACAACTGCGGCTCGCCTTGCGTGCATTCACCGGCGGATTCATTCGCTGCCCTAAACTGTATCGTCCTCTCCAACAGTGGCTGAGCTGTGAATGCCGTAGCGCCGTTCCAGCATGAAAACACTTGAAAGGGGCGCTGCCTGAGGAAGCGATCTCGAGTCTCGCCAGCGTTCCAGAAGAGGTTCCACGCCGAGTCCCAGCTTCCATCAGGAGGGATCTCGAAAAAGGAGTCGCCATTGATTGTGCGGCTAATCCACACATCGTAAAAGGTAGGGTGTTCGCCAACATATGTCCAGTCCATGGCGCATGTCATGTCTGCGCCAAGAGCCCCTTTTTGGTGGACAAGCTCCAGGATATCCTCGGCACACGCGGATACGTCGTTGAGGAAAATGACGGTTGTGCTGCCCGTCACCTTGTCGTGCAAGTCTGACAGCGGCGCCAATGCCATGTTTCGAAGCTGTGCAAGACGCCCTACGCGATTGTCCTTGCTCGGATCGATTGTAGATGACTCCAAGTAATATGCGACTCCCATGTTCTCGAGTGCTGGCCGGAGAGCAGAAAGAACGTCCGCAGTACCATCTGGAGAGTTGCCTTCAACAATGGACAGTACACATTGCGCAGGACCGAGAAATTGGATCGCCTCGACGAGGCTGCCTATGAGCCGGGGCAACAGAGGCAAGGTTTGGCGCAAATTGAGGGCAAAGAAGTACTGTATACCTGCGCTTTTGCTCTTGAGCGCGTTGTATCGCGTGGTGCTGTTGAGTGCAGGGCATTGCAGATTTGGCAGCGTTGAAGGCTGTGATGTCAGGATGGCATCGAGATATTGCGTGATGTCAGTGGCCGGTAAGATGGCGCCTGCGAGAATTGACAGCGTTAGCAAAGATTTGAATCTTGTTGTGTTTGCGCCAAGAGACTGCAAAATCTCCAAGACAAGAGCACCAACCATCAACAACAGGCTTTGGCGGTCTTCTATCGCCAGCGTCACTTCGAATCAAGGGTTGCACAATTCGATCTCTGCCCATGAACAGAGCCGTTGCGACAACGAAGCCCACAATCAGCGGAACTGCCGACGTCGACAATCTCCTACGCATCTTGAGTGTCGATAGCGATGCAGCATGTCGGTGCCAAAACGCGCATCCGTGGCCACGTTATGAAGTGCAGGAAGAAGACGCAAAGGTCATGTTCAGAACCCTGCGCCGCCTCAGCTGGTTGGTTGTTTGTTGGTAGTCATATCGGCACAATCTTCATTCGCCAATCATCAGGCTGACCAACGAGAACGCGAAGCGCAACTGAAAATCAAGCCACGTACCACAAAACGCGAGGGTTACTAAATTTAATTTTTGTATGAAACGTACTACTACAATCTATATCTGCTCTTCCTAGGTAGGCACGGCCCTCATGCCAGCAACAAGCCGACGCAATTTTGTTGTTTGGTTTGCAACAACTTGTCGGCTTCGCCGCAAGGCACATTTCTTTGCCTCACTTCTTGAGCATCACAAAAGAATCTTAGGCAGAACGTCACTCTCCGGCCTGCCGCAAATACACTACCATATATTCTCTTCGACGCCTTAAATAATCACAATTTAATTGCTTTTTTTTTTTTTAAAAAAAAAAAAAAAAGTGCATTGTTTCGTAAAGCAAGAGGGAGTGAAGGCGACCGCTGCCTTTGTTAATTGCTAGTAGTATCTGCTTTTACACCGCCAATACAGGTTCTTTGTCTACCCCTTTTGAACAATAGGCAGGGGTCCTACATCTTTCCTTTCTTAGCTGCGTACCGTAAACATTGACCAAAACGTTAATGTATGTTATATAGAAAGTAGTTAGCTTCGGCTGACTACATGCATTTCATTCCCAAGGGGCTTTTGGACTAAGCCACGGCCATGAATCAGAGACAAGCAAACAAGAAAACAAGAAAACCTCCATAAGCTTCTACTACAGCTGGGATATTTTGGTACTTTGTGGATGCCTCGCAAGAATGGATGCTATATGTACGGCTGCGCGAAAGGGCCAGCCCGATCTCGTAGCGATGCGTCCATTCCTTCTGCCAGCAATTTTAGCACTTTACTTTACCAATCGATCCCAATCTTCATCATACGTACCAGATGTATGAGCCATGAGAGCCATTACTACATATGCGCCGGGGATACTCATCCTTTTCATCTCATTCTCACGATTCCAGACTCTCGCCGCGCAAAATTGTGGCATCCTACCCACTCCCGTAGCACAGCTATCTCAACGCGACATTCAGCGCTTTAGCACGGAATTCGAGAAACAGGCTGTTACCAAGACAGAAATATCCACCTGTGGGTTCTTAAATGGTGATCCCAACATGATCCGCACTACCAACCCGGGATTCGACTGTCGAGTCGACACTATGAATGGCCTTTGGGGCTTCTGTCCGGTCTCGGTTATAGCAGCCACCGATTGCGGCTTGGCTGGGAGCTGTGTTGACAAGGCATCATGCTCAAGCGGATGCGGGAAAACTGACAAACCCCAGTTGATCACGTTTACTTGGTATGCCTCCTCTTCCCCGTCTGTAGACAGCCTGGTCACCGAGATTCTCTTTGGGCTATAGTAATTGCTAATGACTTGAGTCTATAGTGGACCCAAACAGTTCTGCTCTACTGCTCTCTTGACATTTGGAGTTGATCAAACATACTCTTATATTGCCTGTGGAGGCAGTCTCAAAACAGACCACTACCTTGTTTCCCCAACCTCGCAGCCAGCTTCAACAACAACGACGAGTACGAAGCAGATGACGAGTACAACTCCAGTTTCATCATCATCCAAATCAAGAAATGCATCTCCTGGCGGCACATCAGATCCATCAAAGCCCTCAACAACAGAAGCGCTTGCAAAAGAAACCAATGGAAGCAACAACAGCGGTGGCTCCTCTACAAACAATACTGGAGCAATCATTGGTGGCGTTATTGGCGGTATTGCTTTGTTGTGTTTCTCTGGCATTGTTGCCATTTTTCTTTTGCGGAAGACCCGATCACGTCCTCGTCCAAAAGGGCGCAAAATGATAACCACCAGCCTTGGCATCATTTCAGCCTCAGAACCAACCATCGTTCAGGCGGCTGGGGGCCTAGGGAATTACCAAGCTCGTCATATAACAGGACTTCTATGCATCCGATAGAACTACCCAGCTAACAATTCCAAGCGACGATCTCCTTGATGGTAAAACATATGTATGGTCATATATAAAAAGATAATTTAAGGTTATTGCATTAAATACAAGACAAAATATACAATGATATGCAGGACATATCGGGGGTGGAAACAATTGGAGGGGACAGATATTTCTATATTACAGATACATAGACTTATTACATCATTTTTACCATGATGAAGCCAGCAGAAATTGTGCCTTATACTATTAAAGCTCCTAGAGAAGCTTCAACGTTGCTCATCTATGACTGTTCAGCAGCCGTTCCATTTCCGGTGCACTCTCGCAGAATCCATTGCTTCATCGCCGTCTCTGCCAGGCTGGCCCTTTTTTTCGCCCACCAATGCTCTGTTGAAGGAACAAGGATCCTCACAGCGCGGTAAAAGTGGTATAACAAGACCATTGCATGAAGGTCTCCGTGCCTCACCATCGATACAAACTGCTGGTCACACAGAATGGGGAAGATGATGAGATACCGAGAGAGGTTTCTTGTCAACTCGGGGCTAAGAGCCTCGCATTCCCCATCCTGCGCCTCTGGTAGGAAAGACAATATGAGACAAAGGCGATCCACAATGCCATAATACCCTTGCAGGGAGTAGCCTGCTTCTTTGGACGTGGAAGGACCTATTTCTGCGAGTTTTGGAACTTCCACGGCCAACAGGCTTTCTGGGGTGAGGTCTGAATTGCGAACGAAGGGAAGAGGGACGGAAAGAAGGGAAGGACTGATAGGGCGGTCGTACGCAAAGAACCGCCTGAAATTCTCAAATGAGCATTTACTTAGCTTTGCAGCATTGACCAGGACAGTCCGAGAACTGTACCTAATGTATGGCAGCAACGACGACTGCTTGTGTAAGGAAATGGGAACACAGCTCAGAAATACGTGCAGAATACCCACACTGTGTTGGAAGAGGTGGTCTTTGAGCGGATCATACGACATGGTCCCGTTAGGCTCAAGCACTGCAAACTCGGTATTGGACCACATATCCATGGCTAACAGTGTAGTTGTGGACATGATTGCATCGACGTTGGACGGCGTAAAATTGCTGGACAGATCGTTGCAGTAGAGACTTAAAGTCTTTGTCAAGTGAGTAGTGGCTGCTGTGGCATACTTTTGCTCATCAGGAAAGAGATACGACAAATGTCTCGCCGACTCACAGAGCATGGCGTGCATCAGAGAGGGGAAGCTAAAGGATAGCTGCAGAGCATTCTCCCAGGCTTGCGAAGGGAAGAGAAGTGTTGGGATGGTGTCACGTTGGAAGTGATGGAAGAGCTTCATCTGTAGCAGGTTGACTGCTTCATCCACTTCATCCAGTGGTAGCCGGTACCGCTGTGAGAGACTCCGAGGCACCTCGTCAACAACGTTTCCGGAGTTCTCAATCTCTCTCCTACGGGTCACAGGCTTGAAGCTACAAGACTCCTGTCGGCGGATGCACGCCGAGCATGTGGGAAGTTTCTCGTCGCACTTGTGTGATTGGCGCAAGTCAGCATTCGGACACCGAGAGTCGATGAAAGCGGTGGATCGACTCACCTTTACTCGCCGCTTCCTGCACTGGAGACAACCACGCTTGGATTTATGATGCAGCCTCTTTTGCCTGAATGGATCCATCACTAAGCTGGTTGGGATCTCGCACAACGTCTGTTCCGAGTCGGGCGCCACAACGAAGACGCTGGTGTAATTGGATAGCGACGGAGTGGTCCTCTTCCGTGCATCACGGGAGGAAGAGCTAGGCAAAGGGATTCCGATGCCGCGTCTCAATTCAGGCTCCATTGTAAGATAGTACAGCACGCGACCTCTTGGGTGACGCAGGGGATGTTGCAGATGCAGATTTACGCGCAGTCCGTCGTGTTTACGAAGTTGGCGGTCGGGATCTACACCGAAGCCAGGCAGACATGAAATCGGACACTAAGCCGTACAGGATTGAACGAGCCGAATGTGGCAAGTGGGGGCCAGCTCGGGTCCGGTAATTGTGGGGCAGTCTTGATGCTCCGGCTCGGATGTTGGAGCAACTTGCCGAGATCGTGTCCGAAACAGCTCTTGATTCGCCAGCCGGGGAGATGATCCTTGTTGATTCGCGTTGCTCGTTTGATCAGATAAGATGAACGAGCAACGGGAACAAGTTTAGTGCGTTGAGTTAATAGTTGGTCGCATTATAAGAGCAGTGACTATGTCCGTTTCAGTGCCTGGAAAAGACCGAGACGTCGGATATTGCCTCGGAAAATTCTGGCTTCTACTACGTATGTACGACATCTCTATTATACATTATACTCTTATTCTTTACTAGTAAAATCTAGTCTACGTCTCAATAACAACTAGGTTGACCGGTCCCGGGGGGTAACAGGCTCAGTTGAGCTGGTGGACGCGTACACTTGTGCTCAAGCCTGCAGCTACATCCATCGAGCGATACACCAGTGGATCACACTGCCGCAGGAATCACTCCCTGTTATAATTCGTCACCCGCAACACACCTCCTGACATCAGTCAATGCCATATGCACTTTGTCTGTGCGGCCTATCGGTGCTTCGTAAAGTCCGAAATAGGTATATATACGTTGGATGCCACTTGGTATGATCTACTACTCTCACAGCCTCCATCATCACTACTCTCATCAGATTCACCCTCATCGTCATCATCATCATCCAACACTTTCCGACCTTGCAGCTTACAACCCTACATCGCCTTAAAATGGATCTCAAAACACCCGAGATGGAGGCCCTTTTGAGCTTTGAAAACTTCCGCTTGGCCACGAGTTTCGACAACCAAGCTCAAGCCGCATTGCTTCGTCCCAACCCCAGACTCGAGCAATGCTTGGCCAACTCGACAGCCAAAGGTCTTCCGCCTATCAGCGTCCTCCCCATGGCCGGTCAACATCTATCCATTCTTGCTCAGCTCATTGGAGCCAAGTCAATTCTCGAAGTTGGTACACTAGGTGGCTACTCGTCCATTGTGTTTGCAGAAGCAGGTGCCAAGGTGACCAGCATTGAGATCAACCCAAAACATCGCGACGTGGCATTGGAGAATGTCAAGGGTCTCGACGCAGAAGTTCTACTCGGAGCAGCGCTGGATGTCTTACCAAAGCTTGCAGAGGAAGGAAAACAGTTTGACATGGTGTTCATTGACGCCGCCTTTGAAGACCAATGGGAGCACTTTAATTGGGCCGTCAAACTGACGCGCCCCAATGGATGTATATTCCTCGACGACGTGATCCCTACCATGATTCAGAACGGACAGACAAAAGAGGGGGGCGAGACTATCTTGACAAAGATTGGCAGAGATGAGAGAGTTCAGGCCACGCTGATGCCGACGGTGGCTTGCCACTCCATGATACCTACGCCTGTATTCACTGGTTTTGTCTTGGCCGTGGTTAAAGGTCACTAACGCCAATAACGCCTAAGAAAGTGTATTAGCTTCATGATATAACATACCACTCATATTTTCCAACATACCACTCATATTCTACCATTATTGCAATTTACCCGCAGAGAACCATCTAGTGTATGCAAGTACTAAGTGTAATCTCACTTCATTATATCTGTTCATTCATGTCTCATAGGTGCCAGACTATCTTCTGTGTTTCGCCGCCTTATCGAAACTCTCCCATCAAGCCCGTCGGATACCTTGAAGGTGCCGTTTATATGACGCTGCCAGCCAGGTGCGTTCTTTATTCTGCTTCTTACTAGACTGCTGAAGCCTCTCTTCTCAAACGTATGCTGTTCTGCTGTTATGGCTGGATAGCGCTCCTTTTGTCTTGTTTCGAACGATGTTCGTCCGCTCATTTCGTGATATGCTGATGGCGTACCTTGACGGCTTCGGGTTTGCAATGCTTGAACCATCCAATCACGAATTTCTTCACCTCTGTAACCGTAAATGAATGCGAGTGATAGTACTCCTACCGTAACTGGTACTGCAGTTATCCAAAAGATGGCTTGATTCCAGTCCGAATCCCTCACGTCTTTCGTATTCATGCCGAGAAAGCTCGAAACAAATGACAGCGGCAAGAAAAATAGCGTGACAACAGTGAATACCCTGATGGCTTTTCCATGATCTTCTTCCATTATCTCAATCGTTTGCTTTACTTGGTCTTTCAGAATCCAGAGTCGGGTCGCTAAATTGTCAATTTCTCGCCGTCTTTCTATCCGGTGGTGTAGCTGATCATTGCCAAACTGCATTTCAACTCGGAATTCTCTAAACCGTGTTTCCGTAGTATATCGAGAAGTCAGAGGGTCGATAAGAGTCAGAAAGTTATAGAGACAGCTTTCCTGGCTATCTACTAGTTTATCCAATGCTTGAAGCTCTTCTTCGAGGCCATGAATATCCAAAAAGACTCGTTTTCGAGGTCGGTTGTTTGCCTCAAAATGAAGCCGAGATGTGTAATCTTTGTAGAGCCGCAAGAGAGTATCCTTTACATAAGAGCGGCCCACGGCAGATGGCTGGAACAGAGGCCTTTGGATTTCAGACATGAATGCCAATGCAAGAAACTGGACTCGGACAGTCTCAGCCTCAAGCATCTCAGAGTGAGATCCGATACCAGACAGAAAGATGTCTTTCTTGGCACTCTCCAGGCGGTCTATGATGCGTTCGTTGGCATCCATTTCTAGCGAAAAGAGTTCTTCAATCTTTCGATCAATGCGCTGAATCAACGGAAAACTCTCAAGTGAGCTTCCGCTGATCAAACCTCGCCGCCGATTGATAAGAGACAGCTGCTTAGAGCGAAAGACGAACATTTTGATAATCTGTTGAAACGCATGAGTAATGTTCATGGATAATGGAGGTGTTGAGGCTGCATCGCGTGCTGAGGAGTCTCTTATCGTCATGTTGTGCAACTCTTGCACGTAGTTACTGATATAAGACAGCTCCTCGATAAATTCTTCCATAATTCCCAAGAGCCCATCTCGAGAGCTTCGCATGGGATATCCATCGTGCCAAATGCGATGCAGCCATACATAGCAGGGATCGTCATATGGGCGATCAGAGTCACTATGTTTGCATTCAATATGTCTTTCATGCAAATGATTCAGCGCATCAATGGCCGATTGATAAGGCTTTGCGGTCTTGCAGTCCCCGCAATCCAAATAGTGCATCTTTGCCGAGGCTGGCTTTCGCTTATGAAGTTCCGTTTTCTTGACTTGGCTTGAAAAGTCAAGTATTATATATGTGCATTCAGATTCACGCCCTCTTTCGTTTTCTTCCCAAAGTAGTTGCTACCATTGATGAAATGGTATCAGCGTCGACCATTGCAAGAGCGAGGATAAGATGATTGCTTACCAGACACATGATATCCACACAACCCCAAAGTCGTTTCAATAGGGTATGTATCACAGAGCCGCCGGTATCTGGTATAAATGACCCGATAATTTGCTGGCTCATCTCAACCAGTTGTTTCGCAAGTGCCTTGTCATGGCCCACGAGGCCTAGAGCCTTCGTTTGGCCCAAGTTTATCTGCTCATTGGCGCTTTGGCCGAATGGTACGTTTGTCGAACCAGGCGCATTGGCAAGAGCAGGTTCATCAATGGTTCCTTGTCCACCCGATCTACTCACTTGGCTGAATCTCCTTTGGACAATCCTCGAATCCACCTTCAAACTCGATTCGCGAATGGATTCTTGTCTCGATAATAAATCACCCATGGTTAGTTCCGGAACTTTCAAGTAATACCTGCTAACTGGATCGCCGGAAATGCGTTCATCTATTTGGTCAAGAAGCTTGATCAAGACCTGTTCTTGCATGTCAAGTGATGAAAATGTGCTTGTCATGCTGTTTTGTCTCCAGAAAAAGAACGGGACAGCTGTTCGTACAGATCGTGTTTCTACCTTGGTGGCATTTGAACTTCCATAAGGGGACATCTCTGCACTATTTTTGTCACTCGAGGGCCGCTCCTGAGGCTGGAAGCGCACCCCAGAGCGCGACAAAAGATCATGCGCCGAACTTGAGCTTTCCCATCCCCAGGCGCGCCGTTTCCGTGTGAGACTCCTTCCACGTGAACGGAAGGATTCATCTGTCGAATTTGAAAGGGAGGAAGATCGTGAGCGAGACCCTTTATGTGAAACGTCTCGTGGAAAGCTGGTACCATTTCCAAAGATGAATCTTAGCTCTGGCCCCCTTTCAAGATTGCCAAGCTCAGGTAAGATATCTTGGTGAATATTATTATCGCTGTTTAACACCGTATTGCCCAAGTTCAACTCGATACTTGTGTCAGGTAATGTAGCGCCAATCAGACCATTGTGGCTGCGATTGTCTATCTCGTCTCCATCAGAAGAGTCAGACCCATCCTCTACTTGGGCTTTTCGGTACATTGTAGCTGGTATATTGGCTTGAGAAGTATATATCTCTTCGCGTTCATTTAATTTGTCGTTCCTTTGTTGAGTGCCAACATTCTTGGTGCTAGGCGCATCTTTGGCCCTTGACACGCCTAGAGCTTCTTCTTTCGACATATTGTTTGTGTCGTCCTCGTTAATATAGAAAAAATTGTCTTCAAGGTTTGTGACCGTTTCTATCTGACCTTCAATGCTGCTGGCAGGAGCCTGTTGGTCCATCAAAGAATGGCCATGTATTGACAATTCTGCTGGGGAGGTGCCCTTATCAACATTACCGGATGAAGGCAGCTGCTGTGGCTCCAGAGGTTGAGCTGCATTGCGCAGAGAAGAATCGCCTTCATCTCTTGCGCCTTCAAAGCTACCTCCAACACTTTGAATGTTGTGCGAAGAGGGCGATATTCCCTCAGTCTCTGAGCAATCTCCCTCGTTGCTGTGTCGGGTTATTACTGTAGGAGAGGATTGTGGATAAAGGCTTTGTATATCAGCTTCAGAGAAAACTTCTGCTTGCGCTCCAGACTGTTGGTCTTTCTTTTTAGCTGATTGGCTATGCCATTGAGCATCCATGGAAGGTCTTGAAGTTCCAAGTCGTCTTGGAGTCGGGGCCCTTTTAGATGTAGATATGTTTTCGCTAGAAGACGGATCCCCGTCGTATGTATCTGTGTGATATGTTGATAGGCTTGTTCTTGAGCTATGGCGATTGTCGCGCTGAGCGTAATCGAGCATCAAAAGTCGTCTGATGCCCGAACGACTGCTTCGTCGGCTAGATATACTTGATGAACGGGATGTTGATGCTTTTCTTTTGACAAGATGAAACTTCAGAAGCGATGGCCTCGCCGCTTTTGCCAGTTCAGCCCATCGTTCCGTTGTTACAACTTCTTCTGCCTGATCAACTAGCTCATAGTCCATGATGCTAATGAGATTGCCGTGAACAGTATATATAACTTGCCGAAAGAAATCTACCCATGGAGTCTTCGATGATATGCTCATGCTATGCTGAATGCCATTGACATCGACAATCTCGATTCTCAGTGGCTGTCTAAAGTAGTCGGTACGCTTCTCGATCGTATCACCGAGCAAATCGTCCGGAGGCCGGTCTGACATGGTGATTAAGATATCCGAGCCTATCACCAGGCACCACAATTGATTGACAAACAATGTGTCGTGTGGTTGGCAATTGACCGGCATCTTGTGAATAACCTGATTCTTGCCTCGACTTGTGACAACGTCAAATCCGTAGAGATTCTGAAGGAGAGTCCGACGATAGAAATCATCTCTCTCGCGAGGGCCACTGGTGTTTTTTGACGAAGCCAACTCTATGAATGGGAAAGCAGCAAAAATAACCGGTTCCGTGACCACAAAGCTGTGCGCGTCATGAAGCACTTGGCGGGTGCCATTAAATCGCAAAACTGAACCCGGTTCGATATATGCACCATTTTCCGATTCCCGGAGAAATGACTTTTCGACAGACTCGAGGAGCAAAATGGCAACTCTCCGAATATCTTCATTAATTGTTGGGCAATCCATAACGAGTTTCTGCATCGTGTTAATCAGTGCAATGATACCTAGTGTGTTCACTCATCCTACTTCCAAAACTTTGACGCTCATTGAAGAGCGTTGAACATGGCTAACATCAAAGTAAGCTTTTGTAGGGAGCTTTAGAGACCGTATAGATACCTACAGCCACTTGGCTTGCACTGGAGCTGAATCGTCATTGTCCCTAGTAGGACCTTGTGGACAGAAAAGCGTAATTTTTCCTTGTCCCATTTCGCCAGTGGAATATCTTATGGAGTAAATCGATTCAAGAGTCGTTGTGCCAATCTTCTTGTCATAGTACTTTTTTGTTTTCCAAGCCGAGTTTGAGTCTGACAAATGCGTGTAAAGGATGTGTTCGTTGTTTGTCGGAAGGGTCACCGTCCATGACATGCCAGCATCCTCGACTTCTTCAGCTTTTGCGCCATCATTCTCAATCCCCTCAACGTAACTGTGTATACTACTGGTATTTTTCTCCGTGATGTAACTGCCACTGGTTGGTGATGATGTGCGTGAAGTGCTCAAGAAGTCGTAAGACTCCGTGGCGGGTTGGGGCTCCCACGAAGCTGTATGCGCGGGCACGGGCTCTCCACCATAAGAAACATCAAAATTGTCTTCATTTGTTTCAGTACCTCTGCGAGACGGACGAAACTGCCTTGCTGGGCTCAGCCGCTCATTCGAGAAACCTGTGTATCTCCGGGGTGGAGAATCGTTACTCAATCGACGACGCGGGGGAGGCGAATAACTCATTATCCAGTTTGCATTATTCGTGCGTCATAATCTTAGTCAAAACAATTGCCTGCTTCTTAATTCGAGCTGACCAGTTCTTGGCCCAGATTCGTGTGTATATCCTGTGCCCGGATACGAACAGCAGGAAGCAATATTGCGGTGTGCCGTGGCTAAAATCAGGCGACAGGGATTAGAGAACCGGCGCTCTCTGAGGGTGTAGGAGCTCATTGACTAATCGCTGGCAGATTCTGGCCTCGTATAGTCCCAGCTGGCCTAATCCTTTGATAGCAATCTGTATGCTAGTTTGATGCTTGACAAATGAGCGGGGATGGAGTCGGAAAAACGAATCCTTCGAGCATTTATTGCTAGGCTGTTATCGACAGGGTTGTGGGACACGTGAGACCATGCATACATACACACATGTACAGCGCCTACATGTACTTATATAGCTGTCGAAACGCAGATCGGCCCAAGGACAACCGCAAGCTGCTGGTTACAGTACATTGAAGTGAAATTTCGTTACCTGACAGTAATCTGTATCCGGTATCACGGAGGCCGGCGATCCTGATAATGATGAACACTGTGAAGAATTTGCTCATTGGCGAGTCAATGACACGCGATTCGCTGTCGGTATTCGGAGGGGGAAACCCTCATCTAATTGACTGCACAATGCATCAAATGAAAGATAGTATAACATATTGAGTGCAGTTACAAATTCCGTTGAATTGAAGCCATCAAGAATAGTCAGTGTGAGATATGAGTCGAGACGAGGAAGACATACACCGGGAAAATTCCCTCAGGGTAAGTGGCTCCAGCTCCAGCTCCAGTTGGCTCATTTTGGTGTATGCACTTGGCAAAAAGCACAGCGCGAGATGTTTCCGTCAGCTCACAGGAAGCCTGAAGCGTGTATTTCCGACATATGCCAAGCACAGCTGACGAGGCGTTTGATGAAACAGGTGATCCAATGTCTCTGTGTAACGATAATCTGCGAAGGCGGATTCGTCTACTAAGTGGGCGCCAGGCTGACACCTCATTGACTTTGTCTAGAGCACAATACAAAGATTTGCAAATCATTCCAAAAGTAGATAGAATTGACAAATTGCCTAACGAGTAAACGTTTCATCGCAATAGACTAGTTTACGGGTTTTTAGTGTCGTGAAGATAAAACGAAGCGAAACGGAACAGTGTTCGTGTTTGTTACTTGCCTAAACTAGACAACTAAGTGAATATGTTTCAGCAATGGGAGAAGAAAATAGTGATACACTACGAACGAATTTTACGCTCGTGATGAGCCATGTAAGTCAAGCTCAGGGATTATATCAGGGCTACTTAGAGAAGCGGGTATGTTTATGCTGCTCTAGGGCATGGATGAGGCGCTACAGCTGTATTCTATATTTTCTTTCATTTCAGAATCATATCATGCACAAACGTAATCCCTCGCATTTCTACATTTCTAGGCCAGAGCCAGTTCAGCGCTACCAACTGGGCTGTTCGCGTATCCTTCAATATTGGGAAAGAATGTATTCAGACTGACAGGCAATACAGTGGAAAGAGGGGGGGAACAATTAGTCGTAACTTCTCCCTTCGATTGCTGCAATTCGGTGATTCTGTATCTATTACAGTGCTTTCCCATATTCAAGCTCCCTGGGCATTACTAATTCGTGTTCAATGGTGCAATGAGCTGTCGGTGTGAATAATAGCCCTCTTTTCAGCTGCACGTTTGGTTAGTGATGTAGCCAACATATGCTTATGAATGGCGCTCACTTATGTCAACGGAAGGAACGGCTCGTCAGCTTTTGGTACAGTTCCCACAGCCTGTTGACAATGCGGAGCCTGAATACGATGTATATCTGCCCAATTTGTGCCTTAACAATTTGAAAGCTGTGTGGTTGGGTTACTCACTCGAGAAGGGTTCGCATGCTGTACTTGAGCGACTACACAAGCATGGGCTGCTTGGCATAGAGGATGAGGATGGATTTCTTTCTGGGGAAGCTGAATTGGATGCACACCGAGTTTGTTAAGGATTGTTAGGAAGATTCAGCTGAGGCGCAGTTCTGTTTCCCGAAACGTTCCCGGCTTTTGGGTTGAGTTCTCATACTCTATTTTTAGTTTATGTTGGAGAAAGTTACTAAGCATGTTCTCTCCATGTACTGCAAGTGTTTAGTGCATTTCTGTCAAGCGGCTCTGCAGCTTATTACTACTTGCGGAGTTCTTCGTATAGACTTTGCAGTTGGCTAGCTGACGCTGGCAAGTCACGGATAGCGCACATGCCAATTCGCTCCGCCTCAGCGTAAGCAACAACTAGCCATGTGGCTTGCATGCTAGTTAGTTCACGCAGAGCAGCCGTAATACAATTAGTAAATGTAATTCTTGCGGCTTATAAACTTTATCAGCCATTGTCATATTATTGTCTAGCAGCTTTAGCCTCATGCTAGCTGTGGCTTTGTACGGAACACTTCTATCCGCTTACTTTGTGTAATGTGAAGCTATATATAGGATATCATGAAAATACGTCTTCAATAACAAGAAGTTATCTATATAAACAGCTCTCCATCTCGCTCTTCAAGTTTTTTTCTGCATCATCACAACAACAATCACAACAACAATCACTACACAGTCTACAAATAACAACCTCTCTTCAACCAACTCTTTCTACTCAAGTCAAATCAACAACTCACACCTTCAATCAAAATGCTTGCCTCCGCTGCCTTCACTCTTTCCACTCTCGCTCTTGCTGTCTCCGCAGCTCCTGCTCGTCGCACCACCGGTACTGTTCAAGTTCAATTTGCCAACGACGTCACTGGAGCAAACGGCAACGCGCTCATCCCTCTTGATGGATCCAATGTTGTTCTTGGAGAGGCCTACGCCAACACCAACCTGGAGAAGGATGGCACTCTCTTTGTCACCAGCCTGCAGTTCACCGCCGACTTCAGCAACGTGCAGTGTGTTGTCTTGAAGGACTTGGAAACCGTGGTTGCCAGCCTTGCCGACCCAGAGCGAGACTTCCAGACCTTCTCTCAGAAGCCCTTGAACTGGCAGGCTGGTTTCACCATCGCCTGCAACAAGGCTGCTTAAACTTTCTTTAATGTCAGGGTTTTGGACGGATCTTGGAAGGGAATTGGTTTTGGGTTTTGGCCTCTATTTGCATTTTTTACACTCAATCATTAGAAGATATACAACTATAGATCGATCCAACATCGCAGCAACCTAGTATATCACACCATTCATTTAGAATTAATACAGCAAGCTTGCATACTTTAACTACAAATTTCCTATCAGTGAAATATCGATATTCACTCGAATTCTGTGACGTGTCTTCAAGTAAAGTGACTCTTACGTCGTGCTGCGAATTCCTCCTAGAAAGAATGTGAAAGGCAGCAGTTGGTGCCACTTTTAGCGTCTAACTGTAATATGCATGTAGTAGTTTATTTTTAGAGCTTGAAGGAAAAACGCTGTGTTAGAGGTTGTAGTTCGTATCGCTAGTAAGAAGTCTTGCCTTACTAGATAGCACCTAAGCAGATTGCAGAAAGTCTTCATTTCAACTCGAGCACATACTACCATAAGCGGTGAAGCATTCTGTGTCAATTTCTCTATCGCTATCACTCTAAATCAGATTTCATATCTCTGATCTGGGAATTATTAGACTCCGTTTGGGAGAATTGTATACCAAGGGCTAAAATTACCGATACCTGTTTATACGCTTTTTCCACCCTCGTCGCGCAGCTCTACATCTTGATATAACATACTTGACCCCAGACTACTATTAAGACTTTATGAACTGGTTTATACAGACGTTCTTTACTGAGTAGTTGCAGATAATTGGAGTGTTAGAATAATTACTAATCAAAAGTCTCAGTTGAACGCATTATTTGCCCTACGCATACTGACATCCTCTCTCAAATAATACAAGGTATTCGCTTTATATACCTGTCCTCCTAATACTAGTTGACACCAAAGCCGAAAGGAATGGTAATTTTCTGCTATAAACAAATGTAAAAGTTAGAATAGTGTATTTTTCTCTATCTCTAAGGGCTTTTGGCTACATCTCTTCTGTACATACATTCCCTCTTCAAAACGTGTAGATGAGATTTTTTGCCCATAATGCTCAACCGCCTCTTACTAACCCCTTATCCTCATATCCATTGCTAGCTTTCTCCTCTATCTGCCTCATTTTCTCCTCAACCTCCTCCTTGTCTTCATCCCCAGGAAGCCTAACTACAGCGCTCCGAGTAAGTCCTCGATAATTTTCTTCGTGCACTTTTCCTAGTACACTCTCTGCTACCTTTCCCTCTCCAAATCCATAGAGCTCTTGAAAGCACATAAAAATAGGTCTCAAATAATCTGGGTTAACGCGGTTTGGGTGCCCAGGCATTCGAAGATGGTCCAAGATGTGAACTCGCAGGACTTTGAGCTCAATTGCTGTAATCGCTCCTTTCAGATCAGGGAAATCCTCCATTAGCACATGAACCTTGGCTAATTCACATTTCATCTGAACAGGGCACTCGAGAATGCGTGCTGGGCGGACGAGATCCGATTTCTGTGGTGTGAGGTCTGCACATGCCCATTTATCCTCGACGTAGCGGTAGTTTCTTGCACGCTTTGATGAGGAAATGTCTTTGTCTTTAATGCCAGTCGTAGTGGCTAGCAGATTGATATTACGGGCCATGGTATCATCTGGGAGATTCACTACACAGTGGCCTGTTCGGAGGATATTCTGGGGCGTCTTGTTCTCGGCCCCAAATCCGAGAATGCAGCGGTGGCCGAGCCAGAATACCGAGGAGATGGCACAAATGTTATCAGGGCCATCTTCGTTTTCTGAGGTGATGAGAACAACTGGTGTGCCCCAGTAGAGAATGGCTGGAGAAATGGTAGAATGTGCCATAGTAACTGCACGTATTGACAGTAACGGAAGACTAGAAGGCCAAAATAAAGGGATGTTGTGTGACTGGCTAAGAGATGAGTGGTAAATAGAAAACAGACGGAAGAAAGGGGAATTTATAAAATCTCATTTTGCATATATAACCAAAAGATCAAATTCCCAGATTGCTTTTGATATCATGATCAACTCGCTGCCTTCTATTAAAGTGTTCAATTGGCCATATCTGGAGCAACTTGCTCCGCAAAAGACAGATTTTCCCACTAGAATCGTAATTTCATAATGGTCTGACAAATTCCTTCTCCCAAAAAGGTCTCGAACTCGCTTATTGATCAAATGAGTCATGTTGGGGCAGATGAGCTAACCGCTGGTTTGTTTCAGGCACAACTGCGCCATTCGCGAATTACAACACATCGGCGGCCTTGCATTCCTTTTCTCCGTCAACATAGCTTGACACATAATGTATCAGTTTTTTTTTCATTGCCATTGGATTTAGAAAGATAGGCCTCAACCTTGCCGCTCTGTTCTCTGAGCTGTTTGTTTTTACATTCCGAGTTATTCTTGGGCCAAATAGCGGTGATAGCCTAGTTCCTGTTGGCATCCTAAAAGTTGCTACAGGGACCTAGAATTGGCTGTGGCTCGCATTGCTGTCGGAAACTCTGGCTGTCATATTAACATCACTATATAGATTAGAAGTTTCTCATTTATCCCATAATTCCTGATCACATGTACAGCTGTAGAATGAAGCACCGCAGATAATTCTAGAAACATGTGATTGTATTTAAGTGTAGAGTCACTTAGTGACACTATGTGGTTCCAACGGAGAACAAGCCTCTTAAGCTAAGATTGAAGACCAATCCATATCCTTCAACATAGCCTCCACAGAAATCATAGATGTCTGGACTCCTAGGTCCTCTGGAGTGAGGATTGCTCCAGCTGTCCCTTTCGTATAGCTTTTCTCTTTTAGGTCGCTAAAGAAATCCATCATACAACCTATTTCGGCAACATGATGGCTCCGGAGCCTTTTATAGCTTTCCAAAGTCGTCTCCAAAAATGAAACTTCAACATTTGTCCCTTGATGGCTCAATGCTTTCGTACAGGTATTTACCCACCCCGAACACGACATATACTCGGATATGCCGAGCACAAAGTTTCCCAAGGTTTTCTCTGGCTGAGACAAAATGGCCCTAACAATACTACCAGTATTACGACTTTCATCTCTGGTGAAGGGAAATCGTGATGTCGGAAGACATGGTAGAATAAGCACATATTTATGAATCGCTTTCTGATAAAAAGACGAGATATTGGCCTGGTTTCAACTTTTTCTTCCAACGGATACTTACTATATACAGCGGTTTGTAAAGATCCAACTTCAAGTTGGATGCATAGAAACCAACCCGAAGAAAAGTGATTCTCTCAATGAGACCATTTTTGGGATCTTGAAGGTACTTTTCGGTTGAGACTTTGCACTGAAAATGAGGAATATGGTATTTACCACCGGTGATACTTTCAGCATCAGGGATAGTTGACCGTACAATGTGCCGAAGGGAAGATATCTGAGCCGCCGCACGAACGACATTTAACCCATACTCCTGTTCAATTTCTGAGCTGCAGCAGGGCCCTCGGCAATTGAGATACCGATTGGAAAGGCTGTGTTCGCAAAGATGTAATTTGCGCCTCGAAAGGCCTTCAAGACGCTGTCTTGCGAGCTGAGGTCGACAAACCCTACGGAAATCCTAGGATTTGTGGTTAGACTGCGAGCAGCCTGGCTTGAGGGGTCTGAAGTCAGTGCCCGAATCTGGTACTGTGGTTCAGACGTCGCCAGCATTGCAGCGACGACGCCGGAACCTTGGGATCCAAGGGCGCCAACGACAACTAATAGAGGAAGTGACATGATGGCTTGATGAATGGAGTGGTAATTTTGCGGCGAATACTTTCTCTTGGTGGCTAACTAATACTTTGTAGGATAGGAAGTTTATATGAGCTTTGATGGTGACTGATATATTAATAGAAGCCAGGGATATTCCCTGTATGAGCTATCCAGTTCAACGGTGATAAGCCATTGCTTTTAATATGACCAACCTAATCTCGATAGACTTCATTGTGGACCCTGTTCTCTCGCTTTGTATCATTGGAACCCGTTTTTTGCGCGCTCTTAGTTGTTACAGATGTAACTGAATGAGAGGCATATGTATAGAAGTCAGAAACTTGACAAGAGACACTTTAGATGAGCCCGTGGTTTTTGGCTTCTACGCAATTAACATATTGCAAAGAGTCGGCGATGGTATTTAGTCATCAGTATGAACTTATATATTACTGCGATTTATCTCTCAAGCTCTTTCACCTTATTCCTTATTTATTATAGACCTTGTGAAAGTAGCAATAAATACCGTTGTTTTTCAAGTTAAGATATAGCTGGAAAAAGCAGGTGGACCTTGAGGAAATGTCATTGAAGAAATACTCAATATTACATAACGAGGTAATGCCTCTCCTTTCCGGACCAGCCTTTTTCTCTCAAGCATCATTATCTAGATGATATCCAGGGATCCTTTTCGATAGGACTTTTGCCCAGTAACAGCTAAGTACAATGACGCCATAGAATATTATGGCTTTATACCTACGCATCAAAGAGTACCACGCAATTAAGGTAGGGGAGAGTTTTTCTTGATCTACACCTGAACAGTTCAGTGAAACTAGTTTGTCTTGCATGATGTACATCCACATTTAATTATATAGAGCTCAAATCAAGGTAAGTTAAGAAGATATATTGCCAAAGCTACGAAATATGTTATCCACTGCGGTTCCTGAAGTCTCATAGCTGCGTTTGGTCCAAACCTATGTCAAAGACTAAGGGCATCATCCGCAAATTATCCTTAGACAGTCTCATATAGCTTCGTTAGTGATAAAAGACCAGGGCTATTACTTATCAAGCATTCCCGGCCCTCTCTGAATCTGTCTCTGTATGTAAGTAGCGGTGCGAATTCTGGGCTGATACTCCAAACTCCGATGCTTCCGACTTCTGAAAAGGGGCGGAGAACACTCCTTTATCAACCAGGCTAATGAGAATTCATATCCATGCAATCACGTCTGGAAGCGCCGACCCAATAGCTGGCCATAGGACTCTTGAGAGGGTGTGCACTAATGCGACCGCCTCTATGACCCGTTGCGAAAGATCCTGCACTGCCTGACTCGGTTAGAACAATTGATCAAGTCGAATGACAAGACTTTAATTTTAAGCCGTATTGAGTATAAGATTGACCGAAGTCGCTCATTGAAGGCACATGGTATTGGCCATCTATGTTGTCTGCCTGATCAACGCCCTGACATAGTGTGTCGTAACTTACATGGATCTTCTCCTCGTTGAGTTTCGCTCAAACCGCAAAACCAACAGTATTTCTCAAAAATACTGAAACTCGGCTTTCTGTAACATTCGATGCCTTTGTTAGCAGCACTCAAACCTGTAGCATGAGGGGGTAAGTTAAAACGGCGAGCTGTTTTGTTCAGGTCATCTGGGTGGGACCTGTAGCTCTGTACCGGAATCATGCGGGAGCTGTCTAATCTGTCTTATTGTACCTGATTAAGATAAAGGATTTATCAGGAGCTCATGTAGGTGAAGTAGTATAGTCCGAGGAAAGCTCCAGACATCATTCAACTCGACTGGGTAGGGCAACGACAAACTCGTACCTGAGAAAGCACTTTTAGGTCTTAGAACTGCTCACTTAAAACATGCCAGCTACGCCGTCTAATGGTAAGCAGTATTAACGTATTCTAAAGTTCCCTGTCCTTCAATAATCGAGAGGCAGCCGGCAGCTCCGCATCAAGTCACAAGTCATTGATGTGTGGCCACTGTGAATACGGGAAGTCGAGATACGGGGGTGGGATGGATTGCATGTCCTACGCTCAGCTGTCGATATTGTGACTGCCTAATTGGATTAGCCATTTCCAAGATATGCATGTTGGTAGCAAAACAGCCCATCTTTGCAAATTCCGGCCCCCGAGTGGTGGGACTTGTGATCACGCTGCAGAAAAGCAGAACCAACATGCATAACGACGGTTTCATCGGTCGCCCCATCCGGCCTCACAGCCTCATTTACCAGCTGCGCATTAATACTGGGAGGTGCTCATCAAAACGTAGAGCATGAGATAAATGTGGAAAGGGAATCACTCAATATTTACTTTATGAGAGATCAAATTAAAGAGCACTCTTCAGCCAAAATGTCTTCTAAGAAAGTTAAACCAAATCCCGTGTTCCAGGCGCTTGCAGAGATACAGCGAGGCACCGATGTATGTCCGAATCCTCAAGACTCCGATTTCGAAACCTGTCGAACACAAAGAATAAAAGGCGGGAGATGCAGAAATCGCCCTTGCAGAAAAGACGAAAGATGGCACGCTCCTAGCCTGTTACTCGAATTCCAGGACATGACGGAATGTCCCAACACTCAAAGCTTTCATGAAAAGATGAAAACCTTTGTCACTTATACACATTGCAAGGGGAAACATCGTAATAAAGCCCTCGACGCCTTTGATGTATGGAAGAAAAAAAAGGCCATTGATGAACTCACTCCAGAATGGGGTTCAACGCCGTCTACTTCACTAATCGAAACGACCATATCACCAATAACGGCGGCTGCACTACAACTTCTACCCTCGACGCCCGCACAATCTATTGTACCTTCAGATTATGCGACATCAGACGATGGCACCTCTTTCGCTGAGAGCATTGCGGACACTCATTCGGTCACTAGCAATACAACATGCATGACCTCTCTGCCTAACACTCCCTTGCGAAACGGAACAGTCTCCCGATTTCACGTAGAGGACGTCGCCGAGGAAGAATGTGCTAGTGAGCCTGGTTTCGAGGAAGACATTTACGTCGATAGCGATAGTGATGAAGAGGCTATCCAGGAGGATACTGAGCAGGATGTTTTTGAAGATACCATCACTAAAGAAGAGAGTATTCGAGACCGTATCATCAACTCCGGTATCAAGCAAGTATGTGATGATGGCGAAGAGAGAATACGAGACTCTGTGTCTACTATGGGCATAAATACTCCATTGAGCAAGAGTAAACACAATGACGAGAGAAAAGTCAAGGAAGAAAAAAGAGGCGATAACGAAGCAGAAGACTCCGCCATAGAAGGGCTTGGGATTATCGGTATTCAGCGCACCCTGTCATTACGAGACCACTCGCCTGTATTTCAAGTGATCAACGCCCATCCTACTCGAAAGAAGATGGAAGAGGGTGTTGTATACATTCTTGAACATGAAAAGAACCCTTCGCTCTTCAAGATTGGGTGGTCGAGTAAAAGCGCCAAGGAGAGACAGCGGCAACCCGGAAACTGTTACGGAATAAACACCAAAATTTTCTATGAGACAAAAAGATTCGTTGGTGCCCCGCAGGCGGAGAGGATTGCACAAGTCATACTCCGGCACGTTAACATTCGTGTTTCAGAATGTTTCTATTGTCAAGGAGGGCATAGAGAGTGGTTTGCAGCGCCTAGAGAAACAGTACATGAGACAGTGATGCACGTCGAAGAGTTTCTCCAATTGCCCGCGTATACTCTGCAGGACGAGGTATACAAGCTATCACCAGAAGTATATGAGCGTGTGGTCAAGCAGATGTGCGACTTTTCAGTGGCCAGATTTGGAGAGCTTATGCATGGGCCAAGGGGAAAGCGTGAAGAAGCGGAGATTTCGGACGTGTTGATCGACACCAAGGTGCTACCTTTAGCTCAACTTCCTCTCGAACCTGTTGAAATGTCTCGCCTCAACGCCGGTCATGGGTTTTCAGAGTCACAAGAAGACAGCAAGAGTTTGATCTCCACTTCATCGCACGACACCAAGTCACAGAACTTATCGGCAGGGGTCAAGTTGATGAGGAAAGTGAAGTGGCTCTTCTCAATCAGCGACTCGGTCAGGGCATACTTTTCCGATCTCTAAAGTTTTAACTCGACCCGTTCTGGTACTGATAGTGAGCGTAATTTCACTGTTTAATGATGTTGATGTTACTGTCCTGTATTTAATAATATATTACGTGTGTAATACTCTAAGAACATAACTTCAGTCGTATCGTATATACGCAGTGATTCAGAAATTATTGCGTAAAACATGGATGCGGATGCATGATGCTGTCGTTTTGCATACATGTCCCCAAGCTGCGGTGTACTGCTCTCAATACTTATTCTCAGTAAGGGTGGTGAGGCCTCTGCGGCATTTGAGCCCTATAAATAGGGCTTCGAAATATGCCTTGCTGCCTATTTGGGCAATTTGCTTGTAAAGGAAAATAGAGAGGTGGTGTCACGGCCTTTATCATCTCATCTTTGTAGGCAGCTAAACGGTGCTATTCCTTTTTGACTCTCTACTACACTTTGAAGACATTTGATGGCGTTGCACCGCATTAGCAGCGCTCAGGCTGCGTGAGATACAAACCGTCAAATATAGCTTGTACTACACTTGTTATCCACTATAACTGGGCTGAAGAAAACCGGCCGATTAGTTGTTCGAAGAGCGCTCATATTCTTCATAGCGAAAGATGCATGTATGTTATACGTCTATCTCATATTATGACAGTGACTAGCAATCGGCGGTTGATACCTCGACCGCATTTCTTGTTCCACATTACACGGCATAGGCAAGATATGTAGTCGACAGTATATAATCAAGTATTGGATGTCTCTATTTCACTTGTCTATTTCGCCATCTCATATTGTTTTTACTTTTAATTGCAATCATTTTTCATTTAGTCCATCTATTGCATTCCCTTCTAATTTTAGTCCACCTATTTCGTAAATCCTGGTATAATATGTGCACTACTCACTTTACTCCATTTGCAATCAGAATTTTTCTGCTCCCTGGATCGTCTCGCAATGTTGTGATCAAGTTTTATTCACCTGGCTTAGGTTGTCGTGGTAACTCCTCTTGCCCTTGTTCTTGAATGAAATCAGTGGTCAATAATGTAAGAGCAGGCCAGGAGCTGAAGATTGCAGCTTAGTAACAGCCATCGCTATTACAACGCTCCAGAGACCCACTGGTCAAACTGCTTTGCAAGCTTTATGCACCGCTCGTCGACGAATTTCGTATAATAATTTGCCGTATACAGGTTGATTGTTGAGAGAATGATGAAGCCCACAATCCAACAGAATGCAGACGTTATTATGTATTCGCCAGCATCATCACCAGGTTGCGACCCCCCTGTGGCTATGAACCAAAGGATATTTTTGACAGGGTCGCTAAGCAAGTGGTAGATGGTTTGATGTACGAGGTATAGCGAGAAAGAGATCCTCCCCAAATACTGCACTGGCTTGGAGTTGAGGGGATATTGAAGTAGTTCTGTAGAGCTGATTGCAGAGACAACCAGCACAGAGCCAACAGTTTTCCACGTCTTGTCCACAATTCCCCAATTCCCATCCCACCGCGAAGATTCGGCAATCTGTAAGAATTGATACCCAGGTGGGAGAGCGCCATCATCGCTCAAGCAGAGAAACCAGATGCCGACGATGAACATGGCGTAGGTCCGGACGGCGCTGAAGTTTACAGATCGCATCCGGACCGGGACATACGGTTTGAGCCAGAGCAGATAATCCGCCTCGGTGCCAACAGTTTCCAGCTCTGACAGCATTTCCAGCTCGGCCAGCCAGTACCCTGCCAGAAATCCCAATACGTCCCAGAACCCAAAGTAGAACCAGTAGGCCATCAAGGCTCCAAGCGCCCAAAGCCGGGGCCTCGGCCTCCAAAAGGCCAGTCCCAGGAGGAGGAGATACACAACGCAAGATCCGCGGAACTCGAGCGCCATCGTCCACAGCTGGCCGTTAAGACCACCGTTGTACTGGATGGCCAGGATGTTGATGTTGTCGAGCATGTACCGAGCGACAAACTCAACGTGAAACCACGGCGCAGTCAGAGGCTTTCGACCCCATACAATCTCATCTGCGGGCTCCCATTGGAAGAGATTCAAGAAGAAGAGGATCTGCGAAATGACCGTGATACAGAGCACAGGTAGATAGATGCGCAGGCCGCGGCGTGTCACTGCCGAAGAGAGTCGCCGGAGGAATCCTTCGCTGTTGCTGCCGGCCCTCAGTCGGATGAGATTGATGGAGATGGCATAACCGGAGATGACAAAGAACAAGGGCACCATCGCATGCGCGGCAAAGACCAGCCGCAAGGGAGGCAGCTGATAGAGTCGACGGTTCTCCTCGGGCGGATCTGCCCAGAAGGATCTGAAGCCGGCGTGCAGAATGGCGCCCATGAAATAGTGGTCTGTCGCCACAATGGCCGCCGCAATGCCCCGGAGGCCATCGAGCCAAATCGCTCGGGTCATGCTGCGCGTGTTTGCTCAATCATTGATAGAGACGCGAAAGATGTGAGAGATTCAAGAGGCTCAAGAGATTCAAGAGATCCAAGGTGGGCATCGGCTGGTACAAAAATCAAAAAAGGGGTCCCGGCCGGGACTTGCTGTTTCTAGAAAGGGCTACTAGTCATAAGCGCCAGTTGCTGGAATCGTCCACCCACTGTTCCGAGTTTCCTGTTTTATGTGGAAACACGCGATGAAACAGCAGTCTAACGCCGTTGCGACGATGACTCCACGGCACGGCTCGTATAAGCTTATCCCATCCTACCTATTTGCTGGTTTTTGGACATTTGGCCAAGAATGCCACGCCCGGATCCTTCATGAATCCTCCCTAAAATTCTGGTACTAGTAATTCTACTAAGTCCATGGTGCCATGTCTGCTCTGCTGCCCCGCAAGGCCGCCAGGCTTCAGGCATCAACCGCTGTCTGTGTTCGATCCTCTATTTCAGTGATTCATCTTGGTAACTTCACGATATGTTCTAAGACTCAATGATGTCGAGACTTTACAATGGCACTCTGACTAGGAGGCTGAATATCATTCTGAACTATCCTGCTCCACCTAGGGCCTTACATAGCCCATGTCAAACGCATCACGTACAACTCCCATCCCAAAGCGAGGCAGATGCGGGTACCAAGCGCTGTCTGTCCCAAAAGGATTTATAATGACTCTTGCCTGAGGGCGCTGCTCACACCAATGCAATCGGTCGCGCATCTAATCGAGCAATTTGCGGTAACGGCCCGAACACGTATGTAAAGATTTTAGTTGGAGAGAGAGGAGCCCGTCTGGGAGTTGTGAAATGATTGATAGTAAGTCGGCTAGATCGACATCAACGTGCCACAGCTCGAAATGTTGCAGTTTAGGCCAGCACTCAATAGGAAGAATTGTTCCCAAACGCGGCGGCGGGTATTCACAGGCATGGTCAAACCGGCCTGTGGCTATGCTCACATGCTCCAATTGTGTAGCCTCTGCCAGGGCTTTTCGCAGCAGACCATTGCAAAGAGCTGGCATCAACAAAAAGCGACAATCGCAGCTTCTTGAAGCCGGGTCGACCAAGGACTGTTACGAAGTCTTCATACTCGTTACATCGATCATCGAATATCCGGCAGTTGAGCCCGGTCCCCAGGTGGTGGCCATCAATTTCATATTCCACCACGTTATGCCGTCCCTCGGCCAGAATCTTTGTCACCAGGTTGAAACCGTGCCATCTTGTCTTTTCATCCTCCCATGGCGCAACTTGTAGATCACAATCATGGTCGCCCGCATGTGGCCAGGCACGTGGAAGAGGGCAGTTGAATCCGTATGGAAAAGCCCGAATCATGGGCGTTTCATAAAGAGGTGTGAACAGCCACCCGTGAGTAGCAGGCGTGACGGTAACCTTTCGAAGTGCAGGAAACCTTTGCAGCCCATATCGAAGCGCATCCGCATCAGCTCCGCTAGCCATGACTTCTTCTTGCTGGCGTAGTAAACCGCGGTAGTATTCCCGCGATTCCTTTGGAGACAATTCAGCGTGTACGCGCCGGACCAATGCAGCATATTCAGGCCGCTTCAGATCATCATCTATCCGGCGCTTCGTTAAATAAAACAAATTCTCATCGCACTCGCTCTCAAACCACTCCATGTCGTGTCTGTCCTCTGCGTAGTAACCTCTATAGTCGACTTCACTGAGCGGATTTGCCGAGAGGAAGACTCGGTTGATGCGCAGCGCTGCAATCGCGCCGAGCCACCGACATGTGAGGCGCAGACTTTTGATTGAGCGATTGTCCAAGCTAGTCAGCATGTTTTCAATGATTTCAGGGGGCAATAGGGCCAGATAGGAAGAACAAGTCTGCTTGCCATGTCGCTGGGGAAATGATGGCGAGGGATCAGCATCCTCAGGTATGCTCTGGATCGGGAACAGACACTGTCGATAATCAGCTCTTTCACGCACTTTCTGCTCAGCCTCCAACTCAACCATTTGCTGAAGCCATAAGAGAGTCTTGCGTTCCTGTGCAGAAGATGAATTTGCCCCCATGATTTGCGACTTGAGAGACTGATGGCTGGGTTGATAAGTCCAGAAAACGTGCAGGTTAAATCGCGCTTGAGAAGTTGAGAAATGGCACAACTCGGGCTTGTCCCGAAAGGGCCATCCATGCAGCCAACAACGTGCCTGATTGAGCATTAACTCACGTGCAGAGTGCAAGATGTGGACAATTGACGTGAATCAATGACATGATTCGATCGTAATCGAACCGAGCATCATGTACAAGCTAGACTGCTAGTTATTTCCAGCACTGCTTACACGTTAACACACCTGGTTACATGCATGTATATAATTGAACACATAATGCTCAACGTATAAGACTAGTTACTCCTAATAATCAAACTACCATTACCATATTTGTATTCAATCCAAGGCTTTCTCTCGCATTAAACACGCTAAATCTCTGTTCCCTGATATATTCCATTCTCTAACATATCTTCTGTATATATTCAGCCCTCTGCTCTGATTGAAATCGTCATGCCTGACCCTGGACGCTGCACATTCTTTGCATAATTATCCCCAAGCATCGCTGGTGTTATAACACCACTGTCTCTGTGCCACCCCCAAGAAATGTCACAGCAGCCTCCACCATTGCGATGCCAGTAAACTTATACTGGTCGCCCCAGAATTTGAAGTCCGCTATAACTCTCTTTGCTGTTGACTCGTCGCCTGTGTCAGCCACTGCCACTGTTCGATACTAAATCGATGACTGCCCTTGAGCCGTTTAGAGGCTGGAGTGCAACCCCCTGGGTAGATAAATCTGGTAAGGATGTATCGTGTGAAGGAGAAATTTAGAAAGAGACCAAGCCCGAGGAGGGGCAAAACTTGAAAGAAGACGTACAGAGTACTAGGTAATCGTGCTTGCGCGGAGAAGTGAAAGTTGGGCCCATACCCGTCTGTGGTGTTGGGATCGTCCGGTGCATATAGACTCCAGCTCCGTCCCACAATAGCTCTCTCGTTTCCTTGTTCCTGGCTCTCTACTACACGACCGAGGCCATCCACAGTATGTATCCCGAAGAAGCCAGCAGCAGGGAAAAGGCTGGTGTTTACCTTTCCGCTTACGGGTTTACGAGGAGAGATTGCAAACGGCACAGTTGCTGCTTCGCTTCGTAGCGGCCTGGCCTGTATAAGGTATAAACGGACGTCATTGAGTCGATAGTACCGCTGCTAATGATACCCTTCATCTCTTGTAATGAAACGTTGACTTCGCGTGTCGGTGTGTTGAAGACTTTGCGTATATGCGACACAGCGAGATATGTTAGATCAGCCGGTACAGCATCCAAGCCACAGGTAACAATCATTTAATTTGCGAGCAATACTATCTACTGGAACGAAAGTGGACGTACCTTTGCACCCGAAACCCGAGCTGATATGTCGTGTTCCTTGGTCATATCCTGTACCCAAGGTATATCCGCGTTGCTGATTAGATGTAAGCCTGTATCGATTAGTGGCGTTTTTTCATCTCGTACCAGTCAACATAATCGGTGCCATTTTCAGCACACGCTTTGTATACTATCGGCTCACAAGTCGTCGGGTACGGCCCTGTTATGTTGACGATGGCTCGTGTTGACCTCACAAGCTTCTGAATCTCTGCTGCAGAATTCACATCTAAGACGATAATGGACCCTAGAAACAATGAGTATTGAGTGAAATCCGTTGTATCAAGACAACTAACCTCCTGTAGTCTCGACATTGAACTGTCTGGCCACTTCTTCAAGTTTTGCCTTGTTACGGGCCGCAATCGCTCATCGCAAGGATCCCGAAAAGGTTGCAGTCATGTATTCCACCATAAGGCTTCCTGTGAAGCCTGTTACTCCAAGGAGGACGACATCGTACTTTCGATGCATGGATAAGTCCAAATCATAGAGGTATCTCTCAAAGAGCAAGAAAAAGGGATAGTATGAAATAGAAAGAAAGAAAGAAGCATTACATTGTAGCTCTCTCTATATATATTTTCCAGCTAAGCCAATGGTTACCCGCTTACACGTATTAATCCACTTCTAAATTCACTTGAATCAAAACTGATTCAGACAATATATTTCACTTTTGTTACATCTATACCGACACAATCCTCAAGATATGTGTCTGAAATTGTGTACTTGCGGAATTGCTGCTCATAGTCCGCATTCGGCCCAATATTCGTCCGAACATTGCAGACGCAACAGATATGAAACCACGCATTGATAGACATCTCGATAGATATATACCGTAAGACTATTTTCCCCGTGTTTTAATGCCAAAAACTATCAAGACTTGGAATACTTTCAAGATCGTACAGATATACAGCTTCTTTATTCTACGCCACCTTGGTCAGCCTTGCAAAGTCGTTTCTATCAACGCAGGTCTCAGGCAGTATATAGGCACCACCAGTAGCTTTACATACGTTTAAAATGAGCTTCAAATAGCTCTTACAGACGTATCTTTAGAATTCGAGATAGCTGCGGAATTTGGATTATTCTGCGGAGCGGAGAGGGGTGGACGAACTTTCCTTCAACGGCTGACCTCGATCGGAAATTCTTCCACCATACATTTGCCAACTACCATTTGATGGGAAAATTGCAGCAGAATAGGAATCAAAAACATCTTATCTATTATGCAAGGATGGATCTGCCTAAAAGCTGCCACTCAGGGGAAAGTTCTGTAAGCTAACAGGATAGTTCAACTCCGCTACACGAGCTCCCGTCAACTATTATATAACTGACGTTCCCTAGTGGTTCGTGTTTTGTGCAATGAATATAATCAATTACCTTTCTTTTGATATCTTTCAACTCCTTGATCTTCTTTATATCAAAACGTTTTCATCTGAACCGCCGCATACCTAGCCAGATACTGCACTACGGAGCACAATTCCCAGGAAACTCCTTTTATAGAACGGAATCATGGGCGGCTTTAATCCAGCTCGAGACATCCCATCACTAAGTAGAAAAGGCTGTCTTGTCACTGGAGCCAACTCAGGATTGGGCGATGCGGCTGCTTCAGCGCTGGTCCAGCACGGCCCTGAGAAGATCTATCTCGCAGCTCGCTCTCAGAACAAGGCAGAGGAAGCTCTGGAGCGTATCAGATCAACATCTACGGCGGCTCGTTCTGCCAGCATTGAATTCCTAGAACTAGACCTTGCGTCACTGAAATCGGTCAAGACGGCGGCAGCCAGAGTCAATGCCGAGGTGGATCGCCTTGACATTCTTCACTTAAATGCCGGTGTAGCATCAGTTCCGGCCTCGCTCACAAAATAGGGGTACGAAGTACACTTCGGAACCAACTACATAGGCCATGCACTGTTGACGCAATTGCTGATGCCCAAGCTGCTAAAGACAGCGGCTCTCCCCGGTGCCGATGTTAGAATCATCTCTGTGTCATCCTCATACCATCGACTGGAAGGTACTAGCGACGGACTATCTTTTGACAAGCTCAAGACCAGTATGGAGGGTACTGGCGGCGTTGTCTTGTATGCGCAAGCCACGCTGGCCAAGGTACTCTTCGCCCGAGAGCTTGCGAGACGGTATCCAATCATAACTTCGTTGTCAATGCAGCCGGGTATAGTCAGGACTGAGATCTGGAAAGGAAAGAAAGATGTAAGTTTGCTGATACGGACTTTTCTCCGCCCCGTGGTGAGCTTGATTGGCGTTGCTCCTGAGGAAGGCGTAAAGACACAGCTTTGGTGTACCGTTAGTAAAGATGTGACGAACGGTGCATATTATGAGCCGATAGGGAAGCCAAACATGCGTGGAAAGTTTACTGAGGATGACAAGTTGGCGGGTGAATTGTGGAAGTGGACGGATATGGAGTTGCTTGCACATGGCGCTGGGTGGGTTCAATAACTTTCATCATTTTGATCTTATATACGGAGCAGCTAGAAAGAAACTATACCAACTTTTAATTCTCAGGCAATAAAACGAGTAGAATCTGCGAGCGTACAAAGTGACAAGCTTCGCTTATGCTTAAAGACTATAGATGCCTAACAAGTCGTACCTACTACTAGGTATACGCAGTTGCAAGCTCGATTACTATACTAACGGTGGGACTAGCTACAATACGAGGCGCTTAAACAGGGAACGTAATCTACTGTCAGCGAAGCATTACCCTGAAACCGGGGCTCGCTCTCCATACGACACAATTTGGACAAGAAAACCGCAGCTATGCCTGTATGAGCAGAACTAGTACCAATCACTTTCAGGGATTACGCTCAAAGTCCAAGCGCATATATAACTAAACAACCCATCCAATGAATCAACGTTCAAAGGCTTGTTCTCTACTCAAGCGTTTGAGGTTGCTTGAGATCCTCAAGATACGCTCTTTTCAGCGGCAGCGGACTGACCGGCGATCTTGACAATAGCAGCGTGGATACACAGTTCTTCTTTGCCATCATGCCTTCTCTCAAAGACATCTCAGCATCTTTGCTACTTGCCAGCCAGGCTGCTGTCAACAGCCTCCCACAAAATGTATTCAACGTTCCCTTGACACGCATCATGAACCTGGAGTACTACGGCATGGAGTTTGAGGTCGGCAACCCTCCTCAGAAATCTTTTCTCAAGATCGATACCGGCAGTCCCACGATCGGCTTCATTTCGCCGCGCAGCAACATGTGCCTCCGACCAGAAGCTCCGTGCGATCCCCTGGGAACGTACGACAACCTCACCTCGTCTACAGCAGTAGTGGCCTTCCCAGGCAGTTATCCCAACTACAGCGATGGCCTGCTTGACAACGGCCGAGGCATCTTTGTCAACGACACGCTTCGATTCGCGGGCGTTGACGTTGAAGACTTTCTCATTGGCTCGACTGATAGCTTCAATCTCGCTATTCGGCTGTCGCAGTCCAACCCCTTTGCGGGCATCATGGGCTTGAGCGCCATGTGCTTCACTGGGCCCAAATGCGACGTCTATCCAAGTTTGGTCCAGCAGCTTTCAGATCGCGGCATATTGAAGACTCGTGCGTTTAGCATCTACCTCGGCCCAGATGAGCCGGACGCGACTGGCCATCTTCTCCTGGGCGGCCTGGATGAAGCCAAGCGAGACGGACCTGTCTTTACGCAGAAGCTAGAGAGGCCATGGGACGTTGAGTATTCGTCCTTTACGCTGGATAAGAAAGGAGAGAAGACCGTATGGCCCATCGATCCTGGAAACACAGTCACTTGGGACACGGGCGCGGCCTATTTCGGTCTGCCAACAGCCGTATTTAACGCTGTGGCTGCTGTTCTGGAACTACCTGAAAACGTCACCTCGACACAAGATCCATACGAGGTAGACTGCAAGCACCGTGACATTGTCGACACAGTTCTTGAAGTCGGATTTCCAGGCAACGGAACCATCACAATCCCTGTCGGCCGCCTAGTCACCACGCTGGACTCAGGCAAATGTGTCACTTATGCGCTGAATGGAGTTGGTGGTTCTGGAGAGACAAACACCGCAACGAACTTTGGAGCGCCGTTCCTCCGCAGTGTTTATGCAACTTACAACCTGGATACTCTGGAGCTGACTTATAGTCAGGTGAAGTATACGGATGAGGAGCGGATTGTGGCAATTCCTGCCGCTAATTAGGAGAGCCGGGTGGAAGAGCCGCTTCATGAATCCGTTTAAAATTCCATAAATTCTACGTAACGACATGTTATCTCGAGTCTTTACTTCAATTGGGATTGATTATAGGGCTCTACATACAACCGTTTCGCAATCGTTTGTGAATCGGGGGATGAAAACGCCAGCTTTTGGCATAGCAATTTTTTACCGAGGTAGTGAATATGATTAAACAATTCTTATGCTGAGCTGGAATTGTATCTGAGAAGGACCTCTGGAGGAAGAGTATTACATATACATGAAGCTTTATGTGCAGATTAGCGCTGAGTGTCTTAATAAATACACATAACCACTACTGCTAGTGCTGAGTTGTGTATGTTTTATTACACCACTCCTTGGACTCGGTAAGAATATGAAGAATAGACAAGATGATGTTGTATATGAAGGCGCATATTAATGGCTTTGTATAACAAACCTTAAGAGGTAATTACTGATAGATGTAGACTAGTACAGCGGCGTTGGATATGCTGCTGAGTAACTCACTTCAATAATTGATTAGTAGCTTATACTTTACAGAGCACAATTCCGAGGACCGAAATAGTGCTTATCTCAACATTTACTTCTTTTGCACATTGATATCAATAATCAACAAATGCAATGCTAGTGCGAGTGCAAGATGGTAGAACCTCAAGTAATCAGGTTTTGCTTCTACTATTAAAGGCAAATGGAGTCATCTCATATCTATTCCACCAGCAGTAAACTGCCAATCTTGTTACTCATAACGCGAAAACATCTTTCTATATGGCTGAGACCTTCGACTTCATTGTGGTTGGTGGTAAGAGAAATACCTTTTGTCCACAGCCATACATCAAAATAGTAACTGGTTGTTTAGGCGGCACTGCCGGATGCCTCATTGCCGAAAGGTTGGCATCGACTGCAACAAAGCCAAGCGTTGCGCTTTTCGAGGCAGGGGATACACAAGCGAGTGGTTCATTGCGCCAGACGTATCACCGGTTTGCTCTGGCAATGACTCATCCTGAACTCAACTATGGGTCAAAATCAACTCCTCAGGCCTATTATGGCGGCAGACAAATCGACATGATTCGAGGCAAAGGCCTCGGTGGAAGCTCGCAGATCAACTTCCAAGTCTGGTCCCTCGGAGCCAGGGACGAGTTTGATGCTTGGGCTGAAAGAACTAAAGCCCAAGAATGGGGGTTTGAGTCGATACTCAGCAGTATTAAAAAAGTACTTCGTTCCGTTGACCTAACTACTAGGCTAAAGCTGAATTTTGAAAGATTGAGAATGCCACTGTAAAAATACCAACTGGCTGGGAAAAGTTCTCCCGGCAAAGTGCCGACTGCCACGGCTTTTCAGGGTAATGAATCTCTACAAGCAAGTATTGAAGTCTTCTACTGACGATTGTTCTAGGCCAATAGAAGTATCAATTGGTCCACTGATAGAACCAGAGGCAAAACACATTTTGGAGACTGCGGCTGAACTTGGGGTATGTAAATCGGACCATTTGGGGCACAACTGGCTGCAACTTTCCAACTCACCGACTTAGTATCCAATAAATTTGGACCAAAACGACGGCAATCCTATTGGCTTTGGACTGTCCCTGAACTCCAACAAGAAAGGATTCAGGACAACGAGCGAGTCGGCATTCCTCAACAAGAGTCTCCCAAATTTGCGAATCTACCGAGACTCTTTCGTTGCCAAGATAATTTTTGATGGAAAGAGAGCTATAGGCGTACGGTGCAATAGTTCAGAGTGTAAGCCATCATGTGCTAGTCAACGAGACAAGAGTGATTTGCTGAGAAAGTCATAGACTTTGCAAGTAAAGAGATCATACTCACTGCGGGATCAATTGGCAGCCCAAATGCCTTACTCCACTCCGGGATTGGTCCTTTGGATGAACTTCAATCGCTCGGAATCGATGTTGTACAAGACCTCCCAGGCGTTGGTAAGGGCTTTTCCGACCACCCTTGCATACCAGTAGTATATCATATGGGTCATGGGTTTTCGGAAAGAGTGTCATTTGCTTCTGACGAGGTGAAAATATCTGCTGCCGAGCATGAACTCCAAAGTTCAAAGACGGGGCCATTGACACAGTATATGTCTTCAGCCGTTACAGCCTTTCTTCAGTTTCCCGGTATAGTTGACTTTGAAGGATTCAATAAGCTCCCTTCCGAATCTCGAGAGCTACTTCTAAAATATACTGCGCCTCATTTTGAGCTGGTAATGGTAAGCAAATTAGCTGAACTTACTTCTTGTATCGCTGTTGGACAGTGGCTGATAAAGTGTAGCCGGGCCCCCTTATCCCGCCTACGTACGTGTTTGAAGATGAACAAGATGGCTATCTCACCATGTTCATTACGTTGATGAATCCACAATCCAAAGGATCAGTCTCTATTGCTAGTGCCGATCCTAACATCCCACCGGTCATTGATCCAAACTATCTCGGCAGTCCCTTCGATCGTGCTGCTCTGAAAGAAGCTACTAAGGAGACTTTGAGAATTTTAGATGCGCCGTATCTGAAGCAGTATATAAAGCATCCAATCCTGGCCCCATCCTCATCCAATGATGAAGATATTGAGGCAAGTATAAATCCCACCGTAAATCTGTCAACTTATTTGCTAATACATGTTGTCTCAAAGGCATTCACCCAGGCTGCTGGAATGGGTCTCTTTCATCCCAGCTGTACAGTTAAAATGGGAACGATGGATGATTCCATGAGTTGTGTAGATCGCCATTTGAAAGTATTCGGGTTACAGAATTTGAGAGTTGCTGATATAAGTGTGGCTCCTTTGCTTCCTAGGTACGTTTAATCCTTTCCCTTACCATCGTGAATTCCTATAATTAATTACGCATTAGCGGTCGTAAGTTGATCGATTTACAGCTTATCGGAATTTTGTTATGAGCGCTAACGACTGACATTCCTAGATACTCAAATTGTGGCCTATATAATTGGTAACGTCGCATTTGAGAAGATTTCGGAAGAGTGGAATTTGTAGCTTCACAGAGGTCATTTTGCTTCCTGTTGGCTTTAGCTTTAATGTTCTTTTCGAATAAACAGACTGCCAAGTTTTATAATTTGCGTTCCACTTGTGCAACATCCCACCGCAGCGGTGCTATTTTGGACACAATAATAATACTCACAGAGCGCATGTTTCTCAGCCTGGGGAGTTTTACTAAGCACTGACTGAGCCATGCTCGCTACATGGGATTGGGATAAGCTAGAGAGAAAATTGATACCCTGTCAACTCTAACTAAACAGACCACTTGTATACATTACAACGCTGTGCTTAGGATGCAACGAGACACAATCTTAACAACGACTAACAACTTACGGGTATCAACACATCTGTTGTTTGTGTCGCATAGGTTACACCCGCTATTGTACTATGATGTTCTGGATCGCCACTCGATTAAAAGTGAGTATTTAATTTGTGAAGCATACTGAGTTTTTGCGTGCTGAGCTTAGGCAAGATGCTCCGTTGTTTATCGGTACCGATCCAGAGAATTGAACGATAACCGAAAGAGGCTTGTACAACCTTCTAGTGGATGCAAACGTTGAAATAAACGAGGGCTTCCGGAAACAGCCACCGATTTTAGGATGCCTCCATAGTTCTACGAGCCGACAGCAGACGAAGTGAACGACTATCGCCATAGAATGCGGGCTTCGGTCGCTGACGCACAACATTGTTGGAGAATTTGGGGGCCGAAGATGCATGGCTTCGGAAAAGTGATTACTGTTGTTGGCTAGCTCTCCTCAATGCTTACGCTCGCCAAGCAAGCATTTACGTGAGGCTGAAATTGTTCCAAGAATACGTCTGATAATGAATACCTGCCATTATGCAAGTGTTGGTAAAAAGATGGGCGCCGTGGAATGAATAGTATACACATACATTAAGCCATACGAACAATGTCACAGAAGATACGTTGCCACCCTTGAGTGTGTATTATTCTACCTTGTGCTAATTACTTTCCGATCCCTGTTTTTCTACAAGCCGCTTGCGGTGTAAGCCAGACTCCAGGGAATGGTCTGTCACGCGAGTCATTCCGTTTTCAGATGATCGGCTACACGTAAACCTAGATCACTTGCCCAAGCAGAATGGGGGACAAGGACGCCTTAAAGGAGCACTCTTTGATAGGTAGCTGATATTGTTGTGCAACTATAATTGAAATGCACATGTAAGCACTATTTTAAGGATGCGGGATCTATCCGGCCATATCGCGGCCCGTCTTGGCTTTGGAGAACTCCGCCTTCTGCGTACCTGCTATAACACAGGAGGCTCCCGGTTCAAATGAATGCAAAGGATACGAATTTCATGACTTCATACCAATAAATCGCTATTGTAATTGCGATTATCGACCTCCTCTGTGCTTTGCATCATGGACACACTTATACAACCTCAAAATACCGTTGTCCATCCCACGAGCCTACTCGACAGCAGCTGCATCCTCGGACACAACGTCAAGATTGGCCCTTTTTGCCATGTTGGATCTAATGTGACTATTGGAGATGGCACGGAGCTTGTGTCCAACGTAACAATCCTATCGTCAACTTCATTAGGCAAGAACTGCAAAGTATATCCATTTGCTGTCCTGGGTGGGCCGCCGCAAGACAAGAAGTACTCTGGTGAAAGCACTGCTCTAGTAATTGGGAACCAAACCATCATCAGGGAGTTTGCGTCAATACATATAGGCACAGCTGACGGGGGCGGCATTACGCGTGTCGGAAACCGATGTTATATAATGACCAACGTCCACATCGGCCACGACTGCCAGATTGATGATGATGTGGTGCTCGCCACTGGAGCTGGGTTAGCTGGTCATGTCTCTGTTGGCAGAGGCGCCATTGTTTCTGGGCAAGCTGGTATTCATCAGTTTTGTCGGATTGGCCAGCTGGCATTTGTCGGCGGAGGAAGTATGGTCGCCAGAGATGTTTTGCCTTTTTCTACCGTTATCGGAAACAGAGCAATGACGGTGGGCTTGAATGATGAAGGGTTAAGACGGCGGGAATGGTCATCTGAGAGTATCTCAGTCCTGAGAACCGCGGTGGTAACCTTTCTAAACAAGGGAGAGAAAGGTTTGGAGAGCTACTTGAAACAGTCGTCAAACTCTGTCGATGTGCAAGTGCTGCTGGACTTTATGAAAGGTTCAGCAAGGAATATTTGTCCACCGAAAGCAGATTTAAAAGCAAAATTGGCCAAATTATAGATTAACAGACAACAATCGACAAAAGACAAGTTGCGCTAGGTTGGGACTGGCGATGCAAGTAGAGGTCAGGCTTTCGGAGATAAAGGTTCAGCTGGGTTCGTTGATTATAGCGAAAAACGGGCCTATGGTTTGTTTTCTGGCTTCTCCTGCTTGAGGCAAATGTTTTTGCATGTTTCTGGTCGATAGCCAGATGGAAATGAGTAAAGGGATGAATTGCAAGTATCAGAAGTATGATAGACTTGACTTAGCCTTATTGATCTAGGTCAATGAAGAAGTCTTTCTTTTTTTCTCCTTCCAGTAGCCGCTAATTCCGTCTTCGTGTAAGTCACAGCTTCCTCAGAACTTATATTTCCCCTTGCTTATAGAAAGCCTGTTGATTAACGCAACGGTTTCGATCTATTCGATGCACGAACATGCAAACACGGTTGTTCTTCCTCAGCAGTACCGAACTGGTGTCCACGCACGAGATTTGGAGTCTGCAAGATTAATTACGATGATACCACACTAAAATACTGGTCGTGTGGCTGGCTTCACTGAACGCAAATGTTCCAGCTGCAACAACTCAGCATTAGGCACGCTATTGAGAGGCTCCCGTCACATTCAGCCAGCGCCTGCCTCAATAGCCTCTGCGGTCTAGCTAGCCAGCGCGCCTACATCAGTTATCAGATAGGTGCTGAGCTCGTTAACACTCAGACTCAGTCAAATAATACCATTAACACTTGGGAGCTGGGCATACCCTGCCTGGGCGACAAGCGGTGGTTCATTACCCAGAGCTGCACTCGAATACGAGTCTGTCTATAGTATCATGTTTCTCAAAGCAACTAGAATGTCAGCATCCCTGAGATTTATCTATTGCTCCTAGTTCTGGGTGCTTAAAATGCCCCGCCAATGGCTATCAAGCCAATGGTGGCTGGCTGAGAACCACCCTGCAGATCGTCATCGAAAGGCTAGAGAATGCAATGACTGCCGATACTCTAATGGCAGTAGAAGCATTGGCAGCCTCTGTCGCTGACTTATTCGCCCCTTGTAATCGGGCAATGGCACCTCCTTTAGTCGTGTTTATGGTCAGTCTTCTGCTGACACTTACATGCACTCATCTGACACCCACCTTCAAGACTCCCTTTAAGTAAGAGATATAAATGTCAATTAGGCAACGTGAAACTTAGAATCAGTTTCAGTTTGGCTGGCTCTAAGTGACCATCTATGGATATTGCGAGATAACCTCACAAATTTTGTACCATACATGTATCACGAGCGCGAGCTCTCCGCTCCCTATTAGTGGATATGTATTGCACCCTAGTACATACCCATACGATACAATGAGTATCATTGATCATACAAGGTTTATTCTTGCTCAGATTCTACTTTTGGAGATTTTTCGCAGCCAAATTGTACATCAAAGGCGCGCAGGTTTTCGAACATGCGAGCCTCTCCTGCGGTCTCGGCCTCGGTTTGCGTTTGCTCAGGGCCAAAGCCAACTGGACATTGTTGGGTTCCATCGGCTAGGAATCGGTTGATGCTTTCGTTGTGGTAGAGCTTAGCGCACTGAGAATCACCATTGCTGGTAGCCGTGGTCGGTTTGCCAGAGCTGTATGAAGTCTGATTAGCGCCAATTCCGAATTTACCACATTACTTCGCGTGCAGTCAACTCTCATCCATCATACCAACAGGAATCCCAACTAGATACTATGTGAATACAACCTTCAGATGAGGTACGGGGGCATGTTATAAAAGACATCGACTGTGAAAGAATAGCAAGGGTAGAAGATGCCAATTTGATACTTTGCAAATCTAATCTTACTTACCCATCACTACCATTGTGAGCGATATTCAAGGAAGGTGAAGAAGGCATTTTAGTGCTGAATCTTGGACAGATGGATGAGATAAGACTGTAACACTCCAGGGAATATATGTAACAAGAGCGCGTTGATATCGAGCTTTATTGATCTCTACATACAGAGATATATGAGAGGAGCTAGATTGGGTTTATATATTCTGCATACAAATCTTATACCTACCACTAATATAATACTGTTCAAACGACAATATCTGATATTCGTTGTAGGCTTTGAAGCTTCACATCTGAAACTGAGACAAGCATAAGACATGGTGTCATCTGTCCCATTACCCCACAGCCGGATCCGTCGATAAAATGGTCAATACGGAGTAGATTCATATGATTTCTCATCTCATTTGGCATTATCGTATTGGATTCAAGACATTGATCGGCGCCCTAGCGGGGGACCCATAGATAAGGCGGCTTTTATAGAAAAAGGCGGCCTTGGCTGTCACAGATGCTCTGGCACATGTCCTTACTCAAAACCAAGATGTAACAGCAAATTGTCGATATCTTGCCTGTTATAGATTTATTCATACTCTTTCTGTAGAAGTCAGATTAAAAGGGGGAGAAGGCAGCTGGATCAGGATGCTCCGTGCCTCGGCCAGAATCTGGCAAAGCCCTCCAAGATGGGAAGATGTCCAAATTTAAGCTGACTGTCCAACCACACCCAGGCGTCGTATATATATCTAAAATATAGTTTTGTATGGTAGCTCAGAGCTGATCATGGAGATGTAAAGCCGCGAATTGCTGCACATTGTCGACTGCTTTTGAGTCTTACCTTGGCGTCGTCTGCAGTCCCACATGGGACATGAGCTTCTGTGTCTTAGATCGCGTTTGAGAAATGAGATAGCTGAATCTGCTATATATAGTACAATACAGTCTCGTCAAAAATCAGGAAAGGAGTTTGATCAGACACAAGGTCCATGCTATTTTTAACTCCAGAGTTCGAAACTAAAAGACTCTTCGCCATGACGTCTAAGCACTACTGGGCTTAGAAGCTATTTGCAGTCTCTTGGTCTAAATCCATTACGTTTACTTTACGTGAAATTCCGGTCATGTCTATACTTTAATCAGCAGCTAGGTCTATGATAGACATAAGGTGAATTGCAGCAACAATTGGAATATTTCCTAACTGTACAGTGTCTTGCTGACCTCTGTCTTGGGTAATTGCAACAGAATCCTGTAGCAATGATTGCCCCAACCTATACAAGCTAAGCTTATATAGTTTGCAATCAACTTAATTACCCATATACAGTGACCGGCCAGATTGCCAACGTTAGGGATTTACTTGTAGGTATAGAATTGAGCATAGTAAGCACAGCCATATATTTAGTTGAACAAACGTAGATTATCCACGTATACACTAGGAGTAATACCCGAATCATATTCTCGGCTATCAAATACATTATTCCACTTCAGTTATCTTCAAAGACAAGGATACGATAATGCAGCACTAAAAACGAATGAACACACAAGCCCAACAACAATGCTGCGCCCGTTTGGCATTCACCATTAAAGCGCCTTCTAAACTAGACAAAAGCTTCGTTCGTCGAAAAGTCAAACTCCAAGGTATCAAAAAACTGCGAAGTGGCAAATCTTTCCCAATCACACCCGATAAATGGATGAAAGACAGCTCTATTGCTTCTTACAGCAATGAGATTTGATGCGTAGTTCTGGGGTATAAATACTAGCTGTTCATTGCCACGCTTAATCCAAAATCCCTCAAATGATAATAAATCGGAACAACAGTTTGACAGATCTGTTGATGAAAGTGGCAATATGGCCTCGTTTATGCGCAAGTGCGCGTTGCAGGGGAGCAAATGAAAGTGCTGTACTTCATCAGGCACCTCAAAGCTCCTTTTTAATGTACCAGTTTCAAAGTCCCATATCTCACATGTCTTCCGATATCCATTATTATATAAAACTGCTATGCATCCGACAGGCGATAATAGTTGTACCCTGTGATAGTAAGTCCTCTGGTGACCCACATTGATAACGCGCGAAACCGTTCCCATACGGGCATCTAAAAGCTGGATTTGAGATGCATTGGTTCACGACAAGAAGCCATACACGAGAAGTCGATCATTATTTAAGAAGTAAATGTGGGTTGGTCGATGACTATTTTCTTTGCACTGGTCTAAATGAACGCCTGTATCCAGGTCGAATACAAATAAATTCCCGTTCTTCGATAGAGCTGCGATAAGCTTAGCATCAGGCGAAAATGCAATAGTTCGGTTATAGCAGTCCACGGTTTGAATCTCGTGGATCTTCTTCAGACTCAGCGTATCCCATATTTGGATAGAGTAATCGGAGGTATATAGTGCAACAAGCTTGCTATCGGGAGAAAATGTGTTCTTTTTGTGACCAAGCTGAAGATTTGTATTCAAACACAAGTTGTTTGAATGAATCACGGATTTTCCTGACCTACAATCGTATAAGTCATACCGGCTCCCATTTTCGAACGCGATAAACTGGGTATTGGGCGAGAGCACCATATCCAGAGGCCAAGACTGAGCGACGGTAAGGCTAAACGTATACATCATTTCCAAGTTTTGGATTTCTCATATAGACAATTCCTCTTTCTCATGGCATGTTCCTCTTTGTTTGCAATGTAATATAATAGCGACGAAGTTACCACAGCCGGAAATTGTGGTGTCAGGCAACTTGGGGAAATTGGAATAAGTAGCAGATTGCTGTTCGTCCACAGGCATGTCCCAGAATCGGATAGTATTGAAGTCGAATTTCGAAGCGAGGAATGTTCCATCTGGTGAGAACTTGATTTTAGTCCAGCGGAGCGAGTCCTGAGTATCGCATCTTATAGTATGCGTTACATGGCCTGATGTAGCATCTAGTAGCTCAATAGAACCGTAACCTGTGGCTACAGCGAGGACTCGGTCATTGGGCGAAAAGGCAATATCTGAGAGGTCCTTTGTAGTTTTACTAAGCCACCGCCTTGTCCGAGTTTGAACATCATAGAGCTCAACACGAGTGCCTTTTCCCACGCCTACCATTTGGGTGCTGAATAACAGATTGGATGAACAAATTTCCCCCCCATATAGAGCCAGAATGCTAACAGACTGCCCTGTATTGGCGTCCAAGAGGCCAGTCACCCGAGAGATGCTATAAACAACGTGCTTACCATCAGGCACGAATGAGATGGCACAACCAGCTTCACGATGAAAAAGTTCGCTCCATTTCTCATCAAGGCTTGCGATGCTCCACAGCCGCATTCTACAACCATGACTACCAATAGAAACAGAGGCGAGTAAGTTGCCATCTGGTGAAAATACAACCTGACTGGTTGCTCCGCCATGTTTCAGAATGCCTTGAGTTGCACCAGTCGTAGAATTCCACAGTCGTATTGTGCCATCCCTTGATCCAGAGGCTAGAAGTTGACTTTGGGGAGAGTAGTCAACTGAGAAAACCGGTCCGGAATGACCCTCAAGAATGCGTTGATTTGCACCCGTCACGGCATCCCACAGCCAAACAGTTCCGTCTTGACACCCAGAAGCTAAATATTTTCCATTAGGTGGAAATGCAAACGCGTCAGGATTGCGTGGATGCCACAGAAACTGAGTGTAAGAGGCCCATGTGCTGCGCCTTTGAAAACAAGGAGTGATCCATTTCGGAATTCGGTGGTTGTATATTTGACGGATAATGCTTTGCTCAGGACTGAATATGAGCGCTGAGCAATATACTTGCAACGGTGCCTCTTCAATAATGCGACTATGCTGAAAGGCAAATCGCTTGGCATCACATATAAGATCACCAAGCACCTTTACACTACTGCCTATCTAATCATTGATAAGACCATAGCTTTCCGTCAGTTGGCGCGACCCCATACAGTTCCTGCTCTGCTTGCTTGGTGGGGAATAGTTATTCTCGGATGTAGCTGGTATGGAAGACTGAAGGCTTGCCAACATAGTCATTCCTTCGGATAGTCGACCTAAAAGAGCAAGCACTTCAAGCCAGCTAAGAAAATCGTTTCGAAAAAAATCTACCATGCCACCGTGACTAAACCAGCCCTCTTCACTTTTCTGTAGATGCTTCATCCAGTAACTGCAGGCATACTGAACTGGTAGAGGAATAAATTCATTGACTCTGGTTTTAGAAACATCCCGCGCCTTTGTTCCTGGATTTTTAAGTTTGCACATGTCTTTCTGGAGAGAGCTTCGCATGATTACCAAACAACGTTCGAATAGATCATGATGCAGCTGCTTGGTGTGAATTTGAAATCTTTCGTTAGAACATCTTTTCGGGTCCAGAAGGAAATCTCTGAAAGAGGGATGCAGGATATCAATTTGTCTTTTGTCGTCTTCCGAGGTCTCCAAAACAGATCCAAGGTTATTGAGTACTGACATTATCATTGACTTTGTTGCATCAATGATAGCAGCGAGATGACTCAAATTAAATGTATCGAACAATACCACAATTGACCCAACAACCTTTTGAAATCTTTGCCGTAGTATTTCAATTTCTTCAGGATCTAAATGCCCATTAAAGGAGTTTTCCAAAACTGTATTATATATGCAATCAAGTTCCCTTTCTGCTCTAGAGTTGGAAGGCCCCGAGGCATAGAGATTCAAAAGTCGTTGTTCTGCAAGAATGCCTCCTTGATCGATAAATCGACAAACAGTTGCCGCGTAGATAAACAATCGATGGGATTTGCACACGAGGAACTGGATCATGTCGTCAGATATTACGTTTTCATCCCAGCTATGCCGCTGAGATAATCGTGCCAGCTGATGATGATAGTAGGTCTTCAAATCGCCTTCCACAATAGTTTGTTCAATGCTATAAAGGGCTAAATAATTGCGTGAGTGAATGGACATGGTACCAAATCCAAGGTTAATTGGTCGATCTGGTCTGCTTGTAATAATTATCCGAAGTGGTATATTTTTAACACTCGTAACAGTGCTCGCAAAACACTCAATCAACGTTGAAATGTCTTTCTCGTTGTCGCATTCGTCAAGAGCATCGATCATTATGAGAAGCGGAGATTGAACAGTTCTGGGCTCTAGTAAGCGTAGAGGCTCTATGATGAGCTTCTCCCACTGCATGTATAGAGCGAGTTGGCTGATTCGAGGATTCGACGCGGAAGCAGCTACAATATGCTGCTGTAATGCCGAAGAATATTCTGCAAGCTGGACGGCCATGGTAGTCGCAAACAGTTTAGTCGAGGCGAGGTCACCACTACCTCTGGAGAAGAAAAAGCTTGCTCCCAGCTGCTTCTTTCTATAATATTCGCGAGCAATCATGAAGGAAATGGTAGTCTTCCCGGTGCCGGCCATTCCATTGAGCCAGTAAATGCGCTTTTCGCTATCGTTGTCGATCCACGTCCGAATATCAGCGAGTAGCTGCTCGCGTGTATGTTGAAGACAGCCAGAAACATGCTGCTTATTCACAGCGTCGAAGCTGGCGGGCAAGCAATCAAGCTTCAAGTCTTGAGAGAGGCTGGCATAATGAAGCTATTAGAACAGATACCGCAACTTCAAAGAATAACGATGGTACGTACCGCATATCCGCACATTGCCCTGAGTGCCAGTGATGCTGATGTCGCCTTGGTGACTGGCGATATCGACATTGCCTTGGTGGATCCGCGCGTTGGGACCAAAGTCATTGTTAGAGATGAGTGCTTGGCTGCTGCGATCCATGCTGGTTCGTCATCAAACCAACGAAGGATGCTGCAACGGCACTGGACGTGAGAGAATGGAGGTTGGGGACGATGAGTAAATATTTGCAGCTGGAGAAAAGGCAACATGGCAGCCTTACACGCTGGGGCTGAGCGGCAGTCGCAGGCAGCCTGACATGACATAAGCCGAATACATCGATGGCATAGGCTGCTTCATCTGCACGTCGCACAGCGTCTTAGTATTCGTCAGCCGCAACTCCCAATGTTTTAATCCGCAGTGGCCGGTTCTTGTATAATGATGAGCCTTCTCACCTTGCTTTGAAACCAGGCGGCATCGCTTCATCGTCTCGTCGCAAATTTCTAACCAATCTCGTGGAGAAAAAGGATAAAGCTCGTCAATCTCAAGTGACACCTATTGATTATATCTGCCAGTTTCAGCTCGCCAAAGAGACACTACATGCAGTGAACAGGTAGATTGCTTTTGGCATTACATGCCCCTTGACAACTATGCAATGCTATCAAGGGTCACGGTGACTGTAATTCGGTCCGCCGGCCCACAAATCGATCTCAGCTCCACCTTCGGATGGTCCCGATCACGCGTATGGGCCTCACTAGAGCAGAGTTAATCTCACCAGACATGAAAAGGCGAAGATGCACATGACATCATAAACGCTGAACAATCTCAGTCTAGCTTTGCCAACTACATGCAGATGACCAGCCATTTGATATTCCCAACCTGGCCTCGATTTCCCTCTTGTCAGCCATCAATCATCAGCCTATCAACATGGCCTTCGAACAGATCATGGCCCTCACCTTATCCAGAATCAGTTTCAGTTCACGCACCATCATCTACCTAAGGCCTCGTCCCCGGCTTGGCTGCCTCGCCATCCCCCCCGAAATACTATTAGCAATTATAGCATATCTCGATCGACCCTCGCTCCTCTCACTTGCTCTCACTTGCAGGACATTTTTCCTTTACTACTTCCCTCAACCTCTTCAGCTGTCGTCCACTGAGAAACAAGGCTTTCTGGCTCTCCTAGAAAGGGACATGCCTCACCACTATTTCTGCCACTTTTGCCTCAAGCTCCATCGATGGCGCATGTCTTGGTTTCGGCATTTTGATTCAGAAATCCCACACTATCACATGAAACACCGGGATACCTGCAGAGAAAAGTATCAAATCAAACATCGTGGGATGCCAACTTTGTTGTATCCTCTCGCACGGGTGATCATGAATCGACATTTTTATGGGGCAGCACACGGCCCCCCAGCAAAAGTATTGTCAACATCAGTCACCTGGAGATGGGATCATAAATATCATAAATTGTGGAAACCCCGCATTATCGAAGATGAACTTATGCTGTCATTAGATATTACAATATATCCCAACGGAAATCTGAAGAATCTCAGGGAGGCTATCGATAACACCTCACATGCGATATGCCAACATCTTACAACCAGCCAATTTTCTTATCCTCGAAAACAACTCCCCGAGCTAGCCGCTCGATTTCCTACAGACTGTTTTATTTCATGTCATGAATCTATCAAGTCTTGTCCTGAATGCCTCACGGACTACTGTATCAGCATCACTCTGCAGGAGAAGCGCTGGGTGATCAAGATCAACGTCTACAGTCAGCTTGGATCAGTAAGTTCACCATTTGACTGGGAGTGGAGTGGTATGATAGAATCAAGGGATAGGCTGGAAGAACGACAATCCAGGCATCTTTTGGGACATCGGCCAGGCATGGTGAGGCACTTGTGGAGCAAAGCAGATAAGGCTCTCTTGGAACCTACAGGAGAATGGGCGTATCTCCCGTCTACTAGATAGCATGAAGATCCGATCAGTAGAGGCAGGTAGTTCAATCTACGAAGTATTCACTGGCGTTTACTACAGGCTCGTCTTGGCTTCACCTTTAGCAAGGCTACTAGATCCCAGCACCACGATGAGGTGCGAGCCAACGCTGGGGAGGGCACAATGCCTTTCGACATTGGCCCCCACCACCCTGGATCCCCATCTAAACCGAAAATATAAGCACCCACTCAGGAACGTTTACACACAACAATCGCTATAGCAACTTCATGCGAGAATTACTAATAAAGCGTTGGCTGTAGGTACTAGTGATTATATTCTGTAGCCGTATCGATGTTTTGCTAACTCAAAATCGAGCTGTGCTAAAATTAACTCTACAGGAGGAAGTAGCTGCATTTGTTGTTGTACTCCATTCCTCCTCAATGTCTTTGCCAGTAAACTTACTTGTACTCCAAAAATCCTTTTCATGGCTTGAAGAGTGAAGCAGTTCGACACCCCATTCTTCTCTTTTCCGCTTGGTTATATGCTCTCAGTTAACACTTCCAATATATATATGGAGCCTCAAGGATTCTACTGCCTACAGTTTTTGATCTTACCCGCAGCATGTTGCTTTCTCCGGTACTTTGGGGCGCCTTTGGAAGAACCTTGCGAAAATAGATGGCAGTACTTTCAGAGTAAATTCCTCGCAAAATGCGTCTTGTTCGCGAGGATTGTTAGCGCCTTGCGTAATATATAGGATGCGCATTCGATAGCGTGCCCATTATCGAATTATATCCCAGAGTGTGCTATCGTGAAAACTCGATTTCTCGGCCACGGGCTCCAGCTTCGGCACGGTAGCATCTTTGTACGACAGCTCTCTTCAGGGTAGATCAATAACAATTGATTGTAGACATGTCCTTCATGCTGCGGTAAGCCTTGGAATAGGAGAGCTAAGAGCGGCTCCAGGTTGATGAAAGCTTTTGTCTTCCTCTTCTCATACAGCGGTATTGTACGGGAATGGAAACGCCCCTAGTTATAGTTTTTCTATGCGACGCACAGAGCCGATATTCGGCCGAATAATATGTGGTTAATCAATGAATCAGCCCACAATATGGATACCCCTACAAAAAGTGAAAGCAAAGTGAGTTATTGTTCAGCGCTGAGCGGTCCGGTGAATGCACTGGTCTCGTCACATGCATGTGAGCTACAACAGCCGTTTGCCTAAAACTGTTTTTTTTTTCTCCCTCTTCTTTCCTCTTCTTCATCTATGGAATAAGGAGTCTTGCGCCTTTGAAGTCTTCAACCCCCCTGATCCACTGCAGTCACATCCATCTTCATCAATTTGCCAAGGCAGAACTGAGTAAGTGGACATTTTGTCCTATTTGCGACACTCTTGATGTTGAATCTAATTGATAATAGATAAACTTCAGCCGAATAACGTCAAGGATGAGGTTATTATTGACGGCTACAAACGGCGAAGCTTCTATTGAGCGAGGATACGTCTTGAAATCGACAGATGGCCGGTACAGAGTCACTCCCTTGTCTACCGTAGGAGAACTGCAGTTCCAGCTGTTGTCAACTCCGAGAACTATAGTTCTTCCGGGACCATTAGATGAAGCAACTATTCAAGTACTCACATCTTACGGAGTGCCACACCAGTTTCTGAAAGCACATCTGGAAGGCACAGAATACAGCTGGAGAGGTGGCAGGCCACACGACGCCACAAGTGTGTGTTTCTGGGAGATGCCTCAATTTGTCCGTTGCTGTGGCAAGTGTACAACTGAGTTCTTTGAGTATATAACCGACTCTCGAGGACCCGTAGTAATGCTTACTGTTTCACTATGGGTGGAAAAGAAACGAGGCATTTCTGTACTGCTCGTACAACAATCTATTACAAATTGCCAACAGACGCAAGTGCAGCCCGACTCAGCTCTCGAGGACGAACCGCGCGAAAAGCTGCCTCGTGCTGGCCCTAACATCTCTATTAAAGATTATGTCAATCAACTGGTCTATGAGCGATGGGCGACATACATAGCAGAGCTCAGCATTGAAAGAATCTCTTCTGATTTGATTTGGTACGCGATGGAGTGTGTTGAGCAGAACCTCGATACGGCGAGATATATTGCTCGGGAGGGGGACACGCTCTATCTCGCTGATGAACACGCTTGGGAAGATCTCCTTCGCAGACTGGACCGCCGCATGCGCTATAGCAAAGCTTGATACCTACGGTAGCACTTTTAGCTACGATATCTCCGGAGGTAACATATCGCTACTAGCACCTACGGAGCCTCTAATGGAGCCATCAGAAACGGACACAATAACACGGATTGGTATCAACATAGGAAGAGAATCAAGACTGAGACAAAAAGGGGAAAGCATTGCCAGACAGCTTGAGTAGATGACATCAATTTCTTTTCCCTCTGCACCTGCCCGTTACATACACTATATCGTACAATCATGCGACAATCGTAGCCGACCAATCCCGTGATACAACCGCACTTGACATGCTTTGAAGAAAGTAACCAAAAACAAAGAGGGAAAAGACAGCCAGTCCATGAGCAAAAAGTGCCTCCCAAAAAAATACAATATCGTAATCAAATCAAACATTTCCACCGCCTACCCCCTTATTCTTCTTCCTTTTTTACGCCATCATCTCCCCCACATTCCCGTCCTTCCTCCTCCTCGCCGAAGGCCCAATCTTGTCCCTCCCCATCCACGGCCACAAACACTCTGGAATAGTCACCGTGCCCTCCTCCTCGTCCCACCCGTTCTCCAAAATGGCAGCCAGCACCCTTGGCACCGCCAGCGCCGTCCCGTTGGTCGTCCAAGGAAAGGCAAGATTGCCGCTGCTCGTCTTAAGGCGTGTCGCTAGACGCCTCGTCTGATAGTCCGTACAGAGGCTTGCGGACGTAACTTCACCCCATCCGCCGCTGTGATGCTCTCTGCTGGGGAACCAAGCTTCCATGTCGATTTTACGTGTCGCAGAGGCACCGAGATCTGTCGACGGCATGGACAGGACGCGACAGTACAGTCCTAGGGAGAGGAGGATCTCCGTCTGAATGTCCAGCATCTCGTCAAAGACTTCCCGGGCTTCAAACTCGTCGGGGCCCGTCCACGCAAACATTTCGACTTTGGAAAACTCGTGGACGCGATAGAGGCCCTTTGTTTCGGCGCCGCGGGCTCCAGCTTCGGCACGGTAGCATCTTGATACGGCGACTCTCTTCATAGGTAGATCGATAGCATCGATGGTAGACATGGCCTTCATGCCAGCCAGAGGAATCTCAGAGGTTCCCGCTAAGCTCATCTCGGGCACGCCCCGCTCAGCGTCTGCTCGGGATTGGGCGATGGCATAGACTTGCTGCTCGCCGTTCTGGTCGCGAGGTTGGAAGCCACAGGCAGCGCCAATATGACTGTACACCATTGTAGGGGGCGACACTTGCGTCCATCCGTGTTTCGTAACCACTGCGAGGGCATATTGGATCAGAGCTTGCTCCAGCTGTGCTGCTTCGCCGAGCAGATAGTACCACCCCCAGCCAGACGCCGTGGCAGCACCAGCAAAGTCGAGGATGCCCAGCTCAGCGCCAATATGGACATGCGATCTCCAGATCCTCTCGGGTCCCTGCTCAAAGCTCGGGGGTTCGTTGATATAGCTCAAAACCTCGAATTCATCTCCCCTCGGCGTATCGGCGCTGGTGAGGTTAGGAATCTCCAGCGCCAGCGCCTCCATCTGCGCAACCGCATCGGCCTCCTTCTTCTCAATCACCACCAGCTCGCTCTTTAGTGCTCTCGCTTCCTCCTGGACCTTCTCGCGGCTCATATTCTTCACATCCTTGAGGTCCTCATCATCGCTGCTCGTCGCCGAATTCGCCAGCTCTTTTCTCAGCAAATTCGACCTCTCCCTCAGCGCGCGGCCGTCCTTCTGAAGCTGCTGCCACTCAGCATGCAACTGGCCGATTCTCGCGGGGTGAGCAGCCTGACGCTTGTAGTTGCGCTCCAGGCACGTCTTCTCATAGAGCTCCGGGTTCTGCCGAATGTGCTTGATGTCAATGATGGGTTTTGGCGCTGACGAAGGGCGCTTGACGTCTGAAAAGGTCCGCGCAGAAAAGATGCGGGCTCGTAGCCGCCACTGGTGGCAGCGCAAGCGGCATAGTGAGGGAATCATGACGGATTTTTTCGAGGCATGGTTTATGATGTCAAAAGTTCTTTGGAGCTCCAATCTCATGACATGATGGTGGTGTGGTGGAAGAGCTCTGATATGCGATTAAGCGGGATCGGACAGTGCGGAATTTGCACAGTGACTTGGCACCTGTGACGCTATCCAGCTTTTCCAATCTAAGTTCCATTTCCCCAGTCGAGGCTGAAACGTAAAGTACAGGTATATGTTGAAACAGCAGTAGTAGTAATCTATAACTAAAGTGGTGGCTACTAGGACTATTGTAGTGTGTGAAGTTGAGAAACGTGCACTGATTATTTGAGAATTTTCTCCTGTTCTTCGCGGACCTTGACTGCTATGCTTAAGTTGCCCATAAGCACTCTATTCATCTATCTATCACAGGCAACGGAGCACGTAGATCTGTCATTGAGTTCTATATTGTCAGATTGGCCCCGGCTAGCTGATATAACCGCTGTTTGATATCCACACAAGGCCGACGGCAGTATTCTAGCATCCCCATCTAATACTATATCGCTCGCCTCTCTCATAAGAAGACATTATTCGTACTAGTAAAATATTATATCGCTTTCCAAACCAAGCTTCTTTTTTTTAAATAGAAAAAACAAAAACGCCATGCTCACACTCTCGCTCGTCCATTTATATGAAATGGAATGGTATCATCAACCCATATATAAAAAGTCAAGTTGCAGACGTGGAAAGAAGGATGAAAGAAAAGGCAAAATCTCTGCATAACCCCTTCATACGGTCTCAACGGGGCCGCCAGCCTCGCTCTCCTTCTTTGGCGCGCTGGCCAATGCTGCTGCGTTGTGCTCTTCTTCCTTCTCTCTCTGCACCTCTTCGTTCTCGTCCACGTTGGTATCAGAAGACTCGGGTTCATCAGCTGGGGCGGAAAAGACGGGAGCAATCTTGCTCTTTGCCCGAATCTTGGCACCGTATTTGTAGAAAATGAATGGGATAGGGGCCAGGACAACGGCCACGCAGCCGAGGAGGGTGCTAGCCCACTCAATATGCATGCCAAGGAACATTTGGCGCCCAAAAAGCGGGAAAGCAGCTCCAAAGAGAGATCTCATCAGAGTGTTTCCGGCGAGGGCTGAAGCGGCGAACATGAGGTAGGCATCGACGATATAGTTGAGGGCCTGGAGGAAAATCGACATGAGACCAAAGCCAGTGAGGATTCCGCTGACAGCAGGGGCTGCCCAATGGATATCGGCTGTGAATCCAGTCCTAGAATTATTGTTAGCTACTGACAATTTATTCTAGAGCAGTTGACCGTGGATTGACAACTTACCATCCAAACCAAAAGATGCCGCCGGCAAAGGCAATACCGCCCACCATCATGTTGGGCAATCGCCACTCGGGAACTGGGATGCCATTGTTTGCAGCAAGTTTGCGATTGTACCATGGCACCTGAGCAATGATGGTAAAGGTAGCAAGAAGCTCACCGATAACCAATCCGAAGAAAGTCAACCCAGAAATGCCCGGGGTGAATCCATGAACACCTTGGAAAACAAGGGGGTACGCGGTGAAGAATAGATAGAGCAGCCCATAGATAAAACTCATGTAAAGCGAGAGAAGGAAGATGATAGGTTCGGTGAACAGAAGGCGTATCGGACGGAGGAAGTTCTTGCTGACAAGTTCGCCAAAGTCGATTTCGATTTCCTCCTGCTTGGCGTGGATACCCCAGTTCTTAGTCCGTCGTCGCAGCTCAGCCGCCTTGCTAACGAGGATGACTGGCGGATAAGACTCCTCGAGAAAGAACAAGTCGAGAATAAAAGCGGCGAATCCCATGATAGCGCAGAGATACTCGGTCCAGCGCCACCCCAGATAGGACGTAACAATGAAGCCGCCGATAAAGGGCGCCAGCATGGGGCCAGTGAAAACAGTCATGGAAAAAATAGCAATAGCTGTTCCTCTAGTCCTGTTGTCAAACATGTCGGAGAAGACAGCGGCAACGACAGCCAGCGGGCAAGAGCCAAAGAAGCCAGCGAAGAAACGACAGATGAGGATCGTCTGAATATCTTTGGCAGTGGCCGTCGCAATGGTGAAGAGAGAGAAACCAAAGATGGAGAGGACAATGGGCAGACGACGGCCCTTCAATTCAGACAACGGCGCCCACAGCGAGGGACCGAATGCAAAACCCAAAACGTAAAACGAAGTACCCAAAACGCCAACCTCGAGGCCAACATCGAATTTCTTGGCCACGGCGGATGTCGCAGAAGAGAAGATGGAAGATGTAAAGGTGGAGACGACGGTAGTATAGGCCAGCATGGCAGAGGTGAGGAGCTTCTTTCTCGTCGGCCAATTCTGAGCATGTAGAGGGTCGTTGGGCCCGTCAAACTCGACGACATATTCTTCTTGGGCGGGCAGTAATGGGGGGTATGGCTTGCCGCCACCAAAAGCTGGCAGAGGCTTCCGAGAAGCTCTACTCTCCGAGCGGATTGAGCCTCCCACGGTGTTAACGTGCTGGCTTCTCTGGGTAGCAATGCGGCTGAGGGCGGTGGAGTGACGCTCCAGATCGTTTTGCGTTGATACGCGACTCATGTTAGTTCGGCGGCGGTAGATGCTGTCGCGATCTGAAGACGACGAGGCCGACGACGCTGTTATGGCCCGCTCGATTTCGTTGCTGGCGCGCTGGTAGCGGCCGGCCGAGGCATCGCGCTGTGCCTCCCAGAGCTCTCGTTCGGCGGAATCCATGATGTCGATGCTGATGTCGATATCCAAGGTGGTACAGCGCGCTCAACCTGCGCTTCTAGCCGTATGATTCGCTCCCCAATGACCAGTGGGAGAGATGGATATAGTATAGATACAAGACGGTCCAAGTCCAGGAAGATGGGACGAAGAAAAAAAGGATACACCGCCGATATAAATATGATACCCAATGGCTGATAGAAAAGAACCAATTGGCCGAATAGACCCCAGCAAACCGAGGGCGAAGAGGGGGCCCCGATAGATAGAGTCGGTGGTCAGAGCTAGGGTGCGAAAAAGCTTGACGGCGCAGGCACGGCAGTCGTTGCGATAGGTGGAAGCGAGGCCACGGTACTCGTTACGGCAGTGGTTGGGGCGGGCAGGGCGAGATGGAATGTACCGAGTACTCGTCCGGGCGCGGCACTAGCGCTGGAACAGGACAGGTGCAGAGACGGCTAGTACGCGTATGGGCTAGAGCCAGCTACTGGAAGGCCCTAAGTGGGATGTTGATGGCTAATTAGGTAAGGTGGGGGCGCTGGAGATGTGATGATGTAGAGCTGACAGGCGAGGCTCTCAATCGCAGCGGGAAGAAAGGTCCAGTTGGTTCTGTTTCAATGGCGGAAAAGAGAGGGTCCTGGCTCCGGCACAGTATAGCAGATGGCAGCGCAATTCGTGAGTCGTTAAAACGGATTTTAGTCGATGCGAATCAATGACAACTCGATGAGTCTGAATGGTGTTTACTGGAACATGTACGTTAATCCAAAGCAGTTATTCCCGTCCTCCGCTAACAAACAGGGCGAACAAAAGATCGCAGAGGGGAAGCTGAAGTGTCAATGCTAGCACCGATTCTGCATGCATGTAAGATGGACGGCGCAACGCTGCCCTTTATGTAGCACAATAGAACGGTCGACAGCGATTTGAGCAAGCAGTGGCATGTCACTTCTGACTGCAGAAACTTGGTATTTGAGTTGCTAGTCGCTGGACCCATTTAGTATCATTTGATGTTTATTCATCCCAGCTCGCCCCCCGGCATTAGTCACTTTTCTTCACTACTACAATTTGCACGGCACTCGGCTTGGAAATCTCTGCGCTCAGCTCTCCTATCTCTTGTTTCGCAAACCTAGGCACAGCGCAAGAACAATGGGGCCAGCTAAAGCCCGAGGACTTAATGCCGGGTGGGCTGCTTGGCGTGGTTCCACCCAAAGGGCGGTTCTTCTCGCGATCCCGGCCGAGAGCCATCGAGGCCTAGGCCAGCCGTGCCTGAGACCAGCAGTTGATGCCCAACGTTTCCAGAATATTTCTTCTTTGACTCTGAAGAGAAGTGAGCCCCTTGTCTGTTTATCAAGCACTGCTCCACAGCGTATCCAGCTGTCCCCTATATCATTTCGCCTTGGCCGTCCCCTTGCCTGAGGTAGAGTGCTCATACGAGCCGCATCGCGAAATGCTCCGTGACGGAGGCAGCGGCCCTTGCTTGATGACGAACCGAACAGGCAGATCGATCTTCCCAACGATCATGGTGATACCCACCGCGCATGGCCAATTAACTAATCCAGAAGATGATGCGATTTCAAATACCTACCACAGCCTCACGGATTGTTCTCCATGGAGAATCCGGCAGATAGATAATGCCTAGGTATCTGACCATGCCAACGGGTTTCGCCCCCCGAGATGCAAAATGACGTAGCTTCTCCTATCAGCGACTATTGACGTTGGAAGGAAAAAAAAATCTGCGCGATACTTTCTAGCGCTATTGTGTGCCGAGAGCGAAAGCGAAAGGCCGAATCAGCGGCCCAGCCCAGCAAAGCGGCTGTTGTCGGAACCAAAGCCCGGCTTATTCAGGGTGAACTCTCCTCCCGTAACCGCAAAGTGGGCAAGCCCGAGCAGAAACGAGCAGAAACATGACAGCCCAGCAGCTTATTTTCCCAAAGACCTCTCTAGCAGATTCCAGCGGACCGGCCATCTTTTATGCGCCGGGCTGAGGCCGCGTCTGATTGGCCACTGAGCCACGCCGGGACGGAGAATAGCTCTCAAAGTCCGACTGCACCAAGACGGACTTTTCCGATAGGCAGGGCTATGGAAGATTGCTGCTGCTGCTGTTACTCAGCATTCAGATCGATGGTGCTTGGCCTGGTCTTGGCAAGAATTCCTGTGCTTGGAAATGGACACCTTTGATGCGGGAACATTAGCTCCCGTGCATGAGATGCTGGGCCGGTAGTTCTACAAGTGTCAAGCTTCCTTGCCGCAGATGGAGCTGCAAGAGTGTAAGGCTGCGATGATGCTTACTTAACCGTACTCAGGTAAGCAAGCGGGAAGCCAGAAAACAAACTACTAATGAAGCTCGCGTACAAGGAAGACTTGGAATACTGAGATTTATAAAGCATGCTGCTATATCATACATGTATGGTTGAAGCAGTAGAAGCAGTAGAATAACAGCCTTCGTACAAATAGAGATGCGAGTTATTGTCGTAGATTCCCTATTTCTTTACTATCCTCAAAACAGAAATCTGTTTCGAGACACAGCTTTTAAGCCAGCAACCGATCAATTGATTCGAGTCCTACGAGACTTAGAGCGATGATTTCTCACATGATCATACAATCCTACGGCAATGCACAATGCGAAGTGAGTGACTAGGGTCCGGCAATTAAAGATAGTAAAAATATTCGTTTCTTTTTGGATAGCTGAGTCCTTTCTTTAGTCGTATTTGCCTGAAAAGGCAGACATGCATCTCGTCTAGGCGACTACAGCGAACTCCAACGGCAACTCATTCTCCGCGGCCAGCGCATTGCGTGGCAGATTCTCTATATGAAGGATCATTGAAGGATCAACAAGGACAAGTCCTTTTGCTACTATATAATTTCGCCAATAGAAAATCGCACGATGATGATGCAGCCGCGTATGCACCAGCAGTCATTTTTCTACGTGTCGCTTAAGAGCTGAGTGGCCGGATGTTTCGTAAAAGTCCGCGCCAAAGTGGCTGACGCTTACACGGCGACTTCGAGCAAAGTCAAAACGGAGCGTAGGCGAATTAGGCACAGGATCAGGAGTTTCTCAGATGAATACAAAAAGGACGTGAGAGAACCACTTTGATTTAACATTAATCAAAAAATAGTCAATCCAGTTCTACGACCACAGCTTTTCTACCTCCATCATCGCATCGTTGGCAAACTCAACACTACGCTAACTACGACTCACTAATTACTTACACAGCTCAATTCCCATCATCTTACTCCGCACCAAGCAACTACACTATCTCAAAGACTTGAAAATTACAATATGCAAAACTCAAAGATTGCCATCATTGGAGCAGGTCCAGCAGGTAAATACTCATATAGCTCTACACCATGTCAAAATATCTCAAACCAATGGCTAACAATCAATCCAGGCTGCGCCCTCGCCCGGCTTCTCCATCTCGGAGGCATCCAAGCCACCATTTTCGAAGGAGAAGATTCCGCCAGTGTCCGGTCCCAAGGCGGGACTCTGGACTTGCACACGACCTCGGGCTTAGCAGCCGTCAAAGAAGCCGGCCTCTGGGACGAGTTCCTGTCGCATGCCCGCTACGATGGGCAATACATGGCCATAACAGACAAGGACCTTCACTACTACGTCGTCCGTGGTCTTGATGCCGAAGCCGCTGCGGCCTTTGGCGAGCGCCCAGAAATCGACCGTGTAAAGCTCAGAGAAATCCTGCTCGACTCTCTCCCCGCAGGCACCGTCAAATGGGCTCATCGCCTGCAAAAGATGGACGGCAACACCTTGATCTTCACCAACGGAACAACTGCCAGCTTCGATCTTGTTGTTGGCGCCGATGGGGCCTTCAGCAAGGTCCGCCTGTCCATTGCCCCTGAGCTGAAGCCAGAGTACACGAGAGTCGCCATGCATCATTTCAGCATCCCCGACGCGGAGAAGACTGCGCCTGAAGTCTACAAGATTGTCAACCGCGGAAGTTTGTTTGCCAGTGCCGACGGCCAGCGGTTCACTATTCAGCAGATGGGCGATGGTAGCCTCAACGCGGGCTTTTCTTTTGTGCGCGAGGACGCAGATTGGGGGAAGCCCGAGAAGTGCGGCTACAACTCCCAAGACTTGGCAGAGGTGAAGCAGGCAATGGCCAAAGAGATGGAGCACTGGGCCCCTTGGTTTCACAAGGCCCTCAATGCCGCTCAGGGGGAGACGAGCACCAGATCGCTGTGGCGTCTGCCCGTTGGGCGAAAGTGGCAGCACAAGTCTGGCGTCACGCTCATTGGCGATGCCGCGCATCTGATGACTCCTCATGCGGGCGAAGGTGTGAATCAAGCACTTGAAGACGCCATGATCCTCGCCCGCGTGATTCTCAAGGCCCAGAGCAGCGAAGACCTGGACGAGCAGATTTCACAGTTTGAGTCGGAGATGATTGTCCGCGTCGAAAAGATTCAGCAGCTGGCCTGGGATCGCTGCCAGGGCCTGATGTTTACGCCTGGCGTGCCAAAGTCATTCATTGATAAAATGTTCCAGCAGCGGATGAAGGAGGCCAAGGGAATGGGGTTGGATGCCGAGCAGATGAAGGCGATGGATGCCGCGGTGGCCAAGGCACAGGCGCAAGCAGACGCTCTGAACAAGGTGTAAATTCAGCTGTGCCAGCCGTGTGATAGTTGAGATTTGTTCTTTTCTTTCTCTTCTCTGCGTTGCATACCTAGCTGTTTTGATGTCGCCTCGACTTACATGCCCTTGTTTGGAGCAAGCAACAGCGAAGTTGAATGTCTTGTTTATCGCATGATTAGCATCACCAGAAACTCCCCCATTGACCAAATAGATAGTTTCTATAAATACCAATCGCTACCCTATTGTTGAGCTCTTGCTTTTCTGCTGCATGAATTAAAAGGGTATAGTTACGACCTTAGGCAACGGAGCGCCGCGTACCTGCTGCGTCACTACCACAACCCCGCGCCCAAACGTGCACTCGCTTCGACTTACACCGAAGACTCTCAAATCTCCAACTTTGTAAACTCCAAATCCGCCATCATAACCACTGCTCACAATTACAGCTAGGAGGATCGAAGTCGCTCATTATGCCCACTGAAGGCGTCTACATCCGTCCAAACGGACAAAAAACCTTCATCCCGCTAGAAAACAATCCCGAGGTCTTCACATCTCTCGTTCACGACCTCGGCGTCTCACCCGATCTCGGATTCTACGACGTCTACAGCCTCGATGATGCTGATCTCCTCTCTTTGGTGCCTCGTCCCGTCCTGGCGCTCATATTCATCGCTCCAGAGCCCGTATACTATGCTCTCCGCAACCAAGACGGAACTGCCGTGTCGCCACCGCAGCTGACTTACGACAAGAGCGGCGATGAAGAACCTATCATCTGGTGGCAGCAGACTATTGGCCATTCGTGCGGCCTTATGGCGTTGCTACACTCGGTTGCCAACGGGGAAGCACGCAAATTCGTTCTCAAGGACTCTTTCTTGGACGGGCTATTGAACCAAGCCACCCCGCTCAAGCCCGTTGAAAGAGCTGCTGCGCTGTACAACAATGAGGAACTAGAGAAGAAACACATGAAAGCCGCTAGGACGGGGAACTCGCAGCCGCCTGGAGCCAACGAAGACAATTTCAACCACTTCATATCTTTTGTCAAGGGCAAGGACGGCCATCTGTGGGAGCTGGAGGGAGCCACCGATGGCCCTCTGGATCGCGGACTAATGCGCGAAGGCGACGATGTGCTCAGTGAGGGGGCGCTGGATCTGGCTGTGCGCAAGTTTCTCAAGGTCAGCAATGGAAACCCAAACTTTAGCATTGTGGCATTGGCAAAGAAGCCGGAGTGAGATGCAACATGTAACATGCCATGAAACTTGTGGTGCTGGCTATCTATACCTACCTACAGAAATTATCAGTCAGAGACACTTCCAAGCGTGAGAACATGAGAGGCCAAAATAAATAAATACAAAGGTCAATAGAAATCTAGTAAATTTACTGCCGATATTGGGTTGCAGTGCATGCAAATAGTAAATGCCGGCGCATCTTATCTGATCTCCATCTCGGTCTGGGGTAGGCGGAAACGTCACCGGTCTTAGTTGCTAGGGTCACGCCGCTATTTTCGGAACCTCGAATCTGACTTGCTCTCCCAAACAACAACTTCATCCTCACTCTCACGAACAATCCCCGCCAATGAGCTTGATAAAATCCCGACTCTAGGCGCCCGGGCTTTCTATCGCAATGGATAGCTCACAAGCGCCGCTCATCTCGAGCAACCGCCACGACGACGATGCGCTGTACGATACTGTCGACGACGAGCCTGGGTCGAGGGCTGCAGTGGGAAAGGCGACAAATGGACGGCCTGGCCTGTTCGCCCTGATCTTGACATTTGCTGCTGGAATTAGCGGGCTATTATTTGGATGTACGCGTTTCTAATCGTCCCGAGACTGCTATTTACAGACAAGATGCTTACCAGCCTGGCTCCTAGATGACACCGGCGTTATTTCTGCCACGCTCGTCTCGATCGGAAAGGCGTTGTCGGACCGAGACCTCACTTCGATGGACAAATCAATCATCACTTCTTCGACCTCCCTTTTCGCACTGCTCGTCTCGCCATTTTCGTCTCTTATTGCCGACCGCTTAGGCCGCAAACGGGTCATTCTATACGCCGACGTGCTGTTCATCATCGGGGCGGTTCTGCAGGCTGTCAGTTCCACCGTTCTGGCTATGGTGGCAGGTCGCTGCATTATCGGCGCGGCAGTGGGTGCTGCGAGCTTTGTGGTGCCATTATACATTGCTGAGATTGCACCGTCGTCGTATCGAGGCCGTTTAGTGACTATCAATGTCCTGTTCATCACGCTTGGGCAGATGGCGGCCTACATTATCGGCTGGATATTGTCTACATATGCGTCAAAAGAAAGTGGGTGGCGGTGGATGGTAGGCTTGGGAGCTTTGCCGGCCGCTCTACAGGGTGCTATTGTGGCCTTTATGCCGGAAACACCGCGGTGGTTGGTCAAGGCTGGGAGGTCTGAAGATGCCAAGCGCGTCGTTCAAAAGGTCAATGGCGCGCAAGGGCGGTTTGATGGCACTGCAGATGCCATCATCAAGGAGATTGAACTTGAGATCCGGGAAGAGCACGAAACGCGGCTGCCACAGGACCATCAGACGTTTGGCCCGTGGAATGGGCTCTATGTATGGTTCGAGCTGTTGGGCGAAGGGAAACATCGGCGCGCACTCGCAATTGCATGCCTCTTGCAGGGCTTGCAGCAGTTGAGCGGATTTGTAAGTGCAACGAATGAATCTTACTACTTTGCAGTCACGAGTACTAACGTCGATTGTCTAGAACTCGCTCATGTACTTCTCGGCCACCATATTCTCCATCATGGGATTTGAAAGCCCTACCTTGACGTCACTCATCGTTGCCGTGACCAACTTTGTCTTCACGCTCGTTGCGCTGGGTCTCATTGATAAGATTGGCCGCCGACGAATCTTACTCTATTCAATACCCATGATGGCTCTGGGACTGCTACTAGCTGCGGGTGGATTCTCATATCTGTCTCTGGATCAGGCGCCAGACACTCGCAGCAGTGACACGGCATCGGCAAATGAAGGCCAGGGAAGAAGCGGCCCCGCCATTGTCGTCCTCGTCAGCATCATGATTTACGTCGCATCTTATGCCCTTGGTTTAGGTAATGTGCCATGGATGCAAAGCGAGCTATTTCCTCTCTCGGTCCGCTCGGTTGGCAGCGGAGTTGCAACAGCTACAAACTGGGCGGCCAACTTTGCTGTTGGACTGACCTTTTTGCCAATGATGGACGCGCTGAGTCCATCCTGGACTTTTGTGCTCTATGCCGGAATCTGTACTGTTGGGCTTGGCCTTGTCTGGCGAATATATCCCGAGACGGCAGGGTTGAGTCTGGAGGAGGCTACGACGTTGCTAGACAACGGATGGGGCGTACGATAGGTAATCTTGCGGACGATCTACCTCGTACCTGTCTTATTGGTTATTTCATACATGCATACAATAGCGGAGTTGGAACACGCGTGCGATATCCATGACCCTGATCCAAGTAATACCGCGACTCCTGAAAAGCTGCGTTGCCATGGGAGCTGTGCCGGGTATCGATGCAAGGTACCGCGGATCGGTGGCTGGGCCCCCTTACTTTGTGCAGGGTGATGGAGCATTCTAGAAGATTGCCAAATCGTACTGTGCGTGTAAGTATAGCGAGTTTGTCTGTTAGGGGCCATCAGAAGCCCTTTTCCCTGATTCTCTTTCTGCGTGTAAGAAACATCTGCGTTAATCCGAGGCAGCGATGGATGCAACAGTGGGATCTGATAGGATTATGTGAAACATGAAACTGGGGAACGAATGTCACCCCGGAAGGTACATGCATGTACAAGCACAGTCAGCCTCGCATAAGTAGAACTCGTCGAACCAGTTTGTCGAGTCTGTCAGGCACGATATCGGGATTTAATTCGTGTAAATGCCATTGCCGCCAGATCCTCAAAGCCATGAATGGGATCCAGCGTCGTATCGTATCCGGGGATAAGACCTTGGGCAGCTATAAATAACCACATGACGTTGAGCTTCCCCCCCAAAAAGCTGCCCAACGCTATACCATGGCGCTTCCAGCCACTGACAGCTCCCGGTTCCTGCGCATGACACCTTACGACCTGCGCAACTAAATGCAATGCAAAGCCCTTATCATGCATAATCGAGGGGGCTGGATAAAGATGGACAAAAAAAAGACTTGGATTTAATTTTTTTTTTTTTCCCTTTTTCTCTGTTTGTGCGTGTGTGCTTCGTGTTGCAGCCTCTTTGCATTGGACGAGATCGACCACCAGTGATCCGCCGTATTCACACTGTTTTTATCTGCTCGTTTGCGGGAATACGAGATCCTCCCTCCCGAGACCTTGTCTCGAACCCTATTAGTCTATACCTTAACTTCGTCAAGGTGCTCATCTGCACGCGGCTTTTGCGTCGTTGACTCTTCTGCAAGCCACCCATCCGATACAATAGGTGCCGATTATAGGCCTACTTGTACAATAGAGCCCTGTCCGCCGCATGGTTGATGCGCCCGGGTCCGAAGCTTCTCCGCTGCGAGCAGTAACGCCAGCGACTTGCAGGTACCGCCAGGACCGGGGACGTGCGCCCTGCCGACGGCCCAAGACGGCACCCGCCAGGTATATCCAGGTACCGCCCGGGCTGGCTCAGCTCTTCCGGTGGACGAACGGGCTTTTCTGCTGACAAGACGCAAAACACAGACCAGGCCACCCCCTCTCGCATCTCTTCAAGACCAGACCAGACCACCAACGCCAGCTTCTTGCACGTCCCAAACCCGGCCATTCATTTTTCCCTTTTTTCCTTTTTTCTTCGTCATTTTTCCTACTGCCTCACTCACTCTCTCTCTCTCGCCTCGAGGGCTTGTCGCAAACGCGGTGCCGCCACGTCTGTCCTTTTGCTTCCTGGCCGCCAGTTGAATGTGCGCATAGCGCATTGCCGAAAGACTAGACTGCGCTCGGCCTCTCTCTTTATTTTTGCTTCTCGTCGTCTGCCGCTCGTTGGATAATGCGACTTGCCCCCAGTCGCTGCTTTTCGCTGATACAAGAGACTCACGGTTTCGATTCCGACTCCACGACAGACGGCTCCGCCTCCCGCTGGGACATCGTCGCCTCGCTCGCTCATTAATTTTTTGCCAATCCGCCACCAAACGCCTTCTTCGACCCGCTCGCCAGCCACCCGCCTGGCGCCCGCGATCACGGCACGTGGAACGAATATCAGGGGCGAGGGATACACCCGACAGGAAACACTCGTCGCGACTACGAGCTTGGGAGAAACAATAGGAGGAAACAGAAAGTAAACAAGATAAAATAAAAAAAAGACAAAAGAGGCTTCAAGATGCAGCCGCAAGCCTCTGCCGCTCAGAGGGCATATTCGCAGCGGCGCTCTCCAGGTGCCGCTGACCCTGGGCCTCCGCCTTCGGTGCGAGCCATTTCTCCAGGCATCCCGCCCGGCCAGGCCCAGCGACAGTCCAACGCCTCTGTCAGATCTGCTCCGTCAAGCAGCGGCTCTAGGAGAGCAAATCGCGAGGTATGTGGCATCTCCAGGGGGGATCTGGCGCTCATCCCAGTCTTCGGAGCGCGACCCAAGCTGACGCCTTCTAATCGTGTGTACAGGGTTCGTCCGGATCGGGAAGCGGCTCCAACATGCCACTGTCGCAAATCGAAAAGAGCGTCACCCACCTGCTCGTAGCCACGAAACAGCTCCTCGAAACATTAACGCAGTGGTCGCGCGGCCAGGCAACCGATGCGCAGGTCTCCGACGTCTACGTGCGATTAGGCTATGAATTCAACATGGCTTGCCGGGCCTTTACGGCCATCAACGTCGACACATCCGACCTCGGCAACGTCCCAGACTTGCTTCGGAGTATTCTCGAGGCCTGTTTGAGCCAGGAGGCCAGCGCCGAGAGCTTGGAGAAATATCTCCCTAGGATTCGAGATATCATCATCAACCTGCTCCATGGACTAAAGCGAAAACAACAGAGGCTGCGCCAGAAACAGGGACGAGATAGGGAGTCTTCCGTGCCCGAGAGAACCACCAGCGTCAGCACGATTGCCAGTGGGAGCAGTGGCTTGACGAATATGCTCGAAGATACCTTGGAGAGCCATCGACCATCCTCGCATCGACCGGGATCTGGCCCCCAGCCCAATGGCGGATCATCGCCCACGCGGCGCTTCAACGCTGAACGAGACCAATCTAGGGGATCGGTTGCGTCAGAAATGTCCTCCGTGTCTAGCACTACCATGCAGAACATGCCTGTAGTGCCGCCTTACCCGGCGGAAGAGTCGTCGATGCCTTCAATGCCTTCAGTGTCGCCACCGGGAGACCTCAATATCGATTCATTTCCCCCCCCGCCTCCTACACCGCCGGACAATACCTCCAGCGCTTTAGCAGCGCTGCAAAAAGGTGGCGACTTGGAAAGAAGAGCATCCCGGCGATACTCTCAATACCAGATCTCGAAACACCTTGGAGGGTCCGTGAGCGCCGTCCCTATGCTCCCATCGCAAACGGGGACTTTGCCGAACAGAGGCAGAAAGGAGGCCAGAGAATCGCTGCGCGCTGTTCAGTCACGCGAATCCGTTCGACATAGCCGTACCGCCTCTCAAATCAAAAGAAGTAGTACTTATAACAATTCCCCTATTCGCGTTCCCAGCCAGGTAGCAGAAGAAACTTTACCTACTCAGCCAGCTGAGAGTCCGATCACCAGGACCCCTGATGACAAGTACGCACCAGGTGCAACTCTCTCCGGACCTCTGAACGATTCTAACCCTTTCATGGTCGAATCGCCGCAATCTGAAGCCAAGAAGGAACAGAAAATCAAGCAGAACGACACCCCGACAGCAGCGCCTCTTCCTGCGGAGTCAAAGCCAAGCGAGAATTACTTCCAGGTTTCGCCCCCGCCCACACCGACGAAGGACTTGACACTCTTCCTACAATACAAGTCAAAGGTTAAGAAGATTGTTCTACCTGAAGGTCGCGATGAACTGTCCATTGGGCGCTTGCAGCTGGCTTTTATAGATAAGTTCTCTTGGAACACGCAGCAAAATGGCGCCGATCTACCCGAGATTTACATCCAGGACCCGGTTTCTGGCGTTCGTCATGAGTTGGAAGACCTAAGCGATATCAAGGATCGGACTGTTTTGGTACTCAACGTAGAGGCGCTGGATGAAGTCAAGCGGCACATTGATGAGGGCATGTTTGCACTCACCAAGATTGTTCGAGAGGTGAAGCAGAATGTGGATGACCAGGCTGTCACTCTCCAGCGGGTGTCGGATCGCCAACAAGAGACTGCCAAGGAGATGGCTCAGATTGTGGAGCAAGCTCAGCAGGCCCCTGTACGAGCTGCCGATGAACCAAAGACGCTGACTCTACTGGGAGCCGGAAAGAAGCTCGGCAGCGGCCAGATTGGAGAAGTCCAGACCCTGCGGCGCGATCTTGCTGTTCTCCGACAGACTTATTCTACTTTCCAATCCGAGATTCAGGCGTCCATGTCCACTATTCGCAGCAAAGCGGCCAATGTCAAAACAGTGGCTGCCAAGGCCGCGATCCCCAGTATGGATGGGGATAACGGATATGCCTACGTTACAAACGGACGGAAACAGCTCAACGCCGACTCGGATCGACTGGTTGCCAAGGTTGACGACCTCCAAGACTTGGTGGAAGATTTGCGCAAGGACGTCGTGCACCGCGGCGTCCGGCCACTGCCCCGACAGCTCGAAGTCGTATCCAAGGATGTTACTTCGCTTTCTAAACAACTAAAGGCAATGGAAGACTATATGAACAAGGAGAAGCCGATTTGGACCAAGATTTGGGAGAAGGAGCTTGAGGATGTTTGCCAGGGTCGTGATGAGCTGCGCATTATGGAGGAGCTGCTTATTGACCTGCGCGACGACTTGGAGAAGGCTTCGGAGACGTTTGCTCTCGTTGAACAAGCTACCAAGGAACAGATGAAGGATGCTGGTACTGGCCCCAGCGCCAGTACTGCGCGCACCTTTTCCAAGGTTGTCAACCTCGGCAATAGCGTTGATCAGAGTGCTGCGAAAGAAGACATGCTAGGAGAAGTGCGAGCTTTGCAGCCGAACCACCAAGACCGTCTGGAGGCGATTGAACGTGCTGAGAAGCTGCGACAGAAAGAATTGAAGAACCGTACGGATAACCCACTGCATCGTGAGATTCGCAACTTTGTTGCCGAGGGCAAGCTGAAGAAATCGGGAGGTTTTGAAGAAATTGAGCGAGCACGATTGGCCAAGGACGAGAAGATACGACGTGAGGTGTGGGAGCGTATGAATGGCCTTGTTGCTGATGAGGAGGAAGAAGAGGAAGAGGAGGAGGAGGAGGAGGAAGAAGAGGAGGAGGAGGGTGAAGAAGGTGAAGAAGGGGGCGAAGAACAAGTTAATGAAACTGCTGCCGGAAGCCAACCTGGTTCGCCAAAGAAGGCTGAAAGCCCGACAGCGGCCAACGAATAATGCAATGGTCCTTGTTTTACTGCAAGGCTCTCCCGACGGATAGAATGGAAGGGAAGGGAAGAGGGCATTGATTGACTCTTTTCACCGGAACAGCTTGCCGTCAACCACAGAGTGGCACTGACACATCCCTCTTTTTGAAGCCACCAACAACCTTTTTCGCCTTCTCCTTTTTGTCAACGCCGAATATGAGGAAATTGAGTTTGACGATTGGACAAAGACATCTGTCATTATCACGACCTCTTTTCCTGTTTTTGGAACTACATGTATTTTTGACTGCTTGATACTTTGTCACTGTTGATCGGGCCAGTCTTTTTCCCATCAACCCTTTTTTTCTGTTCCTTTTTCTGATTGTTTGATCTTTACCCCCCCCCCCCTTTTTTTTTTTTTTTTTTGGATTGATATGAGATTGATGGAAAGCATTACATTATATTACATTACGTCTATGTGTGGAAAGCGAAGGGGAAAAAGAAAAAAAGTGAATGCCAGTTTCATTCTCTCTTGATGGGGATAATGGACTGAGATTGACTGTTTTTTTTTTTTTCCTTTTTTTTTTTTTTTTTTTCTTTTAAGATTTAAAGCTTGGTTGAATTGAATTTCATAGCGGAGGCGAATGAGGGATCCTGCTTTTTTTTATACATTTCTTGCGTGGAGTTCCCTCCTTTTTTTCGTTTCATTTATTTGACTATCACTGTTAGTATCATTATTAGCTTCGCTGTCTCTCTCTTTTTCTTTCTTACTTTAGAGATTGGGAATAATTCTGATACGAGAAGCTGTGTGTGACAGTATGTATGTATACACACCCCCTTTTCGCGAGTTGGCGACAGATGGTCTTTTGTTTTTTTGTACTACTTGTTTGAGAGATTGATTAGCGCAAATCCAAATAAACAAAATAAAATAAACACAAGAGCCAGATTTCAGTGAAGTCCTGTTGAGTATATTTCCCAAATACGTAGTAAGTCTCGCATATGGTGTCGTAACTTTAAGCTGTGGAATTACATACAAATGCCAATCCACAGAAAAAAAAATTATTCATTCCCTATTTGAACATATGAAGCCAACAGAAACAAACAAGACATCAAAAACTCCAATCATCCCAACAAGGCCAGCTTCTTCATCCCCGTAATCACCGGCGGCTCCAGCTTCTTCCCCTGCTCTTGGATAAACTCCTGAAACACGCCCTCTCCGCCCGAAGCCTTCCAATTCGCCTCATCGGTCTGCTGCTGCTGCTGCTGCTGCTCCTGTTCCTGCTGCTGCTGGAGTTGCTGTGCCGCCGAAACGGCAAATACCTCCCTCACGGCAACTTCACACGCCTCCGTCACTTCCACCATCAGTGCCTCTGCCGCTCTCGCCCGCTCCGCCATGCCTCTCCTAACGAGCGCAAAGACCAGCCTCTCGACCTCTGATTTGGCAGCCTCCACGCGCTCAATCAGTCGTCGCACACTGTTGACCAGATATTCCTCTTCGTACACGGTGCCCTTTCGTCCTCTGGCGCGCTTCTTCTCTTCCCTGCGGCGGTTCTTGCTCGTGGCGCGGCTGACGCCCGTGCCGGCGGTGCCCACGCTGCCCGCCTTGCCGGTGTATCGCGTGAACAGACTCGCAGAGGTGCTGACGCGCGAACTTGCTGCTACGGAGACGTCGTCGGGAAGATCCAGCCCGCCAGCACGCTCGCCCTCGTAGAAGGCCAGGGGGTCTTCAGCGGCCTTTAGGCGCAGCTCGGCAACGCGAGGGACCTGGGCGCGAAGTTGGGCTTTGCAGTCGGCCAAGAACTCAGTCGTCCGGCCGAGTGCTTCGGCGAGTCCAACGTCAATGGCGCTCTCGAGAAGCTCGGGGCGTGAGTGCTGTATGACGAGACGAATGGCCTCGGCAAAGTGATAACCACGGCACAGGCACTTGACGGCGGTCTCGAGCGAAGAGAGGTAGTCGAGGTGGATAGTCGCGGCGGATGAAAAGTCTTTGGCCTCCCAGAGGGCGTCTGCGAGGGCCGTAGCAAGCTCGGCTTTGCTATCCGCAGAGAGAGGCGGGTCTTGCTGATAGGCTGTGAAGAGGCATTCCTGCCAGCATGTGGCGCCGGCTGAGCGATAGCAGTTGGTGGCTTTGGCGTAGTTTTTGATTGATTCGTATGCCAGACCGGCCTCTCGATATTGAGATTTCGATTCCAGGTAAATGGCGTAAATTTCAGTCAGTGTCTGCAAGCGGGGCGGGTCGTATCTATACAGTTTGAGGGAGTCTTGGTAGAGGTCGTGCTTGCTGGTGTACTTGCACAATTCATCAAAGGCATCAAGAGCCTGAAGATGGCCCAATGCTTTCTGCCGGCGTGCGAGGTGGTCGTCAATCTCAAACTTGCGGCGAAGCTCAGACAGAACATGCAGGTTTTGAATAAAGGGGAGATATTCTCTTGGATCTCGCTGAGATTGCTGCGCAACAAGCAAAGCAAGGTCAAGGTTGTATAGGCCCAATGCATTCTCATACACTCGGTTGACATCCACAAGGAAGCAGATGTGCTCTACCGCCTTTTCGGCCAGTTTCTCATCTTCCTGCATTAGTTCAGCAACAAGAGTCAATCCGTCATCCATAGCAGGAGGCACTTTGCAGACATGGGCGGAGATGATGTTTTGGAGATGGGTTGCTTTGAGAGGCTGGAGGCCTTTCAGAACTGCGTCGCAAATTGCATTGACCTTGGAACCTTGAGACTTTGCGGGAAGCGTTTCTGGGACCGCACTGATGCTGTGAAAGTGAGGTTTGGATCGCTTGGTGTCTTGATACATGGTCTGCGTGACATCTTCTTCCCTGAGCGATGAGAGGAAAAGATCGATATAAGAGACCTCGCTGAGCTGATCCAAGAAGAGTCCAACGGTTGAGAGGAACTGCTCGGGTTTGTGGTCATACAGAATGTTCATATCAACACGCTGCGATCGACAGTATGAAAATGCCCGCGCATAGTTCTTCTCGTCGATTAAGCTTCTGATACCAGCAACCACCATGGCTCTGGGGAAGATGGTTTCCAGGTTGCCTCGTGGCATCTGCAGCACAATGCTCATATTGGTGGGCATGGCCGTGACCAGACGAGAACCACGTTCTACGCTGCGGCAACGCTCATCTTTTTCGGCGTCATCGCCGGGGACTTCCAAATCTGCATTCCATGTTAGATAATATTACTCAGATTTATGTCATGTATACTTACCCTCGATATCTGCTGTCAAGTGCACGTACTTGACAAAGTGGTTGCTCGTGGTATAGATGAGGTGATTCGGCGTAACAACAAAAGAAGTGCAATTCTTGGCCAATAATCTAGAGTTGGCAAAGATGTGTCCCGCTCTCGAAAGTCCAAAGGCCATCTCAACGTCTTCATGCTTGCTGACTTCGAACCACGGAAGCTGTGCTGTGAACTGGAAAGGAAGAAGCTCGTCTCCCGAGTTTGAGAGCCTATACAGCCTGCCGGATTGGTCTTGGCCATAGCTCTCAACAGTAGAATCATCTTCGCGAGTGGCAGTGGCCCCGAGAACCAGGTTGCTATCCAGCATGCTGATTTCGGCAGTGTTTCCCTCGCCAGTCGAGACCACCAGCTGCAGATGGCCCAAATCATCCTGGTAGCTCATACAACGCAGGCTGTTGTCCGCCACCCAGCAGATTCTTAGCGGTATATGATGCTCTGGCATATTAGGGGTATCAAAAGGCAGCTTAAGCACCTCTACCGGCTTGGTCGACCGCCCATTTTTCAAGGGCAGCTCATAGAGGTCTACACCTTTCTGGTGCAGAATCGCAAACGAAGAGTTTTGGCGTCCAAATGCCACGTCAACGACAGAAGACTCCGCCTTGACCTCGAACAAGGACATGGGGGGAGGCACATTGGCAGTGCGGAAAGGTGTGATCTTGACGGTTTCGCCATCGATGACGGCAACTACTCCATTATCATACGGTAGCCGGCATGATCCTCGAGATGTGTGGAAGATTTGCTCGGCGAGTATCATGCTCTCGGCTGACACTGCAGCAAATCGAAGGGCCTTTTCCGAGTGCCAAGCAAGACAGGCAAACCCAGGGTCCATGGCAATTTCTTGCTTCAAATACCAATGGTAATTGCCCGTCGTCCAGAGCTGGATCGTATCGCTGAGAATAACAGCCAAAACAGTCGAGTCTGAATTCCACTCGAGGCGAATCTTGGTGTCGCTAGCATCCAGGGGGGAGCCGTTTGGCGATCGCAGAGTAAACTGCCCGTGGCGCAGACCATTGCGCTCGAAGAAGACAACGTCGGCTCTATCCGCCAAGCGCTGAATACCGGCAATGAGATTACCAGATGGCCGCCAGCTCAAAGCGCCTTCGAATCCGTCCACGGGCTCGCTGACGCTATCCAGCTCGCCCTCGCGAGAGTAGACCCTGATGGCGCGCCGAGAGCCGTTTTGCACCGAGTTGACAGCGACATATGCGCCGTCTCCCCGCCAGCTGATGGATGCAGATGCATCTTCGTTGGAGCTCGGAAGGCCCTGGTCGACCTTGAGTGGAATCGTGGGATCTCGGAGGGCCTTGGCGCCGCGGCCTTCGAACTGCGTCTCTTTCTTGCCCCAGCCGACGGAAACGTGCTTTGACGCCTTGAGATCCTCTTCCGCCATGGTAACCTCGGCGACAGGGTCATATGTGCTTCCCATGAAGACGACGGTGTCAGCCTTTGTGACCACCGTCAGCAACTCGCCATCTGGAGACCATCGCGCCGCCGCAATACCGGCATCGATGGATCCCATAATCTCAATGTGCACATCAAAGGGCCCTCCTGGTTCTTCGCGAACCGTAATGATATCGCCGCCTTCCAAAACGACGCATGTCGTGGCGCTGCCGCTCAAGTACTGGAGGTTGACGATTCGGTCGACGAGAAGATCAGGGGTAGGACTGGGCGCATCCCAGCGGGCGAGAGTGCGACGGGTTCTTGAATTCCATGTCAGTTTTGGTGCTTCTCCTTCTTCTAACCAGACGCTTCACTACAAAAGGAGAAGCAATCACAAAAAGCCCAAGCAGCAAGAGTTGCTGCCCCGCCCCCGCCTTGAGTCTCACAAAACAGCAAATATCCGCAGAGACGCACATTGAATCCTTGTCCGACAGCCTCACCAGCTCGATGGTCTGATTCTGCGCCGTCGGCCCAATGGAGCACACGACTTCGTCATTCTCGGGGTCCCAGCAGGCGGCAGTCAGGTCCGGATGCCGCCATCTTCCGAATCGGAGGTTGCGAAGGTTGCGCATCGTGAAGCGGCGGCTTTGGAGGGGCTCAGCGCATGGAACAGAAAAATGAAATGCAGAGAAATAAGGAAAAAGGAACCCTTGTCGATGGGCTGATGGAGCGGCTGAGCGTTGCGTGAAGAATCGAACGACTGGGCTTCGATCTGCTTTTCCCGTTTTCGTTGTTCAAGTCCTGGTGTCTCAAGGTTGCATTCGATGCTCGTTTCAGTCAGGCGTTGACGGAACTTTTTTTTTTTTTTTTTTTTTTTTTTTTTTTGTCTCCCAAAGCTGCTGGACTGGGCTGCAGCGAATTCGATGGCTCGCCGCCTGAGCCCATTGTAACTTTTGCGCCAGATCGGCGCTAACGGCCCCAGGTTGATTCATGTCTAGAGCTCAGTAAAGCTTCATCTACAAGTATAAGATCAATTACCAAATGAATGTAAGGCAAGCTAGTCTCAACGCAGTAGAGTATGTCATCACAAATCTTTTACGAGTTGTATATAATCGACAGTCTCCTTGCGAAAACAAACAGGAATCTAGCAAATGCAACATCAACTGTAAATCACCGTAAGACCGGCGCTTTAGCAGCGTCATTAGCGGCTCTACAGTGCGTGCAACAGCGGCTGGGTGACGGCACTCGGCGAATCACAGGCAGCCTCCAAACCTCGGGAACTTGCTTTCCCTGCTGGAGCTAAAGCCATCGAGTCTCAACCAACGCCCGACTCCTCTCTTGACCTTCCCTTGCCTGCTTGTTGTGTCATTTCTCGCCGCTGACCGCCGATTGTGATTTTTATTTAATTCCATGTCTGGGACCTTTTGTTTGAAAGACTTTGAGAGGCCCTAATCGACTATTTTGGCCATCGGCGGCTTTTCTGTTCAACTGCCTCCACCTCCATCATGGATGTCTCTTACATTCCTCAAGCCGAGCGCGTCCGCCGCAAGAACCGATCATCGACCAATGTCAACCACCTCTCGCTTGCTCCTCTGACCACCAAGCTGCCCCTCGACGACAACGAGCTTCTAGTTGACGCCGGGGTGCCGATGCCCCGTCCCAGCACCTCGTATCTGCAAGGCAAATCCGCTCCCACCACGCCTCGGCTGCTCGCCAGCTCGGCAACCAACCCTCGCTCGCGCTCGAGATCACGAAACCGCACAGCCTCTGCTTCAGGCGCGCCAATTACCAAGAGCAAATCGTCGTCGCACCTTGCCGGCGCCCATCATGCGACGAAGAAATCCACGTCCGGCACCATGACCCCCCGCCGGCGGCATGACGATGGGCCCGATGGCGATTGGCTGCTGAGGACCGGCGCAATGATGACTTTTGAAGCGAGAGAATACAAGGGCCAGTCATGGCTCATCTCGCGCCAGAGCTCTACAAGCCTCACAGGCATCCGGAATTTCGAGGACGTGGCGTTTGAAGACGAGCTCGCGCGAGAACGGGAAATCACAAGCATGCTTACAAGCAGGCGCGGCAGTCTCGCCGACGACGACATGTCCATTTCCGTCATTGGAAGCAAAATCCACAGTCGGTCTCAGAGCCGATCCCACAGCATCCACGGCAGCCGGAGCCAGCTCATGACGCCCATAGAACGAAGCTTGGACGAGGGCTCCTACTTCCCCAACCAAGAGTCGCTCGCCGGCCCCGATTTTGTCGATCTTGACGAGCGGCTGGAAGAGCTGGAGCGAGACACGCTCGAAGACGCCGAAGCCGACGTCAAGAGGCTGATGCGCCGCGGCACCGGGGCCAAGGCCTCATGGATGACGGGCTTCATGGGCTGGTCGCTCTTCTCGGTGGACGAGCACGAGGAGGAGATGGACGACGACGACGAATCAGAGTACGACGAGTCCTTGGCAGATTCGCAATCGCACGTGGACCGCAGTGCCTGGCTGAAGCGTCACGTCGAGGGGCCTTTGGACCCAGAGGACTTTGTGCCGCCTCCAACAACGGACGAGGGAGGCTGGAGTGATGCGGCTTGGCTGCTTAGCGTAGCATCAAAGGTGATCTTTTGAGAGGGAATCTACATTTTGTTTTTGTTTTTTTCTACAGCACGAATACGAGCAGCGTGTTATACCTGGCGGTAGTAATGGAATCTACATGTCAAGCCACGATGAGAGCCCTTTGTTCTCTCTGAACCATTCATCATAATGTATTAATAGTAGCAAGCTTTCATCCCCAGATAAAGGATCGATCGATCGATCGCGCTCCAGTGGATACGCCCGTAATAGCAAACATGTCTCTTTGTGTCTCTCGAGAATAATACACATTTTTGTGCAAAGCTTCACTACACAAGACAGTCGCCCTGTATATCTTCCCGCAACAAGCCACCAATCTTACTTGTATGTAGGGTCTCGCTATGGCTCTTGGATCATACACTTGAGCGCATATGCAGCCGCAAAGCCTGTTTGGCGAACGCACGGCCAGGGATTCTCAGCCATCCAATCTCCACCACCGCTCAGCTTAGGCACGGACGGCTTCAGGCCATACTGTACCATAGCATCGCCTGTCATTTAAAGCGCAGATGCTCGGTCCCAAAACTCACGCGGCGTGCCCGTGGTGGGCGTCCCCAGGGCTAATAAGCTCGCATATACTTGTAGACTAGATGGTAAGAGTTGAGCAAAGAGGAAGCCTGGACTTTCGTCCCAAATCGTTGCCATGGCCATTTAGCCCCTCTCTTGGCCAGACATAATTTCAAGTGCCGTGGGATCCTAATCCCCACACCTGGCTGCTGGGAACGCCACCAGACCGGTGGGAAGAGCTCGCCACTGGCTCTGCTGCTCTGAGTTGTCAGGCGTTTCGCTTCCCATGCATCTGCGGAGTAATATGTATCATCATGGGGCATGGCACCTCCACGAAGCGCGCGTGAGTCCATCTCGGTACCTTATAGGAGCAGCTCGTCACCTCGCAGCCGCCAATTTATCCCAAACATGCAACAGCTACTTGTACGTGCATATGCCATGTACGAGCATGCAAAGGACAGTATGCAACCGCTCGCTGTCACGGGCCCCAAACACATGTACAGCACTCTACACTTGAAGCCATCAATAACCTCAATTACATGCCGCGTCCACTAGTCTCTGGGAACTGGAGCTGAGCCCCGACCCATGGCGGCAGCCCAATGCCGGAACGACGGCTGGACTTTGAGACAAGCTCTCGCTGGGATCGGGTAACAGGGCGACAGGGGGTTCTGTCACTTGCAGTCCCAGGCCAAGCATCGCCAAAATCCGAGCCCTTGGGTTGGGCCGCTCACGATGGACACAAACAGCTGTTTCGATGGCATGGCTCCAAAGCCTCCATTCGGCGAGATATACTAGTTTATACTTGCATGAAGCCTGTTTTCAAATTTAAATCAAGAATAAAAAGCAACATGAGCACTACTAGTACAAGTAAATGCAGCCCATGCAGTCCTTGCATAGACTCGCTGACACCACTTCCTCCCTTACAGCCAAGAACAGGGGACCGCTCCAGCTAGACCGAGCCGAAATAATCGGTCCATTCCATGGTTCGTTTTCCTTGCTTTTTTTTTCGTCTCTCCAAACTCGAATCTCTGCTTTGCTTTTCTGGCCCTACGTGTAAGCCCTTTCCTCCTTTGCTTGGATGCGTATGTCTAGCCAATCACCTCCACCCCACAGCCGTTTGGCGGCATGTAAGCCATCAATTTATTACCCATTGATACCCGGCAGACCTCGCTAAGAGCTGTAGGGAGGTGATGCAGGTGTTGCTTTTCTTGCTCTTTGCTTTTCTTCATCTTGAATCCCAGCCTTGGTTTTTCTTGGTATATACTATCCGTAAAGGGGGGGTGGTTGTTGTTCACTGTCGGCATTTCCAGGATGCGGTGAAGCAAAACCCTAGGCAACGTGTGGTGCCATTGCAGCAAAAGATGGATTCCATTTCATAACCACGAATATTGTTTCCCCTCCGAGCGGAATTCCCCTCTATCCGTTTACGTAGTCTTGTTTCCTCTCCCGGTAGTTGACGAGATCGTCGAGTAGAAACCCCAGACAACTGGCCATCTCGCCCAGGCTGATGTCACCGTACATTCTTTGCACCCAATGCCAGTTGGAAACGCCAGCTCCAGAAGCCCAATCGGAGACGGCCATCGCTCACAGCAGCATCTTCCCAGGCGTCCAGACAAGGGCCCTTGGCCAAACGATGGCTAGAATGGTCCCACCGCCAGATGATCAAGGCCAGCGCTACTCTCCACGGCCCGCGTATGCGTCCCGAAACCGTGGCGGCCTGGTTTTTGCCTCTTTGGCTCTTGTCTGATGCCAAGGCTGCCAAAGCGAGGGACCAGCCCCCTTTGCTTGCGGCATCGTGTCTCATCTGCTCAGCAGATGCATAACAAAAGAAAAGAAAAGGCGTCAATGGCAAAAGGCAGCGCAATGCATGTGAGGAGTCCACCACGCCTTGATTGGAATTCGGGGGCTGTTGGTCGTGCGCAAGTGCCAGACGACTTTTGGGCTTTCGGTCTCGACCCCGGTCACCGGGTTGCCCTCGCCCGGGTCTCTCTTCTTTCATTTGTCTCTTCTTTGTTGATCTGTCATAAAAAAAAAAAAAAAAAAGGTCAAGCTCGGTATAAGGCATCGCCAGTTCAGCATAGATTGCCGCGCAGGCAGTCTGGAGCTGCCGCATAGTCTATGCCTGCATATGCATGCGGCAAGCTGAGCTTTTGCGCCTTCTCCCTCCTCCCCAAGGTACATATAGACTAGCCAACCTCGTTCACGTGTTTCGATCTCTTTTCTTTTCACTTCTCTTTTTCCCTTTCCGTGCCTTTTGGAATCTGCATTTTCCTTTTTGACAATCTGACTCGTTGAAGCTTTCACCCTCCTTGGCCCATCAGAGCCTGGCATCGATAAAGCTCACCAAACACAGATACGCACTCAAAGCAAGGAATCGAGGTGTATGGCCCCCAGCTCGCCAGCTGCATCACCGCCGCAGAGAGAAACATGCTGCTGAAACCGGCGGAGCGGTGCCACTCGTCCCATTCTCACTCTCCCCGTCCATCCGCATCTCGTGGCGGCGTCGTCGAAAAATGGCCATGGCGGCCAACCTCGTCTCGCAGGGCCACGCCCACGACGAGCGCACCCGGATCGTCATGTTTGTCTTCTTCAGCCTGGCGCTCTACAACGCCGGCGAGCTGATGTGCCACATCGCCGTCACCTTCAAGCACTACCGCGGGCTCTACTGCTGGAGCTTCGTCGTGTCGACCGTGGGCATCGCCCTGGGCGCCGTGGGATACCTGCTGCGCACCATTGGCGGCTCGCTGTCGACCTACGTCTACACGGCGCTGGGCATCTTTGGCTGGGCCGCCATGGTCACGGGCCAGTCGCTGGTGCTGTACTCGCGGCTGCACATTGTCCTGCCTAGGGAGAGGCTGGTCCGCGGCGTGCTCATCATGATCATTGTCAATGCAGTCTGGCTGCTGGTGCCCGTTACGGTGCTCATCTTTCTCTGCAACACGCCGAGGGCGGCGCAGTACGAGCGGGCGTACTTTGTCTTTGAAAAGGTGGAATTGACAGTCTTTTTCGTGCAAGAGGTCATCATCTCGGTGCTGTATATCCGCGAGACGTACAATATCCTGCGCAGCTACAGGGGGCTTGTGACTGGCTCGTACCGGACGACCATGGTGCATCTGATACTCGTCAACCTCGTCATCATCGCGCTGGATATCAGCATCTTGGTCCTCCAATTTACCAACAACTACGACCTCCAGACCGCGTGGAAGCCTCTGGTGTACAGCATCAAGCTGAAGATGGAATTCAGCGTGTTGAACCGCCTCGTCGAGCTATCCCAGTATATGCGGCGCAACAGGGGCCTCGCCCTCATTGACACGCAGACGGTCGACCCGGCCATTGCTCTGCCGCTGGGCGTAGTCAACGCGGAAGACGGCAGCATCATTGCGAGGAGGAGAGGCACTGTCGACGAATCCAACTTTTCGGCGGCCACATCGATTGCTCCTCCCAAGACGCCTAGGAATAACATTCAGCATGAGATGTCGGTCTCGGTATCAGGGCTACCAGTATAATCAAGGGAACTTTACAAGGTCTTGTACAGCAAATTGGGGCGTTTGGGTGGCGTCCATTACAGTCGGAATATTATAATTCTCGTGCATATTTTTTGGATACCAGCGTACACGGTAGCGCTTTGTATTTTGTTTCTTTTTTCGTGTGACTCGAAGACGGCAAGGAGTTAGGACGGAGTTTAATGGTTAAGATCTCCACGTCAGAGGTGTTTGATGCACATGGATTTGTATATTCAGGACGCTTTTTTACTTCAATGGTAGTGTTGGCAAGGAGCTGCAAAGGCCATCAATTAGACGTTTTGGATGTTTTAGATGTACGAAGCTGTCATTCAAACAGATGGAGCCGGCAAATTTAGTGTTACCCAGTTACTCCGTATTATAACCTAAAATAAGATTTAGCACCTGTCGCGGTGGATCCCGGATCTCGCCAGGAGCCGGATTTGCGATGTTGTTAGTCTCGTGCTCAGACAATTGTTTGATCTATATGAGATAGGATAATGACGGGCTGGAATAGCTACTAGTACCTAGTGCTCAAAGACATTTTCAGTTTATTTGCACAATTGGTTCTCTAGGTAGCTTTACAAGCAGTTTATATGTCCATGTACACCCGGCACCTCAACGGCATCCATCCCACGTCCCATTCCAAGCCTTCCGCAGCCCGCCTCAGCTCTTCCCAGCTCCGCCCAGCTGACGACGCCAGGCCGGGCTCTTGATTACATCCGCAAGCCATCTTTTACCTGGTGTCCCATAATATGGGGAGATTTCTGCTGTTGCCCCTCCATTGCTCATAAGAATGTTGTAATACAGCAAACTCACCAGGGCGGTTTTTTGCCACGCCGGCAAGTCATCTCCCATTCAGCACGTTCCGAAGAGCCGGGTCGTACTGTATGTAAATGGGCTCAAGTGTTGAGCCGTTTGAAACTTCCAATTCTTGAGTCAAGCAAGAAGCTTCTGAGTAGAATTAGCTCTTAAACCCTCGGAATCTTTTTTTCGGCTTCTTTTAAATCACCACCATGCTTTCTTCATTCCCTTATTCCTCCGCACAATGCCCGAAATGAGTGCCGCCAACAACGACAAGCTCGTCGTCGTGCCGCAGAGAAGCCTTCTTCCCTCTCCTCCGCTCACTCGGTCCCCATCTCCATCGCCTCCCGCCCCAGCACCAGAACCACCGGCGCCTGCTGTCACGGCGGCGAGCCGTCCATCCCGCGGCCTTGCTGCCGGCGACGATGCCTTTCCCTCTGCGGTGGCCGACGACGAGACCGAACTGCCGCCTTCGTACGAGATTTCCACGCTGTAGGTGGTTGCCTTGACCTATACGCACTTCTTCATCCTATGTAAACTCAAAACGAGATATCCAAACTGACAATATTGTCCAACAACAAGCCCCCGGCCAAGCGATGCTCACGTCCACATCACCGTCAGATCCAACACCAGCGCCTCATCCCTGCCATCGCTCACGGCACGCCGCGGCAGCATCAACACGCAGGGCTACGTCCTCACCGCGCCCATGAGCCATCAAACCGCCAGCCCCCGCCACAGCCACCACGACGACCACGACCACGACCACGACCCCATTACCTTTTACGGCGTCGAAGATCCCTGGGTGCGGCACATGTACAGCGGGTACGATTCCACCACGGCGTGTTCCTGCTGCTGCTTCTCCAGCCGCCACGGATGCTGCTTCGGCGATCGCGCGGGCTGTTTCTTTTCGGACAATGGAGGGTGCTGCTGTCCTAGCAACGACGATGAGAGGCTGCCGGTGATGCAGAGTAATGCAAGGTCTGCGTGAACACGTTTCTTTCCTCTTTACACTCTTCTGTCCTTTGGCGTTTCGAGCAATATATCCACGGGAAAGGGGGCTGGCCGGACGGTAGAATTGAATATCAAGCAAGGCACAAGGAGTTTGTTGGCGCATTTCGGTCAAGCTGATTCTTTGTTCTTCTTATCATTTGTATTTTTATTACTCTGCTCCCAAGAGCAGTCAGCGTTATCTAGCAGCGAAGCTCAAAGCGTCGCCTTCACTTGTCACGAATTCATATATTCCAGATCCTAGGAATACAAGAAGAAAAAAAACATGCTCCATTTTCCATGGTGAAAAATGTTTTGTTGAAAGCGAAGATGGAAAGAAAGTTGAATCTCATCGCTTGCTCCGAGTTGCGCATATTTCATTAGATCACACACATCAATTTTCATATGTCGTCGTCATCGCTCTGCACATCACATTCATCGATATCAGGCAAGTCACTTCATCAAATCACCATCGCCATCACCACGTGGACTGCGTCGAGCCCAGCATAAGCTGCCGCTGGTAAAACCTCCCCCCCGTAAACGCCGTGTAAATGTCCTCCACCCGCTGCTCCAGGTTCTTGTCCGAGCGAATGGCCTTTTCCACCCGCCGCAGGCGCGACCGGCTCAGCATCACGCCCTTTGGCCGGCGGTCCTCAAACGCGTACCAGCAGTGCCGCAGCTCGTGGCCCTTGAGGTTGCAGGCCGGGCAAAGGGGCGAATCGTCGGCTTTCCACGAGGCGGCGTCGGCGTCGTTGCCGAGGGCCACGTCTGCTTCTGATGAGGCGGAGAAGTCGAGGTCGCGGATCTCGCGGTAGACTTCGAGAAAGGTCCATATCCGGTCCTCTTCGGCGGGCATCATGGTGGCGGCTAGTTCGACGACTTCTTTGTCGTCCCGGAAGGGCTGTGGCGGCACAGGGATAGACGGTGCGTTGCTGGTGTCGTCGCTTTGGGAGTCTTGTCGTTGATGGCTGCTGCTGTTGTTGCTGTTGTTGTTGTTGTTGTTGTTGCTGCTGCTGCTGCTGCTGCCGCTGCCGCTGCATGTATGCGTCTTCTTGAAAGCAATCGCCCTCTCTGCCTCATTCCTCCACTCAATCGCCGCGAGATCCAGCTTATCGGCCCCCAGCATCAACCGCTCAAACAACGCCGGCGAGTACGGCAAGATGCAGTCCGCCACGTCCCGCAACCACGTCCCGCAGTGCGTCTCCGGGAAATTCAGCCGGTAGCATCTCGTCACCGCGCTGTACCACTCATGAGCCCAGTCGGCCTCGACGCCGCCGCCGCCGCTCTCGCCCTCCAGGTCGAAGCGCTCCAGCACGTTGTTGTAGTGAACCCGCTCCATCTCAACCCGCTGACGATACGTCGGCGCCGTCGAGGCCTCGAGGATGGCCATCCACTCCCGCAGCGAGAGCTTCTCGTCCAGCGCCTCCGCCTTGGCCGGCGCGACGGTGCGCAGGATCAGCGCCTTTGTCTTGTCCACCATTTCGCTGCGGCGGTCAAACTCCTGCTTCTTGGAGTAGTACATCTTGTTCTGGTCATGGTACAGGCCAAACTCGTCCTTTGTCAGCTCCGACACGTCTCTCGCCTGAGGATTGAACTGCTGGACCTGCGGCGGCACCGGGCAGGCGGGCAAGTCGTCCGCCGCCTTGTCCGACCACATGTAGCGCCAGATGAAGACGTCGATGTAGGGCTGGATATCGCGCCGCCACTCATCCCAGTCGCCGTACCACTTGAGCACCTTGGGCTCATGATCCAGGTCGTCCAGCAGCGTCGAGTCGTCGTCCGCAGTGCTCCTCCAGATGGCGGGCTGGGGATGCGCCTGGGCGCTGGATTCCAGGACAGACATTGTTTGATGAATGATATTTTGTGATTTTGCAGGATTCTTTCCTTCTACCATCGGGCGATCAGCCGTAGCGCCTGCGTCGGGTTAGGCCTCGAAGCGGGATAAAAACAAGGTTGATCCATAAGGATGAGATTCGCCTCAAGCGAAGCGAGAACCAGCCACACTGATCGCTGGGAAAGGCGCTGAGGCTGTCCCTCACTGACTGGCCTAATTGCATTATCGGCATGTCGAGGTTCCACCTGCGAACGAGGCCGAATCAGACGATGCGCTTCAGTTAGTCGCCGGGAGAGTTGACGTGTAATGCTGTGCTGTCAGCGGGGGGCGAAAAAAAAAAAAAAAAAAAAAAAAAAAGGTAAAAAGCAAAACAAGACAACAGAGTGCAGCATGCTCTTGAAACATGAAACGAGGTCCACTATCACTGGGGAGATGAGCAGGTGTTTTTCTAGTCTGGCCTGGTGCTGTATCTAAGAGTGGTGAAATCCGGCCTCGGCGCATGTATACCGAAGCTTGCGCCCGACGATTGCCTGCCATGACGGATTACCCGGCAGTCGATTGCTACAACAGCATACACACGTAGCAGCAGCATTCGTGTAAGCAGTATTTCCCCGCACGCATAGCTTGCTGCATCAACGCTGTCAAGGCCAAGGCAGAAGCTTAAAGGCAGCAGCTGGAGGCGCCAGGGTGGAGTAAAGACGCCCTCGGCGAAGCCATACAGACACAGGAATCCTGGCCTTGGACGAGGGCCCTCATCATTGGATAAGCTCGTTCGGCTCAACCGACATCGCAATACATGCATGTATAAAATATTCAAAGACGACAGCAATGAGCGACACTGCAGTATCACAACTCGCTTCTCCGCCTGATATCAGCGCCTCGTCCATCCCCAGCGCCCAGCTACAAGCCATCCGCCAGGCCGCCGACCCTTCAGTCGTCCACGACATCTCCTGCACCCTCTCCAAGCCCATCAACTCCAAGTTCGACTTCTTCGTCGTCAGCCACCTGCCCCTCGCCAACCTGCAGCTCTACAGGCCAGCCCTGGAGACGCCGGCCTCTGCCGACAGCGCACCCAGTCCCGAGGGCGTCTCCGTGCCCTGTCTAGCAGGCCGGGCTAGAGACGCCCTCAAGTTCATCGACAACCCGCATCTGGCGTGGGCGCCGCAGCACAAGTTCGACTGCATGGGGGACCGAAGCCTCGCGGAACGGGTTCACACGGCGGAGCAAATGGCGCCGTATGTGGACGAACTGCTCGGCTGGCTGGCCGACCCCAATTGGCCGCCTTATCTGGGCTGCCAGAAGCAGCTTGCCCGGTTCCCTGAGGTGACGATTGGCCCCATCAAGGAGGTTATTCTGAAAAATCGGACTGATCCAGAGTGGCTGCTGCATGTCCTCGAGTTTGTAGAGGGACACGTGCCCGTGGGGACGTTGTGGAAGAGGATAGAGCCCCAGCTAATTCAGCTAGCGAATGGCGACGTCGAGGATGAAGAGGGCGTCGAGCTGGCGGAAGCTGCTCGACGCATGCTGAGGTTGCTGAAAGAGGCGGGTGAAACGGATGTAAGTTGATCGACTCTGAGACCAACACTGCTCTCAAAGGAATCAAACGTAAGAGAATCAAGGTATACCTTGAAACCAATGAATACATGTAAATTTGAAGCAAAACTAGGCTGAATTTCTGCTTTTCATCTTGTATCAATGAAAGTGGAGTTGAGTTGCCCTGTCTCATTAGTTCCTCGGTTATGGAAATGTTCATGGGCAGCGCTGCGCTCCTGACGCAGGAATAAAACAACAAAGTGGACTGTGACTGTGTACGTCCCCAAAGCCTGCTGCCTTGGTTTTTGCTCAAGATGGAGGAAAACCATCGTCTCCAAAGCTTGATGACGCTGGTCACGGTTGAGAGCTGCCATTTTATAGTGGGTAATGTGAGCAGCGGTCAGGCTGTCCAAGGCATCTTGCCGTTGGGCCATGTTTCAAATGCACGCACATGGCGATGATGTTCCAGCTTTGGACGGCATGTCGACATATATGCGTTAGGATCAAAACGATCCAACGGATTTGTGGCAAGAATCTGAGTCCGCTTGAGCTACGGCATATATATCAAATGAGCCGAAAATGGCAACAAAAGGCGATGCTATACGCCTTCATCGTGCTCCAACACCAAAAGTTTACTACAGCCAACTTCGTGTTACTGTGCCTGCTGGGGCACAATACATTAAGAGGTTACGCAGTTCTCGAATGGGCGACTCGATGCATATTGATAGGACCAGACTCACCGTTTGAGTTTTTTTCTTCCGTCCATAGCCCAGCCAAAAGCAGTCTATTGCCCATGTTACTTCTTCATCAGGCTGGCCCAGGATTTTTCAGCCGCATCTTGGTCTTGGCCGCGTACCAAAGCTGTCAGCCGACTGATGCTTAGACAACTTTTGAGTGATTATTCATTTGGCGTCGTCTCTGGCGTATAGATTCCATGTGGTTCTACGACAACGGTTGGCCATGTTCGCCGAGGCTGTCCGACCCTCCATATCAAGTCAGCTGCTGTTGATCCTACTACCACTCTGCTGCTTGCGAGCCAATTGTCGCCGTCGTATTGACTGCCGTTGGGGCTTGCGCTGATTCGTCCCGCCGGGTGTCACCATTACCACATCCAACTTCGCTGCTCTCTCTCCATACCATGCAGGATCAACTGAGTCGCTAGGGCATGGATGCTACTTTGGCCGCGCCTGCTGGGCCAGAGGGAGGTGTTGACGGCTGCAGATCATCGCCCCGTTGAGAAGAAGAGACACAGCAATGAAAGTCTAGAACATCCATGGGCACAGACAAACGGCATGCCAAGCCGGACTCTGGCTTCAAGGATACTCAATCAAGAGTTGCGGAGGTGTAGCGTGGTCCGTTGAGAAACGCCACAGTGAACTTGACTGGGCTCTCTCCAGCATGGACCCGGCTGCTCATGCCATCGTTTCCTCCAGAGGCTGATGCAATGAGTGTTCAACAAGAGGCTCTTTTTCTTATTCTTTATGCGGTTCTGGCGAGAATTAGTAGGTATACCATACTATCGTACCCAGGTAGGTGGCAGCAGCAACTTGTAGGGCTCCCGTCAAAGGTCTCGTAGGGCCTAGTGCTGTTCCCTTGGGCGCAAACTGTGGGCTATTGCGTGAGACGGCGTGGATCTTCGGATTCTCGGGGCTGGGTTGTTGGACTAGACTCTTGCTTCTGTTTCCCCCTCAGCGAGCCGGGATGATAAGGGGTTTCGCTACATGTATTGCAGCTTTGCATGTAGGGCCCTCATATTGGGCATTAGTGCTCCGTCGCATCGGCTCAGCTGCTTGTTCTGCTCTGCTGGAAGAGAACGAAAGTCGGCTGTGCCCCATACTGGGACCGAGCTGGGATCTTGGACGTCGGAGGTTTAGCAGGAGGCTCCTTGCAAGCCATGCAAAGTCACGAGGCCCCGCTGGAGCTCGACGGCAGAGAGCAGGTAGCAGTACATGCAGCTAGTCTCTCTCTAGAATCTGGCCTAAACAAAGCACAGCAGGATACATGTATGGATGGCATGTGCAAGATGACTCAAAGTCTCAGAAAGAGACGCATGGGACCTGCTAAATTAATGCGCATTGTCGGGTCGATGCAATGAGAATGAGCATGGCTCCGCTGAGAGGCTGCTGGCGCTAAGATTCCGACATGCAGCAACCCAGGTATAAGTTCCAATGCAGGCACTTGTTATTGGTGGCATTTCCTAAATGAGCAGAGCCAGACCATGTGGGATGATTGCACTGCAGCTTATAGAATATATAGATATAGTGCTGATGTTGTATTTGGTAGTATTCGGTGCCGTACCATATCTGTACATTGTACTTGTGTAAGTGCGCCTACAGTACTACTACTAGTAGTACTATAATACCCAAGGTAGGCAGGCGTAATAAAGCGAGCATCAACTGGCTGGGCAAATGAAAGGGCTTCAATGAAATCGCAGTAACAAGAAATAAATTATGAAGAAATCAATTATTCATCAAAATAACCACATTGAATGAAAAAAGGCGGCAGCACTAGAAGAATACGCCCAACCTCGTGGCATCTCGCCGTTCCGCCTCCCCTGCCGCATTGCAAAGCTGGCACCCAAAAGAGCGAGGTGATGCGCTGCTCACAGAGTCTAGAACCGCAAAGGCCCTTTGTCAGGTGGGAGGAGCCCTGCAAATATGATGTAACCGCCTCCCGCTGCGACGGGTCCCCTGCAGCCATAGACGTAATGGGCGCCATCAGCTCGGGAAGCAGGAGGCTCAAAGCAGCTGGTGCTACTGCTGCTACAACTCCACGATCCGGACCTGCAGCGAAGCATCTCGCATGGCCATGGCATCAACTTGGATGCGACCAGAGGGCGGCCATGTCCTGTGATTGATCAAGAGCATGAGCATTCGGATGCAACAATGTGGTGCCTCTCTCTTCTCCCCTCTTCTCCCCTCTTCTCCCCTCTTCTCCCTCTTCTTCTCTCTTATCTCACCGAGTGGTGGGATGTGGGATGCCTCATTCCGGCAGCAGCAAAGCTACCCTACCACACCTCATGACTTCTGAACCTCTCAACAGCCTGACCCTCTCTCTTTTTTTTCCCCTCGAGGACGGAATTGATCCATATATTCCCTGCTTTTTGTGACCCCTCACCCCCTTCTCTCCTCCCCCTCTACTGTATGTTGCGGCCCTGCACACCCCTCCATGTGTTGAAGCCTGTTCGTGTCTCTTCTCCTGGTTCGGCTCTCCGGTTTATTTTCCCTCCCCTGCACCAGAGAACTTCTGCGTCGAGTTAGTAGAATGTATGGAGGGAAGACGACTTGCTCTTTAGAGCAAACCGCGAGCGGGTCGCGAAGGATCAATCGTGCTTGTACCTGGGTTTGCACGCGGGACCCCGGCCTCAGCATCTGCCTCCATGCTACCCAAGGCCCTTGATATGTATGAGGTCTTATATTGATACACATATATCTGCACTTTGAGTATTGCGAGCAAGTGCTGGGTAATGCATGCTACCGACACCTGTGCCCTGTGCCCTGCCACCATGGAAACTCCATGCAAGTGAGCAGCTTGTACTCCATACCTTCTCCGGAGCATCATCAGAGACGAACAAACTCGACACCAGGCCATGGTGGGGATTTGACTCTCCGCCAGCATACGGACGCTTCTCCCCGTTGCCCGTTTGAGTCGTGAATCGAGCTAGACGGCGACAGCGCAGCTGTTAGCTCGTCTATCAGGCCGGAGCCTTTGGTCTAGATGCCTCTTGGGAGAAACAGAACATGGTATCGCGCCATTTTTTCCCATGTCCGCCCACTGCTCAGAGCTGGTCCAGAAATTCTGCGCGTAGCAGGTACATGCGTGTCTCAATAGCATACATACATGCACATGTAATCTTTTGGTGCCGCCGGCCGGGATTTTCTCAAAGCACGACTGTGATGCGATGACGGCGCCACAAACAGCCCATGGGGCTTGCCCCTGCCCTTGGAAGGGGAAGGAGAATTAGCAGAGCGTATCACGCCCTTGCCCTCTTGCAGCAGCATCCATTCAGAAATTCATGCGCAACAAACGGAGCCCCCTTTTGCGTGTGCAGCCAGCATTGATGCCTTGTTCGCGGCGTTGCTGCCACCTTAACCGGTCGCATCAGGTGGTGCGGTACAGGTACAAGGCCGAAAGCACCCAAAAGACGGGGCGCTCCCCATCCCTTGAGCGCACTGCAGCAGCCACGGCGCCCACCCGCCAACCAATCTTCAGGCCTTGCAGCTCCACTATGCGGCCCGCTGTGACAAAGACGTCAGTGCCCCTCACCCCACTGACGTCTTTGGCGGCACAGGCCATGCATCAGCTTAAAAGCAAAATCCAATCCGGGTTACCGCGCCCTCAGCTCCCATGCGCTTGGATGGCCGCAGCTCTTAGCAGACACTCCTCCATCACCGCCGGTTTTTCTTGCAGCTTTTGCATAGTGGGGGAAGAGACAACAGAGACGCGCCGTGTGTCCAATCAGGAACGTCTCCGTCGTCTACTTTTGGCATATATTCTCTTGCTTATTGCCTGCCGCATGAGGAGATCAAGAAGGCCAAGAGGAGACGAAAGAAAAGTTTTCACCGGCCCTTGGGTAGAAAATGGCTGGCAATAAATACACCAAGTTTTGCCTAAGCGGCGTCCGGGGAATCAAGATGTTGGCTCCCTGTGCAGTTACTGTGCCATGCAGTTTACAACAGCCGTTGTCATCCTCTCCTTCTTCCTCTACCACTGCCATATAGGTACTTCTTGACTGCTTCCACTGGCTGGCGGAAAATAAAACAAAATCTCGGAAAGAAAGTAGATGCGTAGCAGATATAAGATAGCATTGAAAGCTTGTAAATCGCATCTTCGATCCCAGCACCTGCTAGTCCTGTCGTAGCGCTTCCAAGATTCAATCAATCAATTACTAGATTCCATCTTGTCAATTTGTCTCGGCGAGGCGGCATGTAGCGATACTGCGGCGCCAGTTCGCGCCAGGCAGTTATCGCGGAGCTTGCAGCGCTATCCGCTAGTCGTGGCACCGCCTGTACGGCCTAGACCCAGCCTGTAAGTTGACGATTACAGCATGCTTACCTGCGAGGCCGTGTACATGTACCTTCCCGGAGCAGAGCTTGAGCTCTTTCTGCCTCCATCCTGTGCCCCTCTCCGCGGTGCCTTTTAGACGCTTGATTTCTTACCTCGACATCCACAGCACTCTCGCGTGTTGTTTGGCCATCTTTGCTGCTCGTCCCTCCCGACGGAATCAAGACCCTCGCGCGCTGCCCGAGACGAAGCCAGAGTGGTGAGCCAAACCCTCGCCCGCTGCGTTTCACGATCCCCAGATCTCGGCACTGCGGCCATTCATATCGTCTGCTGCTCCAGCTGCTCTGCTCTGCTCTGCTCTGCTCCAGCTGCTATTACCTGCAACCCGCATCCCGCAACCCGCATCCTGCATCCTGCTACCGGGACCCCTCACGCTGCTTCTCTCAGACGTGCCGAGCGCAAAACTTGTCCACGCCCCCTGTCGCTTTAAACACCTCCGTGTGCTTTTCTCCCTCCTTTTTGTTTTTTTAACCTTTTTTTTTTCTTCCTTTCCTCGCATGGAGCTGACCGTCCCTTTCTATTGCAGCCTGATTGCTCGTCTCTAGCTGACCCTATTCACCCGTAGATCCTCATCTGGGTCTCCTTCTCACTGCCTGTGGGTCGCATTTCGTCAAAGTATTAAAGCCGTCGCCGCGGACGCTCTTTGGCCCTCTCCCCCACTCTCAACTAAACCGCAACCCCTCCATCGCGGCCGGCTTCTCTCTGCTCTGCAACCGAGAAAAGCGCAGATTTCGCTCCTGACCTTGGCACGTCTTCGACAATGGCGCTCCCCGACGACAAAGTTGGTCTTCCCGCACCCCCTGCGAGCGTTATACAGACTAACAATGCCGGATCTCTAGGAGCTCGAGGCCATCTTCGGCGACACCATCGACCTGACGACATTCAAGCAGATTCTCGAGATGGACGAGCCTGGTGACAACGAGTTCAGCTCGTCCATTGTGTTTGGATTCTTTGACCAAGCTGAGGAGACCTTTGCCTCCATGGACACGGCCCTGTATGTTACTCCTACGACTGGCCGTTGTGCTGCGCCCTCGGATACTCTTTACATCATCCCGCTTTCTGGCGTTATTTCCCTCCCGTTTTCTGTCATGAGACGGGGTGCAATTCTTTTAACCCTCGCTTAAATGCATACCACTACCTTCTGTCATCTATCCGCTCTCGTTCTTCTCACCTTTACTAACGCTTATCCTTCTCTTCAACTCATAGGGACGGAGAAGATCTCGAAAAACTGTCAGAACTCGGACATTTCTTAAAAGGTTCCTCCGCGACACTAGGCTTGGTCAAGGTTCGCGATGGATGTGAAAAGATCCAGAGATATGGCAAGCAAGAAAACCTCGATGGTTCTCCAGAGAACGACGTCAAGGTGTGCCTAGAACAAATTAAAAAGGCGCTCACAGCGGTCAAGTCCGACTACGAGGAGGTCGAAACCGGACTGAGGAATTTCTACAAGGATGATGACGACGAGGATGGCGCTTAATATGTCTCTGCCAAAGACTGGCGATGACAACTAAACTTCATTGAGGACTATGCGCCTTGCCTCTGCGACACCCAGCAGGAGCACTTGTGCGTGCTGGCTCTACAGTGGCAACCACTTGGGTTGCTGACTACTGTATATCCACGCGCGAGGAGTAAGAGGATGCAAATCATGGCATTTTCTGCTCCTCATCCAAACCGCTTTATCGCTCTCTTTTCATCCAAGTCTTTTTTTTTTTTTTTTTTAAACTCTTCGAATCACCAACACTCACGACTCCTTTTTACTTACATCATCACTTATGCGTGATGGCAGCAGCAAGTAACGCGACCAACGCAACTTGGATTTTGTTGTCTGCGGGCTGGCGCTTGAAACTTGGCTGGATATAGGGAATGCGCACGGCTGTCTTTACAAGCGCATTGATAGGTTCATGGCAGCAAATATGTTTTTTGGGGGGAGCTCGAAAAGTTGGCTACACTTGAAGAAGTCGTCTGTACAGGGAGTGGCAGCGTAGAAGAGATACCAACAGACTTGAGAGAGAAATTCCATTATTATCTGCATGCCAAGCAAACATCCCGTCTGCCTTCTTGACGGCCTCCCTCCGGATGGAGCTCTTGTGCAGCTCTCGTGTTTGAGGGCTTACAAATTACGTAGTTGGCGCCGCCATCCCAATGAAGCTTGGCGCGATCTGGCACAGATCTGTGGCTAAGCGGCAGGACTGAGATGCACGTGGCTGCCTCCAATTCATCTACCAGCTTCAGGCATCCCGACTGCTGGGCATTTCATCTCTGCTTTTTAATCTCCTATTCCACGAGATTTCCAAAGGTACGTAAGGCTTCTCAAGAATTGTCTTGGTACTAGCATCTCGAAGACAGGGAGCACCTCCGAACCTTTTTCCTTTCAAGCTTGAATCACGATGAGAAGTCATTCTTCCTCTTCAACGCCACGGCGCATGTCCCAAAAACATCCCTGTCTTCTACGGCACACTGATTCACCCCTTGCTTGAAGATTTCCAAAAAGAGATCCCGTCTTGTGTACCCAAACACATGCTGCCGAGTGGCTTGGAGATATCGTGGCATCGATTTATGGTCTCGGCATGTGCTTACTTGCACCGCAGTGTGTTGTCCAAGGGCGCTTGTCCACCATATCTACTCTTATAGGCACACTTCTTCATGTTACACACGGCAGATTATTATTTGCTGGCTTCTCTGGCTAGAGATCAATGCCAGATGTGATGCTGACGTGATGCCGCTCACCGGTGGTTTTCACGGCAGCCATGTACTACCTGCGGACTGTATCCGATAAGGAGGATTACCCCCGTTGCTTTGACCCGATGTCCCGTGTCTCAATTTTGTATCTTTTCTTACCTTCTCAGATTGCCCACTTGATTCATCACATTTACCCCGGCCATCATATTTGACAGCTTCTTACCAATCCTCTCTCTCGCAGATAGTATCCTTTAGCCACACACCCTCTCACATTAGGCTGATTGGTGCAAGCATGCCTCCAAAGCCTTCTCCTACGCATTTCCTCTGCATACCCCTCGCTGGGATGCAGCTGGCCAATTCTCTGGCATCCTTTCGAGCCGATGTGACCAGTGCAATGAGCTTCGGCCTGCCCAAGGACGCGGTCCGGCCGTTGGGGACGCTACATCTAACGCTTGGGGTCATGTCCCTGAATAAGGACGGCGTGGAGAAAGCAGTGGATATACTCAGGGGCCTGAAGCTGAGAGAAATACTTGCCGAGTCGAGATTGGCCAAGTCTAACAAGACGTCTGCTGCTGCTTTGGCACTGTCCGGAGGTAGCATCGAACAGTCAAACAGCAGTCTTTCTCTCACCATTCGAGGATTACACTCCATGCAGCCAGCAGCAAAGGCAACTGTATTATACGCACCTCCCTCAGACCCTGCAGGCGTTCTATACGATTTCTGCAAGCTGCTACAAAAGCCGTTCCAAGACAGTGGACTGATGATGGATGAAAACCGACCGTTGCTGCTTCACGCTACTATTATCAATACGATATACGTCAAGAACAGTGGTGGCAGCCGTGGAGCAAGGGGGAAACGGCGAGAGAAGCTCGCAATCGACGCGAGAGATGTGTTGAGTCGGTACGATGACTATATATGGGCCGAAGACATGCCCGTCACTCGCGTCGCTCTGTGTAGAATGGGCGCCAAACCGATTGAAGGGACAGACGACGCTGCATACGAAGTCGAGGCCGACGTCGAATTTGAGTCTTGATATAGCTCAAGGCTGGGCGCAACAGTCATGTTGCATTTACAAGCCAATAAAATCTTATATCCTTGAACACGTTTCATTCCTCTTCCGCAAGCTACAGCATTGAAGTTGCAGCTTTTTTCAGAGACTTGGTCGACTGTTTCTCATGCAGCTGCTCGTCTAAGTGAGCGAAAGGCGATTGATAAGGGTGCAGATTTTACATTCGTCTAATAACAGGTCTGCTTGTATGATTTCCGAATTCCATCTCTGCTCATTTTATCAGTTCTCGACTCTTACCGTGGAGATGCAATCCTGCAGGATCTTGTCAAGTGACAAGCAAAAGACACCGAATTCAATGATTGAATTCAGCGTACGGTTGAGCATGAATCATTGTTGGTAAGAAAAAACAATAAAGAAACAAACGAAACAATTCAGTATGAAACACCCTTTTTGTTTCTTCAGATATTCATTTGTTTCACAAAATCGGCGTTTATAGGTGCAACACCAGGGTGAAGCTCCTCGGTGAAGCCCCGCGCCTCTCCAACAATGGCAGCTCTTAGCGCTGGCCCAAGCCCCTCCCAAGATCCGTCGGCAGATTTGCGGCAGCTCCCTGTCAAGCACGTCCCAAGTCTTTATATCCAGATCCATATCCTCGCACCCGACCTCTAGGCAGCCGCCGAACCAGCGTCGTCTCCCCCTTTGCTTTATTACAATTGTCCTTTGCCCGTGGGGAGTCGAGCAAATCAGATCAGGGGAAAGACTCTCGCCTACAAAAAGGGCGCAGACCAAAGGCTGCCGACGCCATCAGCCATCATGCCGAACCGGTGTCATACAGTCCTCACAGCGACTTTGGCAAATCAGACCAACTGACCTCGACCCGATACGGCACCGCGCGACATAACAACGAGAAGAAGAAGAAGCAGAAAATGAATCAGGCTGATAAGCGCCGCGGCGGCGGTCGCAGCAGCAGCAACGGCCCAGCTTGGCGAGCTGGACAGGCGACGCACACAAGCCGCCACAGCACCCACACGATAGGCGGAGTAGCAACAGCAGCAGGCGCAACAGGCGCAGGGAGCAGCAATTCCGACACGATGCCGCTGATGCCGCCTCGCGCGGCCATTGTGGGCACAAACTCGGCAGCCGGAGACGACGCCCACAACGGTAGCCCGACGATGCTGGATCGGAAACGCAAAGACAAGGCTCGGGACATATCCAACAGCTCTTCTGGCACGGCCAGAGGCTCCAGCCCCCACGGCATGTCCAGCAACAGCAACAACAGTGGCGGCAGCGGCAGCCCCATTTCAAAATCGCAGCTTCGCCGTCAGCAGCAGCAGCAGCAGCAGCAGCAGCAATCAGACTCCGCCTCAGCAACGCTCCTCCGCGAAAAGGACGAGCGCATCACCTACCTAGAGAACGAAATGGGCATCATGGAAAGAGAGTTCCACCAAGAACTAGACCGGCTAAGCCAGACAGAGAGCGAGACGGCAACCTTCTGGCAGGGCAAACACTCGGCGCTGAACCAGCAGTATCTCCGCACAGATACCGAGCTGAGGCTGCTGCGGGCCGAAGTCGATGTGCGCGAGGCAGAGCGGGAAGAACTACGGCAAGGCGTCGAAGTCCTGCGGCGGGAGCTGCAGGAAAAGGACGACGAGATCAGACGACTCAGGGGCCAGGTTAGAGGGCTCAAGGACTTTGTCAGCACGAGCACGAGAACGGACGACCAGACGAGCGACGAGGTCTTTGGCGACGGCATGACCAAGCTGGGCAACGGCCTGCAGAACTGGGTCATTACCAATTTTCGAAAAGCAAAACTAGGTGAGAGCTGCAAAAGCTGGAAAATTCAGTAGTAAAAAAACGAAGCTCGTATCACTCAGAGGGCTAACAAAATGGGAATACGAACCCCCCCAAAAAAATAGCAGACTTATCCCAAGCCAGCAATGCTACGCTCACAGAACTCGGCCAGCTCGTGCCCATGTACGAAGAGCTAGTGCACACGTCCAAAGTGCACCTCTTGCAGTCCATTGTCTCGAGTATCCTCGTCGAAATGGTCTTTCACGCCTACTACGTGGGTCTTTCAGACGAAGATACCCGGCACTTTCAACAGATGGAGCAGTTACTCACTTTTCTATGCTGTTCGTCTCCCCTCTCCCCTTCCCTCGGTCTATATGTTCTGGGGAAACATTCCAACTAACACCAAAGGGGGAACTTTCTCAGCCTCAACCGATCCCGTCAACCAATGGCGCTCATCCACCTTGGCCCTCCTCCGCCGCGAGGCACACCACCTCCACGACAACACAGACACCTTTGCCGAGGCTGTCATATCTCGAATCACCCAGCTCCTCGACAGCATCATCACATCGTCGACTTCAACGACCGCCCGAGACTCTGCTCTCCGGGTCCTAGTCAAAAACTCCATCGAGCTAGCCCGGCTGCTCGTCGTGCAAAAGGCCCGGCTGCGGGTCTACATGCCATCCATCTTGCCCCATCAGCAAGTCCTGTTTGAGCCAGACACCATGGAGGACATTGGCGGCGAGGAAGACGAGGAGAACCTGGCCAGCCGCGAAATCAACTGCGTCGTCTTCCCCGGCGTCATCAAGCACGGGGACGAAAACGGGGGCCACATGCAGTACCGCAACGTCATTGTCAAGGCGAGGGTCTTGTGTAGTCCGGAAGAATAGACAGACAGACAGGGTAGACGTGACTTGACATGATATTCCCACCGCGGTGACCAAAAAATGGAATAATATGGAAAAAACTTATCAGCTACTACTAGCTAGCCGTTATCACTTCTGTGATTCTCATAATCCCTACTACAAGCACAGCCCACTCGAACCCCCCCGTCCATCTAACCTACCATTTCATCATCTCGGCTCAAAACACATCATGATCAAAAGCCAAAGGATCAAAGAGCAGCACAGCTCAATTTCTGCAGCATTACGTCGATGCCGTACGAGAAACTGCAAGGCGGGTCCAAGCAGCTAGGCAACGGGAAACGGCCCGCCTACCCCGGGCGCCACCGTTTTTGCTCAAATCCACCAGCCGTCATGGCGCATATCTATCTGTACGGTGCTGCTCATGGCTCAAAGTTGTCTCGCCGTACAGTGCCTTGTTGCAATGTGTTGGTGCCCAATACTGCCCTCCTAGATCCTTTCCCCGAGCTGCTTTGCGCCACCCCCGGACTGATAAAGCGCATTGGATTTCCCAATTTGAGCTCTCACCGTCGTCTAGATGGAACTTCTCCAGGCCTGCCTGCAATGCGAGCAGCTGAGTTCACGATGTAACCAGCAGTTAAAAAAACGGGTCGACTCTTTTGGCTCGCTGCACACCCCTGTTCTGTGGCTGCTTTCTTTCCTTTTTCTCTCATACCCTTCACCTTTCGCCACTCAAACACCATGATTAATATCGCAAAATGATCACGGGAGACAGAAAGGGCAGGTAGGAATCAAGTCATCCGACTTATAACGGCGTCATACAGCAGGCATTGCATCAAGTCTCTGGGAACTAGACGTTGAAGACTTGGGAATCGGGCATAAACGATTCACGAGCAAGAGTCGAGAATGGGCTGTGCTGTGTGTAGGTGTGAGTGTGTGTGAGTTATGCCGAGATGGGCTGAGATGTGCTTCGTGTCAACGGCTGAGCCGTATACGCTGGCACCGCACTAATCTCAATGGGCATGGAATGCGAAACTCCTTGCTGCATTTGGCTGTACGGGCGAAGAAACAACAGCAGGCTATACCGCACAAGAGGGCTCACTACTTGCTCTCACTGCGGCAAGGAAACTCGTTGGCCGCGGTTAGCCAACCGAAGTAGAGTGAAGAAAAGGTGTCGAGTTCCGATAGCCAGTCTAGAACAAAGCCGATCGCCCAATTCCGAGGAAACAAAGCTTGTAGTATTTCACAAGCCTGCTCCGTATAAGCATCTCTGCCCATCACTAGGTGCTTCAGATTGGCGGGGAACGGAACCCCACAGCCCAAGAGCCGCAAAATATGGCGGTTAGAGCTGTTCGCTGTTCGCCATCTTCTTTCCATGTTGCAATCTGGTAGGGTACCTCGCATAGTCTAGCAACCAGTGCTGTCGGGAATGACGAGCACTTGTTTAGCAAATCCAGGGTCTCGATCTAATAGTCCTCGTAGATAGGTGCTGAGCTGCCGCATGCCCACCGTGCCACACAAGGCTCAGCACGCTTCTATCATATTAAACAATGGGCAGCCATCAGCATTGTCGGTGAGAGTCTGCCACATAATTCGTCAATATCATATCATTTTTGGCCTCTCATGGGACATAACAACAACCGCTCAGATAGAATAGTCGGCTTGGCGGAATTTCTCGGCTTGCTTTTTCATAGTAAACCAGCCATCATAATTCGTATCAGCTGTGAGGATTCTCTTGTTGATATGCATCCTGCGTCAAATGACAAGTGGCAGTACATGTCGTCGTTCCAATATCCGTGACGGGTGGCATACACCGCATGTGCAAAGAATAAATTCCAAATCTCGCTCCTATTTTAGTACGATTGCAAGCAAGACCGGTCTGAGTGGAGAGCTAGTATGCAGTGAGACAGGACAAAGTCCACGGGAGTGCGTCTGGCTTGTCTTCGTCATTAATAAACCCCCCAAATGACCCAACCAGATTTCCACTTGCGCTGCCACTCCACTGGGAGAAAAAAAAAGTATATCCTTAATCATTTCTCGACCTGCATTCCTGCTTCCTCTTGCAAAGGGGTGACAAAGGCCCCAGCTGTTGTCGTGTCAGGGCAACTTGGTGCACGCCGGCGATTGGGCTGCTCCTTTCACAAGCGGCGTAACTCCAAGCGTCCACCCGGCTTGTCTGACCTATTTTTTGGGAGCTTGCGATCAAAGTTCGTTATCGCTGCTGTCGTCTGAGTCTTGTGTTCAAGCACACAAGCTTGTTGGACAGGGAGCTTCCCGGTCGCTTGCCAGATCTCCAGAGAAGCGATTCCGGGGTAGTCTGACAGCCCAGGCTAAACTGATCGGGCACCGTTCGTTTTGCCAGCATGGTGACGCCACGGCCTGAAGATCAGGGACCATCAACGGCGCTCTCGCCCGGCGACATCTATGACTTTCTGAGTGATCTTAATCGGAGGAGAGCCCGGTACTTTGCAACAGGAAGCTCGGAGCCTGTTCGCATCGATCCTTTCAGAAAATCACACGCTCCGTCTTCCGCAAGCCGTGAAACTCGGCGCTCCTCTGCGTGCTCCTCCATTTTTGACTCGGCCCGGTCCTTGTCTTCCATGTCGTCAGTCTCGTCGGGGTAAATCTTTCCGCTGCGCATCGTTCCTTGTCTTGGGCCGCCAGTGCTAACATAGCCGTCCATAGGCCTCAGCTCCCGTGTGAGTTTGCCGAGTATTACTATTGCGAAGAGACGTTCGATCTGAATAACATTGACGGCTGGGTGCAACATATCTGCGGCCATCACCTCACCTGGAGGCTACCAAAAGACTGCATTTGCTGGTTTTGCGATGCCGCTGTCTTCCACGCCGTAGATGATACAGCGGATGAGCGAGAGCGCAATTTCAGGGCCAGAATGCACCACATTGCCCAGCACTTTGTTCATGGTGCGACAATGTTCGATAGTCGCCCAGACTTTTACCTCCTAGACCATCTCCGAGATACTGGGTTGATCGCAGAAAGAGGTTTTCGAATTCTCAAGGACTGGCACGAAGCTCCTCAGCCAAAGGGGGGTATAAACTCTGAAGAGCCTGCTCCACGTGCGTATGATCGGGGAGTGGCTGTCGAGGTGAAATACCGTCGCGGGCGTGAGCGTCGGCAAATGTTTCGTCAACAATGAAGTTATGGCATATGGTCATGATTTCTGACACCATAGTCGTCGCTGGAGAGGCAGACAGATTGTCAGCTTCTTCAGTATGGTGTCCCTCCTATGGCAGACGTCTTCCAAAGCCTATGCTCTGATGAGGTGGCGTGGATGGCATGTACAGTGACGGCATATCGGAAGACTTGTGCCATGATGGTCATCTGACGATAGATCCATCATGATTGCCTATTGATAACGTCGTTTTTGATGGGTCGGACTGCTGCTGCATGCCGGAGCAGAAGCTTCATCTGAAAGATCCCTACTTCACTGATAGTAATCTCTCTTCATTCTTCTCCCTTGTCCTCCCTCTCCCCTCCCTACTTCTCCTTCTTTGAACTCTTATCACGGTTGCAACAGACATACCTTGATGTTATTTTTGCTTGGACTTTTGTATATCATGTCAACTTGGACGTGATGGGTTGGTTTTGTTTCTGATAAGGAGAGAGAGCTGGTACTCTTTTGTCGATGCCCGGGTGGCTGGCAAGGCAAACTTTGGCATCGATCGCGGCGATACAATGTTCAAGGTTCATGTTTCATGTTTTGGTTTCTAAATTGTCGGTTAATGAAAGTATTTGTTCGAAGGACTGGATGTGACGGACTGCCAAAGATTCACGGTTGCAGTTTCCAGATTATAGGCAGCGAGCGGCCTGGGGCCCGGATGAACGTTTTTTCGGAAAAAGACATACTAAATGTCCTTTTATATAGGTAAACATTTCTTTTTTTTATGTCAATAATTCTCATAGTAGGCTGCCTCCGTGGCGACAAAATGTATGCTATGACTCGCTTTTGATTGCCTTCACATGCATCGTGGCAACCAAAGAATTTATAGCCATTTTTCAGGCGCACCATCAGGTCCCAACAACCATCGCCCAACGGTGCTAAAGTATCGTATAAACATTTAGGTAGCTAGCGGTACTCCCTCATAAGCCAATACCAAAGTTCCAGATACTCAAGAATGCAAGCAAAGGACGCGTTCTCACTCGAGTGCGAGAACAAACAAGAGTGTAGGTGTGAGAGATACGAGCCAAATTTGGAGTAGACAGTTATATCTGTGCGAGGCAACCAGGGCTGTGCAAATGCAACCCCTTTTAAGTGGCAATGCACTTATATGGGCCACAGGAAACAGCTTAAAGCTGAAGTCAAGAATTCGACTCTTTGGTCTCTGACAGCTGTTGATGAGACGCGCTCATCCACAGTATTCGTCATGATGCATATATGTCTGTAAGATGGTCCTTTACAAGTGTATTGAACCCGCAGTGGGTTGCATTGCGACAAATAGATTGGCCCTCGCGTTTCATCCAATTCATCACTCAAGGCTAAACAACATGATACCTATGCGGAAGCAAGGGAACAGTGCCCCTTTATTCCTCCAATCACTTGTTAACAATGACTACATCGTCCCGACTGGCACTAAATATGGGTAAAACGTGGAGCCAAGGGTATGACTGCAGCAAGTCCTGTCTTTGGGATCTTTAGTCTGTTTTAGGATGCATTGGCGTTTCGACTTGAAAGGATCCAGGCATTAATAGGTACTTTTCCATGCTGGCACAAACAGCAAGGGGACTCTTCTCATAGGCTCGTCAAATCGTCCTTTACACCATGGGGTTTTCTGGCTTGCCCGCCTCCCCGTATTCTTTGACTCTGCAGCAGCGTGCTCTGTCTCGTGGCCAAAGGACGGGTACACCTCCATAGCGATGCTTTGCTCCTTTGATCTTTCTTCTTGGCAGATCCGAGCAAAGTAATGTCAATATTCTTGTATCTTGCCTCATACTTGACCCATCTCTCAAGGCCGGGCACGTGGATTCCCAAGGTCGGCAGTGCTAGCAGTGTCATGATTTGCCGAGAATCTTGGCCGTCGCCTGACTCTTCCACGCTGTAAAGAGCAGGTAGCGAATATCGCACTTTTCTCGGCGCATAGTGCTTGAGGACCTTTTCAAAGTTTGAACGCTCTTTGGGAGGCAGGGCCATTCGAAACGGCTTCGCAGAAGAGGGAAGAAACGGCAGCACGTGAAATTTTGCTGCAATGCATGCGCTCACCCGTATCCAGAAGCGTCCGTCCCATAACTTGGCTGTTTTCCACCCGCGCCAGTGGCGGTGCCGACTTGGCTGATCGCCATCGGCGTCCAACCTCAGAATACCTCCTCTGTAGTTTAGGTAACCCGGAAGTTTTCGCTCCGGTAACGGCTGGCGCGAAGGATATGGTGCTCTGGACAAGAGCCACGTCAATGAATCCGGTTTAAATACAGGCTCAAAGAGTACGCCCGCTATTGAAAAGGCCTTTGGCTTCGTCTCCAGCACCTGATCGGGCGTTTCTGATAAAGGCGGGAAGAGTCGGTCTACTGCGTTTTCCAGGTTGGCCAGGGGTGGTAGATGGAGCTCTGGGGTTACGAAAGCAATGAGCTTGCGGATCGCTATACTGGCTATCAGTCGACGAGAGCGTTTGCGTGCTTGTTTGCGCGCTTCTTCTCTGGCCTGGGCAAACGGGCTCCTGGTTTTACGCAACGGCTCCGTCCAAAGGGTAGATACATCAATCAGTAAGGTACCCGCATTGGGATCAAAATCTTTGATGACGTTTTCGCGAATCAGCAGCCTGTGGGCTTCGGCTTCTTCCAGCTGAGCCCTCTGTCTCGACCGATGAGCAAGTGCCAAAACAGATGGCTTCTGCAGGGCCTTGGGCAGCGTGTGAAATCGTGTAAGCTTTCGAATAGCATTGCGGGTTGTGAGGGTTGGGTCTACGTTGGTGCGATCTTCGAACCAGCGGACGCCGTTGGCCTCACAGGTTGCAATAAGCCTGCCCTTGTCAAATTCCATAAGCGGGCGATATATCATGACACCGCCGTCCTCGCTCTGCAGAGGAGTCAAGTAGGGTATGCCGGGATCAAAGTCTCGCGAAAGATGTCCAGGGAATCGTGTGGCCGTATCGTCCAAGTTGAAGTACGACTTGATCCGATCCCATGATTCGGCCTTTTTGTCGTCCCTTAGAATGAACCGCAGCTGCTTCATTTCACGCGATGGCGGTTTGAAACTTAGGAAGGGAAATTTTTGCATCTGGTTATCAAGCAGGCCGCTCTTGTAGACATGATGCAACTCATAGCACTCTGGAATGGCGTTGGCTTCACGGATGCCTTGCAAGCCCCTGTATCCGTGGCCCGCTAGTAGCCGCATCAGAACAGTCTCGTACTGGTCGTCCTGATGGTGAGCGAAAAAGAGACTGGGAACCTGAAGGTATCTGCAAGTAGATCCCAGAGCTTGGTATCGCATTGTTCGTGCAAGGCTCTCGACATTGGGCAAAGTAGCTGGCTCGATGCCCTGCCACCTCTGCTCTCTCCAATTCAGCGGTTTGATGACGGACTTGAGACCAATTTTCTTCAGCTCCTGGGTTACGCGGGACGCTTCCTGGGAGCTCTCTTCTCGCAGCTTATGATCAACAACAATGGCAAAAGCGCTCTCGGCAGGGTTGTCCGCAATTTTGATGCCCTTGTATACCTTGAGGAGAGAAGAGAAGAGAAATGCCATTGCCATTGAATCTACGCCGCCGCTAATGGCAAGGGCTACAGTACACAAAGGATATTAGCCATGATATGTAGATGGATCTATCATGCAAACACTTGCCAATACGCTGTGGCCGGGCATAGTATGCCGTGGGAAATCGTGGCCGACATGTTGCCAGGACGGCATCGCGGAACTCGTGCACAGAGATGGGGCTGGAGCCATGATGAAAGGCCGGTGTCTGCGAGCTCATTCCACCATGTGCTGCTGCAATAGCCCGATCAGGGGATGGCCATGTAGGTGTGGTGTTGGTGATGTTGAGGGAACGGTGGAGGATGAAGATATGAAGGTGCAGTGAGGCAGGCAAGGATTGATCAATGATATTTTGTGATTGGTGGGAGACGAGCTCAGAGGGAAAAGCTACCATGTACATGTACCTTGGAGCTCCCGGGGGAATTGGCCGGTGTTTTGCCGGCGCATGTGTGGCGCCGAGCAGTTTGGACTGATAGGCTCCAACGGGTCATGCGCTGGCATCACAAGGACCAGACGCTCTGGCTTTGATAAGCTGCGGTTGGAGAGCTGTCTGTAAGGTACAACCAAAAATGACTCTGCATCTCCATCCATTCTCGTGCATGTGAAAATTCTCACACGCTTGCTGCAGGGGTCATGCAAAGCAGGTCTAGAGATGCTGCTCTAGCTCTTGTTGCTCCAAATAGATTTCGAGCTGCCTCCCAACTCAGCAGCATCTCTGCCATTGCCTTTTTTTTCTTCTCCCGTTTTCGTCTTTGCATGTATAGATGCATCGATGATACTGCTGCGACAACTGTTAACGAGATGTTAGAAGTGCATATCAGAACTGCAAGATGGCCAGTGGATCAAGCAGCGGCATTTCAAACCGCTACAGCACCATCTTCAGGGGTGGCCACCCGCCGCCGCCTCTGATTTGCCGCGCCGTCGCCACCCGAGCTTGGGGCTACAGGCGTCCGGCCCTCTGGCTTTAGCGGGCGTCGTGCATGGTGAGGCTAACTGCAGCAGCTTGGCGAGACAGTGACTGGCGACTGGCCCACCAAGTCTGCCTTCAGCTGCAAGCACGCACACGACACGACACGACACGACACGATCCGATACGGCGGGCTTGCAACGGCGATCAGCGCTTCTCTCTTCTCTCTTCGCTCTTCTCTCTCTCTGCGTGTCTGGTTTTTGTTTCCTCTCTTGCCATGTTCTCGCGCCGGGTTCGCTAGAGATTCCAGCTGCGTTGCGACAACAACGAAAATCCTGCTTTTCCGCCGTCCCCCACTCCAACCACCACCTTTTGCAGCAGCCAGGGCCGGCTGGTTGGCTTTAACGCTTTTTGCTCGCTGATGCAGCAGTCCACAGCCAGCTGGAAGAGAAGCTGCCGGGCTCCAAGGATAACCAACAGCGGCGGACGAAAAACCCGACGCCTCCAGAGCCGCATCTCGCACCGCCTCGTCTCTCGTCGAAGTGTCGCCAACTGCAGCCGATCCTCATGGTGTCCCAATCCGATCCAGCGCCGTCTCTCGCAATCCGCGGCACCTCGTCCCTGGTCTCTCGCCCGTCGGCTCGCAGCAAGCGCTACAATCGCTCGACAGTCGGCGCCGCCAGCTCGTATCTGCCGCAGAATGAATTCCCCGTCTTCTCCCACAGCGGCGACGTCGAGATCTTGATCCGCGCAGGCGCCGTCGAGAACCGATACCTGCTGCACCGCCACACCCTGACGCGATGCAGCGGCTTTTTCGAGGCGAGCACGTCCAACGAGTGGTCGCGGGCGCAGCCGCTGCTCCCCAGCGGCCACGAACTGTCTCGGATCGGTGAGGACGGCAGGGCGACGACGGACGCCGAGAATGCGGCGCCCAAGAGGAAATGGCGGTACGAGCTGGATTCCGGCTCGGGGCCAAACGACATCCCCATGCTGGTGCAGCGGGACGAGCCTCGAGAAGATGCTCGACCCATGGCCACGGCGTCGCTCTTTGGCGCGGCGCCCAAGGCCTCGCGCTCCTCGCACCACAAGAGCAGCAGCTACTCGCACTCCTCCAAGCGCGACTACTCGCGATCCGTCATGAGCCTCGGCGCCCAGCCGCAGACGCTGTCGCAGGCCGACGAGGACCTGCTGCGCGACTACGACAACCTGTTCCGCACCTTTTACAACTACCCGCCCGTGCTGGACAGCATCAACGTGGCCGACGCCTACGTGCAGTGCAAGAGCCTCTTGACGCTGGCAGACCAGTACGACGCCCTGGCCGTCATCGGCCCCCGCGTGGACCACCACCTGCTGCAGTTCCAGTCACGCCTGTGGAAGCAGATTGCAAAGTACCCCATTTCCTACCTCCGCCTCGGCTATCTTGCGCGCAGCAAGGTCATCTTCCAGGAGGCCCTGATCCACGTCGTCGGCCAGTGGCCGGCCGGCGAGCGCAGCCTCCGCGCCACCATGCCCGACATTGTGCTGGACATCATCGAGGACAAGGTGGACGAGCTGGAGGAGACGGTCAGCCGTGTCGAGGGCCGCCTGTTCCGCCTCAACCTCACCACGTCGCGCGGCGAGCGCGTCACCCCCAACAACGGCTACCTCGACTGGCTGGCCACGAGCCTCTTCCGCCAATGGATCGCCGACAACACCACGCCTCAGCCACCGCCCGAGTACCGGGGATCGAGAGAGACCCGCCCCGCCGATCCGCCTCCTCCTCCGCCGGCCCCGCCGCTGACGTCGGTCGGCCGAGCGTACCGCACTCTCGGGTCCGACAACCCGGACACGTTTCTGGGGCACGACGAGTGCAAAAAGTTTCTCAAGCTGACGCCCGAGTTCTACAGCCGGGAGAACCTGCGGCGGTTCGAGAAGCGCATGGACGAGCTCAAGGCCATGGCCCGGTCTGTGGTGCGGCCCCTGATGAACAGCGGCCTCGAGCTGGACTTGAGCGGCTCCAGCCGAGTGGCTGACAGCATTGGGTACTTGACGTGCACTGAAGTTGGCAATAGAGACCTGCCCTGGTCGGTAGAGGAATGATTTACTTTTTTCCCGCTTTGTTTTTTTTATAAGCTTTCTTGATGAAAGATGGGAAGAGGAGTATATAATGACAAAGGCCAGAAAAGAGACGAGATGTCTCAGACGACATGACATGGCTTTGATATTGACATATACGATACAGCATACGGCGGCATAATGTGGCATTTTGTGATGAGTTTTTACTGTCTACAGTTTGCATATTGGCGTAAAGAAAGAAGAAGAGGACGAAAAGGGAGAGAAAAAAAATCAACGAGATGAAAATGATGATGATAATATCACGCTGCACGAATATTCTGATGGATATCTTTGAGAAACGAAATACATACGCCATCTGATGAAACTGGACTTGTATGCAACGGGGGGGTTGGCTCTTTTTTTTTCAAGTTTGAATACTTTTTTTTTTTTCTGTCGAGACAATGGTTTTAATCTTTGTGGTTTATTTCTCTTGTTATATTTTTTTTTTTCTTCAACCGATACCCTCAACTTGTCGTTTGTCTTAGTTTAGAAAATGAGAGATGCTTTTTGCAACCGTTTTCGTTTACCGCTGTTTTGTTGTTCACGCGACCAAGCACGGTTGAATACATACATACAGCAGCATCAAGCAGCATTCTTTTATACACGCATTCTCATTTCCTGACACTTAGTAGTACCTCATTCCTGTTACAACACAACGTCATGCTGTGTGCATTATGCATCATCTGACTAAAGAGCGTCGCATCTCTTCTCCCTGTTTACTTGGATAAAAAAGAAAGTTCATTAAATTCGTTTTTGTGCTCGCTCTTCAGTTTCGCCGTGTACGTCTCTGAACATGTGAATCGTGCCTCATACCCCGACGTAAAATTAAGTAGTAGTCTCTCGAATATTTCCCCCTATCCACCAAACATCTTCTTATGGTATCATCCTTATTTCAAACCCTCTATCATCATCACCTCGCTCGCATCATTAAGCACTTCCAAACACCAGCTCCTCGCGACCAGACATGGAATCAATCGTCAGATCCGACTTGCCATCGCCCTTTGTCCCCTCGATGCGCTTAATGATGCCGCCCGATCGTTTATAGTGCAAATCATCGCCGCGAATGTCCTGCCCGCCAGAAAGGGTCGTCAAGACAAAGCCTCCCTCCCACGAAGCAGGGTAGTTGAGCCTAAAGTCTCCGCTGATGGACGCGTGGTGGGATTTGAGACGAGTCAGTCCATCGCCTCCGCCGCTGGCATCCACGGTAGACGTGATTTCCACGTCTGGAACATCGTCCAGCTGCTGGTCGGGGTGGATGATGATCCAAGGCTCGTCATAGTTGTCCAGCTTTGAGTTTCTATCCTTTGATGGTGTCGCAGGATCGTAGTAACCGACACGGGTTGCACCCTCTTTCCATAGCGGCTCGAGGACCGTCAACGCCGTCCTTCCACTCTTTGTGTCGGTCGAAAGACTCGGTTGCGACGAGCTAGAGCCAAAGAGAGGCAGCAGCGTCAACCTTTGGTCCCCAGAAATGGTCTCAATCTTTGCCCTTGATGTAAAAGCCAGCTCGGCGACAACTTCGCCGGAAGATGAGGACACGCCAACGACATAATCTCGCGGTGGGAAGTCGTCATCGCGCTTGTTTCTGAGCAACGGCTCGATTACCTTGATGTCTCCAGAAACAGTCTCGACACTGAGCACGGCTTGTTCGGGCCTCTTGTCCTGTGACGGCTTCGGGGTAAGATCCGCCTTGATATTGCCAGAAACGCTGTGGACCTTGAGGAGGTCGTACAGAGGGAACCAGCCGCTGACATCGCCGCTGACGGTATCAATGATGATGCTCCGAGAAGCCAAGGTGTACGGCGCCACATCGCCCGACGACCAACTGCCTGTAAGCACGTCTCCTGTAATCGTCTTGATCTGGGCATCGGTGACAGAGCTGAGAACAAAGCCATCCTTGACAGCGACATCAAGTTGGACCGTCTCAATGTGCAACGAGTCGAGCTGAGCTTCACGAGGGACGGAGACGGTGATTCTAACCTGGATGCACGCCCGCCAGCTGGGCTCTCTCCAGTCGACCCAGCGAGGGACAGTCACCTTGAACTGCTGGTCTCGCTTGTTGAAGTCGACATCGACATGCAAATCCTCGTCATTGGTGGCGACTTCAAGCTGAATCTGTCCGGAAGCCGAAGCATCGACAGGTTGTAGAATGACCTCGCCATAAACGGATGGCGTGGGTCCTCGGTGGTTCCTACCATCCTTCTCAATGGTCTGGATAATGCTGAGTTTCTTGCTGGTGCCAAAGCTGACGACTTCGTTGATCTTGGAGTCCTTGAAGGGCCCGCCCTGGCAGTTGTTGCTGGGAGGCCACACCATGTTGGGAGGGGGGTTGTTAGTGGGGGGCTTCTTCACAGGCGAGTCATCAATGATGCCAGGCTTCTTCTAGACGGTGATGTTGTCAGACATGTACATGCTTTCTTGTATACCAGGTAGTTGATATTGATATTGTGTAGGTAGGTACTCACCCTGCCGCCGCTATTTATGCTCATGGTGCCACCAAACAGCGCAGCCACAATGGAAATAATAAGAAGCACACCAAGGATGGTGCGAACCCTCTTTCTCGTCGTGGTAGTCCTCTTGATTCGTCGCCACAGCGTCTCTTGTGATCCGTTGGGCGGTCCGCCCATGGACTCTGGCTGTCGTGGAAGCAAGGACTGGTTCTCCTCGGGCACGCCCATACTGTCAGACTGCGCAGAAGCTTGGGGGGGTGAAAACGTCTGATAGCTGGAAGACAGCGGCGAAGAGGCTGAAGGAGAGTAAGCAGGGGGCGCGTCGGTCTGGCGATGAACCGTGTACTGGTCTGCAGGCCGGCCCATGGAACTGGAGGGCTGGAACGACGAGACCTCTTCGTCAATGCTGCGGCGGTGATGGTGGCCGGAAGGCGAGGCTGACGACGAAGACGACGACGAGGCCTGGTGGCGATGGGCCTGGAACGGGGGATAAGCAGCAGCTTGAGAGGCGGCAGCACGGAACGGGTGAGCGGGCTGGTGGAAGCTGGCCTCGCCCTGGGCTGGAGGTTGGTGATGCGGCTGGCGATGGTCCAAGGGAGTCGAGCCGCCCGCAGCCCTATTTATGCGACTCTCCTCGGCGGCTTCTCTGGCCTTTGCGGCGGCGCGGTCCTCATGCAGCGTCGGATCCTCGACCATGACGTTGGGCACAAACGGCACGCTGGACTGGCGCGCGGCGGGCGACGATGACGTTGCGGCCGCTTCTGGATCGGACGACGCGTGGAAGTAGCCGTCAGCGGGCGACAGCGCACTGCTATCGTCGTGCTGCTGCTCGTCTTCAGCCCACGGGTTGCCATCCCCAGAGTACAGGTTGTCCGAGTATGGGGCCGGCATGGCTCGAATCAAGGGCGAGTGGCGTCTGCGGCTATGGGGAAAAGCGGGCAGCAAAGCGTGCGTGAAACAAGGGAATGTGAAAAGGCAAAAAGCGGCAGGAAATAGTTGGCGAAGCTGACGAAAGCCTGTCGTCGTCGCCGTCTAAGACGAGGCTGCAGTGATGTGGGTTGCACCAGGAACACGCCGGCCGGTGGGTTTAAAGCATGCAGGACATTTAGCAAAAAAGTCAATGCAAGAGGACACGCAGCCAACCAGGCGAGGGAGAGAGAGAGAGAACTCGTATCACTTTTGAGTCTTGTACTTGGCAAAGCGAAGAGCGGGCTACGTAGAAGAGAAGAGGAGGAGAGAAGAGAGGCAGAGAGAGAGGAGGGAAGAAGCAAAGGTGGTGTTGGAACAAGCAAAAGACGGCCGCCAAGCACCGCGATATGAATCCGTTGATAGGCCAATCGTGACCCCAAGGCTACCTGGCCGCTACCTGCAATCCCCGCCGCTGGGCCGTCAGCTCATCTGTCGATTCCTGGTAACGTGCAGGTTGTTTTTTCCCGGAGCCGCCTCTTGGAGCTTCCTCTTCTCCTCTCCGCGACTCTCCACACCTCCACTCGCTCTGGCTGTGCGCTAGACGATACGATGAGAACGAGTGGATTAGCGCAGTAATTTGTCAAGCAGATATTCCGTAGCTGGTCTCGGCAATGCAATTGACAGGGAAAGCATTGCTTCTTTTCTTCTACCCAACTTGCACCACAAAGACCCGTCTCCTCCAACATCCAGACACGCAGAAGCAAGAAAGACAAGAAAAAAAAAGGTCCAGCTGTTAATCACCATCCGCCAATCATCCATGTCAACCAACCGCTCGCTAGTGCCCTCGCAAAAGTCCCCCAAAAGGATCGGGCTAGGTCCAAAAAAACCAGCTCCAAACTTCTCCTCATTAACCTACGGCGCCATAAGCTCGCTACGGCCCGGGAGTGCCTCACACGTGCTGCTTTTTGTCTTTTTCATCGCATCATCTTTTTCCTTCTACTACTAGTACCTACCTAAGTACAGTACCCCCCCGAAATGACCTGCCGGCTGGCGTAATCAGGCACGTAACCCGCCCGACGATGGAGCGTTTCGTCATTCCCGCCGCTCATGGCGATAACCTTTCCATTTGCCACCATGTGTAGAGTCGACTCATAGTCTATCATGTAGCTTTACACTAGCATTTGCGACCTGTTTCCTTTTTCTTTTTTTCCTTTCCTCTAGCTCAAAAAGTATGCATCCAACTCGATAATTCCGCGTCAGAAGAGAAACAGCCCCGGCTCCAATCAAATCCTCCCCCCGGCCTTTGCCACCGGTCACGGAGCTCCTCATCCCCACTTTTCCGGGTACCGAGCCCGAAGGGACAACCTCCCCATATTGGCAATGTGCCTTTCCAGCCTGCTCAATCCTGTTTGCAGTATTTCCATTTATTTATACTAATATTGGAGTTTACGTCATACAGTACCGTGTTTTGGTGTAAAGGCTGTATATAACTAAGGAGTGCGTCTGCGTATTGCACTTCTGGAGATATATACCGTAGTAAGATGGGCGGATGAATGGACGAATAGCAATCTCTGTCTACATGACCAGCATCTCGTCAAAACCTTGCCAGGCTTCAAACTCATTGGGTCATCGGCATGTGTCCGCGCAAACATTTCGGCTTCGGAAAACTTGTGGACGCCAGAGGCCCTTTTCACGGTAGCATCCTGATACGGCGACTCTCTTCAGAGGTAGATCAATAGTGTCGATAGTGAGCTTGTTCTTAGTTGAACCAGCATGTAAATGTCTGCATGTAAGTGGTTACTCGTAGACTGTAGGCAGTCTGTCGCTACAGTAATGTGAGTTGCTTTTTCATTTAACAGCAGGTTCACCATAAGGATAGCTACTACTGCTGCTCCTAAATTTATATGTAATAACGATGAAATAATTTTATCAATAGACTAACGCCCTGTCGAGCCATGGCTGGAATGTCGGATAATCGAATTGGGTCTGTTATGTATTATTACAGCCCATGCTCTTCACATCCCCGAGGTCCTTATCATCACTACTCATACAGGTAGGCCACGTGACTACTCAACGACGATTAACGAGCCTGCAGTAGTATATACATCTGTTTATTCTAAATATATCATACCTAGTAGGTCGCGAAATATAGCGTATACCTACCTGAATACGATAATGGACGAATGGAGTTCCCACCGGTTTCTAAATAGATTTTTTTTTTTATATAGGGACCATGTGTCCAGTATCCGTCGATGGGTAAGTGGTATCCCTACAAGCGGAATACACCAGTAACAAACAATCTAAAATGCCCGATTATTCCCTAATGTCTATGAAAAAACAATTAAAGGCGAATTAAAGGCGACGCTGCCTCTTCGCAAAGCTATTATTAGGCCACTTAAACCAAGGATCCCTCATCAGCCACCCCTTCGCTGCCGACACCTCTGCGACCTCCGGTTAGGTTTAGCTGCACCGCGTTGTCTCTTGCCTCGCGACCGTCTCCCTGCCGTATGAGCTTTCGTGTCCTCAATTGGCGAGTGAGACCTTGGCGGTTGTGCTGGTGTTGCTCCAGACCTTGAGCGTGTTCTTGGTTGAGAGATGCCAGGCTCAAGGCCTATCCTGCGTCCCGACGAGCCGCAATACGTGCGTTGCGACGGGGGTCTTGCGGCATTGTCTGAACGTCTTCCTGCTGCGAACAGCTGCCGGCTCGATTTCCGGGTTGTGAACCTTGAGCTGCTTCCTGGTCCATCACAATGCGGGGCTCTGGCTGCGTCTTTATGGCTTTAGACGGGACCCTCGCGCTGGCCAGCCTCGGTTCTTCAAGGCCAAACTTTACCCTTTTTAGGGCATGTCTCTCTGTAGACTCTTCGTCGGTGGTGAACCTCCTCTTCGTCGCCCTTCGTCCACTAGACCCAAGTCGTCTGTTCGCTTTGGATGGGTTCATCTCAGCCTCAACCAGAGGGACTTGATCCAGACCCCATTGCACAAGGGCCCGATGACGATCAGCATCTCTCTTTGCACCTGCGTAGTCGAATGTGGCCCGAATAAACTGTGTAATTCGATCGTTCCGGCTCCGGATCTGCTCCAACCGCCGCTTCGCAGCAAGCAAATTCTCTGTACCGTGTTTCAACATCGATATCCGCGTTGCCTTGGGAATACTCGAACGATTCGGATCGTTCTGAGTCAACGCATAGGTTCTTTTTGCTTCGGACTCTGCTCCTTCGACCGCTTTCTGAGCCCGTTCCCTTTCGTTTGCACGCTCCATTGGTGATGCTATGGTCCGCACGAATTCTTTCGTCTCATGAGGTCTTAGGATCTTCTTGTCGACAAACTCTTGCCATAACTTGTCGTGCTCCGGCTCCAGGCGCTCCATATCGCTGGTGTGCTTGTCAAGCCACCAGTACTCGTAGTTGAGATACTCGATCCATGTCGTGAGCTTGTCCTGCTTCTTGGGGTCTTCGTCGAGCTCAAGCGGTCGGGTGAAGCCGTGGCGTGCAAGCCGGCGCTTCACCGCTTCGACATAGTCGCAGAACCCTCAGCAGCCGCGTTCTCTGCAGTGGTGTTGCTGCCTTTCATGTTCCCATTGCCTGTCCTCCCAACTCGACCTGAGACATGATGGATCAGCCTCAATTTCGGCCAGGCACTTCGCAGCCCATTTCGGCTTCTTGTCCCGTTGTATTATGTGCTTGTTCCACTCGACATACGCTGGAAAACCACCATCGTCATCCTCGTGGCTTCGATTGTCGTTTTGCCACTTGCGGAAGTCTCGCCACCTCTGCAGCTGTTTCTGGAATATGCCTGAAGGGGATACTGGGCTAATATTCACTTGCCAAGGCCGTAATGTTTCTGCGTAGTTGTCCGGATCCCGGAACATATCCCGGATAAGACCGACGGCGTATAACGGGCGGCCACCTTCATTGATGAGCTCAAAGTAATCCTCGGTTTCGCGTATCGTTAGGTCGATCGGTGGTGTAGGGGACCTCGCGGTTCGGGGTCAGGTCGTAGTGAAAAGCTTTTGTTGGGCGATACTCGACGTAGGCGTGCATCGAGGTCGTCGAGATCGAGTGGGCGAGAACAAGCCGTGGGGCTCTGGGCTAGGCCTCGTTCTTGAGCCCTACATTATCATTAGCGGAGAACGCGAAGGACGAGCGCTACGCAGGTCAGTGAGGACTCACTTCAGTCTCTCGGTGAGACGGCCGCGTTCATCCTTGGACAGCTTACCCCATCCGTTAAGGGGAAGTTCGTAACCGCCATCGGGATGGCGATGTTTCGTCATGAACTGGCCAAGCTCGGTATCGCTCATAGCAGCAATTTCATCAACGGACAATGTCACTGTTGCCGCTTCTGTAGAAGCCATGCTGTCATCGATCATAGATGAAAGTAAAGCTGCTGACTCGAAAGCTGTCGAAGGTGAGGGGTACAGGTGTATTTTGTTGACGCGACACTCGGCTGGCTCGCATCATGGGCCAGGTTTCACATGTTTGAACGCCATTCCAGTTTGTGTGGCTTTCCTTCTACACTCCACAAGGATCTATTTTATTAGTTTAATAACAACACAATACGGCTATTGAACTGCTGCTTGAACAAAGACGAATGGAACCAGTCTTGGTGTTGTGGCAAATTGATGGCTCAGGTTCTTTGTCATAGAGATTTGTGTGAGAAGCTACAAATGCTTGCAACCTGTCGAAAATTGGGCCAATTCTTCTCGTACCAAGCATATAAAATAGATCTTTGTGGGGTGTAGTAGCCCCACATTGTGCAGCTTATCGCGTCGTTCACTCCACACTCTCGATTGTACCTGGACATGTGGGGTAAAAATTACATCACCGCTGTTCACATACTGTACAAATTTATAGAGTAGACCGGCGGTGTTTTCTTTACCCCCTTGCTGGAATATCTTGAATATATACCGTGTGGGTCTCTGGAGGACCATGAGAATATATCTTACAACGAGACCTTGACAATCGTCAGTCAGTGCTTGTCAGTCCTGGCATATCTACATGGGCGTGAGGCGCCGATCGCACACCGAGACATCAAACCGGCCAACATCCTTGTCCAGTAGCGGGTTGATGGCGACATCTCCGTCAAGTTGGGAGACTTTGGTTTGTCACGAGACAAAGCCGAGTTAATGACCTTCTGTGGAACTCATAAGTATCTTGCTCCTGAGATCTATTCGGAGTTGCAGCGCTACGTTGGTAACGAGACTAGACTAGGCTATACCGCGGTTGTCGATATGTGGTCTCTCGGTGTGGTGGCGTGCGAACTAGCATGCGGTCTATACCAATATAAAGACCGTTGTAGGAATGACGGTGTTGCCTGGTGCGAATCAATTGTTGCGGGACTCCAAAAAGCCCTGCAGAAAAACCCCAATGATCTAGGACAATTTCTGTTGAACACCATGGTGATTCTTTCACCAGAGTTACGGTTCTCTGTTAACGACTGCTACGATATAGTGGTGCGTCTACCTCGGACTGAGATAGATTCCCTTCTCGCATGGATACCAGCTTCATACCCCGAGGAAGAGGACCAGACGACCCTGAGGTACGTTGTAAAGAATGACGACATCGAGGACCTAGCAACTGTGGTCTACCAGTTGCATATTAATATAAGATTTTTCTATGACCTTTATTATATACTTAATTTAACTTATTTAAGCTTTCTAATATAATATATATTATAAACAGGTACTAAATTAGAAGAGGTTAAAGATAGAAAAAAGTATTGAATTCTATTTGATATAGGCTAACAGCCAATGAGCAGCGCGGATATACATAATCAATACCGCCTCCTGATCTATCTAGAACCAGCCATCGTCCGCCTTTCTTTCTACCACATAGATCCCAGCCTAAACAATTACCAAAATAAAAATAAAAAATAAAAAATAAGGCCGTCCAAATGCGAATGAAGCTCGCTGCCAACCAATCAACCATTATGTCCGACAAATGAGATTGACAATGCTAATGCAGTGAAATAGATGCGTGTGTGGTATCATCATCATATTCTTTTTCTCTATATCCCCCTCACCGGCTCTGTGACATCGCAGCCACCCTGATCTTTATCAATCAGTGTAGCGCGAGAATGCGCTTTGCGTTTTCGTACACCACCCACGTTATACTCAACGCCGGGGCAACTTTGAGAAGGTTTGGCGTCAGGCCCTTGTAGAGTCCGCGGAAGCCTTCATGCTGGATCGTCTTTTGCGTAACGTCCCAGATTCCTGTGTATGTTTGAGGGTGCATCACCGTGCCTTGCGTCTGTAATCGTGTTCGCACCACGTTCAGTGGATAAACAACCGACGCGCCAAAGGCTCCGGATGTTGCGCCAATGATTCCCGTGGCGATATTACCAGGCTCAACGTCATCTTCGTGGCATCCCGCATATTTAGCATAGCGGACGCGGTAACTCTGCTTGAGAAACTCAAACGTTCCCATGTCGATCGCGCTATATGGGAACATGCCGATCAAGCCCATAGTGACACCCCGGTAGCAGGCTCGCAGACCGCCATCTGCGTACATCTTCAAGGCCGTCTGTCGGACTAGGGCCCTCCCCGTCAGGCCATCTTTGACGGTTTCGCACTGAAGTCGGAATTTGAGAGTATCGAGGGGATAGACGCAGAATCTATTAGTAGGGCGTGGTCAGCAAACAATATTCAGAGCCATTCAACACCAAGCTGCTTGGGTTCATCGGCTGCTACGTACTGGGCAATCATTCCAGCTAGACCACCGGCAACGAATTTTGAATAGGAGTTAATATTTCTGGCATCTCCGTGGCCTTCAAAATTGGCCAGCGCTCGCTTGGCAGCTTCGTATGATCCAAACTTGATGGCCGTCTCTGGCATAATCTTTATGACATTCAATCCATTGCCTGTTGTTGTTTTAGCAGCCATCGGTTAGCCCATTCGCGCAAAGCACATCCACTGCTCACAACCACGGTGACCAAAATGCTTACCGGCAAAAAAGCTGCGGATTCCGCCTGATCGATACAGATCCTTCATGGCATCGCTAAAAGGCCTCGCTGCGTTTCTCAGGGCATCAATGACGCGGCCCTGCCTCAGAGCCCCTATCGCCGTCTCGGCTCCGCTGGTGGTGTTGACAAGCAAATACACCTTTAGTCGGTCAAGCGGAGCAGTGGCCGTCCGCGACACTCCACCGGCGATGGCACCCGCAAGGAAGTAACCTGGATGGGGAGCAAAGTCTGTCAGTCTAAACTTCTTTCTTTTTGTCGGCAAAGCTCCGGTTGAGGAGGACTCTTCACGGTGCTCGACCGAGATGCCATCGCCGTCGGTCTCTGTAACGGCATCATCTGCCCCTGACGGGTCCTGCTCGACTTCTGAAATCTCGATAGCAGACGCATGCGCCGTCGCGTCAACAAAACTTCCTCTTGCATGTTGTAGCGGCACTTGGAGCTCCGGGTCTGCTATCCCAGCGGCTTGCGGAGGAGACGGTAGAGGAGGTGATGGAAGCTCTGGGGGCGCCCTCGGGTAGGACGAAGGAAAGGCCACTCTTAGGAGAGAGCCGAAGAGGATATTAAGAAAAGAGCTAGAAGAACCGGCCCTACCTAAGCCTTCCAATGTTTCCCCACTCACAAGGGAGTCTCCCTCAGGCGTGACATTAACCACCGAGTAATAAAAGGACAGGACGGCATGGAGATGGGACGCATCCTGGTTCCCCGGCATGAAGAGCAGGAATTTCCTGGGGTAGCTCGGTCAGCTGGTGGATGCATTTTCGCCATTCGGTGTCGTGTTTCATGAGGCATATATATCAGAAGGCACAAACGGGGCGTTTGTTGGTGATCGGTCTTGTGGTGTTCGTGCCCGTGTCCCCAGCTCAAGACCGAGGCACATGACCCCTTGAGATGGTGCGCCTGACAGCGATCCACCCAAGACCAATAAACGGCCCCCATCCATGTCATGGCAGAAAACAAAGATGCAGTCTGTGAATCAGAAGAAGTGCGTTATGCTTCACTTACCGCCACTCGTCAAAACTCACGTATCCGTCATTGTTGAGGTCCATGTCGCTGAAAAAATCATTGAGCCTTCGGCTTGACACCGTCAACCCCGCAGCCTTGAATGCCGTCTGGAGCTCAGACTTGTCCAGCTTGCCGTTGCCGTCGCGATCGATGGATTGGAATAGGTCGAAGAGTTGACGCTCCGCTTGCCGTACAAAAACTCGAAACTCTAGCAAGTCAAAGAAAAAAAGCCCCAGGTCAGTAGCTGTAGCTAGTTGCAGCCGTGTATAAGGCGGCCTGCGCGCGCCAGGAACAATTGATTTGTACCTTCATATTGAATTTTTCCGTCGCGGTTTGTATCCACCTCGTTCATGATCTTTTTCAGCATCGCATCCGCATTCTTCAGCGCTGTTTGCAAGAGAGAGAAAAAGTCAACAAAGGCCCAGATAGTCATTGTGGGGTAGGATGCGCAGAGGCGCAAAAGAGAGAGAGAGGGAGGGAGCAGCTTTTCTCACGGTGATCTATCCTTTTGAAGCCCTTCTTCAGGCCCTTAAAGTCCAGCTCTCCGCTGGCGCTGGGCCCCAGCTGAGCCCAGAGACTCTCAACGCGATCATGATGCTGGATTTGCGGCTCATGAAGCCCTTTCTCCACCTCGGTAGCTGGCCTAGACTGTGTCATGGCTCTGGCATTTCTCGAAGGCGACGTCGAAGCGGCAGTGGGGATGCCGCTATGGGATGAGGAATTCTGCAGGCACGTCGTCTTGTGTCGTTCTGGTGTTATCTCAGCCGCATCGTAGAGGTCTGGAGGCTTGCGATCTGGCGGCGATGCCAATTGAGAAACGGGGACAGCAACTGACGTCGTAGCTCGGGAGCAGGATTGGAGGCCGCGGGTTAACGGACGGCTCTATTAGGGAGGAATAGCCTTGGTAGCGCTGTGCTACGGGGGGGTTAGCGACCGCTACGTAATAAATCGCAGGTGTTTGGTTCGGGGCAAATAAGGGGGGGCTGCTTTGATAAGGACAAGGCACGTCGCTTATCGCCCCGCAGCCTGTCCCGTCCGAGCGTAGATTGGCTCGACGATGCAGTATTGATGCAGTAAGATATTACTATACGACACGCTTTCTCTCAACCTCGCAACCATCACTTGTCCAAACCAGAGTCAGTCGTTACACGCTCCTTTCATAGAGTTACACGTCCATCTCGCTGTCGGAGGGAGAGGCGCCTTCGCGGCCTCCTGCTCCACAGCCATGTCCGCCAACTACTGGGAGTCGACGCAGAAGCGATATTGGCTCTTTACCAAAGATGAGCTCGCCCTTATGCGACAGAAGCTGGAGGACGAGAATCCCGAGATTGTGCGCATGTTTCCTCTGCCGCAGCCTAGACACCTAGCCATTTATTTCAATCAACGTGAGTCGCCCGTGTTGCTTCTCGATGTCATCGTTGCCCAGCTAATTCTCCCTCTCCAAAAGAGTTGCTAAGGCTCGGGAAGCGCCTCACCATCCGCCAGCAGGCCATGGCCACGGCGCAGGTGTACCTGAAGCGCTTCTACACTCGAGTCGAGATCCGCCGCACGAACCCCTATCTCGTCATCACGACCGCGATATACCTGGCCTGCAAGATGGAAGAGTCTCCTCAGCATATCCGGCTAATCGTCACGGAGGCCAGACAGCTCTGGCAGGACTTCATCGGGCTGGACACGTCCAAGATTGGAGAGTGCGAGTTCTTCCTTATCAGCGAAATGAGCTCCCAGCTCATCGTGTATCAACCCTACCGAAGCCTGCTGGCTTTGCGCAACGAGTTCGCCCTGGTCGACGAGGACGTGCAGCTCGCAAAGTCCATCATCAACGATCACTACATGACAGACTTGCCGTTTCTCTGCTCGCCTCACACCGTTGCGCTGGTAGCAATCCTCTTGGCTCTAGTTCTGCGTCCCAATTCCTCAGTTCCAGGACAGAACTCGTCCGGGGCCGCGGCTGCGGGCCTGGCTGCCGCACAAGCTGCGCTGAGCCAGGCGCACTCAGCTCGATCCGGCCAAGGAGGCCTCCTCGCCGAAATCCCGTCCACACCAGAAGTCAAAGAACGCCATCAGGAAAACAGGATAACTCGCGTCCAGAATTTCGCGGCCTGGCTAGCTGAAAGTGACGTCGATATTGCCGCCATGGTGGACGCAACGCAAGAGATAATATCATTTTATGAGTGCTACGAACAGTATAACGACAAGATGACTAGGGAGCAAATCAACCGCTTTGTCAAGGCTCGAAATCTCGATAAGTAGGCGCTTGGGATTGGTTTTGCATATAGCGGCATGGAAAGCGTTGGGGTTCATGGCGTCTTTGGTGTTTGATAATGGTGTGCGTGTTTGAAAGTTATTTTTCCACTAGGCGTTCCTCTGTTTTTCTTATAAAAAAGACCTAGATCGAACGGCGGCATCGATTTTACAGAAATCTTCTTCAAGGCATTAGACTGGAAACAATCGCTAGTCATCTATTTTGGTATACTTCTAATTTCTATGTCTATTCTTTTTGGATCGAATCTCGCCGCTGGTCGCAATTCCACTGCTCTTGGATGACCTGGTCCTGCTCTATCAACCGCTTTTCCACGATGCAATGGCTGCGTCAACGACTTCCCTGCCTTTGTAAATGGCAATGGAATGGCTGCCAGGAATCACGCAAACGTCTACGCCGTCTTCGCCCAACACCGCCCTGGTATCTTCGATCCACTCGTCCTTCACAATAAGAGCGTCTTTGTCTCCCAGAATGACGCAAACCCGTTGCAGCCCTCGACCAAGCTCCCGATTCGCAGCGAGCTTTCTGCTCAAAACCGCCCACATCTTGTCGTGCTGGTCGTAGATTGGCGAATGGCGAATGGTGCTCATATAACTGTCAACAAATGCCGGGTTGGCCTCCAGCTGCCAACCGATCACTTCACCGACCCTGACGGAGCCTTCCTTCCCAACAGCAATCCGCACGTCGTCAAAGTGGACATCTCCTTCGTCGCCCTCGGGGACATCCGCGCTCTGCCCATGCTGCGGTTCCAGCCGTGACCGCATCCAGCTTCGGAGGAGCCACTCGGGCAGTAAGCCGTGAGAATACATGAGGCGGCTCTGCCAGGAGACGTGGGACTTTCGCACGAGGCCTCCCGGGCAGACGGCGGTTAGAGAGCGCACCATGTGCGAGTGGTATGCTGCGAAGGCGGCAGTGAGGGCACCGCCTAGTGAATAGCCGATGAGGTGGAAGGACGAGGCGCCTGTCCAGGACAGCGATGAAGATGCCAGCACGAGGAGGATCTGAGTCGTGTAGAGGCACTCGTCGTATGCCGTATCGGAAGGGCCATCAGAGTAGCCTCTTCCAAAAAGATCTACATGTGCGGTGCATTATAAATTAGCACCCATTGCTCGTATATCTGAAACCCCCCCTTGACTTGCAAAAACGAGAACAAGCAACCAGCGAGTATGGGAGCGGGTATAGAAAGATTTATAGAAACCAAGCAATAGAAAATAGAAAAAGAGATAGAAACGCACCAAAGAGCATTACTCGATACCCCCTTCTCACCAACTCCCACGCCATGTCTCCCATCGCAATGCACGGCGTCCCAATGCCATGCACCAGAAGCACCTTCTCGCCCTCCTCGGGACCCCACTCAAAGACCCTGATCGTGCCATACACCGTCTCAACGTCCCGGCCTCCCGGAAACAGCTCCGGCGGGTACGGCACGGCCGCGGCCGCCATTCCGGGAGAGTCTTCCGGATCGGCGGGCGCACCACCATCACGATGCTTTACGCGGACGATGTTCGTCTTGGGGGACTTTGCGCGCGGAGACAAGGTTGGCCGGACGAGCAGGTAGAGCGATAGACAGGCTGCTGCTGCGAGGGCGGCAGAGCCTCTGTGCGAGAGGTGCTCGGGGCGCAAACGATGCCCGTAGAGACTCATGATCTTGGCCGGTATTCTTTTTATTTGGTGGTAAATGAGAACAGAAATGAAACGCCAAATACACAAGAAGATACAAGCAATGCTCCGAGCCTACCAAGGCTGAAACGAGTGGTACTTTGGAATCGAAAGCGCCAATTTTACTACCTATTCTGATGTTGCGAACCTTGGGACGACCCGTCTCCGAGGCCGTCGAGAGGGGCCGTTTACTCACCCCGCCGAAATGCCGAGGGTGTTTTTCTCTTCTGTTACCCATAAACGGCCGTGTCTAAGCGGCAAAAGCGAATTTATGCGCCTTTTAGAACTACAATAAAGTTGTTGATAAATTTCATGGGATTTTCATGGAAATGGATAGGAATCTGTTACCATTTTACTAATGGTGAGGCGTATTTGCTGTAATTTATCTTTGACAATGTGGTGGCTGCTCCATTAATCAACCGCCTGCTTGTGTCTAGACCACGTTTCGTTTTCTCTGTCTGTCTTAAGCTTTGAGAAAGCCAATTTAGGGAAGGGCCCAAGGCCGTTTACAACTTTACTTTCACTTGGCTGTTTTAAAAAAAAAAAAAAAAAAAAAAAAAAAAAAAAAAAAGAATCTGATGAAGATGAACTCAACGTCAATGAATAAAAAAAAGCCAAGATATGTACCACAATGAAAGCATTTGGCAGACGCATTCCGCCCGTATTGACTGAGCGGTGGCCTGGGCGGTGACCTGGGCGGTGACCTGGGCGGTTGCCTTGAAGCTTCACAGCAATTTTAACCCCCCCTTAGGCCAAAAAGAGCTCAGCCTTAATCGATATGCAAGATTGGGGTCAAAATGTGCCTCTACGTCGACTCTTTCACAGCAATTTTAACCTCCCCCCAGGCCAAACGTCTGCATTGCTAAGCCCTCCTGCAAGACAAACATGTAAAACTACGTCATCTTCACTAAACCCCCTGCGTATGCCGCATGCAAGGGCAGCACCAAAAAAAGAGCGAAGAAGTGAAGTTACCAAAAAAGCAACAAAGAGGGAGCCTTGTGAATTAATTAATTCATGTACATACACGGCGGCATGGTGCATCTTGGCCTGCAGGTGGATATTAGAGGACAGCTACAGATTCTAGATTTCGGGGCTCTGCATACGATAAGGCACGCACAATGCATTACTAGCATAGCACCTCAACAACAGGGCTCCCATCTACGGCAAGCCCGTCTGGTGCAATCGCCCTGGACGGCAGCTCCAAGAACGAGAGATCGACAATGCCTCGGGCCAGAATAACAGCACGACGCTTCTCCGTGTGTCCGTGGAGCGGAAGACCCGGCGCCACGAAGCCACACTCGGGGAACAAAGAGAACGCGAAACCGCACCGTGTGGCTGCGCGTAGGTGGCTGTGCGCGCCCCCAGATGTCCGAGATCCACCAACCCTGATGGCGGTATCTCGACGAGAGCATCCGGAATGGAGCTCCCAAGGACATGTACCTGACCTCCAGGCGCTGGCCGAGCGCAAAGTACTCTCGGGAGCCTCCAGAGCACTTTGCAAGTCACTGCTCTGGTCACTTCTCAGACTTCCAGGTCATTTCTCTCCACATACGGGCGACAACTCCACTACGCCGTGTCTCGCTTCTCCACCAAATGAGACCCGAGACAGCCAACAGGAACTCAAGCTCCGTGTCCATAGACTCGACTCGAGCCAATCAAGAGCGGCCATCACATTTGCAAGTATCTGTCCCCTGTCGCCTCACCGCTTTTTCATGGGTCTGGCAGGGTTTCGTCCAGGGTTGAAGACCAGGGTGTGTGCAAGGGGTAATTAGAAGATGTTGCTGCTTTTATCTTGCCTGGGCTTGTGGCTTTTACTCTTGCACCTGGGACCTTGGAGCGGGCTCGTACCCTTGTAGAAGGCGGAAAGAAGGAAAAGAAGAACGAGGGCCTGTGGGTACTGATTCGTCCATGCTACCTGACCTGAAGGATCCGGAGAAGAGCCAGTTGCGGCTAATGATAAGCTGACGATCGATCGTACATAGTGCTGCTTCTGGCCATATCGAACCGGGTCCAGGCACCGAATGCTTACAGTACAGGCACGATACAAGCTCGTTGGGCGAAATATGGGGTGCAGCAGATACCGAACGATCCCAGCGGACAGAAATGGGATCAAGAGCCAACCAAACAGACGTCTACCGGAAGCAAGCAGCCAGGCAGTGAGAAGCCACGCGATCGAGCGGCGAACCGAGCCGGATACAGCGGGCGATCTGAGCATCTGTTAGTACTGCTGAGTGCTGCTACGGAGCACCCCAGACAGCATCACGTTGGCTGGATTGGAGCTGTACCGCAACCCTCCGAGACACACTGCTGCTAGTATAGTAGCGGTGCAGTACGTTGTGTTGTGTGTCTGCAGGGAGACGAGCGAGGGATGATGCCAGAGCAAAAAGAGTTCAACGGCGAGTGCTAGAACGACAAGCTAGGTCTAGTCGGTACTCGTCCGTAGCAGCTGGCTGTGCTGTTTGTGGAAGTCGACGGTGGTACTGCTGTACTGTATCATCACGATAGTCACACATGGCCATGCCATGCTCGAACCAGAGGTCAGACCAGGCCACCCATCCATCCAATGCCACGTCGGAGCCGACCCGGCGTTTACTGCTACTAGTAGGACTCGCTCAGGAGTGGCCGTCTGCATACAAGGCGACGGCGCTTGTGGCTGGATGACGCTGCCGGCTTTGTTAGCGCCCTCAACCTCAACACGGCGGTGTTCTATTCGAAGCACCTCTAGCCTTTGCTTTTGCAGAAAGAAGCAAGCTGATGCGGCAGCACCGCGCGCTACTGGCCTGAGACGGGAACCCCGTGCAGAGCTCGATGCAAAACCGGCGGCTATGGCGTTACTCGGGCAGGCAACACGCTCAAAGCTTTACTGCGAGCTTGTTCTAGCTTTGCTAAAGCAGGCCACCGAGAAGCGATTGGGTAGCAGCGATGACGGCATCCTCCTGAAGATATCATCAGACAGGAAGAAGGCTGGCATGATGCTGATGGCAGAGGAAGCAAGAATAGCTCTCGGGGCGCTGCAAAATGCCACAAACGCCCGCCATTGCAATCATAAGTTTGGGATGGGCGCTGATGGCCAGACCAGACAGATTAGATTAGGCCAAGTGAACCAAGCCTCACTGCAGCGGCATCGACCACCACCGGCAGCCAGCCATGGGGGAGGCGAAGCAGCTCTTTGCAGATCGATGCCGCGGTGTAACAGGCTGCATCGATCCAATGCAGCTCTGTGAAACCCCGAATTTAGACTGTCTTGGACCAACCAAGCTTTTTGTCACGTTCGGCAGCGTTCAGTCTGCCACCAGCACGTAGTGCTATTGGGCTGATCATATTCTTGGAGGGTCCCCCTAAAGGGTCTCTCAGTCTGAGCCGCTCATGCTGTGTATATGTGTATGTACATACAAGCAAGGTAGGTACTGTATCTGCGTTACCCTGTTCTTGCTTGTCCAACGCATGAAATGAGCTTCCCCCAAGCTGCACAGAATCATGGAGGAGGCGCAGATGCTTGAACGAAGAAAATGCCCCGTGGGTGGGATCTGCAACACCATGGAAAGAAGCCCATCACCGGATTGGACAATGCCCTGCCGCCATTGGCAAGGAATCCGGCTGGCTGCCGACGGTGGCGTTGGCCCAAACCTGTCATTTGATATGAGAACTTGGTCCAGCACACAGCAGATGCATCCCTTTTAGCATCATCATTCCACTTGGCCGCCCATCCAACCGCCGCACCACGCCACAGTGCGCGGAGGCGTGCTTACTAGAGACCGCCACTCTTTTCGCTCTCCCCCCCTGTGCGGATTACTTGCAGTGGTGAGAAGGGTTGGGGTTCATCAAGCAAGTGAAAGCGTGCTTGTAGCGTGTGGGTGGGCTTTGGGGGACGGTGCTGGATTCAGCAATGGGTGGGAAATGAGTGCTACTGTGCAGCTGGCTGAAAAGAGTTGGAGCCGGTGCGCGGCCGGGCCGTGGAATCTCGCCCACCTGTTGCGAAAGGGTCGACGACGGCCTCGCTGTCCGAGAGATGGTACCTTGGATGGAGATGGTACCTAGAGATGGCTTCGAGCTGTGGCTGTGGGGGAAAGTCAATCCGCAACGCTGTGGCGAAAACAACAAAAACAGCCTTGGCAGGCAGACGCTGAATACGATGCCGAAGAGGCGAGCATCATTGTGCATCGGCGGGTCGGGTCAGTCGATACTGTACAAGGTATTACAGTATACAGCAAAGGTAGACTGCCTGCTCTGCCGAAGAAAAGGGCCAGAGAGGGGCGGCTCGACTCCCTGCCAGGGGCGTTTTGGCTTGGCTTGAGGTTTCATCTTGGGCCCTGGCGGTAAACTGGCGCAGGTACACGGGCGAGCTATGGAGGCAGAATGAGAAACGGAATGCGTTTCTTCGCAGCGTTCCCCGTATTGTGTCGATGTCTGGGGGCGTGCAATTTGGATGGTTGAGTCTCGTCCGGCCAGTCAGAAATGCAACACACGCATTATATACTATACAATCCATATGTTGTGACTGGGGAAGCAATATGGCAAATAGGTACTTATTCAAACGATACAAAAGCCGCAGTAATGCCGTGTACTTGCTACCTACAGAAGATACAACCTGCTTTTATACAACACTCAATGTCTCACTCGACGGACAAGGCGAGGATGCACCAAGGGCAGCTCTATCCGCTTTCAAACCCAAGAGACAAGTGCCAAAACAAAGACAAAAATAAACATAAAATAAGAAAAACGAAGACCGGAGCAAGCTGATGCTACTGACTGACTCCGGACTCCCTCCTTGGAGCCCGGCACGTCGGTAGCAGCCGTACATGCAGATGCGGGCCGAAAATGAAGCAGCTTCATCCCGATGGCATCGCATTGACAGAGGACATTGCCTCTAGCATCTCGCTTCTCTGCCTCTCGTTAAAAAACGTCGTCTTTCATCAGGACCCGGACTGGAAATTACTCGCAGCAGCAAGCCCGAGAGCGAGGTTCCAATTTCCGCCCATGCTTATTGCGAATTTTAAAGCAAATGCCCCCATGAAGAGAAATCCTCCATGTCATGTCTGGCTGCTTCTTCTGCCCGATGGAAAGCTGGGCGGCAAATTGATTCAGCTAGTATTTCAATTACGAGCACGATTGGTGAGTATACCTGTGGCGCCACTGCTACTAGCACCCAGCTTCATGTACCTTCTATGTATAGCGGCGTGTTCCTGTGCGGAGCGCCCAAATAAGCAATTCTCCCATCTTCTCTCATCTTACTGTTCCTGGCCAGAAGGAGCCAGAAAGAGGCGATCCAAATTAGCAACCTCTATTACTGTATATACTGTACTGTACTGTAGCACTCTTCGTCTTCGTTCCTTCGTACCGGATCGCTTGCGGGATTCGCACCATGTTGGTCAGCAGAGGTGACAGGAAATGGCGTTAGGCCCGCATGGACCGACGACGCACTAGGCACGAAAACGAGGCAGTCAAGTGATCATCCCTTTGAGTCGGCGAGCTGGAATGGCTGGGATAGCCACGCAAACCACGCAAACCACGCACTGGGCGTTGGGGAGAGGGTCCCGGCGCAGCAACAAAGGGCGCTGGGCAGTTATGGCCTCGTCCACTGTGTGCTGCTGCCGTACAGTGCCGGGCTACACGCACAGTGGCGTCTCTCTCCAGAAAATGGTGGGAAGATCCCTGGGCCAGTACCGTGTGAGCGTGGCCGGGAATTGCCACCGTGTGAAGTTGGCAAAGTCTATCCCCATCTGGGGCCCATGCCAGCAAATTGGGGCATCTCACGTTTTGTACAGTATACAGTCGGTGCGAAGAGCACGAGTGACTTGGCTTCCACGCAGCCCGCCACGCGACCCCTCGGTACCGGCCAGCGCACTTGGCGCTGTGGAGGCTTTCTGCGATGGAGGCCTGGCGCCCGGTTGGTAATGATGCAGGGGCAAAAGTCTAGGACCACCGAGGCAGACTTGCGCATACTGTCCTGGACTTGGGGGCATCCGCATCACGGTACAGAGCGAGACATTTGTGCTGGGCAGAGGCTGCTAGCACGGACACTGTGCAGGGCGTCTACCGGGCATACGCGCGGTTTCCAGTATGTTTGTGTGTATTTGTTGTGTTGTTGTGTTGTGTTGTTGTGTTCCCGGTGTTGCTGTTTTGTAGCACTTGGACGGCTTGCCGTGCTGGGGCGTGACGCAGGCGTCGATGTCTCAGCGCTTGTTGCAATATTGGATCAAATGTCCAGATATGCCAGCGCATGCAGTGCATCAGGGCGTCCGTGCGTGCGTGGGAAGAGAAATCTGGGGGGAAAGGATTGCTGAGTAGAGCGCGAGAGCGCCCGAGTCCGTCCGGCTTCATCGCATGGAAACTCGATTGATTGTCTCTGCAGCCAGGCCGCTTGCAGATCAGCACAGTGTGGCGGGCGCGGCGCTGGAGACGAGGCAGTGGGCGGATTGTTGCGCATGTACGGTGTGGTTTGCCACCTGACGACACGGCTCCATCGCATCAGCCCCTGGCATTCGCCCGCTGCTGCGCTGCCGCTGGCGTCTCATCGATGGTGCCACAGTGCGCCGTCGGCGCCGTGCGTGCGGCGGCTACCCTGTAGCGCCAAGTACCCCGTGTGGCGCTCTGCAGCAATCCCCACTGTGCACGCAGCACGCACACGCCCTGGAACCCCCCCCAAGGGGCCCCTAGTCCCGGTACGGAGCCCTCGACCTGCTAGTACGACCCAGCACTAGCAGCGCTGCTGCACGCCAGCCCAATCGCTAGCCGGTGGCGAAGACGGCGCATCCTGGCTCGCCGGAATCTCATTCGACAGGCTGCGCCGCCGGGGCCTTCAGCGAAGAGGGTCTCCCAAAGGGCTTCGCAACCAAACAAAAAGGCCGCTGCCCGCCGCAGACCCCCCGAGCGCTTCTGCCCTGCTTCCCTCTGCTCTTTTGCTTCTTCCTGCTTCCCACCCATTTGTACCACCCGCCCCCAACCGCTCTGCAGTACCTCTGTTGCTGTTGCTACCACGTTAAACTTGTTCACACATTTTCTTGCTCTCCAAAATTAGATACATACACAAACCCACGCCGGCACTTTGCAGCAACGACTTTTTCTTCATCGTCCCGATCTGTCGCAACTGTCTAATTTAATCAATCCGCTTCTTCTGCTGCTCAAGCCAGACTCAATACTCTGCACCGTCAACTGCCAACTCGTTGCTGCCCTACCGCTTAGCGACTAGGCCTCAATTCCACACACAACATTTTTGCATCAACAACCCGGCACGCTGGACCACCGCCACCGCTCCGACTCATAACATAGACTCCCAGACCGAACCATGTCTTCATACTACGGATACAACGCGCATGCTGCGCACGTCGCCGCCGTCTCGCACAGCCACCACAGCGGCGGCCGCAACCGCAGAACCCCCCGCCTGACCGTCTCGCAGAACTCGCAGCGCCAGTTCCGCGGCGTGCGCAGCATGAAGGAGCTCAACGAGACGGCCGCCCTGTCCGCCTTTCGCACCCGCTTCGAGGCCGGCCGGTCCTTTGATCTCGAGGACGACCTCGAGTTCTGCCCCGGCCTGCTGACTGACAGCGACGTGAGTAGCCCTTCAAGATCGGGGGCCTCGTCCCCCTCGTCTCTGCGCAGCCTCTCTGACTCGCCGCGCCAACAGCTGGTTTCCATCTCTGCCTCGGAGCGCTCCTCGCTCGCCAGCAACTCGCCCGAAGCCTCGCCCACCCAGCAGCCCCAGACCGTGGCCCCCGCCTTCTCGCTCAACTCATCATCGCCGCCCTTTGTCCCGCCCAGCTTCCAGTCTCAGCCCTCGAGCTTCAAGCTGCACCAGCCCTCTGCCGCGCGCGGTCGCAATGCTATTCCCATTGTCAACCCCGCCACCGGCATCTCCATGCCCAGCCCGCCTGTGTCACTGTCGCCTGGCCGCCTACAGCAGAACATTCGCCGATGGTAGAGTGTCTGGGCGGGTCGTCGGCGCTTCCCTAGTTGGGGAGACGCTGTCACGGATACCGTGAAGACGACTCTCTCGCACTTGCTGTCGCGTGCTGTGCGTTCATTGAAGAAAAAAAAAGCACGATTGCGTCCTTGTTTTACGGCACTCTTTTCTTTTGTCATGGCGGACACAAGCGAAACCTTCAAAAACCAAAGTGACATATCACCTTTTTCGTGGGCTGGGTTCCTCGAGGCTGTTGACTCTCTTCTCTTCTATACTCTCTACACCTCTCTCTCTCTCTCCTATAGACCTGCGGTTGCTGGCAGTCGCCTTCAACTGGTCATAGGCTACCTCTACAAAAAACACAAAACTATCCTTCTCACCTCTCAACATATCATCACACCTCTACCCGTTCTTATGTATAAGCACCTTTAATCTGCCATACACCGATTTGTTCCGACAGAATTTTCTTACGAGGATATTACCGGCGCGACTTGAGAAAGATCGATACCATTTTTCTGTTTTTGTTGCTTCTCTTGCAAAACGCCGCCTTGCCGAGTTTGAGGCTGCTGGGAACGCATGGCGTTGTTGATTTTTTTTTCTTCCTTGTATCACGGCAATTTCCTTGCATTTCTCTATAATTGTGTTGCATCGGTAACCGACAGTGGAGTTGTGGGATTTGTTTTCTCATTTTTTATAACGACTATCCGGCGTCTCACCATCTCTGGAAGTGCATTGTCCTTCCTGCTTAAAAACACTATTAAATGCCTTCTGCCTTGCGGTTATACGGGTTACGAAGTCATCAAGACAACCAAAAAAAAAAAAAGAAAGAAGGAAAGATATAGAAGCGAGTATCTTATGAAATTGTGTTGGAAGCGGCGCGGCTGTTCTTGTCTAGTCACATACGGGAAATACCTTGGGCTGGCGGGGTTCTTGGGAAGATGAGCGGTTCTTGTTTGCGGCATCACTATACTGGAAACGGTTCTTTTTGCTTTTTTTTACAACCTTTTATTACTATTACTGGGAAACAATCGGGGAGTTGGTCTGAGTCGATTTTCTTTGGGGGAGTTGATTGCGGCGCCGCAGTGTGCAAATCGATCCGGGGAAAGCGGCTTGTTCTTTTGTTTTTTGTCTCATCCTTTTTTCGAAACTTGTTACAATTTCTCCCCTTTGGGAGACACAGCGTGTGGATCTGTCCTGTTTGGTTCTTCTTTTCGCTGCTCTGACGAACACGCGAGCCCCTTGTGTTACTGGATATTCCCTCTCCGTCTGAGAAAAAAAGACAACTGTTTGATTATTATCTCGTGTGTTTTTCTATTGTTTTGTTTCTATTTTGCGAAGCATATTGGAGTGGGCTTTGGGAGGAAGGGAAAGCTATATATGAACAATGAGATCTGGTTTTGCGGGTCGGGATTTTCAAAGGGATTTTCTCGGGCTTTTCCATTCATATCTGGAGTCGCCCCTTTTCGGTGTTGTTGCAAATCTTCATGGGAATTTTGGGGGGTGTTGGAACAGCGGATCGACGTATCCGGGGAATTTTATATGGCGCATGTGTGTGGTTTAGATACCGCGGCTTGAAAGCCAACAGGACGAGAATATACGAATGTTTAACAAACCATTATGGCCTAGTGATGTCTATCTAGGGGGAAAGCTATCCAGTACCCCCAAGATGTAACTTGACGCAATAGCTAGTCTGCATGTTTGGATCAAATTAATACGACTGCTGAATACCTTTAAAAGTAGTAGCATCAATAGCATGGATTGCATCAGTTCAATTCACATGGTATGCGGGTACCTTTTGGCAGCAAAAGTTACTTGCCCGTTTTGGCATCACGGCGGAGAGCACCACGCTTGAAGCTTGACTTGGACACCACGGCATGTTGAACGAATACCGAGTCCGTTAACCACGACGCACAACTGCACCTTGGTATACAAGATCCCTTCACAAATGATTTTAAGCATAAAAAGGTGTTTATTGCATTTCATTGATCATCACGAGCTAGATGCTTGTGCTTGTCAGAACATGTTGCAATGGTGACGTCACAGAGCCGCGGCTATTGCTCTGCGCAGAGCAGAAGCTTGGCTTGTTCGATTGCGAGCTACCTGTGTCGATGAGCGCGAATCCGTACCTTTTCAGTGCGGTGGAGAGAGCGCAGTGACATGACGTTTGCAAGTTGGATTTGTCTCTTCTTGCTTGCTCCTGTTTTTAAGCTTTGGGATTTCAATCTCCTCTCTCTTCTCTCTTCCTCTTCCTCTTCCTCTTCCTTTTCATCAATCCTAACATCTTCCACATCGAACTTATCTATCTCGACTCAATCACAACATTCAATTGAATCTTTTTTTTTTTCTTTCGATTTCCTCACAAACCCTTTTCCAACATGTATTCTCGAAACTTGACTCTCCGTGCCGTCGCCGCTGCGAGACAAACAGCCCTTTGCCATCGCGGCTTTGCCTTTTCCGCGACCAAGAGACTGGGCCTCAAGGAATCATCAACCCGTATGTCAAATCACTCTGCAATAAGAGAAGACTAAATGTGCTAATGCAAGCCGCGAAAGAAACAAACGTCGACTACGACCTCCACAAAAAAGACTCCCTCGCCAAGCAGAAAAAGGGCTCCGGCCACTGGAAGCCCGAGCTCGCGTCCGACAGCGAAGAGGCCGTCAAGGCGGACCGCGCGTCGAGGGATAGCCATGCGTCGGAGCAGATTGCCGCGCTGCAGGAGAGGACGAAGAGATCTGCCGAGGAGACGAGCAAAGCCGGGACGAGCCTGAGAGATGCCATGTGAAGTGTAGTCTTATTGGATTGTTTGGTTCAGGGTGGTTATAGAGAATGACAATTGCTGGCAAGGACAGAGATTGTTGAAATTGAAGAAATCATTGCATGGCCGAGTAAAGGCTATAAGAGCTTTGTTGCCGCGTTATAATCAGTGATTGTCCCACGCAATCTATCACAAGGCGCCAATGACTTCATGCCGTTCATCAATAAGAAACAAGTTTAAATGAATTTGATAGCTCAAATGCTTATGAGGTAACTTCTGTCTTTTCATTCACATCGCAACCCCTTTGTTTCTCTGTTAGTTTACCCAGGCAAGTACAAATGCCTTCAAGTTCAAAAAGAAAAAAAATAAATAAAAATAAAATCAAGCCTGGTAGCAATTGCACGTTTCGATCGTGCGACCTCCGGGTTATGAGCCCGGCGCGCTTCCACTGCGCCAAATTGCTTTCTTTTTGTTGGCATCCACATTTGATTCTCCTCGTCGCAGCTCATTCGCCTTTTGTCAATTCCCTCTCCAGGGTACGAAGATTCGAAGCCTTCTTTGCTTCAATACCCGCCACCCCCCCCCCCCCCACATAAAGTGCTCGCATCTCCGATCGCTTTTCAGCGGTTATCGATAAACCCACCCACCTTTATCGGAACTCATACATACTGTAACATACATACAGAACTATATAGCTTCAACAATTATACCCTCCACCCACGGCTCCAAATAAAGAGGCTGGGCTTCTCCAGCCCTCCCCTTCTCTTTCATCATTCCTTGTCTTCCTTCTCCATCCGCTCGCCATGTCTTCCTCCTCATCGCCATCCTTCCAGTCCGCCCTCCTCGCCGGCGCCCTCGCCGGAACCACCGTCGACCTCTCCCTCTTCCCCCTCGACACCCTCAAGACCAGGCTCCAATCCTCGGCCGGCTTCTTCCCCTCAGGCGGCTTCTCAGGCATCTACCGCGGCATCGGCTCCGCCGTCGTCGGCTCCGCCCCCGGCGCGGCCTTCTTCTTCTGCACGTACGAAACCACAAAGAGCTTTCTCGGCAAACGAATACGACGAAATAGCAACGGCACAAGCGATGGCTGGGTGCCGGCCGATATCCTCACGCACATGGCCGCCTCCAGCCTGGGCGAGATCGCCGCCTGCTCTGTGCGCGTGCCTACCGAGGTCGTCAAGCAGCGCGCCCAGGCCGGCCACCACGGCGGCTCCTCCGCAAAGGCCCTGGGCCACATCCTCAGCCGGTACTCTGCTGCGGGAGGCGGCCTCTTCGCCGTGTGGCGCGAGCTGTACCGCGGCTGGGGCATCACCGTCTTCCGCGAGGTGCCCTTCACCGTCATCCAGTTCCCGCTGTGGGAGGCCATGAAGGCTTGGGGCCGCCGGCGCCGCAATGACGGCCGGGACGTCTCGGCCGGCGAGAGCGCCATCTACGGCAGCCTGGCGGGAGGCGTGGCCGCCGCGGCGACGACGCCGCTCGACGTGCTCAAGACGAGGGTCATGCTGTCCAAGGAGCGCGTGTCGGTGGGCGACGTGTTCCGGCGCATGGCGCGAGACGAGGGCGTCCGGCCCTTCTTTGCGGGCGTTGCGCCGCGCGTGACGTGGATATCGATTGGCGGAGCGATATTCCTCGGGAGCTACCAGTGGGTCATCAACACGATGAATAGCATACCATCATGACAGAACAGACCTCACGGCTTTCTTCAAGACATTGGCGACAAGACTCATAAAGAGACAGGTATAAAAGAGAAAGGGGCTATATATAGACGCTGTGACGAACGGATATGTATGTATCAATATAGCTGTATAAACAGGAAAGGCAAACATTAGGAGGGCTCTTTGTATGAATATAGACCAGCGCTTCGATACTGTATATCCTCCCCTCCCTATCCCATGGGGTGCTTTTGTGTACAATAACGACCTCAAAATAATGCGGCAAAAAGAATCATTCAGGAGGATTTGCCAGATACATATATACCGCTTATGAGCAGGGATATGAACCACAGATGAAGGAAGAGGCGGGGAAAAAAGAAGCAGAAAGAAACATCACGCTACTAGAAACCTGAAAAGCAGGTACAAGGTATAGCCAAGAAAGACAATGCGCCTATACACCATTGGAAGCCTCGGTCGGCTCTGCCGTGGCTTGCACGGGAGCTGCCTCTACGGGCACTGCATCGGAGCTAGTCCGCAATGGCAGGATTTCCTTGCGGCCGTTGGCTTTGTAGTAAAGCATGATGTCGCTTCCGCCCTTCCAGACATGGGTTCGGAGTGTGGCAAGGTTCATTGTCGGATGAAGGAGCTGCAGGAAGAGGCTTGTTAGATACTGAATCATTCATAGCAAGATAAAAGTGCCGGTAGAGGCATCTTACCTGGTCATTACAGTAAAGCTCGAGATACTCCTCGGGCTTGAGCGCATTAGGATCCTCCTCTTGCTCGGGCTCAATCCTCTCGGATATGTAAGCCAGAATCTTCTTCACCCGCAGCATGCGATTGGCATTGAGTCGGCTGTTTCCATCCGAGGCGATCGGAGGCAGATTGTCCATGGGGTTCAGGATAAATGATATCTTGATAGGGTCCTTCATCGGAATCTGGTTCAGCAGCAGCACGTCGCCGAGCCACATGGGCGCCTTCTGCTCGATGATGTCGGCATCTCGGCCGACATGCTCCACAGTCCCTTGATACAAGTTTGCACTGCCACCCGATGTCTCTTCTTGGATAATGACCTTGGTCCCAGGGGGCAGTTTCAAAACGGGAGTATCGGATGGTAGGCTCGGTGTTACTCGAGTTTCGACCAGCTTATCGGGTGATTCGGCAGCCTGCTTATCGTACTCGTTTCGAATCTTCTGGATAACCCCAAAGAAGCTATCATCGACTTCCTTGTCATGGTTGGAAGAAGACTCGGATTCTTCAGCCTTGTCATCAACGACGACCGGCTTGTCCTGTGTCGCTTGAGACAATGAGCGGCCAAGCTTTCTAGAGCTGAAAGACATGCGGAATTTTCTGCTGAATGGAGATTTGCTACTTTCGGCCTTGTCCTTTTCCTTTGCTTTTTCATTGCCGTTATCCGTGGATGTCTTGGGTTCGGACGTCTCTGCCGTGGCCGCAGGCGCTGCTGCTGCACCGCCCGCTGGCGTGATACCCGCAGTAAAGTAGTCATTTTCGGCAGATGGGCGAGACCCTGCCTTCTCCAGGGGGCTTGCTACAGCCTCTTCTGGCACGCCCTGAAGAGTCATGACAGCACCGGGAGACGCCAATCCAATGGCGAGACCAGGAGTGGTCACACTGAGATGAGGAAGGCTGGCGCGCGGAGTGAGGAGTTGATCTGATGAATCTCGCATGGGCAGACCAGGCGAGGGTATAATGATTGATGATGGCGCATCGGCTCGGGTAGTAGGTTGCCTCTTCTCCACACCTTCATTCAACTTTTGCCGATGTAGCTCGTCACGTCGAATCTCTTCATCAATGAGATTGGCGAATAGATACCGCAGAATCCATTTCCCGAGGCTAACTAGGGGGGAAAATGTTAGATTATTGCAGCAAGAGAAGGCGAGAATGAGATATTAAACTTACCTCTTTGGTCATCCCTAAACTCAATGGGCTCATCTAGTTCTAGCTCATCGGCGTACACCTCGGCATCGAAGCAGTTGAACGGCTCTAGCACGACTGTGAGATTGCCGGAGCTCAAGTCAACTGAGCACCACGGCGCAACCGCTTCCCTCGTATTGATCTGTCTCTCAACGTCCTCCAGGTGCTTTTTTCCGAAGCTCTGGACTGGTTTACACTAGTCATGTGTAAGCATTCAACGCAACAAGGAGAGAGAGACTGGAGATGGACGTACCTTGATTAGATCCCATAGCAATATATCACCGGCGGTATCTGAAGTCAAGACTCGTCTTCTATCGTTGAGTAACTTGTGCTTCACAAGACCAAATTGGCCTTCAATCGTTTCTATAGGCAAATTGTAGATGGGTTTAATTTCCGGCTCTGGTTGCTCCACAACGACTTCTGATCCTTTTCTTGATAAGCCATCGTTGTTAGGATTCGGTTCTGAGTCCAAGGGCGCGCGCAATGGGAAAGTGGCTGTATTGGATACTCGTAAAATGGACTCGGCAGGAATTTCTTTCTTGGCCGAGCCGTTTATTTGTGGTTGAGGTGCTGTTACTGCTGCTATTGACGCTGCTGCGGATTGCCGTGTTTTGTTTGAGGCTGCTGACAATGCACGCTGACGGCGGTACGTCTCGGGGAGCGGCAGGTCTGCACTTGTGTCCACGTCTTCCCAGCGGTTGATTGATGATCGGTCGGTGGCTGTCCAGATGTAGCCGCCCGTGGCCACGACCTTGGAGACTCCAAAATGCTCCTTTGCAATAGCGAGACTGAGTCCGTCGTCAATGTCCTCTAAGCTGCCTCGTACGTCCGTCTTGGCGACGAGGCCTGATCTGTCGCTGCTGTAAAATGTACCGAGACGAGGGTCGTCTGAGTACAGCGACCAGATGCTCTCGTCGTGCATGGTAAATGTATACACGCAACGACCACCTCTGACGCTCCACATCTTGATCGTCTTGTCGGCACTGGCGCTCAGGATGGTGTCGCCCACATCGTCAATCAGGATAGCGCGGATATTGTCTACGTGGCCGACGAGGTTGGAGACCTTGGAGCCGGAGCGCGGATCGTAGAGCTTGACCGTCTTCTCGGGCCCGCCGCTGGCAATGAGGTTGCGGCCCACTGCGAGAGCGTAGACGGATCCCTTCTCCGTGGTCTCTTCACCCTTTGTAACCTCGAGTGTCTGGCCCGCGCCGTTGAGATCCCAGAGACAAATCTTGCGGTCGAGGCCGGCCGAGGCAACCCAATTGGCATTCACATCTCTCGGGGGCGTTGCGACGCATTTGATATAGTCGGCATGCTCTCCAATCTTGAGGGCGCGGTTGCCGCCTTCCTGAGAGTGTGGCCGCCAGACTTTGACGGTGAGGTCGGAAGATGCCGAGACTAATGCGGTGTTCTGCTGCGCTAGAGTGATGTCGTTGATCCAGTGCATATGCGCCTGCGTCTGTGCTCGGAACGTGGTGGTGGATTTGGGTGGCTTCGCGGATGCATCGTCGGTGACGTCGGCTCGGCGATGCAGGTCAAGGTTCAGATCCCAGGCGCAAATCATGCCATCTCGACCGCCGGAATAGCTAAAGAAGAAGAAGGCCCATATATTAGCGAGACATTTTTTGTCTTGGACGCATACCCTGTGCAAGCAGCGCAGAGTGTCCAAGTTGAGAACCGCTTACAGGATGGCGTTGTCTGGATCGACGGCGAGGCCATTGACACCAAGGCGATGTCCGCCAGCCGAGGACTTGGCATTTTCGAGAACTGGTAAGGCAAAATCAGCAACTATAAGCCAACATCTCTTCTAAAGTTGACTTGTTTAGGCCCTGTCTATAGAGTTGTCGGTTCGTCGTCCGATATGCCATGGGCCGTCTGTCGCGTGCGGGGTGGGCTCACGACATGCATGTGCAAAGCAGTCGAGCAGTGACAAATGCCGCCGGGGCACAGAGTCGCGGGGGTCTCACCGTAGCTGATCCTTTGACGTGCCTTCTTAGCCATGGCGAAATAGAGACATAAAAGCAGCTCAGCGAGAGAGCGAGGCACGTCGAAGCTGTCCTGGGAGCGAATGACGATGGGCTCAGAAGCGAGGGAAGAGGGCCGCCTGGAGTCGTTGCGGATGCTACGCTGGGGAACCTTAGTCGGCGGTGGGAGCGGCTGGATTGGCCAGGCGGAGCTCCCCTGTAGGCCCTGCAGCAGTGCGGCCTTTAGCGCCTGCCGGTGTCATTCCACGTGTCTCTCAGTGGCTGTGGAGCAGCGCCGCTATTGATTCGCGAGAAAAGCGGTAGCAAAGGCCAGTTGCAGCGCTTCTTTAGCCGGGAGCATTCCTGTAGCTTTCCCCAGGTGGGGGCCGCGGATTAGCGATCAGCGAGACCCCGAGCCCTGGGAAAGGCTGCTCGAGGTGCTGGAGAATGGAGATTGTCGCACCAGAGAGCTGAATCGCAGCGGCATGAGATTAAAAGGCGGTGATGCGTGAGATGGAGCCGAAACGGGCAGGCCATGGAGCTCATCGAAGCTTTACTAAGCAGACACTGCTAGGGGCACATAGAAATTCATGTAGCGAAATATATTGTGTGCGCCAACTCTCATAACTAATGGAGGTATCATGATTTGAAAGAAAAAAAAAAAAAAAGAACGCTGTTCTCCAGTGCTGCCATCGTCCTCCCCAACTCCCTTCTATGGATGCAGCCAAGCTTTCGCTTTTCATCGTCATATCGTCATTCCATCGTCCGCTCATCTATAGCACCGCTGTCTTTCCAATCCAACGTCTCGAGTAATCCACGAAAGATTCGACATATGGTATATCCAAGCCATGGAATGATGAACGATTCGCGCGGACGGCGCCGATATCGCTTTTTGAGGGTGAAGATTTGTTTCTGGCATGATGGGAAAATTGCCGGTGGTAAATGAATTTATCAATCCGTTGGTGTGGTGTGGTTGGGGTAGGTACACGCGTCGCTTTGCATATCCGAGTTCGCCGTGTTGAGGCTGCTTTGAATATCGACTGCTCGCAAACAACGCTCAGCAGCTTAAATAGGGTACGTCGTATCTCTTGCTTCGTCTGTGCTGATGACCTCTACATGATGACGCATTTGCATGCGCAGCCCATGGGGCACCATCGAGCAGAGTGGACTCGGTTGTTGCCTTCGCATTGGGGGCAGTCCTCGGTGTCATATGCGATCTCTTCTCTCGGGCCCGTGCAGTCCTCGCGATAGCATCTTGTATTCCCTCTGGAGACCTGGTGCTTGCACCGGTATTCGATGATGCTGCGTGTACACATTGTGCTGGAGGCGATAGTGCTGTCGTGGAAAAGCTCGGGCTGTCGCAGAAATGATGGAAAGCCGCGATGGTGAAGGCGATGCGGTTTGCAAAAAAAGGTGTTGTTCTTCTGGTAAATGATGTTCACAATAAGTCAAAAGCTAGTCCCGCTCAAAGGCATTGTTTCAGGGACAACGAGCGCAAAGCGTAAAGCATAAAGCATGCGGAAAGCATAAGCATATACTACAAGCACGACACATCAAATGGAGGCAATGCACCGTTCTTGACCAAAGGCCACCTCCGGTATTTAACGTTTGATGGGACGACGGGCTGCGCGCAAAATAGCGACCCGGCGCACTGTTAGCTGATCTGACGCCAAGGGCAGATTCCGTGGCTACCGAGCCAAAAGGCACGATGGGCGCCGCTGGAAAAGTGGCCGTGGCGCGTAATCACTGCGGTTCGGGAAACCTTTGAGCCCCGAATGGAAGGATTTTTTCCTTCTCATTGTACGTATGCACCGAGCAAGAGGCGCGCTAATTATTAAGTCGAGGTACGTTTCGGTGGCAGTGCCAGTTCCAGGTCCATTTCGAGTGCCAATGCCAGAGCAGGCTATACGCACACGATACGAGTACGCAGTTTCGCAGCTTGTCTCAATCGAGGGCCCCTGGCGGCGCATGTGACTCGCTCATCTTTGTCCCTTGGAGTTTGCCGTGCTTCATTGCCTGACAAAGCGGTCGGGATTCGCGATAACCGCGGTTTGTGGTCCGAGTCTGGGGCATCGCATCGCATCGCATCGCATCGCAAAGAGCTCGTCTAACTACTGCAAGGGACTTGTTTGATATCCACCTCGGAGGCCTAAAAATGGAGAGGTATAACAGGCACCTCGAACGGCCGAGTGTATTGCACGGCGCCGGGCTATGAAACTGTCTGAAGCGTACTGAACAATAAACTCGTGGGTTGCAGGTTAGGTGACATAGAGCAAGCTTGGCTCTGACTGGGATAGACATGAATCTCCCGGCCTCATCACACAACTAGCAAGCCAATACCACCTACTAGTACTCTTCTACAACTGAGCAGGGTGTCTAAACTGCATCTATCTAGCAGTTTTGCAGTACTACTACTAGTAGGTACCTACTGGTAGTAAATACTACGTGCAGTTCGTATAGTAGTGCGCTCCATGGATCATGAGATTAACTTTGGTCGCTTGTCGCGAGACTTCAATGCCACTCGGTGATCCACAGGCCCAGTCAATTACGGATAATGCCAGGGTGGTATCCCAGACGGAGCACTGCGTACCAAAGCGGTAGCTGGAGCCTGTTCTGTAATATCATCTGCAGCACCTTTAATCCGTTAGCACAGGGCTAGTTGCACAGCTTCTGGCAGCGCTTCAGGCCTGCCGGGATTGGCGCAATCCTGGCGGCGCAACCCCAAACTCCCGGCGCATCGTTAATCCGGTCGCCATGAACTACACGAAAAATTGCTTCAATATCACGGCCATTGCCAGACCTTTCACCATCTTCTCGCCCAAAGGCAACCGACATTTACGGCCTCAAAGACGGGGCGCCTACTGTCTTGCCTTGACCCCGAGCGAGGCGACTCCTCTGGAACAGCGCCGCGACCGTTCAGCGGCTTCCTCTCTACTTTTGCGCCCGTTCTAGGCTGCACGTTCATTCTCTTTTCAAATCCCACCAATAGTGCCCAAGTTCGCCTCTTTTTCGCAAGTCGCATTGTGTCCAACGATCTAAATCTATATGAATACAACCCGATCGCCAGTGGCTATACATCTCTGATTACAATATTGCGCGCGCGAGTCCAACCTGTGAACGTTGATTGTGCTGTGTTGGTCAAATACTCTCTAGTACCTACCACTTCGCGAGCTGCTGCCACTATTGCCGTACTGTCGATCGCTCGCTCGCTCGCTCTGGCTCTCAAGCCTGCCATTGACCGATCCTAGCTGCCCACTACTCGATAGCATTGTGACGTATTAAAGCAACGTTATTTCGACCTCAAAATTTCAGAACACCCGTTGTGCCACCTTAATCCGCCACCATGGCTGAACCTGCCCGCCCCGATATCCAGAGCATTCTGGCCGCGCTTGGTGAGACACTTGAATAGTTCTGTTATAGAGACTGGACCATAGACTAATAGTGCGCATCAGCTTCCCAGAGGCCACCGTCGTCAACCTCCACTCAGACACCTCCGGCAGCAACTGGCGCATATCCAGCGCCGCCTGCTGGTGCTCCGCCGGCATCGTATCAACCCCCGCCACCAGGTGTCGCGAGCTTCCCCGGTAGTTCAGCGCTGCCTGCTCCGGCGTCCAGCGGCAATGTCGACCTGAGCGCCCTTCGACCTGTCAACTCGGGAACTATGAACTTTGACGACATCATCTCGAAAGCGCGAGCCTTTGCGACCGAGAAGGGCATCACGCCCTACGACCGCCCGCTCGTCTACGGCTCAGACTCTCGAAACTCGGATCGATCCTACCGTCGATCCAGGTCGCGATCTCCTCCGCGAGGTGGCAACGAATATCACAATAACGGCGGCTCATATCGCGATGATCGCCGTGGAGGACAGGGCCGAGAGTACGGCCGCGATCGTTCTTATTCGCCCCCATCGCGTGGCCGCACCTTTTCGCCTCGTAGTGGCAGCGGCCGCGAGAGATCTCCTCTGAGAGGAGGCGATGACAACTCTGAGACTATCCAGATCGAGTCCAGCCTGGTTGGCTTGATTATTGGCCGCCAGGGTGAGAATCTGCGAAGGATTGAGGCCGACACCAATTGTCGCGTGCAGTTCCTGGCAGCTACTGATGGCGGCCCTTTCAGACAGTGCAAGATCACTGGCCCGCGCGCTCGTCGCGCTGAAGTCAAGACGGCCGTCAATCGCATCATTGAAGACAGCGGAATGGGAGCCCTCAACCGCGCCCAAGAAAAGCCTCGCGATCCCGCCAGAGGGGGGGCAGCAGCTTTAAGAGATGGCGAAGACCATATGCAAATCATGGTCCCCGACCGCACTGTTGGCCTCATTATTGGCCGAGGAGGCGAGACTATCCGCGATCTTCAGGAGCGATCTGGCTGTCACATCAACATTGTTGGTGAATCAAAGAGTGTCAACGGCCTACGACCTGTTAACCTCATTGGTAGCCGTGAAGCTGCTGCCCGGGCCAAGGATTTCATCATGGAGATTGTCGATAGCGACAGCCGAGGCGATGGCCCGGCCTCCGGCACCAAGAAGCCTGCTGGTGCTTCTCGCAACGATGGACCTCCGCGAGACTACACTGGAGGCGGCGGTGGCGGCGGTGGCGGCGCTGCTGACAAGATCACTGATGCGATATATGTCCCATCTGATGCAGTAGGCATGATTATCGGCAAAGGAGGCGAAACTATTCGAGAGATGCAAAACGTCACGGGCTGTAAGATCAATGTAGCGCAATCATCAGGCCCTGGTGAAGTTCAACGAGAGATTGCACTCGTTGGGACACGGGAGAGCATCGCTCAGGCCAAGCTAGCAATCGATGAAAAAGTAGATGCAGTGGTACGTTGATAATGCCATCGTATAGGCTATTTGATGAATGTTGGGCTAACATACAAGCAGCGACAGAAGAGTAGCGGTGGTGGCGGCCGAGGCCGTGGGCCTCAAGATGACCGGCCAAGCTATACCCACCAAGGCCCTGATTCCTCTACTAACCAACCTCCTCAGGCTTCTTCAAGTGATGGCACAGATCCATATGCTCAATGTGAGTTTCTTCATCTGACGCTCTGAGGCTCATAGCTCTTATCCCTGCTGGCCCTTGACTGACCAACGCTGATAGATGGCGGTTATCAAAACTACGTCGCTCTCTGGTACCAATCACTGATGTACCAGCAGCAACAACAGGGAGGACAAGGAACTCCTCCCTCTGGGGGCCCTCCTGCCGGTGCTCTTCCTCCTGGAGCCCAGTAATACTCGTTGATTGCGAGCAGCCGCGTGCTTCGTGACTGGGTGTGACCTTGACACGGGCGCTGGCCTAATAAATTCGCAGACTGAGCGCCCCCTTGAAGATGCCTTGACTTGAAAACCAGCGCCACCACCAAGAAAACCAAAAAAAAAAAAAAAAAAATCCTCCCCGACTAAACTTAACTCACAAAAAAAGCCCACGACTATATGACACTATTCTTATGGAGTCCACGTTGTACTCACCATTTATATACCCCTCACCCAAATCTCTTTCTTTCCTTCTTCTCAAGGATTGCTGATTTTCCTTTTTTCGATTCTACGACCCGGCTGATATGACAACGTACAACCCCTTATCTCTTAGCCTGGTGACTGCCGGCAGGAGGAGACCTGGTATTCTACTTGCACGCTAGCAGTGCTCATGCCCGCTTACATGTTCCTGATTGCCGTATCGCCTCTGTTCATATATGGTCCTGAGGTCAGTGTTCCAGGAAAAAGGACGCCAGGTTGACAGAACTAAGTGACAGAATGCATTGCTTTGAGTCTGTGGTTGCAAACGGAACCAGAAACTTGCAGAGCCGTGACTTTTGGACTCGCTTTGACATGTCGACACTTTGCTCATCATGGATCTCTAATCTGCTACTGCGAGAATGACGTACTCTTCTGCTTTGCATTCCTACCATGAAGGCATTCTCCTTTGCGGAACATGACGCCAAGGCATAACGTGTACTGGCTTCACTGTTTGATTATAGCCACTTGTGTCACAAACGCGAGTGTCTTTTCCGCAATCAACCAGTTCTGAAAGATATGAACACACAAAAAAAAGAGAAAACTAAGAAAGGAGAAAAACGAAAAACGAAGATTAAAAAAACAGAAAAAAACAAGAAGACTACTGGATTTTGTTATCTCGCTTTCTCATTTTCTACGCAATCTACGTAATTCAGCTGGATCCCTTGTTGCCTACGGATATACCTACCTATACTATCGGACGCTTCTGGGATAAAGTCGAGTGACGAGAAAATTGCCCTGTTATTGGGCCTACTGCTAGTCCTGCACAGATCATAACAAGCTTAAAGCCACCCCTTTAACATTTACCTTACCATTTTTATTATCACGGTTTCCTTCTTCTTCTTCTATTTTTTTTGTTTTGCCCTCGCCTGGTTGCGATGCGATGCCTCGATTGGGAGCTTTGCCGTGCGCCTACACCCGGCTGGTTTGAAATGGGATAGTGATTTGATACACAGGGGGGCGGTGGAAGAACGTGGCATTTGGAGTTTGAAGAAGAGAGAAAAAGTTGCCACCATTTGTATACTAGTAGCTCAATTTGCTATATAGGTATGATAATACAGCTTAGCTGCCGTTGTAAACGAGATATTGCGGTGTGAAAGGAAGCCGGCTAGGAACGTCTGGACCTTTTAGTCAATCAGCTGGTGATGTGTCCCTTGCAGAATCCTGGCGTTGGTCTGCCATTGGCGACTTTTTAGTCGTCAGGCTGAGATACTACTTGTACATCCATGTAATACTCTAGTAGTCGAGGGATTTGACAGCAGGGTTCGACGTGGCTAGCTGAGGCAACGTGCATGCATGGTATATAGACTGTCTACTTGTACTATATAGTAAGACGGCTGGCAGCGGCCCTGGGGGAGGATGTATTCAAGCCGCGATTGGCGTTATACTGCGGACGCAGATGCATACAAGTGGAGATGAGCGTGGCCATTTACTACGTAGTAGTATAAGTTATCGGCCCTGCGATGGACGATGGCTTCTGGAGAAGCGTCCAATCGGATGGAGCTCGGGGGAGAAGCCGGGTGGACTATTGCTGCGTTTCGTCTTGAGCGGATGTGCTTCCCCGTTGCTAGGCAAATCCTTAGGGTTGCTAGTTGTTGAAGGGCTGGTTTAATCATATATGAGTGCCTAGGAGTTACTAGTAATATTGATATATACATGTATGCAGACTTTGATGGGGATGTGTATATACGAGGACGGGTGACACGCGCTAACGACCTCTCATATAGCGTACAAGTAGGTTGATGTTACTCTCACGTCCTGTAGGGGAGTGAAAGTGGCTGTGCGAGCTGCGTGTTTGTTCGTCTTTGGATGATGCCTACTGCTACTTACTGTAATGAAGGGTAGATGGCGTGTGGCCAAGGGAGGCATCTTCAGCTGGACAGGGACCGGGGGTTGTCGATGCAAGTGCCGAGATTCTCCTGCTTCTTGAGACCAAATTACTCGTCATTTTTTTTTTTGTTGTCTTTGCAGTTGCGGTGAGAGCTCTCTTTTTTGTCCCTCTTGCAAAATGTCTTTGATACAGTATATAGTATCCCTTGGAGATGGTCATGATGCGATATCGCATATTGCTCCCGTGTACTGCGTCTAAGAGAGATGCAATTGATGTATGCCAAGATACGTCTGTTGTGCTGGGGGAACAGGGAACACAATGCTGGACCGCTAGAACCACCTTTCTATGGAGGCTCAAAACTTTTGGGGGGGTGCAATGTCTCGGGCTTTAAGAGCTGGACGCCGACCTGGATCTTGGCATGCATCGCCAGCATGCGAAATGCGTGATTCAGCTGTGTGGAGGAGCGTGTGTCCTACCCGTCCACTTTTATCCCGCCCTCTTCATCTTCTGCCGCTCTTGGGCTGAGATTCCTAACCCCCCCCCCCCCCCCCCCCCCCCCCGGTGCCTTTTGGATGAGTGATTTGCTGTGGTTGAACAGCTACCGATATAGAGAGGGCGGGTGATCGAATAAGGCGTCTGGTCGGCCCCTTGCACCTGTAGAAATACGTGTGCGATGCACAAGTGCCTACTGTATCATCGGCCATGTCCATCGAGCCTTGCATCCGGAGTGCTGCTGCAGCATCATGCAATGCAAATATGCACGGAGGCAAAGTCAGACAAGGTTGCGAGTGTCACAAAAAAAAAAACGAGCAGGATGCTGCCATGCCCTAAATCTCCTTGGTCGTTTCGTCTTCTGTGTGCACCATCACGACAATGGCCGGCCGCAGAATCTCGCGGGCCTGAGTCTGGGTGGCCGCAGAACCTGGCCGCAGTAGGTCGGGTTGCATGTGACTTCAACGCCTGTGCCTGTGCTCGTGCTCTTTGAAGGATTGAGTTTTGCTTTCTTTGCTCTTTTTTTCTCGAACCCCTGCTCTGGGTGTGTGTGGCTGCAGCAGTATGGGCTTTTTCTTTTCTTTTTTTTTTATGCATGGCGGACAAGTAGATGATGCTCGGTGCTGTATTCAGGCATGCTCCCGGTGGGAGAGAGAGAGGGCAGGCAAGACATGCAGCGGCCTGGCAGCGGTTGGTGCGGATAAAGGCTCCTGGTGTATGCGTTGGTTCTGAGAGGATGCTGCATCGATCACTGCAGTAGTTGAATTGCTAGCAGCAGAAGCGGTGCATGTAGACATCATTGATCGTATACGGTACGAGTGCCGTGTCAGGATAGAATTGGTAGTGGAAGCAATGGCTGTAGTCGCCCAAGTGTAAGCTGCAGCCTCAGGCGGAAATGGCCGAGCTCTGCTGCTGACGTGCCTCGTCCATCAACCGCCAGAAACATGCTCTTGCATCTCTCGGATCCTTGTCCACTCCAATAACTGCCAGATGCAGGCCAGCAAACGCTGCGTATACCGCCAAGGGTATGACAGCAGCCCCGTTCTACAATTACAGTAGAGGGGACATTGGATCCCGGCCCCGTCCGACTCACGCGAGGTCCCTGTCAGTTCATCCATCGTCCGCTAATCTGTTGGTCGATCTACCGCTCACCATCGCAGTCTCCAAGCAGGCACATGGAGCGCATATCGCATCGTGTCGGCAACATGCTTTTGCACAGAGGCATGGTGGCGCCGAGCTTCCCCTCTCGTCCCGCCCATCCGCCCGCCTTGGAGGGCTACACAACAAGAACGCATGGCTGGCCAGCATTCCCTCTCTCGATTTCGATTTCTCGTCGCTTCTACTGTACCGTACCCTCGTAACCGGCCATGGCCCGGAAGGAATCCAATGGCCATCTTGGCGGCTGCAGCATGGACCTGCTTGCTGCACGTCTGCTTTCCGCCCTCTGATCCCTTTGCAGAGTGCGGAACAGCCTTTGCTCTCGCGACTCGTGACGGCTGCAGCAAGTCGATAATGCATCATTTTTTTTTTTTTTTTGCCTGTTTGGGAGTCCAGCTATGACATCCCGTGCCAAAACTATCTGTCTCTCGGCGTCTTAGGTCTCAGGTCTCAGGTCTCAGATCCAAGTGGCGAGCGCACAAGTGTGGCTCTTGAGCCGTGTCTATCGTCGTGGGACGGGATAGGGTAGGACGAGCCTCGGCTACTTATGTGACTGCTCATCATCATGCCATCAGCTCCGAATATGGTCAGAGATACATGTATGGTCAGCAAACAAGGCAATCTGCTCTGCAGTGGCCAGGTAGAAGTTTGTACATACAGTATGGCTGCTTCTGACATACTTGTACATGTTCTGGCGTGTGCATACTTGTACAAACTAACAGAGAGGCTAGGCCTTGTATGCATGCAAGACACGCACCCCCTATGCCCTCTCCAGGCCCTCTCTTATAAGGGAAGACACGATCGATCTCCTCCTACGGATGCTTGGACGTCTAGATCGCGCACGGGCTGGCTATCAACGCCGGCAAAGACCCCTTGTGGGCGAGTCGGTCAGTCGCCTAAGGACGCCGGCACTGTCTCGTATTGCATGCAAACAGCACGACTCCCTCTTGAATGAGGCCCTCCTAAACGAGCCTCTCCCTACCGTCTGCTCCGATGCCTTTGATAACTCTAGCCGACGCAGCTTGGCCTGCGGGTTCAAACATGGAAGCTAGAAGCCCGGGGCCCATAATTCTCATGTGGGCTCAAAACTAGACAGACGCTGCGCTGCCAGGCCGAATATGATAGGTGACAAAGAGGTTGCTGCATCCATCCATCCACAGCCGTTGTGCGGTGCGACGTATGCAGGCAGGCATTTTAATCGTGCCTGTTGTCACTCAGCCATAAAAGGTACCTACCAAATGGGCTCTTCTCAGCCATGCGGAGATTCAATGGGGCGTTTTCACCAGCATACAAGTATGCGTACATCGAATCCATTCGTGACTTGATGCTGTTGGTTGCCATGTCTTCACCACTTTTCCGCACTGAAACTTTGTTTCCGCACACAGGTCAAATTATTTGCTCACCCGCCCCCCTTCTCTTTTCATTCTCCTCATTTGCACCTTTTGTCTTCTCTCTGTTGTCAAGTCAATGAGAGCATGATCAGTTAATATTCCTCTTCCCACCATTCCTCACACATCACATGCGGCGACCCGATTGTCCAAGTGCTGCCGGCTCTCATACGAATGAAAAGTAGCCGCGATTACTTGCCAGCTGTGTGACTTTGACAGCACAGCACCAACTCAATTACGACGCATGCTCCTCGTGCAACAAACATTTTCGTTTTTCTCTCTCTCATTTAATCAACCAACGCAGCTTTCTGATTGAAGGAGAGGGGGCAAAGAATTACGTTTGACTCTCTCTGCCAGAGAGATCTGAATGGAGGCCCGTGTGTCCACCTCTACTAACACCATTTTGTTGACTGATGTGAGCCCACCTCCTCTTGTCGTTGCTTCATTGCCTCAATAAGCTTTGTAATGTATTTACACAGCGGATTAAGCATCTAACATCTGCCTCGGTCTCTACAGTCTAATCTTCATACTGCCTCCATGCAAACGACTTTCATCTTACTTTGATCTGTTTCTCTTGGGCGCTACGACTACGAGCATCTCAATATATCCTCTTTTGATGGACGGTACACCCATGATTGAACAAAATTTCTGAGCCGCATCTCGAAAATCATTTCCGGCTACCAACGACATGTGTCGTCTAGTCATTTTTACCGGCACTTGCACCAAGTGTGGCGAAGACCAAGTGTGGGAAGAGCTCACGCAAGAATTGTCATGTCTCCAGGCGAAAAACAATGGGATTTTTGGAGACTGCTCAAACGGCGTGTTTCAGGAGCGACATGAATTCGACCAAGAGTGCGATCAATGCACCGAGGAGGATGAAGGAGTTGGCGATGTAGGTGACGAGGCAGCGGAGGACCTCCTTGCTCATGGGAAGCGGCTCGCTGAGGAAGAGCAGTCAAATGACTCACGGAAGAAGGCCAAAACCAAGAGCTGAAAACCGACAAGAAAACCAATTATAAAAAAAAAAATATCAAAATATTACGACATGGAACAACCCCTTTTCTGTTTTACGACGATTGCCTTGATTGCCTTACGAGCGAGCGAGCACCACATACAGCTGTTCTTTGGAATTCCCTTTGGGGTTCTCAGCATTCGATTCTTTGGGAATATATATGTGCGATGGGGGGTTATGGTATGGTATAGGGCGTTTAGGAGTTGAAAGAGGTAAATCTTGGGTCGTTGGTAACGAATGACCTTGATTGGCTCAAATATCTGGGAATGTCCATCACTCGACATTCAGCATTTTGAATAATGGGTGGCGTTATTTTGAAACAGGAGAAGACGCTTGCATCCATACCTCATACTATGAGGAAATTTCGTTCTCTGCGACGATGGGTGGTGAAGGCCATGTAAGCTGGATATGGCTGCTGAGTTGGAGTCGTTATTACTTCGTGGCATAAAAGAAATCAGCAGAGCACAATCATTCAAACTCGTTGCTATTAATCATCACTGCTAATTCTAGCTTTGTGGATTAACTACACTGTCTAGATTTTATCCCGGGTGCCTCTATCTACGGACAAACGCCATGCGCCTCGCTACTCTTTCCCGTTCTATGCTCGTTTCCAATCTTTTCGTCCATCGGTGCATCGTGGCACTGTATGCTTCGTGTTCCAATCATCTGTCCTCACGCCTGGCCAGTCTTCTCGGCCTCGAGTTCAGCTTCATGCCACGTCTCCTTTACTACTTGCCAATATCTTTGACTCTCTTTCCTTACGAGTGACACATGCTCCCCGCCTTCAAACCTCTCCTTGCGCACCTTGAAGCCGGATTCTTCCGCCCTTTTCGCATGCTCTTCGACTTGGCGCCAGTCGATGATGGTGTCTGCCGTTCCGTATAGATAGGTTCTCTGTGTTTCTCGGGGGAGCAGGCTTCCTCTTCGCATGGCTTCGGCATTGAGGTTCTGAGCAGGCCGGGTGAGGCGAAGCTTGTATATCAGCCAGGCGACGGCGATGACAAAGTGCACTAGCGGGGAGGTCCAGCGAGGCAGAGACTGGAGGAGTGCCTTGTGGGTGCTTTTCCAGACAAAGTTGCCTGGACATGAATCCAGACACAGGGCATATCGAGGGATGACGAGCTTGTTGCCGGCGCTGTCGCTGCCGAGCTCCTTTCTCAGGAGTTCTCGGATTCTTGCGGCTGTACTGACGCCGCCGTTGGAGAGGATATGTAACAGGACCCTGGGCCGGCTGCTGCTATTCGTGGCCTTTGTCTCTGGCTCTGCGAATTGTCTGAGGATTCGGATTGCCTGCGGGATATGTCTGCGAGCGAGGCTTGGCCAAAAGACGTGCGACGCAGGGGAGCGGATGAGGAGAATTCGGGACGAGGGAAAGAGGGCGCGGTGCTGGGCAATGTATTTTGCTATGTGGACGTCTCGGGCACCCATCCAGCTGAGGACGAGGATGAGTTCTGGATGGCGGCGTTGTCGATCGATTGCCGTGGCATTGTCGTTTTCGGATTGGGTAGTGAGAGGAATAGCATCCTTTGGACAATAATATGATACAGAAGAGCTCAGATGCTCCATAAATGCCAGGGGAGGCTCTTTGTTTGGAAGCAGAGTCTTTTTCGAAGCCATTGCGACCCCCATGGTGGTGTAAGTCCTTTTGGGCCGTAGTACGAAAGACGGCTTCGTTTCTGCCAAAGAAGAACATGGGCGAAGAAGAAGACGACGACAACGATTTGGCCTCGCTTCTCCTCGCCCTAACCCCCCCTGCATCGCATATCTGAATAAAGAAGAGGAAGCAGTTAAAGCTACATGGCGGCGGGTGTGGCCGATATCAAAGGCACGCGGCAGGGCGACAGCAAATGAGGCCGGCATTTTGGACAGAGTAAATGGGGCCCAGTATGCATTCAGACCAATTGGCTCTAAAAAGGGATATGCGGGCTGTATTGATTGGGTTAATATCGCAGAGGTAGCCCAGGTTGGCAGGAGATGCGAGTGGCTGGCAGATGATGAGGTGGGAAAGCTGAACAGTGGTCTTTGATGTGCACTTTTTTTTTTTTTTTTTTGCTAATAGTGCTGAGATGTTTTTTTAATTTGATTTTCTGTTTTAATTTTGTTAGTTTTACAATCTTCAAGGAAGCTTGCATTGGGCTATTGGAAGCATTTTATGGAGTTCCACTTGTTTGATGGCCTCTTCCCACTTCTTTCCACTTGGAGATCATACCTCGGCCTTTTTAAAAAAAAAAAAAAAAAAAAAAAAAGGCCTTGGCGATAGACCGTCGGGAAGCGGTGCTGCCCGGCGACTTTTAGATGTACTTTTTTTCGAATACTAATACTTTTATCACGCGCTACGCCTTTTGAGATTGACAAGGCCGAGGAAATGGAGGCAGGATTTAGTGCTTGTGGGTGCCCTTATTTTTTGCTATTAGTTTAGAACTGGATCCACTGTTGGGATAGATCGATCGATCGTGAGGGAGTGTTTATGTGCGGTGGATTGTTTAAAAAGGGTTGTCTTGATCTTGTGATATTTCTAGCTTGGCTGTTATGCTTCTTTTTAAGTTAATTAGAGAGCAAGTATTGAAGTTGTAGAATTTGTAGAACGTTTGGTTATTGACTGCAATTGGTGTTGGATATCTAGCCGAGTTATGTCTTCTTGTGACTCTTATGGCACCAATGCCGCATACCAGAGATTGACTAGTTATTTGGGAGCAGGGAATAGTATCATAGTTGGATTGTCTTAACAAATAAGCGATGAGCGGGACACGGATCGTACTCAATATCTGGGCATGCCGGGCCGACGAACGAAGGGTACCGTTTGTTTTGTAGGCAAGGTGTCACAGAAATTGGACTAGGACGAAAATGAAAGACCTGGCTGTAGCGCATGTATGCTTTCGTAGCAAATAGGCAATTCTGATACAAGACTCGCTGTCTCCGGAGAGTAGTACGTTATATCTGCTGGGGAGGTGCAGCATCTCGATACCTTGGCCCCACGGGCGGTGTTCGCTTCGTGGCATTGATGAAGTCGCACAAGTCTCCTTTGCTCTCTCCTGGAGACGCTGGTGGCACTCGGGAAGCTTGTTTGGGATGTTTTTAGACATACTCGAGTGCTTGGAGGCGAGAGTTGCAAATGGCCTATCATGCATAAATATGCAATTCGCTTTACTTGGAGCCCAATTCTACCTAAAGACGTGAGATCAAGCATGAAAAGCTGCACCAAGCTAGACAATTCAGCAAAACAACTCACAACTCGGGGCGAACAGGACTCGGTCGATTAGGCTGTCTCGGGAAAGGCACAAGGTGTCGTTGGATCTGTGGCACTGGGACGGGAGGAACCTGAAACATTGAGGTTCAAAGCAGGCAAACATTGATATGGAAGTACGACGTCTTCGGTTGGGCTGAGATTGCATGCATTCGCATCGAAGTGGTTTGGGTAATTAGAGCAAGGTATGTATACTACAGTCGAATGACCCCTTTTTTGCCTTGTTCCTCATAGGCAAAGGCGTTCATGCATATAAAGAAAGATAATTTCCAATTGATATGCAGACATAGACAGAGAATTGACAGATATAGACTGCTTGACAACCATAGACCCTCCTCATCTCCTCACATACAAGACACGACAGCCCCTCCAGGCCAATGAATAAAAGGGGCCAAGAACCACGCAAACAACTGCAATACTATTTTTGTCCTCGAGGACCGTTCAACGTTGCACCCGTCCGCCAATTGCACAAGATGCCCAGCCGCTTGATGCGATTGCCGAGTGCAACAGGTGGCAGGTGTTGCGCTGCTGAGCTGAGCGGCCAGCTGTCAAAAAGCTGGCCGCCCGTCTCGCCTCGACTCGTTTCTTTTTGTTTTGTTTCATCGTATGCCCGTCTCTTTGTTTCCTTCTTCATCAATCTCCGTGGCTCAAAGTCAACGCCCCTCTTCTCTGTGAAGCACCATCATTCTCCTTTCTGTCCATCACTTCCATCTCCTGCTCAGATAGCATTGCGTTACTACCCGTTCCCACCTCGTCATGATCATTATGAAGGCTCTGAAATTGGCCATCTGCCTCCTAGGCAGCATCGTCATCACGGCATCCTGTGCCAACCTGCCCCAGGTCAGACGCCATGCCCCAGACTGGGATCTCGCAAAGCCCATGAACGGCCTCACCTTTGAGAGGGCCAAGGCCATCAAGGAGCCGAGCAGCGACCGCACCACGATGCACTTCTCGCACCTCAGGGGCATCAAGGCACGGCCAGGCCAGCAGCACTCGGGCGTCTCTGCGCTCAGCCGCCTTCGCAGCAGCAGCACCCCCGGCGCCATCAAGCAGTCGTTCCAGAACATCTCGGCCCTGACTGCGGCGTCCACGCAGTATGCCATCCAGTGCGGCTGGGACGGCGTCCCCGTCTGGCTGCTCTTCGACTCCGGCAGCTCCGACACGTGGGCGACCAAGACGGGCTTCAAGTGCTCGGACGGCACCGGCGACTCGCACAACGAGGCTGCCTGCGGCTTCTCGACGCCGTACATTGACGGCTTCGGCCACGGCCAGATCGACGAGCTGCACTTCTACCTCAAGTACGGCTCGGGCGAGCACATCTCGGGGCCCATGGGCTACAGCGACGTCTCGTGCGGCGGCGTGGCCGTGGCCAAGCAGCAGGTCGGGCTCGCCAACAACACGTACTGGCACGGCAACAACGTCACCGTCGGCATCCTGGGGCTTGCGTATCCGGCCATCACCAGCGCCTACTACGGCGACGTGGGCCAGGAGGCGCCGTGGAACGCCATGAGCTATACGCCGTTTCTGACCAATGCCATCAGCCAGGGCACCATCGATCCCGTCTTCAGCGTTGCGCTGATCAAGAACTCGACCGACGGCGTCATCGCCTGGGGAGGCCTGCCGCCGATGGACTGGCAGTTCCGGGGATATGCCAAGACGGATCTCATCATTGTAAGTGGCCACCGTCTAGCAACCAAACGGGGCGGTTGAATGCTGACCGTGATGCTCCAGGCAAATCTTGTTGGCCAGCCGGAGACTGCGTGGAAGTACTCGTTCTACACGATTGTGCCCGACGGCATGCGATGGGACCAGACGACAGACGCCACAAAGTACCCGTACATTGTCGACACGGGCACGACGATGCTCTATCTGCCTCCTCGTAAGTCCCCCTTTCTGTTTCTCTCGACAGACGTGCAATTCTGACTGCTGACTTGTCCAGCCCTGGCCGAGTCCATTGCCAACTCGTTCCAGCCGCGCGCCGTCTACCTCTACCAATGGGGCACGTACTTTGCGCCCTGCGACGCCATCCCGCCGCACTTTGCCATCATCATCTCGGGCGTCGAGTTCTGGATCAACCCGGCCGACCTGATCTACCAGGACCTTGTCGACCCGCTGACGGGCTACTGCGCCATTGGCATCGCCAGCGGCGGCCCGGGGCCGTACATTCTGGGCGATGTGTTTCTGCAGAATGTGCTGGCTGTTTTTGACGTGGGCGCGGCCGAGATGCGGTTCTACTCGCGAAAATGAGTGCCGAAACGGCTTTCTTTTTTACTCTTAGTCTTCTTGATTTGTCAATTGTGCAACCTGCAAGAGGAAGCATATCGGTTGGTTTGACAGGATCTTACAGCTGCGAGAATCCGGTTGGTTCTCTTTTTCAATGTGAGAGAAGCCAGGAACATTATTTCGTAAATTTAAACAATGAATTTTCTCCTGATATTTCTTCTTCTCTCTCTCGCGCCATTTCCTCTTTTCTCCCGAGTTCATGACTCGGTGCTGAGACGATCAAATCAAAGACTCTGGAATGCGCTGCTCCTGAATTGCAATGCAAGGGGTGGTTTTTGAGTGCTTATCAGCTACAGCACTTCGTAGTTCCTTGTACTAATAACACTGCGTGGCTCCAACCCACTGGCGCCCCCATCTGCCATTATCAGACTTTTTGCGTGCTTTGATTGAGTCCATCTCATGTTTCCTTCTTCTGCAACCGTGATTCTATCTGCAACACAACTCTGACCATTTCTCTCTTCTTCTCTTCTTCATTTGCCTTCTTCACGCCTTTTTATGCAACGCCAAAATCTCTCGTCAGGGTGCAAAGACTACGCGGCATTTCTTCAGCTTTGCTAGGAGCTTCCTGCCAAAGAGCAGCGCAAGGACTAGTAGGTCATAGGGAGAGAGAGAGAGAGAGAGAGAGAGAGAGAGAGAGAGAGAGAGAGAGAGAGAGAGAAGAAACACAACAGCACGACGACAACAATCTCGACACAGACATGATAGGCGTCGCTGCCGGGCCGCCGTCAAGGCCTTCGGGACCTGCGGGCAGGGCGAGGGCGAATACGTGGAGCTTCAGCAAGGTGAGGACGAGCGAGATATCGTGACGTCGACGGGTCTCTTTGTGTTTTTTGTCTTCTGCTTACTTGCACATCTCCTTACGAATCCTACCTCCTCCTAGCCTAGTGACTAGGTAGTACTTGGCAGTCTTCCTATTTCACAGACTCCTCGCCGGTCAAGTGACTGGACATGACGAGACAGTGGTTGCAGATGAGATGCAGGCGCAGGCGGTGAAGGCAGACCCAAGACGACGACTCCATTGCATTGGGGCGGTTCCACCAGCAGAGCCGTGGCGAGGAGGCTTTACATGCAGACGAAGCAAACCCGAAGCTCGGGATAATTCACGGGGACGCATCCTGGCATTCTTCTGGCCGAGACGACACTTCATCCCGGTGGTTGGCCTGCTTTGCGCTCAGGCCATTCACACGCAACATACGAGATGAGCCTTGATCCCATGATTGGATTTTTTCCCTTCATTTTGCCTGTCGGATAACCCCGGAAGACGGGCGGCCAGGGGTGCAGCACAGCGTTCCTGCAGAGGCGACCACTGCCTGTGGCCCTAGATGCCCGAAAGAGGCAATCATGGAGACGACCCCGACGTGGAGAGATCAAGGCCATCAAGGCCATCGCTTATGATCCATCTCGCGGGTTGCTGCCATTGAGCCGCTTCCGATGTGGCGAGATTCAATGGCAAATGGGCCGATGGCCGGAGTCTGGAGAAGCAAAAACACGAGAGGATGGGAAAGCCATTGGCAATCGATTGTCAATTGAAAGCGATGCACGCCTCATTTCGCTGAGCACCGGTCACCTGCCCACGAAAACGAAGCGCTTCGAATCGGAACGTCGACACGGGCCTTGGCGTCTGGCCGCCGGGACGATTCGGGGAGAGCTGGCGCTGTCAGGGGCTGGCCGGGCAAAGGGCTGGCGGCCCCGCAGCGCACTCCAGGTGCTACCAGACAGCAGAGCGCTGCAGCTGGTGCTGAGCCCCCCTGACTGGACGCCGGATTGCAGCGAGGCACAGCTCGCCCACCGCCCGGGAGCTTCTCCAATTCCCCAGAGCGGCCCCCACTGCAGGCTGGACGGCACAGGGGGATGCGAGAGCCGCCTGACAGAAGCAACCACGCAGGATGGAGCAGTGGTAATTACTTGGTGCTCCGTGCTATAAGCAGACGCATCACGGGGCATGCCGACGGCAGTTTGAAGGGGCAAATGGCATGAGCAGGAGCAGAGGGAGATGGCCTTGCACAAGGCATTTGATTGAATGCACTCCATGCTGGAATAAGGAATCCGAGGTACACACAGGCAGGCAGGGCAGGGGGCTTCTTTTCTTCCAATTTTCTTCCATTCCTCCTTCCGTTGTTTTTCATTCTGTTTCAGGGCCGTCTCCATCCCTAAGCACGGAGGGTACATTCGTCGATTCGCTCTCACCGAGCCCGGTGCCGTTGCCTGCCTGCGTCCGGAGAATTTGCTGGTCTTTTTTCGGTGCCTGTCCGCACGTCACGCTGCTCCTGCCCCTGGCACCCAGTTTTTCTTTATTACTGCTGTCATTGCCGGATTGGCACACACCTGCCACCTCTCTGGCTGTTCCTTCCTGGGGAAAAGAGTCTTGAGGCTTAGTGATTGAAAGACTTGCCGTTGGGTACTGAGCCTAGACCTTCCTCCAGAGCAAAGTCTCGCACTTGCCTACTGCTTTGCTCGGGGCGTGCTGCACTTGCTGGATCTGATACGTGTACCTTGATAATCCGGGGTATTTTTGTGTATCTGGCAGTCACGAGCAACAACCACCGCCGCCACTCGGTACTAGGCAGTACTTCTGGGCGCCGATATATACTACACTTGGCCTTGCCGTGCTAAAGTCTCCTCTTTTTTTCCCTTCAGCTTTCTGGCAGCGCCGTCTCCGCAATCTGCATCATCCCCGAGGATCGCAAGATTTTTACGCCCATCGCCATTATCACGGCCGCGAAGCCAGCTGCAGCTTTTGCCGGGGTCGCCTTTACCCCAATCACGGCCCTCTGCTGCGGTGCTACCCGCCTGCAGCCCTTTTCCCCGGCGCTGCGTCGCTGCAGGCTTGCCTCGGCTGTGGGCTGTTTCGACCACTGCGGCCTAGTTCAGCACCGCTAAAGCGGCTTGACGTCGATAGAGCATCGAACCCTTTTGGCCTGGAGCTGCTGGACTGCCGCACACCCTCACGCGCGCACCTGGATTGAGCACCCGTTCACGCAATTCTTCGTTCCCGGGCCATTCGTCACGCCCTGCTGCTGCTGTTCAGCGCTCTTCAGTCACTGATTGACCCTGGGCCTTCGCCTATTCCCCCCCGTTCAGCCACTCTCACGCAACCCGCGGCCAACCTCTGCGTCGCCTGCCTCTCAGCCGCTTCTATCCATCACCTGGCCTCGTTCCCTTTTGCCTCGTCTCAAGAGGGATCCGAGGATCAAAAACCACCCTCTACCGTTGCTTCTGCCCTGCCACAAGCTTCTGCTGCTGCTGCTGCCGCCTCCCTGCTTCCTGCTGGGCCCTCATATGTATCAGCCGCCACGCCGGATGCCTCTGCTATCACACCCCAAACACCGTATCAGCATACTTGATCTTAGCAAACAGCATCGCCAGCTCCTTCACCGTGACAATGCCGTCGAAAACTAACAATGGCGTGGGGATCCAGGTCGAGGACACCAAGATATGTGTTGTCATGGTCGGTCTCCCGGCCCGCGGGAAGAGTTACATTGCCCAACTAGGTATGCTTGTTCTGCATCCTTCTTCTTCTTCTTTTCATTCTCTTCATTTTGGCTTTCTCTGAGCTTTGCGGGAACGGGCAATGGCCCAGTCCCGAAATATGCCTATGCATATGCACATGCACGCACGCACTCACTCACGTATCCATTGAGCCGAATGCTTGCTTCAGAACCTGTTGCATTATGACGGCCTCTTCCCCTCTCCTCTAGCGTCGGGAAGCTGCCTGATTTTCTCCAACTTCTCACGCCACTTTGTATAGACCATTGAGAGCTTGACTGACATGTGCTTTTTCTTCTTGCTTGTCCGGATATATAGCCCAGAGATATTTGCAATGGCTGTCAATTCCGGCAGCGACTTTCAATGTCGGCAACTATCGGCGTCATGACGCTCCACAGCCAACGGCCGACTTTTTCGATTTCAGCAATCCCGAGGGTGAGCGGAAACGCCGTGCCGCCGCCGAGGCCGCCGTTGCTGACATGCTTGCCTGGTTCCGCACCGGCGGCGTTGTTGGCATCCTGGATGCGACCAATTCCACCAAGGAGCGCCGTAAATGGGTCTACGATACGTGCACTGCCCATGGCATCGAGGTTCTGTTTGTCGAAAGCAAATGCGATGATGAAAAAACCATCATGGCCAACATCCGCGACGTCAAGCTGACAAGCCCCGACTACAAGGGCCAAGATCCAGAAGAGGCCGCTCAGGACTTTCGCAATCGGATCAAGCACTATGAAAAGGTCTACAAGACGATTGATGGCGACAAGGATGAGGACAGCTACACCTACTTGAAATTGATGAATGTCGGCAAACAAGTCATCATCAACCGTATCCAAGACTATCTCCAAAGTCGCATTGTCTACTATCTCATGAACCTGCATATCCGACCGCGCTCAGTTTGGTTATCTAGAGTGAGTTTACCATTTATAAGCCATGGCCTTCAAGCTCTGTTATCTAATTGTGTGTTGATAATAGCACGGAGAGTCTCTATATAATCTGAGCGGACGTATTGGCGGAGACATGCTTCTGTCTCCCCGAGGTGAGCAGTACGCTAGAAAGCTGCCGGACTTGGTACGAGAATCTGTGGGAGTAAGTTTTAACCCTCACCACCGTTAATATGAGCTCCTTTTTTTTTTTTTTTTTTTTTTTTTTTTAGATATATTTTGAGAATACATACACATGCGGAACGGCGCTGACAATGATTATCCAGGATGATCGCCCTCTAACGGTCTGGACCTCAACATTGAAACGCACCATTGCCACGGCCCGTTTCCTCCCACCGCACTACAATCAGTTGCAATGGAAAGCACTGGATGAATTAGACTCTGGTGTGTGCGACGGCTTGACCTACCAAGAAATCAAAGACCGCTACCCCGAAGACTTTGCGGCCCGTGATGAGGATAAATACAACTACCGATACCGCGGTGGCGAGTCGTACCGCGACGTGGTTATTCGCCTGGAACCAATCATAATGGAGTTGGAACGTAGTGAGGACATTCTCATTGTGACTCATCAGGCGGTTTTGCGCTGCATCTACGCATACTTTATGAAGAAGGACCAGGCTAAGAGCCCCTGGATGAACGTGCCGCTTCACACACTCATCAAATTGACACCAAGGGCGTACGGTACAGAGGAGGTCCGGTACGAAGCGCATATTCCTGCTGTGAGTACTTGGCGTGGAAAGGGAAGTACTGCCAAGCATGAGAATCCCACCCCCGAAAGCCTGTGAGGCAAGTGTGAGAAAGGAATCATAGGGAAAGAAGGGAAAGAAAGGAAAGGCAGGACAAAGAAAATTATAAGCATACAAGTTCATGGATCATTCGAGAGTATCCGGAGTTTGGGAGAGACGAAGGGATAAAATTTGCCGACCAACGGCACACAACAAGGCTAGTATACCGTCTTACGCTTGTTCTTTTGTGGTTTTGGATTGGGAATGGAGTGCTTTGTACACGGACTGCATGGTCACCGTCAAGGATAGGAAAGTGAGTTCAATTGCTCGTTTGACTCTAAATAAAAATCAATAATTATCAACGCTATTTGCTCTATTCTGATGGATATCTGTGAAGCTCGACAGCATCCAAGAGTCAGTCACTGCTCTATGAGAGATTGCAGGCTGATTTACGATGAATGTGCGCATATGATGCTGATTCACAGTCATTTTTGCGTGTGTTCCCAAAAAACAGCGATTCCTGTTCACTCCTGCACGCGAACAAGGACGTTGTCATGATAGTTTGTCCAATTCAAGCTGTGAATTGCCATTCTAAGCAAAGATTTAATTCAATAGTTGTCCATCCTCTCGCTGGTGGGCAATGTAGCGCCATTACATCTGTCTACAACAAAGATATCCGAGCACATCTACCAACGCCATGGCATTCGTATCCCCCATTCTCGGCGTCGGGGTCCAGCACCCTCGGCAAATCCAAATCCATTACCCTGCCATTGTTCCGCAGCCGGCCATGCCCGTTATGTTGCAGCCTCAGTTCCTCCTACAGCCTCCTCCCGTGAGCATCATGGTGCCAACAATGGTAGTCCATCCTCCTTTATTCACTCCTCCTTGTTTCCTCGTGGCATCTGCTCAGCCATCTCCAGGTGCCGACGCTCATCCACCCGGTAGTATCTCATTGCGGGCTGTCTTTTATGGCCACCCATCCGACGACGATTATACTCCCCCCATGTGCCTCTCCAGCACGACGTATAAAGACTCGGCGTTACCGAGTAGGGATGCCTTGCTTGCGGAGATTGCCACCTGGGCTGGACACCATGGCCTTTTGATTAGACATCCGGGCGGACGAATCGATCCTCTCCGAGCGAAGCTGTATGTTTTGCCAAAGGGCAGCAGTTCCAGGGGACTGTTGTGTGGGATAAACTATGAGCCGGGCGCGGGACTGCTTGTGCCGGGAGATGTGGTCAAAGTGGTCCAGTTGGGCGGGATCGAGGAGAAGGACTGGGAAGAGGCGCTGAAGGGGATTCGGAAGGAGGGACACGAGGCTGTTGTTGCGGTGGATATGGGCGATGGTGGTTTGAATACGACTTCGACTACACCCGATGCTGGCCAGGCCGCCGCAGCAGCAGCATGACCCCAGTCTCTCTGTAGGGTGAAAGAAGGGAATTCATCTATCAAACACTCACAAGGAAGAAGCAGGAAAAGGCAGTTTCAACATATCACTTTGAAAAAAAAATTTGAGTTAAGAAATACAGTCAATTTTCAAAAAAGGGAAATACCAAATCAGTATGCGCAACTATAAAACACATCTCCCTACTCCGCCTCATTCTGTACCAACAGAATCAAAACAACGAGAAGAAGAAAAACAAAAAAAATACCAGTCCTCGCTAAAAAAAAAAAAAAACGCGCAAAATAAAACCATCCCGTACTGACATATCTACATCCCCGTCGTAGTATAATACTCCAAGAAAAAAGTACTAGATGTGTGTGTGTGTGTGCGTGTGTTTTTCTTTTTTTATGCATCTGCTTTCGCCTTTTTTTTGTGTGTTCCAGATGAAGGAAGAGAAATCGAGGCTTTGTGTGTACTGACCATTTGCTTATATATTAGAGAAAAAGAAGAATAAAGACGCGGCTGCTCAACGAGAACGCCGACTTGTTTCGAAAAAAAAAAAAAAAAAAGACAAAAGTATAGAATAGAAGAAGAAAAAATGTTCGAGCAAAGAACAAAAAACCCTCCAACGAACAAAGAAGAGAAGTAGAGAAAGTGACAGTAGGACAAAACCTTTGTCAAGCTTCCATCGACCTTTGTCAGCAAAAGAACGCAGCCCCTGAGGCATCAAGTCCGCTCCTTCTCTCCCTGAACATGAAGTAAGAAATGAAGTATATAAAGGCAACGATGCTGTGTCCCATCTTACGTTGAGACACGACGCAAAAACTTTTTCGTTTTTCAAGCAATAGTAGGTAATTGGAAAACAGAAAAGGAACAGAAAAGGAAGACGTCTTTGAGGAAAAGAAGAACAACTCTCAATCAAGGGGACACGCAGCAAAAAAAAAAAAGCCAAATCCCACCAGACTGGTCGAGTCTTAGTTTATGGTACACGAGTAACTCTGTTACCCAAATTATAAAGAGCCTACCCTCCTTTTCTCCCCCAAAGAGCGCCAGCAAGCACAAAAGCTCTAATGTTTCCTTCGCTAAAACTGTCGCACAACGTAGCAAGACCCAAAAAGAAAAACTCCGCATCTCATGGCGTCTACTCCGTATATATCGTGATGTAGAGAGCAGAACAATATTGGGAAAAAAGAGAGAGAAAAGGAGCACTAGGTCCTCGGAAAGACTTTGGATCCTGACTGAGCAATGCTGTCGCATCAAGGTGTCGTCGAGCTGCTCCCGGGTCTTGTTCATTGCCAACGTATACACACACCAAACCTGCCACTGGGTATCAATCCACCGACACACATATAGACTGTAGAAGAAAACCGGCGTTTTCCAAATAGCTGCCAAGAAGCGTATACTGTCGGGGGCGAGTACACTATCCGGGGTCTCTTTTGCAAAACAGAGCTTTTTTCCAACTTGTCCAATATCGATAAAAGAAATGCCAAAGATAAAAACACCAAATCGATGAAATCATAAGAGTTTCAAACAGAAGACGCCACCATGCCGCATGATGATTAAGGACGTGAAGAAAATCTGGCGTAATGCGTGCTACAGCATTATTGCTTTTGATGCCGTAGGCAAGAAACATGTCTATGAATGTCAATCATGCATTACCACACCTCAAGCTGGGTTGGCCTTGACACGCTTTGCCATCCGAGGAGTCTGAGGCTTGACCCTGTTCTGTATGCCGTTGACTTGGCCAGCGCCTGGCGCGACGGAATCATCCTCAACTTTGACAGTAGACGGACGCCGACGCTTGTTAGAGGCCGGTGACGTGTTTGCACTTGGTCCGCTCGAGCTTGTTCCCTGTTGGCTTGGCTGGAGCTGCATGCCAGGAGCTTGGCCTGGCGCGGGACTGCCGATGTGAGGTGAGCCAGGAAGGTTCATATGTACCGCTGCAGGGCTCGCTCCGATTGGAAACTGTCCAAAGCCGGGTGTCCTGGGCGCTTGTGCCATGGCTTGGCCGTTCATAACCGGGGTCGCGCCATTGATATGGGTTGCTACGTATTGTTCAAGCGCGCCGTAGGGAGTTAGGCCAGGGTTTTGGTTGTAGAACCCAATCAGTGGGTTCATCTGACCCATGACTTCTACAATCTACAGAGACAGTTAGATCGTTGCTATTCTCCGTTACATCTCGTATACACAATCCGGTCTTTGACATACCTCGAGGAATTGATGGACGGCCTGAGTGACTCCTTGTTTGTTCACAGCCGAGTTGAGGTCGACCAGCACGCCGGGTGGCTCTTTCTGAGGCGACTTGAGCTGTCGAGACTTGCCCTTCTTGGACATCTCCGGAGATTGCTTGCCGTCAATCGTGTTAACACTGCGCCACTCCTTGATCCATTCGTGTGTTGGCTTCGCTGCTTCGATGACACTTCTCATAGATACAAACTCCTCGTGTCCTGTGGTGAGGAATTCAAACAATTCGATTTTCTGTTCGGCATCAAATTGCGCACGTAGCGTTCCATTGGCCACAAGCTGCAAGGGCAAGATGAATTAGCACGAATGATAGCCACACAGGGAGAAGACAACATACATGTGAACCTGTCTCGAACCAATAGACGAAACTAGCTCGTTGGTTCTCGATACAGTAGCAGTCCCCGGGCAATGCCTTGTCGATGCTCGCGCCGTCGAGAATGAGTTGTATACTCTTGACGCCACTGCTGTAATAGGTATGGAGATAGCGAGCAATTACTGGATAAGCAATTTCATATTGCTTATCTGCCACATCTTCCTTTTCGCTAGGGTGGAATGAATGGCGGAAAACACCGTTGGGTGATGAGAAGAACTGGGATACAACTCTACTCCAGTACGTGAGATCCTCTTTGTTCTTTGCTCCCTACATAAGTGAACATCAGTATCAAGGCGGCCAGGCAGCGAAATTTACAGGGAAGCACATACAGGGTAAGTACTTAGGCATTCGCCAAAGTGCATCAGTTTTAAGAGACATCTCGTCTTCATATTTTCTCTTATTTGCTGCTGCTGCTGCTGCATCAGGGTGTTGGCCATGAGTTGCTGGGTTGCAACGGCGGCCATCTGGTTTTGATTCGGAGGGTGGGCCTGTTGAGGCTGGTGCTGACCCTGTTGCATCTGATTCGCCTGAGCCGGAGTCGGTGCGGGTGTCTGAGGAGTCTGTTGCCCCGTCGGTGCAGGTGTGCCGGCTTGTGAGACTTGCTGCGGCGTCGGCTGTGACTGGGGGCCGGGTTGCTGCTGGGATTGCGGCTGGGGCTGGCCTGGCGGCTGCTGGCCCGGCTGCTGCTGTGCGCCCATTGACGGCTGAGCTGCCATGGGATTTGGCTGTGGCATACCCTGCATGGGCTGAGCATTCATCGTCATGTGCTGAGCTTGGTTATGGCCCGCCATCTGCTGGTTGTGCGCTGCCTGCTGCTGCGCGGCCTGCTGCTGCTGAGCCTGCTGCTGCACTGCTTGTTGTTGGGCCTGGGCCTGGGCTGCTGCCTGTTGCTGAAGGGCTAGCTGCTGGGCCATGATCGTTTGCGGGTTGTGCGCCTAGGGAGTGATGTTAGCAAGTGTCCCGGGTCTCTCCGTTGCGGTGAAGAAATCGCCATATGAAGGAACGACTGACATTTACGTGACCCAGTTGAGCAGCATTCCGCGCCTGTCTCAACTGGTGAATTTGGTGCGGTGTGAGTTGCATGCCCATGGGCATGCCGTTGACTGCACCGGGAGTCATGCCTGGGAACTGCTGCGCCATCATTGACCGTTGTTGCTGTTGTTGTTGATGATGGAGAATTTGCTGCTGGCGGATGGCAGCCATTGCGCTCGGGTTGTTCATCCCAACTGGATTGCCGCCGCGTTAGTCTACCCGCTCCCAAATGACGAATATCCATGCTAAATGGGTACTTACATTGCTGCAACTGCTGCTGCTGCTGTTGAAACATTTGTTGCTGTTGCGCAGGGCTCATTTGATGCATCGGATGGGCATTCGGGTTCGCCCCTGGAGGCATGCCGCCCATCAAGGCCGGATTGACCTGGCCTCCTGGACCAGACACGGCAATGTGACCGCCGGCGAACTGGTGAGGCATCCCACCAGGCGCGCCCTGCTGGCCTGCGTTGGGTTGCATGCCAGGGCCAGCCATCGGGTGTCCTGCGACTCCCGGATGGCCCATCCCAGGGTGCCCCGCGAAGTTGGGGCCCATACTACTTGCGGCCATCATCTCTGGATGAGGCCGGCTATCCACAGCGTGGATATCGACGAGCGTCCGCAGACACTATCGCATGCGCATACGACGGGGGTTATGAGAGATCGCGACTGTCGTCGGTACAGCGAAACGTGTGTTCCACTTGGTGCGGGCTCAAGTCTTGTTTGCCTTGCCGTCTGTAGCTGTATTTTTTGGAGTTTCGCGTCGCGGCGACAAGTAGCGTGGATCACGGGGTAGCAGCGGTGGGAGGCGGCAGTACCGCAAGTGAGACTTCTAGAAAATTGGTAATAGCAACAATCGTCGGGGGCGCAGAGTCCGCGTCCCAAGAAGATAAAAAAAAAGGCGTCTATAGCGAGAAGAAGCGACGAGGCGTGCAGTGGCGACGATGCATCGGCAAGAGATAATGCGGTCCGATGGGTAGTTGGTGGTGCGATCCGTGATACCACACCAGCCCGACTCAAGACACTGCGACGGGTGACAAATAAGAGGTCTAGCGGCTGAGTGGGCAGCAAGTAGGGGAATAAGCCCAAAGAAGAACTCTGTTCGGGGACAAGAAACCCAGTTTGACCAGGGAAAACCCGGGCGCCAGAGGAAGAATCCGGTGAAGAGAGATTGGGACGCGATGCAGAGATGGGCGAATAAATATCTCCGCCAGATCAACAGGATTTTGCACCCAGCTTCAGCCTACGGTATAATCGCGGCAACCGACCCAACCGGCGCTTTGGCTGCTGTGCTGTGCAGACTCCCGCGTTCTTTTTCTCCCAGGCTCTTTGCCCAAGCGTCTGGCGCGACTCGCAGCGCTGGTGCCGCCACAGTATGCGCTGGTGCGGTGCTGTGCTGTGCCGGTGCTGGAGCGGATGCTGGAGGCCAGTAGAGCAGAGGAGATGCGAAGAGGACGAGGGACGTATCCAGGTGGATGTTGTGTCAGGTCCCCAGGCCGTCTGGCGAGACGAAGGACGTCGCAGTGCAGCAGGCAAGGCGTCGATTCTGGCAGACCAACCCTGCGGGAGCAGCGAGACGGCGTTTGGGGGATCTTTGGTGCGTGGGTACGTGAGTGGGCGGGAATGACCAGGGGAGGAGAGAAGGCCAGGGATGGGCCGTGGAGATTATGCAGCTAAACGGTGCAAAAGCCCCGCTTGGGATATTCAGCAAATACTGTAATATTTGCTTGCATTTTTGTGGTTGGAGGGTGAGAGGTCGATGTTTGCTATGCACTGCAATCAAGTGGCGTCTTGTGGGCAGGAAAGCAGATGGGATTGTGGGCAGGAAGTTTTTGGCAAGAAAATGGAAACGGACTTTTCTTTGTTTATATACTCCTAGTAATCGATAAGAAAGAGTTCCACGCGTCCAAGGCTCCATCAGCATTCATTGAGCCCCAGGTACTAGAGGTAACTGTAAAGATGAATGGAGGTAAAAGGTACGGGGTAGTACAGCCATTCTAGTGTTGAAAAGTACCTAGATAGCAGGCTTCTGGGGGTACTAGAAGTATTGAAAGTATCCTCAGCGTCCCCCAAGTCTAAATACCTTCGTCAATTGAGGCGTACCGCATGCTACAAGCCCTTGGCACTCCTCTATACTTCCACGATGCGGGTTTTAAGGGCTGGGTACCTGTTCTTCACTTCTCTTTCTGTCTTTCTTTTCACATTGGCCTTATCTTCGCTCTCTTTTGTACATCTCATATAACTCTAAATGACTTATGTGCACTGCAGCCTTCAAATTATTAGGTACTCAACGACAATGAGATCGTGTAAGTTGCAGTACGCACCCATGGCCTCTGCTCATCTCGGAAGAACTTCATCCGTTAAGCCTAGTTGGGCAGCACTTGAATGTCCGCTTTCTGATCTAGTCTGCTTTCCGCTGTAATCCGCTCAAACTCGGGGGCTGGTAGCAGTCATACCTCTCTAACGGGCCCCTAATGTCGGGATAACTCTTTTTCCGCTCAAATGACGGGAGCCGACGTCTGGTACCTGGCAGCATCGTCTGCCATCGGGCCAAATCGTATCTCTCTTTATCTGACCGGGTCTTCCGCCTCTTTGTGGCTCATAGGAAAACATGCAGCAAATGTGACAGGCAATAAAAGAAATTCCGAATAGATTCACCACTGGGAATAGTCAAGCAACTAATTCTTCTTGACAAAGCACCGAGGCACAATGACAAATTGTCCCGCCGGCATGCACATAATCTTCAGTTTGCGAAAATCCGCGGCAGACCTGCTAGCGCCGCATTCAGCCTTAGCAATCGTGCCTTAGCTCTCTTAAGTGAAAATCGTTTGAGTAACGAGATGACTAAATCCGAGGCACCATTTGCGGCTGCCGCCGCTAATACTTTAAGCGGGAGAACAGTATCACGTGAGATACATACAGTGCCATTAGTGAGAAAATTTTGCTTGCACTGTCTCTGAATATCTTCTCTCGCCGATGGAGCTTCTGGGCGAAATTTTCTTTCCAACATAACTTTTTTTTGCCCATGCAAAGAGCTCACTGACAGTCTCGCCGTTTTTTTCTCAGTGCCGGAGACGAATCTGAGAGCTTTGAATTTGGCTTCTGTTCATTCTCTCCTGGCCCAAACAGAAAGACGATGGGACTATCAGAACAGAGTTTCTTGAAGCGTGTTTGTGCAAACGCGTTTGCTTGACATGTGATGTCAAAAGGTAAGAATCTTTTGTGGTTTTTTTTTTTTTCCCTTCCCGTCCCTTCACAGGAAGATGCACTTCCTTTTTCCTCTTTCATGATGACACTGAATAAACGTCTTCTTTTCCCAACCGAATCGACCATGAAGAAGTTTTTGACTACTCGGATCCTCAGGATCTGTTACTTGCCAGTATAATTGTCTGACCTTTGCACACATTTGCTCAATGCACATTTTTCACTTTCCTGCTTGAGAGGCCATGCTAACTCTATGGCCCAGATTTTCTAGAATTTTCTCGACTTGCTATACCTTTTCCCATCTACGACTAACCTGGCAGACACATCGAGCTCGTGCCCTTACCATATGGTGAGTACTTTGCTGCATTTCTTTTTATACTCTTGATCATGTGTTTGCATGATGAAATTTTCCATTTAATTCGCAGTTTCCACTCGAGTTCCGATGAGCCTTTTTCTGGAACAGATGAGGGTTAATACTTCCTTGGATGTCTGATCAAACACATTGTCTTTCTTTTTTTATCACGTCTTGTTTTATCCTGGCAGTTTTACGCGTTGGCCGAGCTTGAAGCTAACTCGTCAAAGTTTTGATAGTGATTCCTCCAGAGCAGGCTGCTCGTCGTAGATTATAGACAGTTCATTATCCATGGAAATAAAATAATATTTAATCAATTCATCGTGTCCATTTATTGCCTTTCAAAATGTGTGTAAAATCTCGTATGCCGAATATGTTACTTGGGCTTTTCTCGCCGAAGCAACTGGGCCTAATTTTTAATTTTTTTTTATCTTTTTTAAGATAAGGCGTTGCTCCGGATAAGGGATAGCTTGAAAGCGAAATTGGTGCGTAATCCCCCGCGCAGTCCCCAAAGATACTACCCTACAAAGGTTCTCAATCACAGATTGTCTCGTTTTATGACACTGTCATCGAAAGATGCGTTGGACGAGTCGTTCATTAGCTATAGGTAGGCGTGCTTGATTTATTATCATTAAGACATCAATATGTTGCAGCTTTTGCATATCTTTTGCCTGGAGAAACAGTGTCATATCTTGTAATTATAACCTTAGTACTACAGATAGGTAGAGAGAGCTCTGTACTATAAAGTGATAACACATGTCTCTTATTCCTACAAATGGGTACGAGCTTTGCATATAGCACTGCAGCAATCATATTTTCTTTCCCAAAATAAAAAACTAAATGCGCCCCATTCTCCTATCCATCATAAATACAGCCCAAATATCCTGCAGATCAAAAACAAAAAATACTCAAGCAACTCGCACCTCCTCGCGGATTTCATCTCTCCTCACTCTGCCACCAACTATACCCATCCTGTTACGCCCTGTCCGGCCTCTCCCCAGCCAGTTGAGCTTGAGCATCTTGCACAGCTCAACCATCTTCCTGTTACTCTCGTCGCCCAAGTCGCCGCCAACGCCGCCGATGCTCGAGAGAACACTCATGCACTGGAACATCCGGCCTACCATGTCAGCTACCTGCTTCGAGTCCTCGACATTTTGCTCGCGGACGCTGCTGAGGGCCTGCATGCCTGACGGCGTATAGGGGCGAATCACCCCATCGCTGCCACGGCTACCAAGACTGACGTTGCTCACAGCTCGACTGCGACTGCCGGCAGACCCATCACCCAGCAAGGTAGTGCTAGTCGAATTATACGAGCCAACTGAAGGGTCAATGGACATGGCCGTGCCAGGACGAGCCATGGAAAAGAAAGATTCGGGAGGCGATGTGGAGAGACTGGCTTCCAAAGGAGGAGACGCGAGCGCCATGTTTGCCCACGCCGAAGGAAGAAACTCGAGAGAGAGACGGGAGAATATTGTTTTGAGGGTCTCATAGCGCGACAAGATGATGGTATCTCGATAGGCCGTCAATACCAGGCGTCTTACGTCGAGGGCGGTCGCTGCAGGCAAGACCTGTGCTGATTGCCCTGCCGCAGGAGAGGGAGCAGTGACAACGCCGCCCCAAAAGTCGCGAGCTTGTTCAGGCGTCATAAGAGTCCCACAACCTGAAACCTCCAGATCAAGAGGCAGCAATGCTGCTTGCATGTAAGGCAAGATGGAAGTGAACGTAATGAGCCAGTTGTCCACGAGGGTTGGCATGAAGCGCTCCTCTGGCATTCTCCGCAGAGTCTTATCCATTGTAGCGAAGCCCAATGATAGAAGCTCTCTAAGGTCCTCTAGCAGTCTATTCGGTGACCTCTTATGGATACACCATTGAATATGCAAGCTAACAATGCGATTGATGTCTTCCACTGGAAGGCGAATATCCTCGCCTTGGAAAATGACAAGAAGCTTTGGCTTTAAGTAGTTCCACGCATCGTCCATAGCCAGGCCTGTCAGCACCGACTTGACACCGTCCACTGTGTCGGATAAGATACTTGACTGCTGCGACATGGAAGGCAAGCTTTGACTACCAGGCCAATCTCCGGGCACTGATTCACTGTCCATGCGACTATCTGATCTTTCAGCATTCTTTTTATCCTTCTTGGCCTTTGCAAAGGTAGAAGACGTAGGACCCGGGCTGGCGGGGACGCTGAAATTGTAAAGACTGCTTGGTGCATTCGGATCCGTAGGCCTCGAGTTGCTAGCGGCCGATGAAAGTGGTAAATGGTACTCGTCCTTGAGCTTCTGCTTTTGCCTTGAGAGGAAGTGATGCTTCTTCTCTTTCTCTTTAGCTTTTTCTTCCCCAGTCGCTTCGTTTGGCCGAATGGTTGCCGATGATGAATTGTTAAGATTATAAAATGACTGGCTACCAGAGTCTGTGAGATTGGTTGAGCTGAAGTTGCCTCGCTGGAGAGCTGACAAAGCCGAACCAATCTTGCCTGGGCTTGGCAACGCCTTTTCCTTGGTGTCTTTGGCGCTAATTTTGGATGGCCGTGAGAACAACTTGGCCTTTGCCTTTTCGGATTTGGAGAGAGGCTTCTCTGAGATGGCCGAAGCAGAGGTTGCGGCAGGCAAAGACGGAAATGGCTGCGGTTGAGGAGACACAGACGGCTCCCTTGGCGAATTGCCGCCAGACCGGGGGAATACAACATTGGCCGCAGCCGTAGCAGCAGCGGAAGACTGCATCGAAGCGGCCCCGAGCCTGTCTTGATGTGTTTGATGTGCGCCTCCTCCTGAGATGTTAAAGGCTGATTCTCGCGGCGCACTGGCCTCTGTTAGGCTCAATGTGGGCGGGCTAATAGGGCCTTTGCTCCCGCTCCCTCTCCTCGCGGCTTCAGTTTCCGGGGCCGTCTGAGATCGCTGGCGCGACTGGAGGATATTCTGATGCGACATTACGGCCGCTTGCGCTGCAATCGCGCTGGCAGACAGTCCTCCATTCGCAGGGCCCGCAGGTTGGCCGTTATGGCCCATTCCGATCTGGGACAGGTTGGACGTGCTTGTTGACGGCAAGGATGGCTCAAACAAGCCTTGTGTGGCGTGTTTCCTCGCGTGCGTCTTCAGAACGGGGGACGACGCTCCCTGGGGCGCGGCTCGGGGCGCGCTCGGGCGAGGATAGCTCTGCTGGATGCTGGCGCTGCTGCTGGCGAAGGCATGGCTGGCGAACTGCTGATATATGGGCGTGGAGGGCGCGTTGCCGGCGCCGGCGCTCTGCTGCCGAGCCTTGGGGATGGTAATGGCTTGCGTGCCGTCCTCGCTGCTGCTGGGCGAGTCGACCATGCGCAGGGGAGGTGGTCGTGACGATGATCCCGGCAGGTCGATGGACGATCGCGGCACCCCGGGCAAGGGCGAGAAGCTGCCGGGAGCTCGGCCCTGAGGCCGTCCCGTATTCGATGGTGTGGGCTGCATCTTGCGGTGGTGTATAGGGCTCGTTACATCTTGGCTGGTGCCGAGAACATAAGGCGAGGCGATTCTGGTGCCGTGGTGAGGGCGGACGGGCCGCGACTCGATGTCGCAACCAGGGCCGGTGGGTCTGCGGCTTGGGATTTATGTAAGGTTCGAGGCGTCAGGAGTCTAAAGCGAAGAGAGTGAAGCTCTAGGAAAAACAAAAGGCTGAGGCTGGTCGTTGGTGGAAGGATGCTGAGCTGTTGGAGTGGGAGTTGGAGAGGCTGAAGATGAGACGGCTGCCGTGGGGTATCTACATGCATACCTAGAGCTTATCTCGGTAGGCATTATCACATTATGTTCGGCTCCATACGGGCCATCGGCCTGCTAGAGCGTGTACAAATTCCATGTCTGTGTAGATCAATCTCTAAATACATACTTCTAAAGAATAGAAAATAGTTCCTGTTCTCTACTTGCCTCATGTCATATCTTGTTCCGTTCTGTTCTGCTCTGCCCTGCCCATTTCTGCAGCATGTACGGATACCTCATCTTACTCCCCAAATTGGGTGGATTCGCAAGTACCGAAAGCTGAGGCTTAAATTCCGCACTAAGGCAGTACTGAGGTACATGTAGCATGTGGGGCCCACTGCAGCTTGGGGGAAAGCTATAAAAAAAATCGAAATCAAAATCTCGTGCCTCTAGCCTCTTTTTTGCTTTCTTTCTCCTCAAGCATCGCCCTCTTCAACGCTGCGTTTCCATGCTACAAACAGAGAATGTACAGAGCCTCCGGGCCCTTGTCAGTCTCGATTTATTTTTCGCATGTGGGAAATTCGGAGAAAGCTTCAAAGCAAGAGGTGGATCCGTTCCTCTCTTGTGCTCGTTTTCCATGTCTGGAGCGTCCTTGTGGCCTCCCGACGTGTGTCTATCGAGTCTGCCTGTGATGGCCTGGCGTCACCCCGACGTCTGCAACAGACATCAGAAATCTCAGGCCCGGGAGAACCCTTGCGTGTATACTTCGGGAAGACGTGGGTTTATCTTGGTGTCCTATGGGAAGTCGTTGCGAAGCTTGTTGCGCAAACTTGAGTGCGATATGCAGCGTTTGTTTTGCTTCGGCGAAATGAATCACACAATTCCGATCATTCTGTTGAGGGCGATGCTTCACCTTTTTTTCCTCAGGTAAGCTGCTGATTATACCTATTTCGCGTTTGGGCAAGAATACTACTAATCGTTTGATACTCTCGTTTGAGACTTTTATATATTAGAACCAAGCAGCAGTAGACAACTCAGCTGCCTCACCCTGACTCAAATCGATTCCTTGGCCTTTCATGGCTTCCTGTACTGCTTCGCTAAACCGTCAACAGAGGCCACCACCCTTGTACAGCAGATATGGGACGAATGACTCACACCTGGGATTTGAGCTAGAGCCCTCTGGTCTTTATACCTTGTCGTAGCTTCTCGTACACACCTCGTAGTGCAATAATGCTCCCCTAAAGATATAAGTCGTGTATCCTATGGCTTTCTGCGGCTGTTGCCAAAATGATGGATGCTTTCATCTGATGAGATACCGTCAAACGCTTTCATCCGAAGTCGTCAGCCACAGATGTTGCCTGCTGATCTATTCTTTAACTTACGGAGCCATTGATTCATTGACCTAACAATGAAATGTACGTCTCTTCAGACTCCTATAATACTGTTGGTATGGAGAGAACGTCAATATTGGCAAATCTACCAACCTGGACCGCCACGTGATCCGCCTCTCAGTAGAAATCCTGCCCCTCCATGCAGAAGCCAAAGCTCTCAGCCTGCTACCCCACCAATCTCTCTACCCTTCCATAACAACCACCTCCCCAAAAGCAATCATATTCAATCCCAAGATAGATCAAAGCTACTTAACAATGTCTCAATCAACCCCCTCAGATCTCGCCCTCACAGCTTCCTACTCCTCACCCTCCAGCGCGCCCTTCAGCATCTCCAAATCCATCCCCGCGCCGCCTACACCCCTCGACCCGGCCGGAAAATCCACCTATCTCGAATCACTGCGCGCCTCCGTTGCTGCGGCCCAAGATCAGATCAACAAGGAGCTTACGACGCGTATGGAGGAAGACAAGGCTCGTGAGGGAGGAGCCGCCGCTGTGGATGAAGAGAAGGAGGAAGAAAACTACGGCGAGGAAGTTCAAGAAGAGGAGGATTAAAATCTCCGTTCTTCCATTTATCACCCAAAGATGCTACTTATGCAGATACAGCCATGCGATACGGTTTCGATTTTATATATTATAAAAAAGGACAACACGCCTTAGAATGTGTACAGAAGGGTATAGCCACATCATACGAACAGATAAAAGCCAACCCAGCTCAGCGACTCCAAAGAAGAAGAGAATGAAGGAACAACACCTAGCTATGAAAGAAGAAGGAACAAATCCGGACAAGAAAATCATGGGCGTCTAAAACCCTCTACTCCAACTGGGCTTTCTCGATCCATTCGCTTTGTTGCCAGTTGCTTTGCTCAAACAGCCATAATGGACAACTGTGTTATCCGTCAACACGGCCACCACGCTACCACCCATTCTCATGCCACCAGCCAATTTCTTGTGACACACGACGCAATGCCTCTCGTCGGTGATCACGACATGGCGATTTCGGCCGCCTTGCCCTCCTGGTTTACCGTCGCCTAGTTGTAATTCCGCGGCCACGGATATGCCCTCGGCTTTGCGCAAGCCAGCCATTATGCGGGATTCATTGACAAGGCTGTTTGCTGCTCGTATTCTCCCGCGGAAATAGGCTTCGAGGGAACCGACTGGGAGATCATCGGGGATCAACCCAAGTGTTGATGTGGCAGGGAGGCGAGAGCCGTGCTTGGAAAGCAGGTCTAGAGCTGGTTCGAGGTTTGGTTTGTGGGGCGGAGGTGGTTGAAGATAGAGGGAAAGTAGCGTGTGATACACAGATGATGCTGATTCGTCGGGGTCATCTGAAGGGGTTGCAGATGAGGCCTGAGATCTATGTGCACGATTACAATAGCTAGATGAAAGTCAGCTACAGTCCCGAAGGATAACGATAGAGAATTCTGGCAACGTACTCTTCTGCTTTGACATAGTCCTTCATCTTGAATACATAAATCTCTAGAGATTGCCGGTGCTGTCCCATGTTGCTTAATACAACAGCTTGAGCCTCGTAAAACGCGGCATCTATATGTTATTAGCATATTGACATTGTTTCATTCAAGCTGCCAAGTTTTAAAGAACTCTTACCATCTTTAGGAATCAAGGCAAATGCCTTTGTAAGACTGTACACTTGTCGAGACTCCCGCAGGAATTTGACAAATCTTTCCTCAAGGTCATCCCAGTCATGACCCCTCTCACTGTTACTCAGGCTGGAAACATAGAGCTCGACCAACCGATTGTGGAAATCCGCCGTGGTATCATCGAGTTCCATAATGATATGTTCCAAGTATTGCCTCTCAAGCTTCGGATCAAGGTCTCGGAGGTAAGGTAAAACTTTCTCGGCAGGTAGAGTTTCCGCATTCTCCGTATCACCAATGAAAATATCCATTGCAAATTCCGGGTTCGCCTTCAAAGTCCACTCGGCATGTTCAAGAATGAGATCGATTTCCGAAGGTGGAAGGCTCTGGAGATACTGTATGGTGCGATCTGGGCCGTGTAGAGTTGGTGCTGATTCATTTGGCTTTGGCGCAGCGCCGAATTGATGCAATAATTGCAGAGCTGACTTGTGCAGCTTCTTGCCATGGAAAAAGTCAATCAGCTCAGTGTAGCGGTTGTGCTCTAGTAGCTTTTCGTTCACCACGTCCGGATCGCAAAAGTTGGGAATACGAAATAGCGAGCCGGCAAGAGACGGTTGCGAGAACATGTAGGCGCGAAAGAGTGTGGTATCGACCAAGCGGAAAATCTCGCACAGCTTTTGCTCGCGCTCCTTGTCAGATTCATCTGGTGTAATCTTCAGAAGCCTGTCTTCAGCGTCCGCCGTTGAACTAGGCTGATCCACTCGCGGCTTCAATTTGCCAGTGATTGGATCAATGACACGCTGAAGGCGAGCTCGAGTGCCAGCAAGATAACTGTTCAGCTCCAAGACGGCCCTTGTAAGGTCTCTGCCTTCAAGTGGCTTGTCCTCTGATGCTGGTGCGTCTCTGGCGTTGTCCGAGTCTTCTGTTTCGCCGTCCTTTTTCGTCGAGATGATTGAAGCGACATCAGTTGGTTTCTTTTGGGCTCCCTTGAAGTACTTCACAAAACCTCCGACTGTGGGAGATTCGGCATGTTCACTGGTAGTAACTTCTGGACTATTCGGTCTTGTGCCATTGGCCTTTCTCACCTGAGTCTCTGCATTCTCCTGGGCGCCCTGGCAATTTGCCCACCTAGACAGCTCTCCCGCAATAAGAGGTGGATACATCCTCAGAACTCGCTCGGGCGGAGCATGAACGTCGTCTTCGTTCATCAGGTCCATCGACTGTCGAAACTTCTTTTGCTTGAAGAGGCCTTCTGCCTTTAACATCTTGACCTCTCGGAGAGTCTCTTTCTTGTTCCTCAAAAGAGCATCCTCAAGCATTTGTAACACGCTGATAGCTTCGTCAAATCTGCCAGCCTCAATGAGCTCTTCGATCTGAGAATCATAGTCTGTAGCTTCCATTTTCCACACGCAGCGGTCACTGGAAATGTGGAATCCTTTGCCGGCATGTGCCAGGCTCGAAGTAGGTGGGGGAAAATGAAGCTGAGCAGCACCAGGCAGTTGAATGGTCTGCATGAGAGACAAAGTATCAGGGTTTCGAACTTCTAGTGAGCCTTTAGAAGGAGGCTGCAGAGCCACAATATACGGATACGAATATCCGATGGACTCGGGTGCAGTTTGCCACGGTATTTGCCTCTTCTCCAAGGCCTTGCCCTCGTCGTTGACAAAGAGCGTATTGATGTCCTTGGCAAGGAGCATTTCGCCATCAGCCAATTTAGCGGCTAAAGGCTTGGGAATGTAGCTTCCAAGACCCATGTATCCCATTCCTGCGCTGCTCACAGCTCCAAATCGGCTTCCTTGGCCTGATACTCCCACCGCACCCGGGCTCACAATGTCCTCGACCTCTTGCGTCACGGCATCGACAATGACATAGCCGCTATTCATGCCGCAGACTATCTTCGTCGCGCTCGCCCATGTTATTGATCGAATAGACTCGGAAAGCACCACCTCGGAGACGTCGTTGCTGAGCTCGCTCTCATGCCAGCTCCATAATAGCAGTCGCCGCTTGACAGCAACAGCTAGTCGGCTGATGATTTCGGGGATGCCAGTGTCGGAATCCCGAACGATGTTGGACGTAATGGCAAAGCAGGACGCATTCTTCGTTCGCGAGAGGGTCTCGATGAGATCGTAGGATTGTAGGTCGTGGAGAGATACGTGGTAGTTGGATAGGGAGACGATGGTGTTTGCCTCTTTTATGATTGCCAGCTGCTCTATCGCCCGCGTCGAGAATCGTTCTACCTCGCGGAGTAAGTCTGTCGGCTTGGCGGCCGAGTCTGCGGGAGGATGGTCGCCATTCTGAGGAGGAGTCGCATTTGCGGTGAGTGGAGGTGTTGAAGCGCCGTTAGCGGGAAGTTCGTTGAGGCGGTAGACCCGAAGAGCGCCGTTGTTGAGCCCGACGAGAATTCGGTCGCCTGTAAACTTGGTCAGAGGCGATCCGGAGAGCAGGAGAGCGCATCAATGAGGACGTTTGCCCTTACCGTGAGCGAGGATCGTCTCAATCTTTGACTTGTCCCGCTGTCGGAGCTCTATGATAGGGCGAGCTGTAAAGGCGGAGAGCATGGCGTCGGCCAGCTCCAGGGAACGAATCGCTATCTTTTCGAGATGAGCATCAGAAGGCCATCGATTTGGTTCGATATTGCTGACTTTCTACAGCGTCGGGATCTGGATTCTTGTGACGGAAGCCGTTGTACCCAAGGATTGCATTATCGCCTGAACAGGCGCCGGAGCTATTCACGTCAGGTTGCACTATCTTATCCCAACGACGTCAGGGTACTGCCGTTTCAGCTTAGCTGCGACACAGTGTAAAAGGCCCAAAACACTGTCGCTAGCTCTTAGACATGGCCAACACTTGTAGATACGTAGTTATAATAACTGATTCTGAAAAATGAATTTTGAAAAATAAGAACGAAATTCCATTATAGACAGTTGATTTTCTCGCAATGCTTTACAAATTCAAACCACATATGCCTCTTATACCATCCATACAAACTCCAACTTCTATATGCTCCATTCGCCCATCAAACATACGTATTCATAGATCTCTCAGCGAGCTACCAACCTAGTCCAAACCTGCCACTTCCATAATACCATATCCAAGTGTTACTACGACAATCAAGGTAAGCAAACTGCTAGGAACACCTCTGCTGATAAAGTGTTTCACGCTCAGGTAGCGTTGACCGGTAGCGTCTTCTTTCATAATGGCAGCTGAAAGGACAAAGTTAGCACCTATCCTCTTACGCAGGAAAATAGTAAAAAGCTTACTCATATTGGGGAAACCGCTGGTAGGCAGACCCATCGCAGCGCTGCACATCAGAACGCCACCCATGACAAGGAGGTTGGGGTGCGGCTGGTCCATGGCCACGCCCACATCATACACCAGAGGTAGAAAGATGAGGGCTGCTACCGTGTGGCTGATGAAGGTGGCAATGACGAGAATTAAAGAGGAGAACACAAACAAAACACCGTATAAGCTCATGCCCTCGACTTCGCGTGAGACAATCTCGGCAAGGGTATGGAGCAGGCCTGAAGATCGGACAGCCTTACCGAGCGACAAACCGCCGGCAGCCAGGATGATGATTGTCCAGGGAAAGTTGTTGAAATCCTCTTTTGTCAAGATGCCGATGCCAAAGAAGAGCACAATAGGAATGATGGCTACAACACCCATGTCTCCAAATACAGACTCCAGGGTATGGCTAGTACACCATAAAACGATGGTGATGATGGTAACGATTGCTACAAACCACTGACCACCGGTAAATTTCTCCTTAAGAGGACGGATGGGTGCGATGGTTGTTCCCTTGCCAGGCTGAAAAGTGACCAGCAGAAGTAACCAGATCAGGACGAGAGAGACGATGCCGACGGGGATGACAATGAAGAACCACTGCAGCCAGGTAGGCTCTGGCTTCATTATTCCCATGGCTACGACATTCTGAGGCGATGCAATTGGTGATAGCATGCCGCCAATATTTGAAGCAAGGGCAATACCAATGATGACAGCCTTGGACATGTTCGAGTCTGAAGGCAGAGTTCGCAGCATAGGCTATAAAAACAGATTAGACATCAATATTATTTTAATAGGTCAGTATGATCGCCAATAAACGTACCTCAATGATGGAGAAGCAGAGAACGGGAGCAGCCACGTTGCTGATGAGCATAGACGCAAAGGCAGCGACAAACATGTTTGCAATCAACACAGTTCTGGGCTGAGTACCGGCTTTGCTCAAGATGAGCGTCGCAAGGCGCTTATCAATCTTGCACTTGGACAGAGCAGCAGCGAGGGTAAAGCCACCAAGGAGAAGCATAATAACAGGTGACCACATGGCCGAGAAGATGGCCGACGTGGCTTCTTTTGAAGAGAGACGCTTTTGAGGCTTGCTAGGATCCTCCTCACGAACTACTCTGAGGACGACGGCTAAGAAGGGGATGAGAAGAGACGTAACGAACAATGGGATAGTCTGGAGTGGTGGTTAGCAAGAAAGTTTCCAAAATCGACATTGTATGGTTTGATAATACCTCAGTAGCCCACAGAAGACTGACAAAAACAAGGAGTGCCAAACAGTTCTGCTGCTCAGGGTTCTGCAAAATGGGAATAAATAGCAGCAGAAAGAATGCCAGAACGGATATGAACAGAGTGAGCACAGAGCTGTTGGACAGCCACGAAGGCAGAACGATTCTGCCAATAGGCGTTTTGATCTGTGTTTCTGCCGCCCCAATCTCATCATCACCCTGCAATCTCTTGGGCGAGATACCCGAATCCTGTCCCAGCAAGGTTTGGCCAATTCTGGCAGCCTCTCCTCGTCGCTCGATACCAATCAGATCTCTCCATACAGTGTTTCGCTCCCAAACAACGTGCTCTCGGAGGTGAGAACGCAAATCCTTTCTAGCAAGTTCCAGATCGCCACCGGTTACGACATCAGCGTAAGCGGCTTCCATCTTGGCAATGTTTTCTTCGAGCAGCTTCTTAGTCTCCGGCTTGAAGGGGTATGCCGTATCAACATAGGTGCTGATGTAGGACGATCGCAGCTCTTTATCGAGAATTTTGTCGAATTTCTTGAGAACCTTGCTAAAGCCGGTCTTGTTAAGCTGTGCATATGACTTGAGCTCGCAAAGCTGCACATAGAGGGCTACTATGCGCTTCTTCAGCATAATAGCGGACGAGTACAGCGTCGAGCCGAAGAGGAAAGATTGATCGCCATAGTCGTCTATGGTGGTGCTGTATCTCCTGGATCGACCAAAATCTGAAGATGCAGCCATGTCTGGGATGCTGGATGCAGTCTTTCTCCGGCCATATCTACTGCCGCTTTTGCGTCTCGTGAGACCGGTGGTTTCGTCATCGTCGGTAGCGCTGTCATCGTCGTCGGAGCCACGGCTATGCAGGCTCGTAGGTCGAGCGTGGGTGCTGTGGGTATCGGATGGCGTTGGGCGCAAGGTAGTGGAGGTTTCCAGAGAAGGGCCCTCTCCCACATCATGTAGGAGCTGGCTCACTTCTTCCAGCAATTCCCCTTCCTTGAGAGAGTAGAAGGAGCATATCTTTTCCAGCTCAATGCCTAGTGATTTGCTAAAGACTTCCTCTGGCTCCTCGGCTGATATAAGGGGTCGTGATTCAGCATCGCCGGCTCTCGCTTGATATGCGGTCTTTTCGAGTTGGTATATGCTAAAGACATGGCAGGGTTGGTTAGTTGACGGATTTGGCCGACATTCAATCTGACGGAGGGCTCCTCACAGCTTCTTGAGGTTGCTGTACGCAATGTAGTGGCTGCTCCAATCAGGAACAGCGTTGAACTGAATGCTATGAGAGAACTTCATCTCGTCCCGTGTCTCTAGCCACTCTCGCTTCAACACCCGTTTCTCTTGCTGTCGACGCTCGCGGTCTTTAGTAGCCTTGCGCTCTGCAATCTCTTTGAAGTTGGAGAGCTCGTAGGTATTGTCGCTGTCGCGTGGTCGATCAGGAGGTGTCAGGTCTGGCGTCGGGATTGAATAATTGGTGGATGACGAGGCGCTGTTGACAGATAATTGTACACTCCCTCCTCGCTCGCGGCTACCGGCTGAGCGTGTATTGACGTTACTAGAAGATGCTGTCGGGTCTGTAACAGGAACAGAGGAGGAGGGATTGTCCGGCTGCTCCTGGGACTGAATGGTGATTGACTGAGGTGTGGTGCAGGCTTCGTCGGAGCCGATGGATGGACTGCAATGGTCTCGTGGCTATCGATAGGTTGACATGGAAACCCTCAGCTAGGCGTCGTCAGTCAAGCCCTGGGCGATATCAATGGAACTTTACAACGGCCTAGCCTCTGCCTAGCCCGCTCTTCCGATCTCTCGAGTCAAACATTGGCGTAATGGCGATTGCGGCGCTATCTGGAGGCTCCAGAAAAAAACAAGGTTGCGCCCATTACACACAGTCAATCAGCATGCTGTGACTGGCTCAGGGGGGAGGCATGTGACCTGTAGCTGACAGCTCTGCGCTAAATAGACGGCAACGGTTCAGGCTACACTGCAGGGCGGCAGATGGCGGAGCGCATCCGCTACACGGCAGCCTAACCATGCTCCTTTCCAGCAGCCCATGCATGCTACAGGCCTCTACGCACCCACTATCGCTACCTGTCGGTAGAATATAACCTATTCTAATAGTTATAAAGATAATACTACTTATATTATACCTTATTTAGCTAATATTTATAGTTTTTTTCTTACAATTAAACTTTAATTAAGAATATTGTATAATTAATTATAATTTTTTACAATTATAAATTTAAATTTCATAATAATATAATAAAGTATACTACTATACTAATAATTAAAAAGATTAATAATACTAGCAACCTATACTAATATTCCTTTTATAATAGCTTATAAGGCACTTTATTTATAAACCTTTATAAGTTTTATTATAATTATTTTCTTTTCTTATAAGCTTTAGCCTTAAAGCCTTATAAAAGAAAATAAATATTATTATTAACTTAAAAAATACTTTTTATAATCTAATATAAAAGGGTTAGTAAAATACTTAGCTTAATTAAATAAATATTTTTTACTTATGTTTTATATTAAATTTAAACTTATAATATTTAATAACCTATAGATTACTAATATAATTATAATAATATAAAAAAGTATATTATTATATTAATAATTAAAAAAAAATTATAATATTAGTAACTTATATTACTTTTTTTTTATAATAGCTTATAAAATATTTTACTTAGAAGCTTTTATAAATATTATTATAATTATCTTTCCTTCCTATAAGCTTTAATCTTAAAACCTTATAAGGGAAAAAATATACTATTAGTAACCCCTAGGGCACTTTTTATAAGCTAATATAAAAGGTTTAGTAAAGCACCTAGTTTAGCTAAGTAAGTATCTTTTACTTATATCTTATATTAAATTTAAACCTATAACCTTTTAAAAACCTGTAGGTTACTAATATTATTATAATAGTATAAAAAGGTATTCTACTATGAATTAAAAAGATTAGTAATACCAGCAACCTATGCTAATATTCCTCCTACAACAGCTTATAGGGCATCTCGCCCACAGGCCTCTACAGGTCCTGTTACGGTCGACAACAGGTTACAACCGGTCGCTCGCGGGGCCGGAGCCTACGAGCCTGTTCAAAAGACCGCAATAAGCCTCTCAGGCCGCCGCCTTTCTGCTGCTTCCTTCGGTCCTTTCCCTCTCCGGCCCTTGGCTAAAGCTACATACCTAGGTACCTACTAATTGATTTAAACACAGTCAAACTCAGATTAGCAGAGCCACTGGGGAAATATATCATCGCCAGTTTGCAGAGCTTTGAAACTAATCTCAATGTCATCTAAAAACCTTCAAACTTACACTCACACTCGAAACAATGTCTTTGCCTGATCTGCCTACAGAGGTTAGGCACATGATACTCGATGCTCTGATCAAAGATGGCCGCGAGCTGGCGCGCTTTGCTACCGTGTCTCGAGAATGGCAGGCAGTCATCGAGCCACAGACATTCAGACGGATAAAGGTCACCCCGTCACGCATCGCCGAGCTTGATGAAATGACTCGTCGTAATCGATCTCATGTAAAGTACTTGTGGCTCTGCTTGGAATTAGAACGCTACGATTGTGCCACTTGTTCTCCCGATGGCGAGGATGATGACGTTGCAATGTTCAACAGCGCCGCAGACGACCTTCTAATTCAGACGGCCGTTCAATCTCTATTCTTGGTTCTTGGCACTTGGGACCGAAGCAGCTCCTTGAAACTTGATATCAGCGTCTACTCAACCAGTGATCCAGAGCACTGGTTCAAGTACCTCACATTTGAACCAGACGATGATGAAGACGATAGTTCACGGCTCAACCAGGCAGTTCCATGCCAATTTGACGATGATGCACGGCATCGATGGGATACCACCGCTTGGGACGTCACGAAGGCTCAGTCTGCTGTCCAGAACGTCTTTACCCGAATATTAAACGACCCGTTGGGCGAATTCGAAGACGAAGAGATGGGCCATCTTTGGTGGTGGGGAGAGCTGCCACTGGTACCGGTTGTCACGCGTCTGCTTTTGCGTCAACAAACCCGGCGGCGCTGGCAACCTGAAGCGCTTGCGGAAATGATTGCCCTGTTTCCATCATTGCGTGAGCTGCACTTTGAGCCGTGGAGGGAGTGTGATAACATGCTCCAGGATACTACAGACCAAAGTGAGACATCATTTACCATCTCGTGTGTACACAGTCTTTAGTACACAGTCTTCCTTTACCTAGGATACCTTGCCCTCCTTGAGTCTCCTATCATTCGAAAGCTGGATAGAGTCACTATTTTCGAAAATTTCAACCAACGCTACGTGCACGCTTACTGGGAGGAAGATTGCGAACGCATTCGTTCGCCGAATCCTACTATTAGCCGGATGCTCTCTGACGTTAGTACCAATTATGAATCTCTTTCAGCATCATTCGCGGTGGACGCGGACAGTTTCTTTGTCTTGGACGAAGCCAACCTCCAAAAAGGTGGCCCAATCTGAGACATTTGTTCCTTACTTCGCAGCTATTGGCGCCTGATCAAGATGAGATACGAATTACAAATATGCTTCGAGCAGCAGCAAAAGCGGCCGTTCATATGCCAAAGCTTGAAACATCACAAATTTGGAATGGACGGAAGAATCTTGCTGCATTTTTCAAGTATGAGGCCGCTACAAAACAAGGCCAGACTTCTACCATTACTTGGAAGGGCACCTGGGAGTTTCTTTTACAGGCTTGAGTCATTCAAGCTTGGCAATCTCTAGCATCCGGGCTCTCAGAGTATGGAATGATTAGAATAATTTACCAAAGTATTGATGGCGATCAAGTACGATGTCACGGCGATGCGATGGTCCTTCTAGAGCTTCCAGAGATGGTCATTCGGCGTGTTTCGCTACGACAGATTCAGAGGGAACAAATGCACATACCACTGCAGGTTCATCCACCCCATATGCGATATTGAAATTTCTAGTTACTCAACATCTATAGTCACCAACCCCAAATCCCTATAGAACGAACCCTTTCGGAATCCCGGCCCCCCCTGACTCTATTCCTCCATTATTGTAGTTAGGTATCATACACACCCCTGCAGGTTCGTCGATTGTTTTTTTCTTCTTTCTTTTCTCTTTTTCCTTGCATACTAAACGTCTATAGCCAGCAGCCTTAGATCTCTTTATAAAGGGACCCTGTATTCGGTATCCGTCAATGGGTAGGTAAATGGTATCCTATAAGCAGGATATGTAGCTAAGAGAGTAAAACACCGATTCCGGCGGACTCTGAGTGTTTTATAACAAGCCTGTAAGCAGGCCTAATGTTTACAGCAGATTATACTACTATTAAGCCAGACTCGCTACTTAACCATACTAAAGCCAAGTGGTAAAGCTATTGTGTTTTTAATAGCTTTGGCCTAGTTAGTAGATTCAAAGTAATACTTGAAAAAAAATTCTATAATAGTAATAATAATATTAATAATATTAATAATATAATATTAAAATAATAAAAAAGTTATTTATATAAAAGCTAATAAATATAAAAACTTTTAATGATTTCTTAAAAAATAAAAGAACTTTTTTTTTTTATAAAATAATTATTAAATTATATTTAATTTATAAGATTTTATTATAAGATTTAAAACTTTGATGTTAGATTATATTATTTAAATAATAAAATAATTTTATAATAATAAGGGCCAATGAAGCTTTGTTAAGTGACAATAGCTGAGGCGTCAGGGCCGGAAAGTTGCGGCCGTGACCCAGAACTTGAGTCAGGCACCTTTTCGTGGTGTTCTGGATAAGTAAGCTTGCTGAAACTAAGACCGGATGGACCTCCGCGGCGCGAGGGGGCGGGCAGATGACTTGCTCTTGGGACCTCCATCTCCAGCAATGATGGCGATGGTGCCTATTGCTTGGGGCTGTTGCTTCAGCTATATATCCCCCCCTTGGCACCCGCCCACAGCCTCCCGATCTTCCACGTGTGGGAATTGCGTCCAGCTATTGGTCGATGCATTACAGATTCTATTAGTGCTTGTATGTATATTCTATTCTATTCATCCCGAACTCTACGGCCGAACCACGCCAGCTTCGGTCTCCTATCCCAGCATCTGTTGCAGCGCATTAATCCTATACGACTCACTTCGCTCCACAAGCTCCTCGTGACGACCTTTGTCGACCACTCTCCCGGCCTCGACGACGAAGATCACGTCAGCTTTGCGGACGGTGTGTAGCCTGTGGGTTATGGCAATGACGGTGATGCCTCTGGCTGCCTGCTCCAGGCCTTCTTGCAAGGCCCTTTCGCTCTCTGCGTCAAGGGCGCTGGTGCTCTCGTCGAGCAGCAGAAGCCGTGGTTTTCGGACTAGCGCCCTCGCAATAGCCAACCGTTGACGCTGGCCGCCCGACAATCGAGATCCGTTGGGACCGCATTCCGTGTCGTAGCCGTACGGTAGTGCTACAATGGTGTCATGGATATTGGCCAGCTTGCAGGCTTCTTCAATCTCCGCGTCGGTGGCTTCGTGACCTGGCACCGCACCAAGTCCTACGTTGAACTTGACGGTTCCATCAAAAAGGGCACAGTCTTGTGGCACTACGGCAATGTCATGGCGAAAGTCCACACCTTCGCGAGCACAGATGTCGACTCCATCAATCTCGACCGTTCCACTCGTAGGGCGATACATCCTCTGAACAAGTGACATGATTGTGGATTTGCCCGCTCCCGATGGACCCACGAGACCACAAAACTGGCCAGCTGGTATCGTGAATGATGTGTTCTTCAGAATCTGGATATGTGGCCGAGCAGGATATGCGAAGGATACATCTCGGAAAGTAACAGTGGCGCCACCATGGCCTGGCTTGACCCCTCGGCTGGGAGTTGCGTTTGGTGCTGCTTCAACATCCTTCTCTCCGCGTGACGCATTGCTAATTCCGGAATCTGTCACACCCAGGCGTTTGGCAGAGCCAAGGTTTATGAGGCTCAGGATTCTAGATGCCGCTGCTCTGGCCCGCGAGACCTCGGGAGCCAACGTGAACATCTGGCCCCACAGCTGGGCACTCACAAGCATGGCCATGAGAATAATGAAGAACTGGGCTTGGCTGTACTCTCCATTTGTGATTCTTGTTGAACCCCACCAGTACGCAAAGGCGTAAATGAGGTTGCCGATGCTGTTGGCGATGGCAAGCCAGAAGTTGGTATACGCACTTGACAGGGCCATCTCCTTCTGTGGAGCTTTGAGAGCTCGACGATATGTGTGTAGTATTTCATCTTCAATAGCTAACGATGACACGGTTTTATACGAAGTAACCGCTTCGACCGTAATACCGAGAGCGTTTGAAAATGCTCCGGCATGCTTGCGCTCAAAACGAGACAAGGAACGTACTTGCATGATGCCCGAGCCTAAAAGGATAGGGACAGTTACCAAGCAAACAATGGCAATTTTCCAGGCAATTATATGTGAAAGAATGATGGCGATGAAAAAGTTGACTACAATGGAGAACATGGTTCCCATAATCGACCCGCTGAATCCACCGACAGCGGCGGCGTCTGCTGTAACGATGGAGAGCAACGACGCTGGCGAACGACCTTCTGACTGGTGCCACTCTAGCTCTTGTTCGTAGAGCGAGCGGAAGGTGAGCACGCGGATATTGTAGAGTAGCTTTTCGGCGACATAACCGAAGCCGAACCAGCTTCCCGTGTAGGCGAACAGCTCAACCACGGCCAGCATAAAGAACAGGCCGCCAAAGAACCTGCCAGCCCATAGAATTTGATGAGTCGAATTGCAGGGGCCGACTTTCTCGACAGTATTACCAAAGATGACACCTGCAGAGGAGAAGGTACCACCGACGATGACGGCGGAGAAAACCGCCAAGAGGAGCATCAGGAGGTGTGGGCGAAGCATGAGGCCAAACATCTTGATGATTTTCCAAGCTGACAGATCGGCATCCAGTGATTTATCCTCTGCTTCGGCGGCCGTCTGGCTAGGTTCTTGCTCAGTTGACGAAGCAGCACCCGGTACGTCTTCTTTTAGGACGATAGGCTCACTTAGAGCAGATTCTTTCTCCGTGAGAATGACTTCAGTTTCGCCTTTGGTTGTGCTGGACAGAGATGGCGTGTCGTCCTGTTCCTTTGACGCTAGATTTTGCAGACGGACCATGCCAGCATATGAGCCATCCAGGGCCATGAGCTCCAAATGCGTGCCCTGCTCGATGATTTCGCCGTTATTCATAACAATGATATTGTCAGCATTTTTGATAGTAGACAACCGGTGGGCGATGGCGATGATGGTTCGGCCCTTGGATATTGACTCAACTGCCGTCTGGATGCGTTGCTCGCTGGCTGAATCAAGAGATGCGGTCGCTTCGTCCAAGAGAAGAATCTTTGGGTCTCGGATCAAAGCGCGAGCAAACGCAAGCCTTTGGCGCTGTCCTCCACTAACAAGCTTTCCTGATGACCCAACAAGGGTTCCATATCCATATTCAAGCTTGTGAATGAAGGTTGATGCGTCGGCTAGAGCGGCCGATTGGCAAATCATTTCCACGAGCTCGGCCATATCAGGACCGTACGCCTGAGCGACAGCGGTCAAATCTTGTCCATTTCTAACCTTTTCTGCCACCTCGGCGAGCCCATTCCCCAGAATGATGGATTGGAACTTTTCATGCTTTTGCCACGGCGAGTTGAATAGACCCAATGCGATATTCTCCAAGATTGACCGATCCAGCAGCGACGGCTCTTGTTGAACCAAGCTGATGAAGCTTCTCAAGTTTTTCACGTTTATATCCTTCAAATCATGTCCGTCGAGCAGCACTTTTCCATCTCGAGGATCATAGATTCTTGTTGTCAAACCAGCTACTGTAGACTTGCCACTTCCAGACAGTCCAACTATCGCAGTATACTTGCCAGCAGGACAGTCGAATGAAACGTTTTTTAGCACAAGCTGATCTGGCCTAGAGACGTAAGCGAATGAGACGTCGCGGAATGAAATGGAGGCGGGAGCAGAATCAGGAAGTTTCAAGCCGGAAGTCGATCTGGAGTTGATTATGGCTGGAGTTTCGATGTCTTGTCGCAGTTTTATGAATGCTGTGGACGCACCTCCTATGAGAGGCAGAAGGGGAGCAATGGAGCCAAAAACGACACATGCTGCGATGAGACTTGTTAGAGGAAAAAATCTTCCAGGTTTACCATCATCGGTCTCTGAAACTTACCATCGACAAGGAGGAAGATGACAGTGTAAATCTCTCCCACTGATACGCCATTGGGATTGGCGATGGTGTTGACAATCTGGTGGCTTCCCTGCCAAAAAGACAACGCATTTGCAGCATACGCAATGAAGTAGAGAGTGCCAGCCTGAACTGCCGCAGCAAAGGCCTTTTTTATGCCCCTTTTCTGAGCCGTCATTACATGTGAAGAGAATTTGGCCTCCAAACGCGAGCCGGCGCCAAAGGCTTGGACAACGGCAATATTAGACAGAGTTTCCTGGGCGATGGAGGACGCCGAGCCAATTGCATCAGACATGGCGCTGGTATACTTTGCGGAAAACGCACTTCCAAGCCCTGCCATGAGAAAGAAGGCAGGGATAAGAGACAGAAGAATGGCAGCAAGTCTCCAGTTCTTGATAAAGGCCACAATGTACGCCGTCAGGAAAAAGGACGTGCAGGCAATGCAGATGCCGACCTTTTCTGACGTTCCAGATTGGACAGCCTGCACATCGGCATTGAGACGCGATGACAGCTCGCCTGCTTGACGCTTGTCGTAAAAGGTTGCATCCTGTTGCAGGAGGGCTTGGAAGTAGCGGTCTCGGATGCGGGCTTCGAGTCGCCGGCTGAAGATGCTCCAGCAGACAATGTAGATGTAGATGAGGACAAAGCTGGCAATGCCAATGTACGTCAGCTCGAGCACCTTGCTATCGATTGAGTGCTGGATGTGTGCAGCCTCGTCCGCGTTGGGGCTCTTGGCATCGCAGCTCGCAGTGTTCAAGTCGTCAACGAGCTGACCGAAGAGGATTCCCATCAGAGGGAATGGGACTCCCGCGGCGGCGGCAGAGACTGTGCCCACGGCAAGAAGAAGGATGTCGAGCCATGTTGGGTTGGCATAGACGAGAAGCTGGAAATAGGTGAAGAAGTCCGAAAAGAACTACACATCGTTAGACGCGGATTGGGCAAGTTTCTCTATGATGATTGATAGGTATCACACTGACCTTTTTCAGCTTGGACTGTGGTTGCTCCTTTTCTGGATTGGAGATTGATTCGACCGCCTCGCTGCCATCTTGAGGCGCCATGACAGCTTCAGTCGCAGCATGGACGCTGGCTGTCTCGTCCTGAGTGCCCATTGCTGGTGAGTCGTGCATGTGTCGATGGTGATCCCACAAGCCGCGCGCTCACACGACCAAGATCGAGCACATGGAAAGGGATCAAAGGGTCTATCAGAGGTAGAATTGCCGTCCAACCTGCTTAGACTCCGGCAGATGGGTCAATGTTCCGTCCAGCTCTAGCTCTCTCCCACTTGCATGATCGGCAAACAGCTGGGATATGATTCCGACTTGAATATTGAGAACGCGTAACCGTGCTGTCCTCTTTTTTCTTCTCTCCCTGGCACTGGTATGACTGCTAGTAGCAGCATCAATCCACAGAAACTCTGCAGCGAGCGTCACCCAAGTATGGATCCTGGATGGGCCAGCAGGGTCTCTCTCTCACTGTCGCTCCCTCGCTTCTGCTTCTGGGCCGCCGTTTAGTGTGCTCCATATTGCCTGTAGGTGCCATCATGTCGCTGAGGACCGGCAGTATCCACTGCTGCTGGGATGTCGTGAGAATGAGAGCCGGCCAAAAGTCCAGCACAAGTACCGTTTTGTTGCTCAGAGGTTCCTCGACTCTCCACGAGACACGCCCCTACTCTGCCCCGCCGCCTTGTACCTCTACATTTCTGCCTTGGTTCCCCACTGCTTTTCGGATCAGATAATTTCTCTCGGCAGAATTCCCCACTGCACGCGTCCGACGATCGGCTCGGATTAGCTTGCTTGTGGGAAAAAAACAATCACGAAGACTTGGCAGAGGCATAGCAATTGCGTAAGTGAAATGGCTTAGAAGGGGAACCAGGAAAAAAATGAAGAGAAAAATCCCTCTTTTCAGGGGTTCTTTTTGGCTCTGCTCGGCCATTCAGTCACCCGCGCCCTTGCTTTTTTGCTCGGTCTTCGAGGTGGACCGTTCGGCTTCCGTCGAAAGGTCGTGGGGCCGGCATTTTGATATTCTCACGGCCTCGGCCTCGGATCTGATAAGATTCTGGAGAGAAAACGCAGACGCCCTTCCACATGTAGATGGAGTTTTCGGGGAATTGCAAAGCCACCTACCAGATATAAACTAGAAGACCCTTTTTGCGTAATTGTTTTACACCCCCTTTGGCGGATGGCTTTGGACGGTGCAGATCCTGATGCTCTCTGACGGGGCTTGGCAATAAGCGGTGCTTTGTGCTAGACCGAATAGACGGGCAGTTCTGCGAATGAGCGACAAATAACGACACATAATGAATTGCGCAGTGCCGTTAGCCGCATTGAAACCGCCAAGTCCCTGTATCGGCCTCTCTGCTCGGGCTGCTCGTCGGCACATCGCGGCTCAGCTGCTCTCGCCGCCCAAGCCGTCCATCCGCTGGCACAACTCCATCTGCACCAGCAGTTTGCCTTTTGCATCTTCCATTACTCAGATAAACAACTGTCGACTGAGCCTGAGTCTCCCAAGAAGCGCTGCCCAGCTCCAACTCCGTGCTCTTCATAGCTCCCCTTCTCGTCAACTTGCTACTGAAAGCTCAGCCATTCCACATCAGACCACTATGGGCTCGATTCCAGACTCTACCCCTGTCGTCAGGGTCTTCATTGCGGGTGGCTCCTATGCTGGGCTCTCTGCGGCCGTCAATCTGCTCGATCTGGGCAATGGCCTGTCACCGCGCATGGCACACGAGCGGTATCAGCACCACCCCAGTGTGCCCAAGGTCAAGTTCCAGATCACCGTTGCCGATGAGCGAGATGGTTACTGTAGGTGGTCTCCACGGAACGGCGTGTTAATTATTGAATCTAACAATGGCCCGTAGATCATTTGATTGGATCACCGCTAGCCCTGGCGGATGCTGAATATGCAAAGAAGGCCTGGGTCAAGTTCCAAGATATTCCTGGCCTGCAGCTCCCCAACGTCCAGTTCGTCCAGGGCTCGGTTTCCAGCGTAGACTGTGAGGCCAAAACAGCCACCGTCATCAACTCCATCACCAAAGAGGCCGTCACTCACCAGTACGACTACTTCGTCACTGCCACCGGCCTGAGAAGGGTGTGGCCCGTGGTGCCTCAGTCCTTGACTCGGAAGCAGTACCTCATCGAGGTTGAAGAGCAAATCAGTGCCCTTGACGGTGCAAAAGATGGCGTCGTCATTGTCGGAGGCGGTGCTTGCGGCATCGAGATGGCTGCCGAGTTGAAGCTCGTGAAGCCGCATCTCCGGGTGACGCTGGTTCATTCGCGGGACAAGCTCATGTCGTCCGAGCCGCTTCCGGATGAATGCAAGGATAAATCCTTGGACATGGTCAAGGAGGCTGGCGTCCAAGTGTTGATGAACCACCGGTTGGCCAGCTCCAACAAGGTCGTGGCCCCTGACGGTGCGGCAAAGTATGAAGTTGAGTTTACGAATGGACACAAAATGGTTGCGAGCCAAGTCATCATGGCTCTTTCTAAAAGCGCTTCCACGGCTTCATACCTACCATCATCGGCTACCGATTCCGAAGGTCTCGTCAAGATTATACCCAAGTAAGCGTTTCCCGCCCTATTTACATGTTATAGGGAGAACATAGCAAAACTAACACCCCTGCTCTCCCTCAGCATGAGCTTTGAGTCCGGCACTCCCAACGCCGCATCGCACTTTTGCGCCGGCGATGTCACCAAATGGTCAGGCATCAAGCGCTGCGGCGCCGCCATGCACGGCGGGCATTACATCGCCTACAACATTCACCAGAGCGTTTTGAAGCAGGTTGTTGCCGATCACCAACCAAAGTTTCAAGAACTGCAGGAAATTCCACCCATGATCGGCCTAGCAGTGGGTAAGAATGCCGTTGCGTATGGGCCTGACGTTGGGGTTGTTACTGGACCTGAAGTAATGGAAGCGTATTTTAGAGATGATTTGGGCTGGGCGAGTAAGTTATCCGCATGAATCTTGTATTTATGTTGCTATTTCAAGGTGCTAACGAATGGTGTTATAGTTTGCTGGGATTACATGCAGCTGGGGAACCAGGGATCTGATGTCAAGACATTGGAGACAAAGTCTTCTTAATTACTAGCGACACCGGGTTTAGATACGGATTGATGAGAAGGACTATCGGCGTTTGAGGAGTTAGAACCTGATTTAGTTATATGAATAGAGTATAGAACAAGGGCGCTTGTACGTTCCATGTGCGTCTTCACCTATTCGCTGGCCTGGCCCGTCGTCAATGATCTTTTGCATAGTGGCAGCCGCAGCATCCAGTTCAATGTCAAAAAACCTTTTCAATCCCTTTCACGCGACAATCTCGCACTCACAATAGACAAACTTGGCAACTCCCTTGTCTGCTTGGGACCTTGATACCTAACTCATCAGAATACATATAATTATTCTCATTATAGACTATTTCATGACACTACAGAATAAAAAACACCTGTAGACACAAAGACTCATCATCGCCCATCTTATCATAAAAAATACTCTAAAAGACAGTTCCCTTGACCTGCTTGTGCTTTCTCACATCAATATCCCGCCACATCATTGTACCAGCCACCGCCAACGACAGAACGGCAGTAGCAGCAATCAGCATCATCTTCTGACTATCGCCATAGGCCTTTTGAATGGCGATACGGGCCGGAGATCCCATCGGATAAGACAACTGGGCGTCCAAGCTTCCGTAGATGGTGGTGAGGTTTCCAAGTTCAGACTCTGGGAGATATGCGGCGAGCTTCTTGGGGAAGACGGCTTGCCAGACAGCGGCTGATACGGTCAATCCGATGGCGCCACCAATGGACGAAGCCATGGCCTCTATGGCAAGCACTACAGCAACATATTGGTGAGAGGTTGCTGCCATGACGGCCGTTTGCTCGCAGATGACAATGGTGCCACCAGCAAAGGCAATGAAGATCTGGCACATGATGATGTAGCCTACAATAAGCAGCCATGGATTAGCAACGTGTGTCTCGAACAATTCGATCAAGCGGTTTAATCATTTACCTATATTGACATCTGGCTGGCGGAAATGAATCATCAGACCGACTCCGAGAATAGTGACGGGAACTCCAAAATAGAGACAGACAGCCTTGAACCTTCCGGTATAGCGAATGATGAGGCCAACTACGATAGCCCACAAGCAGGATCTATTCAAAAGTTAGCCATGAAAATACAGATACGAGGAACAACGTCTTGTTTCTTACCCCACACTATAGATTTGGGCCACATAGCTGGATTCGGTGACATCGAGGCCGTTTACCACCTGGAGGAAGCTGAGGAAGTAGCTGTCCCATATGTAGAAGCTGACGAAGACAGAAGCCGCCAAGATATTGGCTCCGATGACAGTGCGGTCCATGAGAAGCGAGTAGGGGATAAAGGTGATGGGCGCAAAGAATTTCTCCCAAATGCCAAACACGATGAGGGCAACGACTCCTCCGACCAAAAGTCCAATGATGAGAGACGATTTCCATCCATCTTCCTGATATGAATAGATATTGAAAGGCAAAAGGAACATGGCCAGCCCACCGGATAGAATGAGTAGGCCAATGATGTCAAACTCTCGGCCGTAGTGGATCGCGGATTCGTAAAAGTTACCTATTCTCTCTCGCGGACGAATTACACCTAGCTTCTTTGCCTTCTTGTTATAGTACATGAAGAGGAAGAAGAGTGGCGAGGTGATGGCCGGAGTGATGATGGCAAAAGACCCAAAGCCCCAGCGGAAACCGGGGCCGTCCAGGAAAGCTTGAGAGATGGGGCCAGAAAGCCATGTCGTGATGATATAAGGCGAGGTACTGTATGCGAAAATGAGACCTCTTTAAGACAATCCTCGTTAGCTAGATTTCATATAAAAGACAAGCATAGGCAGAATAAAAGTGAACGAACCGATTACGCAGAGAAGTGGTATCGGCGAGGAAGATTGATAGCGAGTAATCCAAGCCATTGTAGCCAACCCAGTAGAATACCTGCGCAGCGGCATAGGTTTCAACATTCTTGCAGGCTGCCATCATGATCAATCCCAGAGTCGTGAACATGATGGAGATTAGGTAACCCTGCGGACGGCCAAAGATGTCGAGAATCTTGGCAAGAGTCAACTTCCAGACACCCCCTATGATGCTGCTGATCACGTTGACGGTGGGAGTAAGAGAGTGCTCCTGAAAGGCGGATGTGACCCAAGGCGTGAGTGTCCCGGTTGCGCCTTGCTGCATGGTATCGACAAAGTAAATGACCCAGATCATGCCAAAGGCAGTGTACAGCGCATGCTTTGTCCAGACGGAAGTGATGGCTTCGATGTTCTGCACACCGGCCTGTGCCGAGGAGTTGAGGCCATCATCCAGGTCCGAGTCTTGAGGGCCGCCGATGTTGATGTCCGGATTGTCTTTTCCAGACTCTCCTCCATCGACGTGGCCGTGCTTGGAGTCATCGATAATAGCCATGACTGGAGCAACGACAGTGTTAGCAGCGCATCATATAATGGCGAGTCTTGTATCACCATGCTCCAGGAGCTAGGTATATGCAAATGTATCCAGGCAAATAAAAACAGAAGACGCGATTACTCACCGGACCCGTAGCTTGCAAATTGAGAGCTTGACAACCAGCGTCTCTGATCAACAAGCAGCTGGGATAAGGCTGCTACTTATCGCCTCGAAAATGATGTGCTAAAGAAGAAGCTGAAGAAGATGACGAGTTCTAGATTTTGCCGCCGACAAGGGTGACAAAATAGACCAAGTCTGAGGGTGGTCGCTTGCGACACTAGTCGTGGCTATCTTGAAGTTACTACTAGTATGGGCCACTTCCCAGCTGCTAAGATGTAGCCATCGCCGTTGAGATGGAACGGTTGACGCCAGCAATTAGTAGAGAGGAGAATTGCAGCCACCAGCGCCTATGGGGAGCCACTTGATCACTCGGTAAGCATGGTAGATTAGAGGCCTGCTTCTTTCTGTGTGGCGGTTTCGGGATGTGGCGGATGAATCAAGCTGGTACCTACCCATCTCAACATGATATTATGTACGTGGAGCAATACGCCGACCTCTGAGATAAACCTGCCTCTCAGTGCTGGGACTGCGTTGCGTATTCAATCCAAGACTCCATTCTTTTCGGTTCTTCGGCATATCTTGTTGGCCAGGCTATTGTTTTGCAATGTCACACTAACAGAGAGACCCATGGCGATTTTTTACCGTAAAAGTGCCGTTTGGTTATGGTAATATGGATACTTCCTCTGAACAGGTAGTTGCAAGAGTGAAAATTTGATAGTGCGATGATGCCGATGGAGACGATATCCCGGGAAAATACTGGCTCGTCGATCCAAGAGGGACCGCAAACCCATTTGAGTGTTACCCACTTGAGTAGCTGGATAATACTTTTTCAAGAAATGTCTAGCTGACATGATCCAGTGCATGGCACGAGTAGCAGAATAGTGCTAGTAGATATTACTCTGTCGTAACCACATAGCGTGTAAACTGGCGACGGCCAAGAAGTGCTACAGTATTTGTTCTCTTCCGGCGGGTATTCGGCACTTGTACTCGTCAAACTAGCAGATCACTTGCGCGAATTCACAATCTTGGCTCTGCAAGTGCCAAACGTAATGGCGAGTGGAGAGAACATTTTATCAGATCATGTACGCCCGAAGCTGGCGCTTTTAGCCGCTCCGACAACCGGACCGCATGTGGAAATACGCTCCAATAAGGTTATCAGATCCGCCTTAGTGGCGAACGGATCCAGAAGCTCCAAAGGCAGGATTGCGTTACGGAATCAAAACGTCTGAAGCCCTGCGTCGTCTTTGGGCGAGCGATTGGGGGGAAAAGGGAAAGCAAAGTGCCGGAAATGGCGTGTGCGGCATGTTGGACTGGAGACGAAAATTTTGCAGAGTGGGAATATGCACTGATGTAACCCTGTTTAGGTCGAGCGCGGGTTAGATCAGTGGATCTAATCAATCAGTCCAGGGAGATAATCTGCTCACGCTTCGGCCGTCGAGCTAAGATGGGTTAAACTGGCTGGCCGGTTCTTTTTCTCTGCGTCTTCCATGTGCGTGCTAAGCAAGGGGGGGTGTAAAGTGAGGAACCAGGGCATCGCCAGCTTTGGTTGGTGGTTTTATGGTTGATGGCCCCAGAGGCTTTGTATCTGTACTTGATGGCTATACTCGTGCCTTGCCAAGGCTATGAATTTGTTTGGACCTGGGTACGTATAGACTCATTGCGGGCTGATCACTTGTAGATCCGTCGTCTCTTACGATGGGATAAGACGAGAGGGTCAAGGCCCAGGCACGACGTTAACTTGTAGCAGTATGGTCTCTGTTCATGTCTGCTCCAGCTGAGAAAAGAGCTGGTGAACTGGACAGGAAGCGGAGAAGCACCGAGTTCTTCTCTCGCTGTTGAATTAGCAAGAGCCGAGGCTTCTTGGCAAGCAGCATTAATTCTTCTCTGATAAATCTTTTGCTTGTAGTGGCAGTCCTGGGTGAATCCCATCTTATCTGATTTGGTTCCATCTTGTCCTCTTTTATTATCAATCTACATACCAATACACCATCATTGGTTTGGCATTTCCATATTCTTCATCGTTCCTTGGTTGATCCTCCTCATATCAAGTTTCATACCGGTTAATCTGTAAAGCTGAGCTACAATGGCTACTTCTCTTTCTTCAATACCCCCTGATCAGACCGTCATCAAACTACCCCATCCCTACCAAACCGAGTACTCTGTCCAAAAAGTCTCATCGCAGCAAAATGGGGATGACAGCGCAGAGCACTATCGATTGAGCGTCAAGCCCAATGCATCTTCCGGAAAGAAGCCTCCCGTCGAGCTTCACACATCCAAAGCCGTCTTCACTGAGCCCATTGACCTCAAGTCAAGCGAGCTGCCGCCGCACTCAAACAACAGCGCATGGGCTCGCGCCAGACGGTCGCCAGGCGCAAGTATATCATGGGATGGCCTTACAGAGCGTCCCACGCTGGCGCAGGCGTGGATGATTCTCTACGTGTTATTCACAACACGGCCTTCTACAGAGTCGCTCAGGCTGGAGCTCAGGGGCGCAAATGCCATTGTGCTGGGACAGCAGCTGAAGGATGTTGCGCTCGCCATTGATCATCCCCTGCGCCCTCGAGAGAAGCCAGGCCCGTCCACAACTACGGATACGGATGTCGTCTTGGCTCTGCGGGCTACCTTCTGGCAAGGCGCCGGATCTCCTTTTGGCCCTCGGCCTGTTTGGTGCCCCGAAGAGTCTCCGTCGTCTCTGCCATCGTCCAATCCGCTGAACTCGTATCCCATGACGCCCCTTCAGCACACCATGACGATTACATCGGCGGGCGATCCCCAGGATCCCGAGCGAAGCCAGCAGACGTGGCATCCCATTCGACCCGCCAAGCCAGCCGCGGGCGCTGTCATCTACAGCCGATGGATCCCCCATCTGCAAGAAACATTCTCGATGGTGTCGCTTGACTGGCAAGACGCTGAGCATCTGAGATTATTCCATGAGTGGCAAAACGATCCTCGCGTATCCCAAGGCTGGAACGAGACGGGCACTTTGGAGCAGCACCGAGAGTACCTCCGGAAGATACACGTTGATCCTCACCAGGTTGCCGTCCTGGCCAAGTGGGACGACGAATACTTTGCCTACTTTGAGATTTACTGGGCCAAGGTATGACGAATCACGTGGTTCTAGTTGAGAGGCTTTGAAAAGAAGCGTGCTAACTTGATTTCCCAGGAGGATCGACTCGGTAGTTACTACGACGCCGGCGACTTCGATCGCGGCCGCCATTCCCTCGTCGGCGATGTTCGATTCAGAGGCCCGCATCGCGTGTCGGCCTGGTGGAGCAGCCTGATGCATTATCTGTATCTCGATGACCCCCGAACAATGTATGTCGTGGGCGAGCCCAAAGACAGCAACTCCACGGTAGTCATGTACGACCTCATCCATGGCTTTGGCCTGGATAAGTTTGTCGACCTGCCGCATAAGCGCAGCGCATTTGTGCGGTGCCACAGAGAGCGCTTCTTCCAGCTGTGTCCTCTGGGCGATAACGAAAAGGCGGTTGGTGGAATGAGGATTGGGCTGGTGCCAAAGTTGTAAATATGTGCAAGGTTAGATAGGCGTTTTAATTGTCAACATGTCATTGTATTATATGTGACCTCGGTGTATTTAATAAAAAGGAAGATGCATCAAACTTTGGAGCTATATAAACAGTCAACAATCTATCCTATAAACACAGCGTCATCTCTATAGACTATACACTCGTCTAAAGCTTGGATGTTTTGGCCATTTTGCCCAAAATCTCATCGCCCAGCTTCGCCATCTCAAACTTCCGAATCTTGCCACTCCCCGTCAGAGGCACATCCGCCGGCACGCCATCGTGGCCCAGCCAGAAGACATGCGTCGGGGCCTTGTGATTGCCCAGCGTCTTGCGGACCCAGTCTCTGATTTCCTGATCTGTAGGCTTGTTGTGGCCGTCGCCCAGCTCGAGGAACGTTCCGACGACTTCTCCGTAGTGCTTGTTCTTGAGCCCGACGACGATGGCGCGCGAGATGGAGGGGTGGCCCATGAGGCGCTCCTCAATCTCCAGGGGGTAGATGTTCTCGCCGCCCCGGATGATGATGTCTTTGAACCTGCCGGTGATGGAGCAGTAGCCGTCCTCGTCAAAGACGGCCTCGTCGCCTGTGTGTAGCCACAGCACGCCCGCAGCATCTCGCACCATGGTCTCGTTGGTCTTTTCCGAGTTGTTCCAGTACCCGGCCTGTAATTGATAACCAGCAATGCAAAGCTCCCCTCGCTCTCCAACCGGAACGATGTTGCCATCGCGGTCAACGAGCTTGGCCTGCGCATGCGGCATTAGAGTGCCCACGGTGGTCAATCTCCGTGTCATGGCATCGTCTGTGAAGGCATTGAAGCACGTGGGAGACGCCTCCGTAAGGCCATAGCTGCTAGTGAACTCGGTCATGCCAAAGCGATTTACCAACAGGTCCATGAGATATCGCGGAACTGGTGCGCCTGCAATGATGCCCGTGCGAAGCTTGTCGCATTTGAAATTGGGTGGAAGCTCGGCTTGGAACAGGGAATCGAACATGGCCGGTACGCCGTGGATGGCGGTGCATTCTTCGTCCGAGATGGCTTTCAGTGTAGAAGCAATGTCAAAGACCTCGGCTGCGTAGACAACTTTGCCGCCGTGGGTGATGATTGCCAAGAGCCCAAGGACAAGGCCGAAGCAGTGGAAGAGTGGCGGCGGACAGCAAAGGACGTCTTCGTGGGTGAGACGCATTCGATCGCCAATGAATCGAGAATTGTTTACCAGATTACTACAAAAATGAGTGAATTAGTACCTGAACATCTGAAATTAAATTAGGGCAAGAAAAGAGAAGAGGACTCGGCATACTGGTGAGTGAGCATTGCCGCCTTTGGCAAGCCCGTCGTACCGCTTGTAAACTGCAGATTGACCACCTGGTGAGGCAGCACCTTGCTCATGACTCGATGCAGCCTATCGTGGTTTTTGCGAGAGCCTGATTTCACGAGCTCGTCATACGTCGTGTAAGTGCTGCTCTCCCCTCTCAGGATGACGACTTTGATCGGAGAAGCCTCATTGTGCAGGTCCTGCAGCAGCCGAGTGTTGTCTGTGCGGCCGATCGTCTTTGTGGTAAAGAATACTTTGCAGTCCGAGAAATTAAGGCCGTACTTGGCCTCGGTCGCCGTGTAGGTGTTGTTCAAGATGACGAGGATGGCACCAATCTTTGCGACGGCGAAGAAGACTGCGGCGTATTGCTCACAGTTGCCAGCCATGACGCCGACGCGGTCGCCGACGCCAATGCCCATGTCCAAGAGGGATTGGGCCAGGGCTGAGCTCTGTTGGTTGAGGTCGTAATACGTCCATCGCGCACCTGTCCATGGGATGATGAGGCACTCCTTGGTGCCATATTGGTAGGTTTGAAGCTCGAGGAGCTCGCCGAGTGTCAGATCGACGAGGGGAGGATCGGAGGGGCCGTGAAGGACAGAGAGCTTCTGGGTGGGTGGCGTAGAGTATGGCTGAATGGCCGTTGATTGTGAAGCCATGATGGCAGAGCTTGAAGGAGAGAATTGCGTGAAAAGATGGGTATAACGATGGCTTCTTGGAGGCTCTCGTCAATCAAACTCGGTGGTAGGCCTATAACGCATCTCGGCCACTCTTCATGGTCAAAAGCATTGCTACATCCTGACTGTCTATTCTAGACCCACTGCTTCTAGCTATTTCTGCCTCATTGCTTCAGTTGGTCTAATCAAGCCTAGCTTTCCTGTACATCACTTTCATCCAAGGCATAGACCGAGCTTGGGACCGTTTCCAGGCCCAAAGGGACGAACTGCCATTTTTCGACAGAGCCCCGTTCAGCCCCCCCAGAGTATCCGAGAATTGCCGAGATGATTTCCCAGGAGCCAAGCCCAATCGGCGCGGTGTTTCCGCGGTGTCGAGAGTCATAGATCCAGTAATCAGATGATCTGATAAGATTTGATCTTGGACGACGCATCAACAAGGTCCACTTCTCGACACCAGAAGTCTGTAACGTACGCCGCTGGCAAATACAAAGTACCGAAGTCGGTCTCGATCCTTGCTCTCTGATGAAAATTTTTCTTATCAGATCTTAATCCTGGCTCAAAAGCCCACAGAGTAGTCGTCATTATGGGCCAAAGTAACGGTACCTGGCGGGTGGTGAAGATGAACCAGGGGAAGGGGTGTAGCTGCGACAGCCGGAACTGGCATGTGATGGACACGTACGTATCCATATGGGGATGTACAAGTATGCAAATGTTGAGATGAATTTTCTTCCAGGCTAGGTATGTATTGCCTAATACCTACCTGTAGTCAATGGATATTGCAGCAGTATCCGCACGAAATGAGGTGATTTTGACTTGCAATTTACTCTAGTGCGCTTGGCACTACGGCTGTCTGCAGGTGTATTCGGAGACGTTGAGACAATGGAGATGTATTCAAAGATGTTGGGATTGCACAAAATAGAACAGTTGTTTGCTTCTACTTGTCTTGTTGTTGCGCGACTCTAGACACCCGACTGTCTTTCATCTCTTCCGGAGGATACAGTGCAACTGCTTCCAAGATCAGCGTCTGTGGAAGCCGCAGGAATAGCATCTCCTTCCTGAAAATGCCGCGTCTGGGCGTATTCGCACAGCTTCTTCCCCATTCCTCCACCTCACAAATTTCTCTTCTCCCCATCTCTCCACCCAGCTGCGTCACACAACACCAATCAACTGCCGCTACAAAGAGAAAAAAGTTATCAGATCGTCCCAGGCCCCGTCGCAAGGGCCAAAAGCACCGTAACGAACGCCCCGCCTAAGCTGGGTACTCCACTAGACTGGCTCTTTTTGTTATCTGATCCGCCCTTTAAGCCGTGAGCAGGCAAAACGTTCTTTGGACGTACCAGCAAAGTCCTTTACTATACAAACCCCCTCTGTGGTACTTTGGACGGGTCCCTGTCTCGCATGAAGGCCGCACGCCTTGCATCCATCATGGATTCGGACATGATCTCAAGCGTCAATTTGGAAGCTTGGTGCATCGCAGTCATTGCAATTTATCCGAAAAAAGCGCAGCTCTGAATTGGCGTGAGTAATTGGTAGCAGTAGGCGTGCTCAACTTGGCTCAAAGTGCGGGCATCATCGGAGATGAGAAATGGCGTCGGTTGTTTCTGAAGAGAGGGATTTGCTTGCGGCTTGGAGCCTCGGTGGCCTGCGCTATCCAGCTGATACATGTATCCAGGCGCCTTTCATTTCATTTGCTGTAGACTGAATCGCCGGGAGAGAACGAAGCCTCATACTCTACCACTGATGCAATACCGCTCTGAAGTCCATCTGCCGTGATCAAAGCAGACGCAGACACCATGGCCATCGATGGAGACGCAATTGGCAACGCCAATTCGATGAATCTGCTGCCTCCTAGTCTCGCCGCAGAAGCCATCTCAAGCATTGAAGAGGCAAGAAAAGCAGCTCCCGAGCAACAGGGTGAGGTGGCATCAAACCAGAATGGCATCGTCAGCGATACAGACCTCGAGCAGCTGTGGACTTGGAACCAGCATGTGCCCTCTCTTATACCAAGCTGCATGCATGATCTCATATCCGAGCAAGCCCGCCAGCAGCCACACAAGATTGCGGTTGAATCATGGGACGGGTCCTTGACATATCAGCAACTAGAACACTATTCATCACAACTTGCCAGGCAGATCCTACAGAGGAATGTAAAAGCTGGCAGCCGGATTCCACTATGTTTCGAAAAGTCCATGTGGACCGTGGTCGCCGTCCTAGCTGTCATGAAAGCAGGCACAACATTCTCTCTGACGGATCCCAGCCAGCCAGTGGCACGGCTGCAGACAATTGTCGAACAGACAGGAGCAGATCTCATCATCACTTCATTAGCTCAGAGCGAGCTTGGCAAAGGCATTTCCAGACAAGGAGGCCAAGTTCTCGCAATATCTCGAGACTATTTCGATAGCGTCAAAGGATCAGCACTGAATACGGTATTACCGCAAGTGCCCGCAGACACGCCAATGTACGTCATCTTCACCTCTGGGAGCACAGGCAGGCCAAAGGGAGTTGTCATTACCCATGCCAATTACACCAGCGGTGCCATTCCCCGAGCAGAAGCCGTTGGCTACAAGTCCACCTCCAGATGCTTCGACTTCCCGTCTTATGCTTTTGACGTGAGCATCGACTGCATGCTATGCACATTGGCAACTGGTGGCCAGATATGCGTGCCTTCTGAGGAAGCTAGGATGAACGACCTCAGTGGCGCCATTCGTCAGAGTAAAGCCAATATGGTGCACATGACTCCTTCGGTAGCCAGAGTCTTGGATTCCGACATCATCCCATCTCTGGACGTTTTAGGCCTGGGTGGTGAGGCAGTATCGGCAAGCGATGCAGCGGCTTGGAGCAAGTACACAAGCTTAATCATTGCCTACGGGCCATCCGAGTGCACCGTCGGATGCACAATCAACAATACCGTTACCATTTCCACGGGCATCGGTAAGGGCATTGGAGGTGTCACTTGGATTGTCGACCCCGATGATCACAACATCCTCATGCCGGTTGGAGCCGTTGGAGAGCTCATCATCGAGGGCCCAGTTGTTGGCGTTGGCTACCTTGATGAGCCAGAAAAAACAGCGCAGGTCTTTGTCGAAGATCCAACCTGGCTCAAATCTGGCTACAAGACCTTCTCCGGTCGACCTGGCAGATTATATAAAACAGGTGATTTGGTGCGGTATGAAAGTAACGGCTCTGGCTCCATCGAATTTGTGGGCAGAAAAGACCAACAAGTCAAGCTTCGTGGCCAGCGAGTCGAACTTGCAGAGGTCGAGCACCACTTACGAGCGTCTCTGCCAAATGGAATCAAGGTCGCAGCAGAGGTGATAAAACCAGAGAATGGCGGAGCGCCTTCTCTTGTCGCCTTTCTCTCAGAATCTGCTACCGTGGGCACCGCTGGAGTAGACCCGGCCATTGTCGATCCCTCACCAGAGCTAAAGACCGTTCTAACAACAGTCAGTACTGTCATGGGGTCCAGAGTCCCACGGTATATGATTCCGGCGGCGTTTGTCACTCTTCAACATATGCCTTCTTTGGTGTCTGGTAAAACAGATAGGAAAAAGTTGCGTGAGATTGGGACGTCGATACCGCGCGAGATTTTCAGCCGAATGCAGGCGACTGAAGCCCAAGAGGAAGAAGAGCCGGAAACTGAGATGGAAAAGAACCTTCAGCAAGCATGGCTTGAAGTACTCGGATCGGATGCAAAGATCTTCAGGCAGAGTAACTTCTTTGCGCTAGGAGGCGATTCATTGCGTGCCATGAGACTCGTGGTTGCGGCTCGTGCAAACGAAATCGCATTGACGGTTGCGGATATATTCACAAATCCAACGCTGAGCCACATGGCGTCAAAAGCTACTCAAGTCTCCAAGTCCTCTGTGGAAGACATTTCCCCATTCTCGCTACTGGAGAAAGATTGGGATGTGGAAAGTGCGAAGAAGGAAATATCCGCTCTTTGCGGCGTAGAAGCTGGTAGCCTAGAAGATGCGTATCCATGTACGCCCCTTCAGGAAGCGCTCATGGCTCTATCGGCCAAGGTCAAAGAGGCATACGTCGCCCAGAGAGTGGTGGAGCTTCAAGACACTGCCACGGCCGAGAAGCTCATCGCAGCCTTTGACGTCGCACAGCGCGATAGCCCTATACTGCGGACGAGGATCGTGCAAGTCCCTGGGCGTGGTTTAATTCAGGCCGTCATAAGGGGCGAGTTAAATGTCTTTTCTGGAAATCATCTCGACGAATATTTGGCCAATGATAGGAATGACGCTATGGAACTAGGAAAGCCTCTTGTGCGCTATGCTATCATCAATGATAGCACATCGGGCAAAGTGAGCTTTGTGCTTTCGATTCACCACGCTCTGTATGATGGCTGGTCCATGCCTTTGGTTGTCGATCGAGTTAACAAGGCCTACGAGAACCAGGCCGTTTCACGCCCTGCAGAATTCAAGCACTTTATGAAATATCTAGCAAACATGGAGATGGACAAGTCAGCCGATTTCTGGCGAGAACAGCTCCATGGAGCCAATCCTTCCCAATTTCCATCTCTGCCTTGGCAAGGCTATCAACCGCAATCAGACTCGTTACTGGAGCAATACGTGCCTCTAGGGGAAGGAAATGCCTCCAATGCTACCACTGCGACGATAATCAGGGCAGCTTGGGCTCTCGTGGCATCACAATACATCGGCAACACCGACGTCATCTTCGGAGAGACGCTGACCGGTCGAAATGCACCCGTCGTCGGATCTGAAGAGATTGAAGGCCCAATGATTACAACCGTTCCTGTGCGCGTTCAAGTAGATCGAGATGTACCTGTTTCGGAATACCTTCAAAGCATACAAGAGCAAATGGTAGATCAGATCCCACACGAGCACTTCGGCTTACAACACATACGAAAGCTCAGTCCTGACGCCTTTGACGCATGCGAGCTCCGTACAGGCCTGGTGCTGCACCCAAGTGCCGAGAGCGAAGAGTCTAATCAGTTCAGCCACCTCCCTGCGAGCTGTCTTGTCCCGGCCGGAGACGCAGAAGCTGCCCAAGAAGCTCTCAAGTTCAACACCTACGCGCTGATGCTCGTCTGTTCGATTGACCCGCGAGGGTTCCTCGTCATGGCCAGCTTCGACTCCAAAACGGTATCGGTTCCTGTGATGCAACGCGTTCTAGACCAGTTTCGGCAAATTGCGCAGTCCTTGTGCAGAGAAAGCTCGGCCTCTCTCGGCAGTCTTCGATCACCCTTGACTGATGACGATGTCAGACAGCTTCAAAACGTCATTTTCGACGCAGATTTTGGTGATGCAACAAGGGAATACTCTGGCGTTCAAGCAGCTTATATTGTGGACTTTAACGATGCAAATCAGCTGGTTCCCGTGTCTGCCATGGGCGAGCTTGTCATTCAGTGCTCAGAGAACCCGGCCTCCAACCTAGTGGAAGTCCCTCCGCCAGCTTGGCTCGAAGCAGTATTCGGCTCCAAAGTCTCTGAGCAAGGCAAGCTCTACAAGACCGGGCATCTAGCCAGATACGACTCAACCCAGAAACCAGCTCGCATCAGATTGGTCGATACCAACAGCGAAAGAAACGCCGCTGCGCCACCGGCAGGAGTGGTCAAAAGCCGAATCTCTGCAAGCTCCAGCAGGCAGCGCAAGCTGCGTAGTCTATGGGCTCGTGTCCTGCGCATGAGCGAGGACGACATCGGCCTCAACGACGGTTTCTTCATTCTCGGCGGCGACTCCATTGCAGCTATGAAGCTTGTATCGGAAGCTCGGCTGGAGGGAGTCAAGTTGACTGTAGCCCAAATCTTCCAAAAGAGAACGCTGTACGAAATGGCCAACGCCATGGAAGAAATAGAGAAGCTCGCTTCATCCACGGACTCCGTCAAAGACAGCACACAATTAGAGCCCTTCTCACTCGTCAATCTCAAAGACGAAGACGAAAAGCAGCGTTTCATCAACGCCATCATCGCTCCCCAGCTCTCTGATCCAGCCTGGCGCATCAGCAACATCCTCCCTACCCGGCCGCTGCAGCAAATCGCCGTCAGGGGCACAACCCAACTCCCGCGCTTCTCAGCCCGATACGAACTCATGTACTTTGACAAGACGCTCGATCGCGCCAAGATGGCAGAGAGCTGCAAACAGCTCGTCGCCCGCAATGAAATTTTGCGAACCGTCTTTGCAGAGTACCAAAGTGAGGGCTACGCCGTCGTCCTCGAACAGCTCGTGCCGCAAGTCATTGAATACGCACTAGACAGCGATGACGACGTGGAACCCTTCGCGAAGCAGCTCTGTCAGCTAGATGCCCTGACGAGAATGCCCCTCGGCTCGAGTTTTGTGAAATTCTTCCTGATCGAGTCCAATAACCAGTCATGCCTCGTATTCCGCCTCTCCCACGCCCAATACGACGAGATTTGCCTCCCCATCATGCTCCAGCAGCTATCAAGCCTCTACGAAGACAAGCCCGTACAGGAAACCGTCCCCTTCTCCGCCTACGTCCACAGCGTCCTCCGCCAGAGCCTGCCATCCAGCATCCCCTACTGGACAAACCTCCTCTCCGGCTCTTCCCTGACTGTCCTCAAGCCAGACGACATCCCCATCCAGCGCCGCAACCACTTTGCCATCCAGCAAACGGTTGACATCTCCTCGCGCCTGCGCGACATCACCGTCGCATCCCTGCCCACCGCCGCATGGGCCCTCTGCCTTGCCCGCCGCCTCTCCCTCCGAGATGTGACCTTTGGCGAAGTCGTCAGCGGCCGCAACATCGACTTCCCCTACGGTGCGGCCAACGCCGTCACGGGCCCCTGCTGGCAATATGTCCCTGTGCGCGTGCGGTTCCCCCCCGGCTGCACCGCCCTGGAGATTCTCTCTGGCGTTCAGCACCAGCACATTGCCAGCTCTGCCCACGAGGGCATCAGCCTCGCAGAAATATCAACCCACTGCGGCACCGACTGGCTATCGGCGGCCAACTGCAAAGCTTCCGACCTGTGGTTCGACTCCGTTGTCCACCAGGACGTCGAGCACGTCGAAGAACTGGCTTTTGCCGCTGCAGGAAGCGGTCGCCTGGAAACAATCTACCCCCACGAAGAGCCACTGCGCGAGTGGAAGATTCAAGCATTCGTCCACGATAACAGTAACAAGCTGACCTTGGAGATTGTTACTTTCGAGAGCTGGGGCGGATATGCTAGAGGATTATTGGATGATTTGGTCACTGCTGTAGAAATGTTGTTGAAGGATCCTCACGTCAAGCTGTTTGGAAATGAATCCGAGTGATTTGGTTTGTATATTATTTCAGATGCCTAGTATAGAGTAGAGAGAAATTGTGGCAAAGAAGAGAGATTTTCAAAAAATTAGCAATGTTATCAATATGCCATGCTCAGGTTCCTTAATGGTCAGTCTTCCATAATCATCCATCCAATGATGGAAATAACTTTCAAGGTCCAACTTGACCGTCTTTCGGCACATAATCAGGAAAAGAAAATTGGCTAAATCGCGGCTTGTTATTAAGACGCTGGTGAATGTTCATTTCTCATAATCCAGAAACCCCCCCCCCAAATAAACAAAAAAAAAAAAAAAAAAAAAAAAAACACAAAGAAAGAAGACAAGACAAAGAAAAAGTCTGCGATTGCCATCCAGTGCCATTTCCTTGCCAAAGTAAAAACGCTGAATGGGGTATATGGGAGAGAACACTGCACGAAGCAATGTCTGTACACCGTAAACAAAAAAAGTAGCACCTAAGACTCATGATGCCAAATGGCAATTTCCAGTTTCTCAAGACGCCGCTGCCTCCCATAATGTATCATTTCCTGCGCTTGGGTCCTCGTAAAGCCTACGGAGACCGCCTTTTCGTCGAATCTAGGATGTTGGCACAGGCAACAATTGCCCTTCCAAACCTATCAATCAACGCTGTGGATTTGCCGGTGATGTTCCCAAACCAAGAGCCTTCTGAAGACTCTTGCGAATGCCTAAACCATTCTCATCCTTGTCACGTCCTATCAGGCCGAGGCTCAATCTGCGAGCGGTAACGCCAATGGAACTTCCCGCAGTTCCCGATGCCATCTTGGCTTTCTTACGCCGTCCTGCAGCAACTGCGGGTTCGGGAGCCGATGCTTTGGGAGGCCACTCTCCATCGCGCTTCCACCCCATAACGCAAGAGCGAATCATGTCGGATAAGTTGATGGGGCACGATGGTTGCAGACTATTAAGAATAACCTTGTCGTAGAGGCTTAGGTAAATCGCCGGTGTGATGGACGCTCTAAAGCCGTTGGTAGGCGGGAGGATCGGATGAGGAATAGGAAGAAGCGTCTCGACAGGTAGTAGGCGATTGGTATTTTGGTCGGTATCTTTGGACCCTTGCTTGCTGAGGCCCTTGTCGTCTTTGACGAGCGAAGACGCGTCGGATGCTGTGCCTGAGCGGCTATCGGCGAGAGAATTCGACTTGGTCAAAGATAATGAAGGCGGCGACCCAGAGATGGAGCGGCGGAAGAAGAAGCGGCGAGAGCGAGGAGATACTGGCGGCGAAACAACGGGTTTGCTACGAACTCGAGCCACCTTTGCACCGGTCCAAGCATCCCGCCGCGCCTGGAAGCATGCCAGACCCTCGTTCCAAGTCATTTCCTCTCGGGCAGCCCTCCGGCGCTGTGCTTTCTTCTCCAAGGCCGAAGTCCTGGCTGCACTATCGACGCCCTCAATGACCGAAGTAATGGCAGCTTCGTCTTCAGAAAGGTCAGAATACCAGTCCATACGGGGACGGTAGTTTACGGCGGCATCTTCGGAGATGATGCTGTAGATGGAGTCGGTGTCGTCGTCGTTGTTATCTGCGTCCACGTCCTCGTGATCCGAAGCATTGTCGCTCAATGCACTGCTGTCCACATGGGCTTCGGCGTCGGCGTCAGCGTCAGCGTCGGCATCGGCATCGGCATTGGCATCATCGGAAGCGTCATCTCGTATGTCTTTGGCAGAATCAACCCTAATTGCTTCCGGTTCGGACTCTTTGGCAGAGAGGTTCTTTTCCTCGTCTGCGTCACTGGGTTTCTCGGTGACCCTGGCTTTGGGTTTGCGGGGCGGTGACCATTCAAAGTTCCAATTATTCTTCACCTTGGCAGCCAGATATTTCTTAATGGTATCCTTTTGCCTGTACTTGTCTTTGCTAAACAGGTCTATGTATTCAGGAACAAGCCAAGGTGGTGAGTTTGCCGAGGAGTGGGGACTCTGCCCACGAAGCCGAGATAAAGGTGACCGCCGCCCTTTGTAGAAGTCTGAGAAGATCATGGCAGTGTCGGGATCTGCCGTAAAGGAAAATGCTTCTGGGACTGAAAAAGCTGGCAGTGAAGAGGTGGAGTGCTGTTCTTCAGCTAATAAAGATGGTGGCGGCCTGTGGCCGAGATTTGAATCGGCAGCAAGATCTATAGCGCCTAAGAGATCGGGCAAAGAAGACGTCAGCACCTTGTTGATTTATGTTTTATCGACGGCATGCGGCCGAGGCTAATTTATCCAAGCGAAAGGGGAGCTGTAGTAAAAGGGTGAAATGGGGGCGGTGTAAGTGACATGGATGAGGAGCGACTAGTGCTGAGTGTTGAAGCTTGTGATGGAGGCATAAGAAGTAAGTTGAAGGCGTGGCAAGTGAAAAGTATGAATGAAACGATATAGATTATGGAATGGTGTGAGATGAGGCGAGACGGAGGCACGCGACAGGTAGAAACACACCAACGTCGATGCTCTCGTTGTATGAACGAGATGCTGCTAATGGATAAGCAGATGCATCGCCAGAGCGAGCGGCTTGAATAGCTGCCTCAGCTTTAGGCTGGCTATAGAATCAAAGCAGGCACCATGAAGAGAGCAATGGACTACCGACTGCTCAGTAATGGAGGAGAAAGCAATGGCAATGAGGGATGCAGGGGTAAAAGAAGCAAAGCAGACAAGACATACAGCGGAGATGAGTAGAGTAGAAAAAATCAATTGAAGAAGATGGAGGCTGAAGGGAGGCGATTTATGAGAGAGAGAATCGAGGGAAAGGGATAGGAATAGGAAGAGCAATAGGATTAGGATTAGGAATATACATAGTTGGGAGGGTGATTGGATAAGGTTGCAGAGGCGAAGCCAAGCAGTTGTCGTGCCATGTACCGCCTCGTACCCAGTTCTGAGAGGAGGAGCCTCGCCATGCCAAGAGTGAATCAAAGTACCGCCAAGTACCAGCTGATGCATGTCTCGGAAGGCGAGGAGCTTGTATTGCAGTGACACATGGAGCTAGTCGTCGATACAAGCTGTTGGCCACAAATGGTGGCTGAAAAACGCTAAAGCTAAACGGCAGCGTGTAAGGGGAGACGGAGTGAGATGACGCAGGATCAGGATGAGCAACAGGATAAGGAACAGCGTCTCGGGACTTGGAATGCGGGACGCTGAGCAGCGAGGGACGTTTTGGCGGGCAATGTCTTGTCTGGGATTGCTGCCATTGCTGTCTCTGGGGAATTAGGCAGACGCTCGAGGCATGCAAAACCCGTTTGGAGTGCGCGCGTGCCTGTATCGAGATGAATGGCTTACCGTTGAGAACTAGCCGCTCCAGGGCCTTTGCGCGGTGACTGTCGTGTGCCGGCGAAGACGCAGAGGGCGCGCAGGTGACGGTATCGCTGGACGCGGACGAAGAATGCGGAGAAGAAGAAGAAGACGACGGCGATGGCAGCTGCGGTGAAGTAGAAGAAGCAGAGGCTGAGGCAGCGGTAGACGCTGTGACGACGACAGGCATCGCTGCTGCCAGCGACGGCGGCTGCGACGACATGATGATGGCCTGCTGCATTACACAGGATTGGGCACACGAGCCACAGCCGAGAGCCAGGGCAGGCCAAGCCACGGACGGATACTGGAGCAGATGCAGGCTCCGCGCAGCGCCAATGGCAGGGCGATCAGGCAAGACAAACGGGGATTTGCAGCTGGAGGCCTGTCGGGGTCCGGGCATGCAAGAGATTAATCACGAGAGGTTTCCATCAGGCCAGGACAAGGCCAGTGGTCAGTCAGGCATCAACCTCCGCTAACACTGAACCTGGGAGAAAAAAAAAGCATTTTTCGCCCCCCAGGCTGTAAACGCTTGCCGGGGCGGGGAGAGCCACAGGGCACAAGGGCGAAAATGTTTGTTCGCCCCGCCAGAGCTGTGAGGAGAACGCAAGCGGCAGCAGGCAAAAGAGGGGGAGGCGGTGATAGCGCGCGACCTCGGATGCGCTGTCTGTTGGGCTTGCGGAGCATGTATCGCGCCATCAGATCAGCTCCAGCTGCCGTCTTGGGGCTCCCTCGTAAGTTGGTGCTAGGCTTGCAAAGGTGCGTCGACGCCATCACGAACCATCGACAGGCAATCGGCAGTGGGGCCAGCAGGGCTGGACATCGTGTGACCGGCTGTTGAATTTTTTTTATCGGCGGCGCTAGCACGTATTGTTTGATCTGATTTCTTTTTTAGCGTGTCTTTATGCGATTTGTTGCCATTGGAGATTGGGACATGATCATTGCTCGGGATGGACGGTAATGAAACAAGACGGCATTCTCCGTGTTCAATGGATGTTATTTCGCCTTATGACGGCACGGCAATCTGTTTGCTGATCGGCGCACTGGCTAGGTAGTCAACCTACAGTTCCTTGGATTCGTAGGTAACCAATTTGACATCACGGGACTGCGACTGAATAAGTAGCCTGCAGTAGCATTTGTCTGATCTGGCCTGATTCTGTCCGTCCGTATCCGGCAATAAATCAGTTCCCCTTCTGTTCACCTTCCTTTGTGGCAGGACAGGCACAGGGTTAATGGCAATTCAGTGTCCGAGTCAACATACTTGCTGCATCAATAGCGACATGCAGCATCAACCTCCTGCATCGTCGCCACCACATAAACAATTGGAACTGTGCAGCACTCGTACAGTAAGCGGAGAGAGGCAACGACTTGAGTTGGAGCCCGCATAGGCCCAGCCCCGATGGCAACAAACGCTCCAGCAGGAACGCGTACTTGTCAGTTGCCTCTCTCGTAAGCATCTTTTCCCTTTTGTAATTAAAATCAATGATACTGCACTGCAACTCTGCACGGAGGCAACCCCGAGATCCGAATTGGTGCTGCGCTTGCATAATTGCCCAGTAAGTAAGCGTGAGTCACCAGCTTGCAGGTCTTACGCGTACAGGCTACTCGTGGCCGCTGGAAAGTTCCATACGTTGCACATGTTGCCGGTACTTTGCGCTCACCGCGTTGCTGCATGCACATGCCCATGCACTTGAAATGATGAAATTTCATCAAACCCGCCCGGAATGCTATATAGTACGAGCCCCCTGCAGGACGCCCAGCTAGGTACCGCTGCAGATTGGCTTTGTACGAATATGGACCCTTCTCTCGGCACTCGTTTGTGCTTACTGTACTGTACGATGAGATTTGCTCCTTGGCAGTAGGCAGTACACGTATCGCACCGTATCGTATTGCCAATAGGTACCAGCCCCACGGATCCCGCGGGCCTCAAGATGACATGATCTCAGCCACGCAACAGCCTACCGGGCCTCATCAAGGCAGCACAATAATAACCGAGGCGCTGGCTGCTCCGCTTTCTCCAGATACATAAACTTAATCAATGTAAAAACTGGAGTGAGAATAACCTTATTGAATATGCAACTGTTGGGGGAAATGGCATTGGAGTGTTTGCTGATTAGAGTTTCACTACAGGAATGGAGCTACGTGCTATAAACTAGGTGTCTTTTAATAGATCAACTACGTAGATTCAATACGATCAATCTTCTATTTGCAACAGCAGCCTACCGAGACTATCTACTCTAGACAACAAGTACCCCAACTGATTAACAGTCTGCTGGCTTGAGATAACATAAATTCAGCTAACCAACAGCCTGCTGGGCTTTCTCCACAGAGCGTACACGTTTCACATTCGTAGATAGACCTATATACGAGCAGTAGTTCGTTCGTGCGTCCACGACCAACTTGGTCCTTTATATACTCCATCATGACCGATTCAACCTCTTCATCTTCTCGTTACCACATCTCCAGACGGCATGATGTACGCTCTCACACTTTCGACGGCATCTGATCGTCTTCGATCCCCTAACCTTCGTTGCTGATTAATGAAAACATCGTTGTATTTATCAGCGCCATGCTGAGCCTTCTCAGGGCAGCACTGCCATTCATCAGAACACGCAATCTACAACGGAATCAGAGCACATTGCTACGCCACGATGTATTCGCTTCGCTTTCCTAGAACACATCTACTTCACTTCACTAGAATTAAAGACCCAATGGCCAACAATTCAACCTTGCTACCAAACAACTAGCTGCCCCTCTTACTCAAGAGGAGATGGGCTCAGTGAACGCTGCATATGCCGAAACTACTCGGTTTATGATAAACTCATTGGGTCCGCCACCTATCGGGATGAATCACCAAGTCTACATGAATTGGGCAAACCAACAGCTTGTCGAGCCCTTTCTAAGTGTTAACCTACATGATCACTGCTCCGATCACCGAGGAGAAAAGAGCCTTTGTGAATGGCGCGGATGGCCGAGTTTGCTCGCGTTGCCGTGAACTCGTTGATTCCGCAGCCTGCTGGGATGAGTCAACAAGACTACCTACAATCTTCTGCTGCAGCTTCAATCTTCTGTAGCGAAGTTTATATCAATATGTCGCTAGAAAAAAAGGTGTTTTCCTGTGCTAAGTGCATCCGGATTTTGTTAGACTGTTGCATAGTAATAGGCCACTGTCGTTAAAGTAAGACTTGGAGGAGGAATACATATTTTTCACACTGTAGTAAAAGAAACACCGCAATATGGTCAAATTTAATAAAAGAATATTTAAAAACGTATATCCTACAATGAGCAGCCTGCTGAGTATCCAGCTTGACAATATGAAGTCAGCTCAGCTTATAGTTGTGCTTCATGCCCGCCACCCAAAGCCGTGAACAAGATCGCCCCAGCCCTACTGCAGGCCTTTTTCGGGTCCCTACCATTAGCTTCAAGCCGCCGTGGTCCAGATAAGCATCCATGCCATCCCAACCAGCCCGGGCGGCTAGCGATAGCTCTACGCTGCTTCATTTCATCGCCCAACGGTCTCCCCTCCCTCAGCTTTAGGGCCCTCCACTCCTCTTCCGTCTTCCCCGCAATTAAGAGGGAAGACGAGGCAGGGAGAGGAAAAGGGCAATGCTCGTCTGCCAAGCCCAGCAGCCTCTCAGAGCTAGCAGATGCTAGTTTGGGAGCCTCTTCTTTGCTCCCATCCACTCGTGAAAAGTACCTAATTCTACGAGTGTACAGGTATAACATTTACTACTAGGTGGTGCCTAGGATTCAAGTAACGGAGCCGCCAATGCGACTCATACACCGTATACTGCAGGTGATCATGGGGAAATGCCTACTGTAGCTACGGTGTAAGAAGCGGTATGTGTAAGCGGGGGTGCCAGCCCATGGAACAGAAAAGAAATCAACAGCACAGCCTAGGTATACCGCGCCGTCCACTTCGTAAGCAGCCTTGAATCATGATTTATGAAACCACTCACAAAGACCCCTCAACTCGCGTCGACGCCGTCCACAGCCCAAGCTTGAATCCTGGATTCTCCGCACTTGCAGTAGCTCCTCCTTTCCGGTGAGGGGGGCAAATATTGAGGCAACACGTGCCCTGACTTGAATGTCGCACGTGTCCAGGTACATCGTGGCCGTGAACCAAAGTTTGGAGGAGAAAAAAAAAACATCGAGGTTCGTTGTGGAGTGTGAGGTCTGAAGGGATTGATGAGTGGGATAAAGAAGGTACATGCAAGGGGAGCACAAGGTACATTCGGCTACATCCAGCCTTGGCAGATTGAGCTGGTTCTTGGCAAAAAGTTTACTCACTGCCTGCGCCTCCACCCATTCGCGGCTCGCCAGCGAAGATGAATGACAGCGTTACACGTATACAATAAACGACGGAAATGACACAGAATGCCGCCTAAATTCAATTAAGTCGTCAACGCAAAGGACGTTGCAAGCGATGCGAAGAAAGACAGGGAATCTGTAATTTTATACACACAAGGATGTAAACATGTGCACATCAATAGTGCTCTGACTATTACATGTATTTTTTAAGGCAAGGTTGTAATACAGCATCTATCTCAGTTCTATCATCCAGCACTCCCGCTGGATGACATAAAGCACATAGGCAGGGCTACAACTGCTACAATTAGGATGATGGATAGCATAGGCTTTTCCTTTATCAGGATGTAGAGACTTGAAGAGAGTGAAGGTTCTAAAGTCGTTACTTAGTAGGTAACTACTAATAGTACTAAGACAGCTTGAGGCGAAACTCCCTCGGCTTCAGTTTCACCATTCGCAGCGAAACATAAGGGAATTTTGAGGAAGAATAAATTTTGGCAACAGGCTTTACGTGAATGCGTCCTAAGCAGAATATTTCAGCTGAAGAAGATACATTATATCCCGCTCTACTAGGTATAATGACTACATGTAGGTGGATCTGTATTGATGGCCAGCGATGCTCTGCGGCTCTGATCTTCGCCGATTAACAACGACCGAGGCGAAAGGCATCGCAATACTGAGCCTCAACATAGAGGTATATAGGTACAATGAAGGCATAGAGCAAATAGAAAAGGAAAGAAAAAGAGGAATCTAAGAAACTGTATGAAGACATATAATAGATGGGAATGTGTCCATGTCTTCTTCTACAATCGACTTTCACGGCTTCGAATCGGCGCAACCGACGCATCACGATGATTGGAAGGAGAGGAACTCTTCGATATGCGCTTTCACGAATCTTTTGCTATTCTAGTTCTAAATAAAAATCAGTTTTTTGTGCTTTTCCAACTGTAGTAATCCCGCTTTGTGCACCAAAAGGCACATTTATGGATACAATCCTTCCAGATTGGTAGGTAACCATCCAAGACCCAAATCGTACAATCCGTCCAAGCAATATCCAAATCATACAATCCATCCAAGCATTATCCAATTTGTACTGTACAATCAATCAATATCCGTCCATCCGTCCATCCAAGCAATCCCCTTTGATTCAATCCATCTTCATTGAAAGTGCGCTGTCTGCGCGGACACATTACCAAACTGTCCATTGGCAACTGGAGTCTGAAGGGTCGCAGTCTGAAGGGCAGGATCCTCAAGGGCCGCAAATTGGTGGACAGGAGACTGAACGTCCGTAGTTTGGTAGACTGGGGACTGAACGTCCGTAGTTTGGTAGACTGGGGACTGAACGTCCGTAGTCTGGTAGACAGGGGACTGAATGTCCATAGTTTGATATACAGGAGACTGAACGTCCATAGTTTGGTAGACAGGGGACTGAATGTCCATAGTTTGGTAGACTGGGGACTGAATGTCCATAGTTTGGTAGACAGGGGACTGAATGGTTGCATTCTGGTAGACAGAAGTCTCAAAGGCCGCAAATTGGTTAACAGGAGGCTGAATGTCCATAGTTTGGCGGACAGGAGACTGAACAGCCGCAGTTTGGTAGACAGGAGTCTCAAGGGCCGCAACTTGGTGGACAGGAGACTGAAGAGTTGCGGTTTGGTGGACAGGAGCCTCAAAGGCCGTGCTTCGGGGAATAGCAGCCCGGGCACGAGACCGGACAGGAGCCTGGAGATTCGTAGTACGTCTCCTAGCACTTTCCAACTCCTCTCCTTGCAGTATACGCCAGTGGCCGTCAGAGCACTGATAAGACTCAAGTTCGTTGCCGCAGCAGTCGGTCAAGGGCCGTTGCGCGCCGCTAAGATACCATTGCGGTGCGTTTGTCTGCTGAGGACGCTGGGCTGGCTGTCCGGTGATGATCTGCGCGTTGGACGGCGCAAACTCGCCCATCTTGGCGTCTAGGAAAGTCATTTCCTCCGCAGTGATTGGAGCAGCGACCACGGAAATGGGCAGATGGATCCCGGGAATGGGTTCTACCACCTGCTGCATTGCCCAGTTGATGTAGTCTGGAGTTATCTCAGCAGGCTGTGGGCCCAATGAGTTGATACACTCGCGGGCAGTCTCGAGGAATCCCAAGTCAAAGGAATCGATCTCCTCTTGGCTAAGCGGAGCAGCCATTTGTCTCAGAATACGTTCGTATTCACGAGCCATTATTCTTCAGTACTGTTGGTAGGGAATGCGTACTGGCCAAAGGTAGCAAATACGCTCTGATGTAGGGGTAGATTACAATATTCTGATGAATGATAAAGCATGTATTGTGGTTGAGCAGAGCAAATATGAATGTTTTGGTGAAGCGATGAGTATGTGTGGAAGAAGGAGAGTGAAGAAGGAGAGAAGAGAGAGGGAAAGAAACGAAAGTAAACAAGAGAAGAAGAAGTATCCGGCAAAACAAACAAAAGCGCCGAAGCCACCTTCTCAATTTCGAACTTTGACTTTGCTTCGTTTTCGTCTGATAAGGGTACAAACACTCAAACTCACCCATTTGTGAAGCTGGGCTGAAGTTTACCAACGGGCGTTTTGCGGCCAGGTGTGTTTATCTGCCAGCTGACGGAGGAAAGAGGCTTGCAGTGACGCATTTCCGATGGCCACATCGCTACATTATCCCATTGATCCATGAAGTTTAACAAGATACAATGTAGTGGCTTGGTCGAATGCCCCTCTGTGAATTTCCTATATAGGTATCTGGTGGCTTTCCACGATGCGGGTTGCCATCGTGATACAAAGCCCTCAACGCCACCAGCCGCGCAATCTCCGTATACACCCAGGAAGTAAATAGAATGTCCCAAAGCTTCCGAAAACCACATAACCTGAATACGTTTACCTGCTCACAGCAACTAAATTTACTACCGTAAACATACACACAGTATCTTCCCTTTTTATAGCCAAGTTACATGTAACTCGATCCCCTGAAGTGGGTTTCAAAGCCACCGACCAACAAAAGCGGCGGGCGAAATATATCTGGTGTTTCCATATGGACATTCAGACACTTGTTCGATGGCATATCCACAAAACATACATAAATTCATTTGGAGCCAATGACGTACAACCGGCTTCTGTCCTGTTTGTCTTCATTGTGGGAACCCCTTTATGGGGGAGGAATATACCGGATTAGTATATGCTGGATTTGGTGCTCGTAGTATGGACATCATCCAGATGTTTACTTTCCACCGTATGCTCCTTTAAATAGCTCCACAGCTGCCTTGTAGACGATGAGCTACATTTGATTCACCATGGTCTGTGTTGCATCTGGTACATTTCCTTGCGTACTTAGCCTCATCCCAGTGCGCCACAGGGATACACTGTAGGACCGAACAAAAGGGGGGAGTGCATAGAATGCGCAGGTATAAGCTACAACTAGGCATAATTTTAAGGTATCAATATTCAAGATACTCAATTATCGTCCTCTAATTACCAGTGTTCTAATTGCTACTAATTCCAGCCAAGTCCATAAACCCAGTTGCCCACTCACTCCAATGCCTCCGAGTGTCATTGACCAAAATGTAAACTACACAAAAAGTTTTACTAAGAAAGGTTAAGCGTTCCCCTAGCAATGAAGAGCTTCAAAACAAAATAGAGATCCCTTGGAACCTCGTTCTGGGCCGATCCTCTAAGCCACCTCTGTTACTAGCTTTGGTGGTCCCGCCGGTGGCTGTTTGGTCTTGTTGCCAAAGAGGGTACCAGACGGCCCGTCAACAATCTCGTCGGGTACGGCAATTCGGTTACCGCTCTTATTGCTAACCCAGCGGATAAAGACGGGATCAGCTTTTTGCGCATTCGGACCCTGCGAGTCGGCAGCGGCGGCGGCAGCAGCGGCTTTACGGTTGATCTTTGGGGCTTGCTTCTTCAGAAGCTTGTTGATAGTTTCCATCTGGAGAGCAGGTTAGCAACAGTGCGATGCAAGGTGAATTATGTTTGTTGATATACGTGTAAACATGCGTGTTTGTATATCAACAACGTCAAAGCAGAAAAACGGGGTTCTCGTCACTCACCTTGACTTCCTCATTGCGCTTCTCGCTGAGGTTTCGTCGCCTTCGAGCCATCTCCTGACGACGCATAGATAGTTCTTCCGCAGTAAACACTTTCTTAACTTGAATCTCTGCAATACAAAGTCAGCAAATGCACTTTCATAAAGGGAAACCGCATGCACTCTGTCTCTCATACGGATGTGCAGATACGTGTTGAAGACTAACCATCCGGCAACTTCATAAACTCTTGTGGTATATCCTCGAACCTGGCCCTCTGTCGTTTGGTCATTTTGGCAAGATCTGGTGTCTCGGCCCGGCTACCCTCCTCACTGTCGAGATCTGAATCGCCGCCATTGGCTCCTGCGGCCATGGTCATCTCATCATCCTCTTCTTCTTCTTCTACCTCCTCTTCCTCCTCCTCTTCCATGTCATCCTCATCGCCAGCAACCTCGATCTCCTCGCCCTCGGCATCCTCATCATCTCCCATTGTCTGATCACCGTAAACGATAGTATCATCGCCAATGTCACTGTCTGCTGGCTCACTTAGCTCATCGTCATCTTCGTCATCCTCGTCCTCATCTCGACGAGCCCTGGAATTGGTGACCTTGACCGTGGGCCTAGGCTTGGTAGATCTTGAGTTCTTTGCAGAGGGGCGTCCAGCCGCTTTGGGCGCCACGTCTATGTCATCTTCACCTTCTGCATCAACGTCCATCTCATCCTCGCCTTCGGCATCTTCATCACCAAGCTCTTCCATCTCATCATCATCTGCCCTCGCGTCCTCGTCGTCTTCGTCGTCCTCGTCGTCGTCTTCTTCTTCAACCTCCACCTCTTCTTCCTCTTCCTCTTCTTCGTCATCAGGGCTCGAGTCAATCACATAGCTCTTCTTCGCGCCACGATTACGCTTCCCGTGCACTATTTCGCCGCCCTCAAAGGCCTCAACCCCCCGGCGATTGCCTCCTCTGGTGCTCTGGCGTGGTTTGCTGGTCGGGAGCTTCACTGTGACGCTAGAATGCGTCTCTTCTGGCGATGAAGCCGTATCGCGCGAGGCAGCGCCCCGTCCTGTGCGTCGTGATGACATGGTAGTTCCTGCGTCTTCCTTTTCGCTCATGTCAGCCCATCTGGCGTGGACCGAAATGACCTCCTTTGCCTTTGCGGCGGCCGAACGTCGTGGTCGTGAAGACATGATAGGCGGCCTGCACTGGCAGATTGCCTGGGGTGGTTCAATAATGCTGGGTCTGGGATTTATCTTGTATCTGGGCGGCGGGAATTGCGACGATGAGGGAGACGGGGACGATGAGTCTGTTGATGATGTTTGTGCCTGAGTGACGTGCACCCGTGGCATGTAGGTACATGTAGTTGGGATAAGCTCGGGGTCTAGCCCCTAAAGCAGCCCGCGCAACTGCCTGGGCTCTCTCTGCATTGGACGCGAGCCTCTCTCAGGCAATCTCCACGCCATGGTGCCGGCTGATCCAGGCCCCAAAACAGCAACCTCCCTGCGGCCTTGGGCCATGGAGACGCTTTGCCTGCATTGCGCACCAGCCATGGGAAGTCTTTAATTCGGCATTCAGCCTTGCTGAGTGGCGCCGGCCCAGAGCAGCAAGCGACGTATCGATTCTGCACTCCCGCAGTAATTTTGTGGCAGCCATCAGAATCATCGGATGAAGGTCAACACCCAACCCATCGTCTCCATCGCTTGAAAGAGACGATAGCATATTCGATCCCCGCCAATTGACGCTCTAGTTCGAGAAGCTGCACTTGACAGCCTCTGTCGGTGGAGAAACGGGACATGCAATGATGCAGCCAAGAGTCGTGATAAAGTCCCCAATGAGTCTTGGCCAATGGAGTGGTGGGTGGACAATATGATTGAAGCTGCAGTCGGCCACTCGAAACAGCAATTGGATGGGACAAACAAGAAAAGAACTGTGTACAAGGTACCCGGTTTGCCTCACTCACCTAAGGTAGACCAAGGATGGCTGTTGGTGGTGTTGCTCTTATTGACCCCAGCAATCGCGATACGATACGCGTGCTGCAAGCGAACTGGTATGCGAGAGCAGGCACTCTACTTTGACGTATCAGCACTACCACCTTGGATTGGCAGCAATGCCGCGCGATCAGCGTGCAGTCGTGATTTGCTCGGCTCTGACGGACCAGTGGTGGGTGCCACGAGTACGAGCAGTCGAAGCGTTGGCTCAATGTAACGCTACAGCGTATCAGGGATGCAGAGTGACTGGTTTCGATGGCAATTGAGAGTGTTACTGCGATGATAGAAGTTGCCAGGGCCCAGCTTTCAACTCAAGAGTCCAGCCAGAGCGAAATTCAGAGGCGTGTCTGTTATTATTCTCAATGCGCGAAGGATGAAGGAAAAGCCGCTTCGAGACTGAATCTCATTCGCCAAGAGGAATGAAGAAACGACCCAATTGAGCAGAATATCGGAATATGTGCGCGTTGCTTCGACAGCTCTTAGACTGCCAGGTTACTTTAGATGCTCAATAATCGTATCGCAATCCCAGTGAGTTTACGGTGCTGAAGGCCGCTGATGGCTCAGAGCATTGAAGTTTGCCCGCCCCCTTGGGCCCACTTTTGTGACTTTTCTCAGCCTGCTCTACGCGCTGATACTTGTAGCTGGGCATTATGGGAATTGGTAAGAATAGATGATAATAGCTCGTAAGGAGTAATGATAGTTGATTTACTCACTGCTTGTAATTTATCAAAATACATGTTGATAATCTATCTGGATACTGCATTCATCCCCATATAAATTTGTGAGTTGTACCTACACGAACTCTAATATCCTCCATACAGGGGCAGCAATGTATTGTCGCAAATCGCCCTTTCATGCAAATACGGCATCTCTATAATACTGTATCACGGAAATCTTTGCATCACTATAGTAATACTACATGACTAATTTAATAACACTTTTAGGTTCCATATACTGTCTTCTGGCGATGGTAAAACGCATCTGATGCTACCTGCAGATACGCTAAACTCCAGGTTACTAAGCCGCGCCTCCATCACTGCGCGCCGCGTCCAGCATGTGCCGAGGCCTGTCGCAGCCGGATCTTACCCGGCCAACCGGCATCTCCTTGGGCTATCCGGGGTGTCAACGCTGTTGATGCGCCTTCGCTTCAGCTGGAGACAGACAATGTGTTGAAGTTCCGACAAGACATTAAAATTCAACAATGGACGACTCAGAGGGCAAACCGCCATCCGACAGCGTGCCCAAGTGGCAGCTCAACCTGCCCGACGATGAACCGGCAACCGATGATGCGCCGCAGTCACAAGCAGACGATAATAATACCCAGTCAGATAAGCTCGAGGTCGCGAGGCGATTCCTCGAAGATGACGCAGTCAAGAGTGCGCCGCGAGAGGTCAAGATTGACTTTTTGAAGTCAAAGGGCGTTGAAGACGATGATATCCAGTTTCTCCTAAGCGAGCCTGAAGGAGAGTCATCAGCGACGGAAGATTCAGCCCCAACAGACGTAAGTTGAATAAAGCATGCCCTATCTGGGTCGTTCCAAGACCCCATCCCTCCTAACATCATGCAACAGGAATCCAACCAGAAGGCTCTGTCCGTGCTAGAAAAATCATTTGCTCCTACACCACCACCACCGGCTGCTCCCGCGCCTCCGACATCCATTCTCGCAGGAAGCAATCGCCCTCCCGTGGTGACATATCCCGAGTTCCTCACCAAGCCCCAGAACGATCCCCCCTTGGTCACGACCAACGGACTCCTCAACACGCTCTGGGCCTTTGGCGGTCTTTCCACGCTTCTCTACGGCGCCAGCAAATTTGCTGTCGAGCCAATGGTCGAGAAACAGACAAGCGCGCGTATTGACCTGCACGAGACCACTTCCAAGAAGCTGGACTCTATCCTCACGCAGCTCGAAAGCACCGTCTCCGTCGTCCCGTCATACAACAAGTCCGGCGCCAATGCTACTTCTTCAGAGGCCGAAGACGTCGACGACCCTTCCGAAATGTTCCACCGAGACATCGGCACGCAGACGACGTCCCCTCTTGCCTCTTCATCAAAGGGCAAAGACGAGGCCCAGTCGAAACTCCAAGCGGACCGTCTTTCAAAGCTCGCCAAGTCCCTCACAGGGCTCACAAACGACTACAAAAAGCAGAGCACCGATTCGGAGAATGTCAAGGCTTTCTTGGACACTTTCCGCGATGAACTGGACACCATGACGTACGGCAACCAGACTGAGATATTCGGCGCCTATGATATAAACAAGAAGAAGAAGAAGAACGACTCTGAAGACGAGATTCGAAAAGTGAGGGATAATATTAGGAGGATTAAGGGAGTTCTCTTGAGTGCGCGGACGTTTCCTACATCTGCCAGGTGAGGGACGAATGACATATATTCGAGGAATGTTTTTTTTACTACATTAGTTGCGATTTGTTATATAGAGCATCTATTTGATAAGAGCATGCAAGGGTATGATTTGGGGTAGTTGGCATCATGATATTTCCTATAGCTTATAATTACAATTTTTTCTCTCTCAACATTTGTGCTGCGCTGTCAGATGCATTGCCGTATATACCGCTCTGTCCCATGCCCCATTGCGGTCACTTCAAGCACATTAAATGGACTACATAGACAAATAGAACCAAACCGAAACAGCGATGCGGAAAACGGAAATAACAAAACGGTTGAGAAACAGGAAAGACATTGGAGCAATAAAGGGTATGAAAGGGAAAACCAGCAAGAAAGAACAAAATACAAACCGCTTTATGCTCGAGATAATGGCAGACGACACAATTTCTCATCCCTTTCTTTGCAAAAACTCCTCAACATTGTGCATCTTAAAAATTTCTTCCCACGGCACAACTTTGATATGCTCAAACCCTCGTCCTTCTTCGCATTGCTCCTCGTACCAATCTAAAGTCGGCCTGAAAACATACTCAAAGTTCTTCCCTTCAAACTTGGGATCCGCTTCTCGTGCTGATTGGTAGAGTCGATTTCTGCATTTGGAATACGACTTTTGGTTGTTGCCGCTGGGTGGGTGGAAAATAATCTTTGGAGTTGACGATGTGTCGTCTTGGAGTGATAAGCTCTTCATGATATCATCCCTCATGGCGACTCCATCGCTCTTCTGATTTTTCGATAACTTCTCAGGAGCGACCAAACTCCAGCCCCGAAGAGGAAGCTCCTTAGCTGGGGCGGGTAACCAGTCCTTAACATTTCTTAGCAAACCATCGAGCCATCGCAGTGTAACATCTACAGTACTGGTACTGCCAGCGCTGGCTCCAAAAGAGCCAACCCACACTTTTTCCAAGGGGATAACGTCTTTTGTTTTTCCCCGTATGTATTCTATCAGCTGTTGTTGGGATTCAGTGAGATCTGAGTAACAAAGGTCTTTACTTTCGCCAATCGTCTCTGAATAGCGTGTGTCCCAGATGAATATCTCAGATCGTTGCCATGGCCGTATGTGGGGATTTAGGGGTCGAAATATGACGACCCATGGCGAGCGTTTGACGTTGTTCGATCCACGCGATAACGCCTGCTCTTCATCAAGAGTGTAGAATAGCCCGGCATATGAGTTGCGGGCCCGCTTGGCCTTGCAGAGGGCTCCATAGTGTTTCCAGAAATAGTTGAACCACTGGTCATAGTTGTTATAATATCTTGGGTTGATGTCCCCAAGCTGAAATGAGATATCCGACGTTGAGTACCCTACTGGAAACCAGAACAGCCTCACGGGACACCATTCACGCCTCGGCGACTTCTCTATATCGCACAAATTAGCAGCTAGCTGAGGGCTCTCATCATCTCTGCTCGATCGTTGTGTCGTAAGAGGCGTGGCTAAAACAGGATCAGGGGTCTTTGCAAGATCTGACTCGACCCCGTCTGGATCAGCTATGATGGACTTTGAGTAGTTTGGCGCTCTCAAAATCCTCGAAATGCGTCCCTTGGTCTGCTTGCTGGACCCTACAACGGCATATCGGCGGAACTGGTCTATATTCAGAGTAGACCAGTGTCCAAACCAGTTAACCAAGCTCTGCTCGTCGTTGCCATCAATCGAGTCAGGAGCAACCACAATAGAATTCGTCCTTTCATAGCCGGCATCAAAAACGAGCTGCTGCAGAAGTTTGAAAGTCTTCCATCGATATTCACATGCTTCATCCGATACACCAGCAGCTTGTAATTCCTCTTGTGAAGCCGTGTCGGGTAAGGTACGCCTCGTCAGCAGCTTCTCGTAGAAGAGTTTGTGCATCCATTCGTCCGCTTTTGCGCATAGAACCAATTTCCTAGGTCGGGTTATGTCGATCTTCTTGACGTGAATATTCCAAAACCATCTCACAAAGGTATACGCTTGCTCTGGCTCGGAGATGAGGAAGCTTGGCGTAATCAAATAGGCGGCTCCAGGGTCAAATACACGCTGAAGATGAATATCACCTAGGGGAGAGGCTGGCAGGTTGTCAGAGCCGAACAAAGGGACTGGCGTCAGAGAACGGCCAAACATCCAAAAGCTAAAGCTTGCCCTACGCTCATGCAGTAGAACATGAAGCTCGGGAAATAGCCGGATGAACCAGAGACTGTCTTCGTGAATAATGACAGTCCCGTGAGGTAGGTTTGAGAAGCTGGACCAATGGCCAGCATCGAGACTGGTTCGAATATCGCTGTTGCTATCACAACTCATCACCCACCAAGATAACATGACAGCCTCTTGTTTGGCACGAGGGGGGAAGGCCAGAAAAAAGTTGTGCTTTACAGCTTTTCTCGCGTCTGGTGGCAGCAATTGCTCGAATTTCTCTCCGAAAACATGATCCAAGGGCCTTGGGTACGATGCTAAGTTCCTAGTATCCTTATTCAACATCCTCAATCGTGGGGCGGGAGCGAGCATTGATGATCCTAGGGAATCGAATGGTTCGAATATGGTATACTCCAGAGTTATCGTGCCTGAATCTTGCGCTGATTGGCTACTAGGAAACAAAATCACATAATAGCTTTCATTGGAACACAATAACCCAAGATTCGCAAGTCTTAGGTTATCTGCCAAATTACTGAGGCGGCTATTTTCGGTAAATGACAAAGCGGTACCTTTGCATAGCTGTGCCCTTGAAAAGTCAGCTCCTTGATTGGTCTGATATGAAAAATCTTGAGCGGTGCAGGTATGTGTAAAGATAAGACGGTCATCAGAACTGAACTGCGCGGCCCAAGGAGAGGTTGCCCTAGGAGGCACCCCTTCGAACGAGAGAGTAACAGTGTCTTGCCTGCCAGGGCCCACCTGTACAGTCTTGCTGATTGTCGTCGGATCATTTGACTGCTCTCTATCAGCTCCAGGTTCTTCGCCTTCTGAGTTTGAAGTAATCTGAGGTGATAGAGGCAAATCATCAGATACAAAAAGACTATCATTTGGATCTATTTCCATAGCCTCGTCTTCCCAGTGAACCATGGCATGCTTCTTGGGGCTGGCGCTTTCTCTGTCGTTCTTTTTGCTGGCTGATGTAATGTCTGCAGCTTCCTTGGTTGCTTGTTGCCCGCCTATCGTAGATTGAAGATTATCACGATCAAGAGAGATGAGTGTAGATGGCCGAAGAGCTGGAGGTTTCAGTCCTTCCTTATCCCGACGCTGCAGCTCTATCTTTCTTGTAAGGTGTAAATTCAAAAACCTGGGGCTCTTTTCTGAGTTCGACGCTGCGTCGCTCAGTGTGCCTCTCCCTTTGCGAGTACGGCCGCCAGCGAAAACATTGGCGTAGCCTGCTGGTTTGATTGGTCCTCCTGCTTGCGCCCGGCTGGAAATAGAGGATTTTATAGGTAAATTGATAGAGATCCTTGTAGGTTTAATGGGATCTTTGTCAAATTTTTGCGTTGTGATTTCGGCAACTTCTGGAGTTGATCTTTCATCGCTCAAGTGAAGAAGAGCTGGCTTTTCCGTAAGGCCCAGGGCTTCTTGTGCTCCCCCCCCTACTCCTGCTCCTCCGTCAGATACTCCAATGAATTTTTCTGGAGAGACCCTCTCAGACGGCTTGGTCGTGATTTGCGCTGAGTGCCCTGAAACTCTTTCCATTGGCTGATTCATAAGGGTAGATGCCTCGTCACTAACAGCGCTTTGAGGCGGGCTCTGCGTTGTGGGATTTGCTTTGGCTTGATCATCTTCGTCTTCTTCGTCATTTTCGTAGTTGGCAAGATCTTTTATAAATTGGTTCAACGTTCTCGTCCATGTAGTTTGCGGCAAGCCACGTCTCTCTCGCGCTATGTTCCGGAGCTGGTGTCGGGCAAGCCGAGACTCGTAGTGCTGAATATTGGCCCGTTTCCATTCTTGGATTTTGAACCTAGGTACCAATCCTTTTCCTTGGTCTGTCTTTGTTTGCTCCCACTCGGCCATGAGCGCATCACTTAAATTCTCTCTGGGCTCCCATGTTGCTTCTGCCAAAGACAAATCCTCCCATTCGATCAGATAGACAGGCTCCCCATTCACGACTCTTTCGGCTAGTATCCCGGTAACAAACAAATCCTCTCCGGGCATTCCGTCGTCGGTAGAAGTGATTGATATGGCATCGATGGCATCGATGGCATCGTCAAAAGCTTCTTCCAATGGTTTCGACGCCATTCTGACGGTAATGCTGTGGGAAAACCATGATTCATTTGAACGGGCAGCGTGCAGCTGCTAACTGGGCCTCAAGCTGCCTGAAGCCAACACCAAGTCACATGCACGTGATTACAGCTGGAGACAGGTGCCACTGCCGAACAGGTGCTCTACCTGGCGACCGACGCCAATATTCTAGCTAAGGTACCCTTATAGCAGTTTTAACGTCCATCGCAAGGACCTACTTGCCTACAACAGATCAAACAAGTCCCGTAAAGCAAGCGTATGCGACAAGCTGCGCGCTGCGCGCTGGCCACCACTGGCACGAGCTCGGATTTTGCGGCTTACCCCCACCACCACTGCTAGCTCCCTAGGTAGGTATATGTAGGTAGGCAGGCAAACATTTTGATGTTTGTGACCGCCTGAACCATGAATTCTGCGGCAGGACACGGCTCTAGCTCTGATGCTGCCTGGATAGGCTGCCGGATCGCTGCATTTGTCTCCGTAGCAATATTATGCATCTCTTCAGCACCTCTCCCGCTCGGGAGAGAAAAAGGGGGGAAAGTGTTTGTGTCTTGAATATGGGGTCCGGAGTCTCCATATGCCACTCTCAACGGTGGGCTCCTTACTAGTTTGTACCTAAAGAGCATTATCTGTGGTCTGGTGTAGCAACAAAAGCGCTACGGAGCACGCTCAGTGCTAACGTCTAGCATTAAACAAGGCAAAGGGGGGCCAGAACGGTACCTAAAAGGGACTTGCTAATTCATGCGCGGCACAAAGAAATTTGTGGTCGTTGCGAAGTCTCGGCCATGCCACATATCGCCTGCTAGGCCGCATTCCTCGCTGCCTTGCAGTTCGCGCCTCCTGAGCTCGAATCCAGGTGACTTAGCGACCTAAGCCAATCGTCAGAGCCGCGCAGCCACTTCTTCCCCTCCACATCCACAACCTGGACACATTCCCATCGTCACAGCTTCATCCCGCACACCGCCAGCCTCCAGCAACGCGCCCGACGACCCTGCTGCTACCATGGCGAACGACGAGTATGATGTACGTCCCGCTCTCTTGAATTAACGAAAGTGCACATGACGGAACGCTAACAGCGATGTTTCAACCCCCACTAGTTCCTCTTCAAAGGTTTGGCTCTCCCTTGAACCACGGACCAACGGTCTACAGCGCCAGCGTGCCCGAGGACCCCAGGACGGCATTTATGCTAACGATTTGTCTTGCCGCTAGTTGTCTTGATTGGAGACTCCGGAGTTGGAAAGTCCAATCTTCTCAGCCGATTCACTCGAAACGAATTCAACCTCGACTCCAAGTCGACTATCGGTGTCGAGTTTGCCACCAGATCGATCCAGGTTGACTCCAAAACCATCAAGGCGCAAATCTGGGATACAGCCGGTCAGGAGCGTTACCGTGCCATCACTTCCGCATACTACCGAGGTGCGGTCGGCGCCCTTCTTGTCTATGATATCAGCAAGCACCAGACGTACGAGAACGTTACGAGATGGCTAAAGGAGCTGCGAGATCACGCCGATGCAAACATTGTCATCATGCTGGTCGGAAACAAGAGCGATTTGAGGCACCTGAGAGCTGTTCCTACAGATGAGGCCAAGGCATTTGCTAGTTCGTCTCACGGTCTGACGTCGTTGGAGGGGCATTCGCTAACCAATTTCCATCAGGCGAGAACCACTTGTCTTTCATCGAGACATCCGCTCTCGATGCCAGCAACGTTGAGCTTGCTTTCCAGAACATTCTTACGGGTGCGATAGATGATTCCTATGCGAAAATTACGATATCAAGACTAACAAACTCTCGTATCCAGAAATCTACCGGATCGTATCCAGCAAGGCGCTCGACAGCGGCGACGGTGCCCAAGCCACCATCGGTGCTGGTACTAACATCTCACTCAGCAAGGCTGCCGACGACGAGGCTGCCAAGAGTGGCAAGTGCTGCTAAATTACTTATGATGATGCCAACTACATGAGGAGAATTGGGAATATTGTAGTCGCATGTTTCGAAAATGTACATCGCATACCGAAAGACTTCGACGCTGTGTCGAGGAAATGAGGGGGAGGCCTGATGCTTCCTTTTTTTTCTCCAATTAGAAGGGCGCAGACACTTTTGACTTTCTGTTGTTTCTGTTTGTCGCGATGGGTTTTCTGGGCTGATCTATCCGATGACTGCTACGGAATCTCTTCTTACGTAGCTACATGAATCCTTAATGAAATGATTTGTTTTTTTCGATGCCGGAATATGATGGCTTGATGAGCTCTTGTTAATGGATCATCAAAGAGAAAATTACTACCGATTTAGTTTACGTGACCAAGCCCAAGACTGGAGAAGGTCCGATAATTAGTAGGTATTAATAGAGGCCAAGTCATTTCGGCGGCAGTCGTCCACGGCTTGGGCGAGATTCCCCCACTACAAATACGTACCTTTTCGCTCCAACAACGCTAAACCGTGCCTGGACTCTATCTGAAGACCCACATACATGAATTTTCTGATAAGGAAATTGATGGCTTATCGGACTCGCGCTCCTCTAAAATTTCTAGCAGTCGCCAACTGTTTTCGACGTCCACTTCAACCCATTCGAGCAATTGCCTATACTCTGCCAAAATGGCGTCCGTTTACAAGTCCTTGTCGAAGAGCGGCAACGAGAAGCCCGAATCATCGAGCAATGGCGTCAAGAAAAACAAGCAGAGAGTCCTGATCTTGTCCAGCCGAGGTGTCACCTACAGGCAAGTTATACGGCGATCGACTACTTTTTTTTATCATTATTTCTAACTCTGTTTTCTGCAGGCACCGCCATCTTTTGAACGATATTGCTTCACTGCTCCCTCACAGCCGAAAGGATGCCAAATTCGACTCAAAGTCCAGACTGGGCGAGCTCAATGAGCTGGCCGAGCTCTACAACTGCAATAACGTGCTTTTCTTCGAAGCGAGGAAGGGCAAGGATTTGTATGTGTGGTTGAGCAAAGTGCCCAACGGCCCGACGGTCAAGTTTCATCTCCAAAACCGTAAGTGCACCACAACTGATTTCATTTGGCCATACGTGAACCCGGCACTGACAACGTTCATCTAGTGCACACAATGGAGGAGCTGCACTTCACCGGCAACTGCTTAAAGGGCTCACGGCCGATACTTTCGTTCGACGCCGCTTTCGAGACACAGCCACACTTCCGTGTCATCAAGGAGCTATTTCTTCACACCTTTGGCGTTCCTCAGGGCGCGCGAAAGTCCAAGCCTTTCATCGACCATGTCATGGGCTTCACCATTGCAGATGGAAAAATCTGGATTCGAAACTATCAGATCTCCGAGGTTGAGCAGAGCAAGGTCAAGGGCGACGGCGAGGACGACATCTCTGAGCAAGCCGCGGCGGGCAAATCCAAGAACACGGATATCAATCTTGTCGAGATTGGACCCAGATTTGTCCTCACTCCTCTTGTGATCCAGGAAGGCTCGTTTGGTGGACCGATCATATACGAGAACAGAGAATTCGTCTCTCCCAACCAAGTCAGAGCCGATATCCGAAGGGCAAAGGCTGCAAGACACAGCGCCAGGACAGAACAGACAGTCGGGCGTTTGTCTAAGAAGAGTGATTTGGGCCTGCGATCCAACGGGAACCGACGGGCTAAGGATGAGCTGGATAAGTCTGCGCTGTTTGCGTAATCGAAGACACAGCTCAGAAATGGGTGGCGGAGGAGATTCGATATCATAGCGGCATGTCTTGCACGTGGACTGCACTTTGAATTTTGAACTTGTATATACACAGGCGGCGCACAAAATGGATTGATTATATGGTACTGTAGCCTTTCGTCTTGTAAGGGTCTCTCACAACAGGCCCAGATATGAACATGTACCGAGATTGCTTCCGTGCCAGATCGATAATTTTAGATAATAACTCTTTACGCATTATTGCATTGCAGCTATAGATTTCGCCCGAGAGAAAAGAAACGTTCGTATGAATATCATAAAGGTTGAGGCTAGGGTATATGACAGTATGAATGCGGGTAACCATACCTCATGTATTATCTCGAGATGGCATTTATAGTATATGAAACTGCAAAAAGTTGTATATTCAGTTCTTTCATATTATACCATCTCGATGCGCGCTTATACGATCACTGCTTGCTCTTTATACACGGAGATTGGGTTGGATCTTGATGCAGGCGCCAAGCCGCCAGGTTTACGGCATAACCAGCCATTGCTCTTCCATACCCAAAGAAAAAAGGGAACGCAAAGAAATAAAGCTACCTACCTACTAGTACTAATCAGACAAGACATCAAGCCAAGTCACGCGGAGATCAGAACAAGGGCAAAGCTTCAGGTGCCAGCTTTGCGCTGCTTGCACTGATGTTGGACTGGTAGCGGCTGTCGCGCACCAGCCACGCTAAGCCGGCGCAACAATCTCCTAGTGGCTGCGGCAGGGCTTGTCCTCGAACCAGCATCATCTCACTATGAACCAGCGCAGCTCAAAGGATCTCCAGCGCCTGACCCGCCTCTATTTGCGACTGATGCCCTAAGCCAACCTGTGAGGACTATACAAAGGCACCTGAAGAGGCTCATCGCCATTTGCACTCAAAACATCAATTTCTTTCCGTATGAACCTTGTTTCAGGCCGGGCACCTGTACGATTTCCTGCTTCTCTGCTCTGACAGGGGAGGCCGCTCAGTTGAGAAACAGACGCTATTGGGACAAGGTGAGTTGATGGCTGGGGCTACATTCACTTTGCGTCCATTCTCATGCCCATTTCTCGCGATGTTGCTACCGCGTCGCATGTTGGAGATTTCGCATCCTGCGTTATTCGCTCAGTCTTCTCCCGGCGCGTCTGCGTGTGCTCCGTTATAGCGCGGGTTATACGGCTATTTTCTGTTTATCTCATGATCTGTTCATGATCTGTTCATGAACATCACAGCCGAACTTCATCCAGGCCATTATATGAGCTTCGCTGACACCGAACCAGGTTTATACGCCAGCTCTAGTTCTGCTGAGGTGAAGTTTTGTTGCTAGAGTATCAGACGTTGGAAGGGTGGCCTCGGGCCCGGGGGACGTTCTCGTTCACCCCCATCACCAAGTGCGATAAACTTAGAATCTGCTATTTGGATGCAGCACGGCGGGAAACGACGCCATGGAGTCTGAGGACCAGATCATGGGAGACAGCGATGTGGGCATCATCAACGGCCATAGCGGAGGCCTGCGCTTGGACAATGACGACACAGCGTCGGAAAGCGCATATCATGAAGAGAGCGAGCCGAGTGTCATAGAGGACACGATTGCTCGGCTGCGTGTGCGGCGTGGCCTGCTCCCCACGGGCTGCTGCTACGATGATCGAATGAAGCTTCATATGAATGCAGACTTTAGTCCGAATACGCATCACCCGGAAGACCCCCGCCGCATCCATGAGATATTCAAGGCTTTCAAGAAAATGGGGCTCGTCTACACGGGACCGGAATCAGAGCTGCCCAGGATCATGAAGGACTGTCCGACAAAATACATGTGGAGGATCCCCGCTCGACCAGCTACACGAGAAGAGATCTGCCTCGCGCATTCTCCAGAGCACCTGGCTTGGGTGGAGAGCCTCGACACGATCAGTACGGCTGAGCTTCGTGAATTGACCAGGCGATTCGACCAAGGCCGCGAGTCTCTGTATGTAGGCAGCATGTCCTACCCTGCTGCTCTACTGTCTGTGGGGGGTGCTATCGAAACCTGTAAATGCGTGGTTACAGAACAAGTCAAGAACGCTTTTGCTGTTATCCGACCCCCTGGGCACCATGCTGAGTTTGATCAGCCCATGGGTTTCTGTTTCTTCAACAACGTTCCGGTGGCTATTAGGGTGTGCCAGCAAGATTATCCCGAACAGTGTCGCAAAGTTCTCATTCTGGATTGGGACGTCCATCACGGAAACGGTACTCAAAACATCTTTTATCAAGATCCCAATGTTCTCTATATATCAATCCATGTCTATCAGAATGGCATGTTTTACCCAGGCAAACCACCAAACCCCATGACACCTGACGGTGGTATTGAGCACTGCGGTACCGGTCCAGGATTGGGCAAGAACATCAACATCGGGTGGCATGACCAAGGCATGGGAGATGGTGAATACATGGCCGCATTCCAAAAGATTGTGATGCCCATTGCAAAAGAGTTTAACCCAGACTTGGTAGTCATCTCAGCTGGCTTCGATGCTGCCGATGGAGATGAACTGGGCGGCTGCTTTGTGACGCCTGCTTGCTATGCCCACATGACACATATGCTCATGTCACTTGCAGATGGCAAGGTCGTTGTCTGCCTAGAAGGTGGCTACAACCTACAGGCAATTTCAAGTTCCGCGGTAGCCGTCGCGAGGACCTTGATGGGAGAGCCTCCGCCAAAACTAGCTCTCCCTAAGATCAACAAGGAGGCTGCTAGGACGTTGGCCAAGGTGCAAGCATACCACGCTCCGTACTGGGAATGCATGCGATCTGGAATCGTCGATGTTCCTGATGTTCAGTCGCTTAATGCTAACAGGCTTCACGACGTCATCAGAAATGCGCAGCGCCAGGTTATGCAGTCCAAGCATGGCATGATACCACTCTACATACAGCGAGAGTTGATCTCAAAGTCGTTTGAAAACCAAGTTTTGGTAACGCCAAATCTACACAACGCTCAAAAGATTATCGTCATTATACATGATCCGTAAGTTTGGCTTATTTTACCCTTGCCATGGGAGGAGCTGTCAGCTAATCACAGATACAGACCCCAATTATTAGCACAGCTAGATGTGATAGACACTACGGTGGATGCTCACAATTCATGGGTGGTTAGTAGCGCATCAATGTGCTTTTATGTAGTATAGGAAAGACATCGACTAACTGGCTGCTAGGTTGACGGGGTTATGGAGTATATCGACTGGGCCGTTTCTCAGAATTTCGGAGTCATGGACATCAACGTCCCAGCATATGTTACGCATGAAGAGGTATACATTTCCAGCTGATTTTCGCATCTCTTCCATTTGCTAAATGCCCGGTATAGGACATTGATTCGTATATTCCCGAATTCAACGAGAAAGAGATCCAGGAACAAATCTTGTCACTAGTTTGCTATCTGTGGGATAACTTTCTCCAGCTCTACGAGACTGACGAAATCATCCTGCTTGGCGTCGGCAATGCCTATCTTGGAGTCAAGGTTCTTTTGATAAACAGAGGTGAGATAAGCCTTGGTCTCTAAAAGCCGTACCAACTGAGCTAACCTATTTCCAGACTGCAGAGAAAAGATTGCGGGCATTGTCAACTTTGTGACTGGAAATCTACGGCCCGTCAAATCGGACACGGATAACGAGCTCTCGTCCTGGTACAAGGAGAATTCACGGGTCTATGTGGCGGGCGACCATGCCTGCTGGTCCGATCCGGATTTGACCAGAAAAGTCCACAGGAGGCGGTTCGGAACCGTGGTGCGCAGCAAGATGTTTGGACTAAACCACATGATGAGGGAGCACGCTGAAGAGGCCCACGAGTGGATCATGAAGAGAGTTACGAATGGTCCTGAAGGAGACACTACGGAAGAGGAAAAATCGTGATGTATTTTTTGTTATAGTTTTGCCCTGTGCTTGTGGTATTCTCAGGTGCCGCTATTTGTTATTGGCTACCCTATGATTCCCTGTATCAGGAGCTTTTCTCTTCTTTTCCCCCTTATCTTGGCTCCTCCCATGTGATACTAGTAATTTACTCGCTGTTATCAGCCCATAAAATAGATGTGTTTAATAACCAACTAATCGCCATTCGGGGGCGTCTTCTAATTGTCCTGTATTAGCACTTTGAGCCGAGCAATATAAAATCAGTTGCGCTCTATGGAATATACGGCATCTCCCCTTCAGTCCAGCCGCTGTCATTCCGGGACCCCAAATGGGCATCTCCACCGTGGCGAGTCGTGATTTCTGTAGGGTAATCCGTGACAGGATGCTCTATCTTGCCTTGATTCAATCTCTCTCCCTCTCCCTCGCCGTGTCTCCAAGCCGTTCCATAGATCCATTTATTCACCCCTGGCACGAAGCAGAGCCGGAATGTGCGATATAGCCGGGGCTTGCCCCACCCGTCTCTAAAAGCGGCAAATCGATTCGGAAGCTCAGCAAATTGATAAGTATGTAGTGTAGCTACTGATGTGGAAAAGGCTCCCTTTCTCCTCCGCTGGGAGTCCCGATGCGGCAGGATGCTTCACACGGCGACATACTACCTACCTGGGAGGTAAATATTTTGTCGGTGATGAGGCCGAGAATAGCGTCAAAGGCTGCTGGTGAGGCCAGATGCGTCTTGACTGTATGCCATGCAATGCAAGGGCATCTCACATCAGCAGTATCCCCCGTTGTGCAAGTGCCAGCTAGGCAGCACCTTTAATACTATAAACAGCGACGTTCCAGTATATGAACAGCTGGCTTGGAGAAATTCTAGTGGTATTCCGGTGCCCCAATCTGACAAGACTAGAAATAATCAACGGCAGAAAAAGACAAAATCCCCCGCATATCTGAAACCACCATCAGCACAGCGTAATGCCATCTCCGGCCAGTAGTGCAATATCTGGTCCGCCTCCAGCGATTCAAGGGCGGAATATCTGGACAGACCCCACCTTCCAGCTACCGAAAAGTCTTCCCGGCGACGGGCCATGAAGCGATTGTCCTGCCGCTAAACCCCACATGCAGCTTGGCCAATCTTTTGCTGCCGGTTGCGGCAAATGGGAGTGGATGGATCATGCCCGATACGGTCAACTGGGCATGAAGCATGTGCTGAGCAGGATTGCTTAGACTTGTATTTTTTTTTTCTTGTCTTTTGTTTGAATTCCATGGTAGATTACTATGGACTGATGAGATCAGATGGCACACGGATATGGCATATTGGGTCGGTAGAATCTGGGTAAGTAAGTTGCCGCTTATATATGACGATTGATGATTATAATGCGTCCTCCCTTGATTGGCCATTCGATATTAAAGTTGTCCCTGCAAATGGATTTCCCACGTAAAGGCAAATCTACGAGTACTAATACCAGACGGGCAAGAGTTTGCGGCTACAGCAGGCGGCTCTTTGCTGTTGCGAGGTACGTACCGACGGTCTCCAAGCTTTCTCCGCTCTACTCCCGAATCCTTTGCCGTGATTTAGTGCCGCTTCCACCCTCTTGCTCTCCCATGAATCAAGAGGAGCCTCTCGGGGCCCCCTCACGGCTTCGACCGCGCAGAAAATGCCTTTTACTTCCGGTTTTCGATTCCGGACGGCTGGCCATGTAGGGAGACGCAGTTCCTCTTTTCTCGCGTCATCGGCATTTGCGCCGCTGGGCTGAATATCTGTTGTCGTTGATATCCTTATATATCTCCTACGTGCCTCTCCACTTGCATCTCGCGCTGTTTGCTTGCCATTCATCTGTCCATCTGCCTCTTGTAGCATTTCAGCTTGCGCCTTGACCTGTGTCGATCTTGTTTGGACTGGGTGGTTGCATAGAGCTGTATTATTGCTCTTACCTTTTTGTTCTATTGACTCTACCGATCTACCCATCGGCTTATATCTCCATCCATTTCTTGGTTCCTTTGCACCAAGGAGAGCCATGTCTCCTGCCGTTGTGCGCCAGGATGTCTCCGACACCTATGATATTGGTACGATCTCAATCAAGCTTCCACCAGCATCGGTGCTAATTCGTGTGTCATGGCAGTGATCGTGGGAGCGGGACCTGTGGGATTGATGCTGTCTACGTGTCTCTCGCGATGGGGCTACCGTATCAAGCATATTGATAACAGACCAGAGCCGACGGCGACGGGTCGAGCCGATGGCATCCAGCCTCGATCGCTCGATCTCCTGCGGAATATGGGGTTGAAGTCTGACATCATGGCTCACAAGCCCGCCCGTGTCTTCGAAGTCGCTTTCTGGGACGCAGAGTCGAGCAAGGGTATCGGTAGAACAGGTACCTGGGCCAGCTGCCCCAACTTCATCGACGCCCGCTATCCGTTCACAACGCTGTTGCACCAGGGCCATATCGAGAGGGTGTTCATCAACGATCTTGAAAAGAATGGCACCAGCATTCAGCGGCCGTGGACAATCACCGGCTTTCAGTCGCGCAACCCCGAGACGTCGGAATATCCTGTTCAGGTTGAACTAGAGCATGTCGACGGCACAGAAAAGCAGACCGTACATGCGAAATACCTTTTCGGTGGCGAGGGCGCGAGGTCATTTATCAGACAGCAACTAAACATTGGCTTCCATCATAAGGACCCAATCGCCCATGTCTGGGGTGTAATGGACGGTGTTGTCAAGACTGATTTCCCGGATATCAAGGTCGGTTCTTATATCTCGCGGACATTCCGATGTTAGTGTCAATACTAATCTTTCTGTAGATGAAATGCACCATTCGAAGCCAGCATGGCTCCATCATGGTTATCCCGCGTGAGGATAACATGGTTCGCCTCTATATACAGATTGCATCTTCCACCGATGCCGACTGGAACCCAAGAAAATCAGCAACTGAAGCCGAAGTGCAAGCCTCGGCAAAGAAGATTCTATATCCCTACAATATCGAATGGGAGCGTGTAGAATGGTATTCCGTCTACCCTATTGGTCAAGGAATTTCAGAAAAATATACTTTGGATGAGCGAGTTTTCCTTGGTGGTGATGCCTGCCATACGCATAGTGTAAGTGACTGCCCCTCCTCGTCAATCTTCATATATTGTTTCGACTGGCGCTAACTGTGTGAGTTTAGCCCAAAGCCGGTCAGGGTATGAACACAGCCTTTTTAGATGCGCTGAATCTTGCTTGGAAGATCCACGCTGTTGAAGGTGGATTCGCAAACCGAAATATCCTCAAAACGTACGAGTCTGAGCGAAAAGCAGTAGCTGAATCACTATTGAACTTTGACAACCGTTACGCGAAACTCTTCTCCCAGCGGCCGCCTGCAGCTTCTGAAGTTCAGGCAGCCTCAGAAACCATTCCAGATGGCGATTTGGATGGTGACAACGATTTTATCAAGACATTCAAGGAATCCTGCGAATTCACTAGTGGCTACGGCGTCTCATATCAGGCTAATACATTGAACTGGTCGCCAAGCCACCCTGCCCAGTCACATGTCGTCCAGCCCAGCGGCACAACACTAAAATCTGGACGTCTGTTAGTGAACGCGGATGTAACGAGGGTTGTCGATGCCAACGTTGTTCACCTTGAGCAAGAAGTGCCACTTAACGGCTCGTTTCGCATCTTCCTCTTTGCTGGTGACCCAGTGAAGAACCGTGCTGCGCTCCGAGACTTCGCGGACAACTTGACCAGCGCCAAGTCGTTCTACTCAGCATACACTCGACCAGATATTGACCAGGTTTCACACCATGAAAAGCATAACCCGCACAGCCAATTTTTCACATTGTGCACTATCTTTGCGGCAAAGAGGCATCGTATTGAGATTACCCGTGACGTACCTGCCGTGTTGGCTCGTTATCGCGATCACATCTACGCCGACGACAGATGGGACCGTCGCGTACTTGATTCTGTAGCTCCGGCTCATGCGAAGATGGGCTTCAATGAAGAAAAGGGCGGTGTTGTCGTTGTCCGGCCAGACGGCTATGTCGGCTTTGTGACTTCTCTAGTAGAGGGTTCGGGCACCATTGACGCATTGAACGCATACTTTTCAGCATTTTGTACGAAGAGATTTGGAAACACTGCGCAGCTGTAGAGTTGATTTAATCGAGCGGCAATAGAGAGGCTGGGGGGGGGGGGGGGGGGGGGGGGGGGGTACTGGGGCATTCTTTTGAGATATTACAACTTTGATCCTTTATCTCTGTGATTTAGAGAGATTTTTTCTACATCTTGTTTATGGAAGCATCACTGTACATTCTAGCAACTAATCACATTCTTCGCCGTCGGTTGTTGAGCGTTTACCAAATTACAGGCACGTACTGAATATAATTACCATTGCTATGATTATTGGTAGAGGCATTCGCACGGTGGGGTAGTAGCAAAGCAAACAGATAAGACATGAAAGTCTCTTCCCAGATGGTATAAAAGGTTAAAGTCAAATAGAAGCAATCTTGCCTCTGTATATTAGCGATTGGAAAGTTCCATATCAATGACGCCTCAAGAAAGTATGATAACACCTTTACAAAGTTTATTCTCGTCGAGCAACATTCTTAGATAAAGTAGACGAGGCTGCGGTAAGGCAGATACGGGTGTCCACATATTAGGGTGTGTTGGGATATTGGCTATTAATGTAGCTGAGGGTGCGAATTGTCGACATTTCGGTGTGCGTTGTTGTGGAGCTGTGGTGGTCTAACTCCGAGTATCTTGCTCGAAGGTGTTGTTATTGTGTTCGAGCAAAGCCACCTCAAGTGTTTTGTTTACAACAGACTACAAGTACGTTAGAGTATTAGAGTATTGTACATGCAAAAACTATCCTTCTACTGTACCTACCTTATTAAAAGACCAGATCAACGTTAATCAGATAGGTAGAGCTGCATCGTTAATGTTGCCACAGGTGGAAAGAACAGCCACAATGCCTCAAGATGGAGCTTGGCCCATTTGCGACTCGAACTCCATGTCATTGTTTTTGTTTATGTGTATTTGAGAAAGAGTGAGGCCTTTGTTTTTTTTTCCCCTTACAATTCTCGTTCTTTTCTCCGTACTTCTCATTCTACTTCCGCTGGCACCCAATGCCTTATACAATCTCTGCAGCAGTCCTTTTGTCTCCTTTCTCTGAAAGAATTGTTGCAAGATTCTCAAGATGGCTTCTCATGCTCGATGATTTCTTCTTCGAAAGCTAGACCCGGAAAACGACCCGGCCGTCATAATCGCCGCCAAGAAGCCTGGGGCTTCCGAGACGCTCTCTCCTAATCTGTTGCCGTGGATGACTGGGACGAGTACACAACGCTGGTAAATCATACACATAGTGGTACTATTTCGTGCATGTTTACTGACAATTTTTGCGTTTAGGTGAAAGCAGTCTCTGAAGAATTCCTTCTCGCCCTCATCTCCTCTATCTCCGAGTCTATTCCCTGTCGACGACTTCGACGAATATATGAAGCTCGTAAGTCATACAAAGATAACATGGTCTATTCTCATACATTGCTCTACCGCAACGAGGACCAGGATTACAACCTGGTTGCCTCCGTCGTCGCCAAGGAGCCTCAGGCTCCAAAACTTTTCCGTTGACGTCAACAAGTATATGCCGCTCGTACTCCTCTCCGGCGAGAATGTCTCCTTTATATACATGCATCGCAGCTCCTCACGATGACTTTTGTCGAAGATTCCTCTCTCGGGTCACCGACCCCGAACATAATCCGGTCGGTCCCGTCGCCATTGAGCAGCCCAAGGCTGCCAAAGCTGTGCTATTCCCAGTGGATAACTGGGAAGAATACTCGAAGCTCGTAAGTTGTACACAGCATGGCGCTCATACATGTTTATAAACAAATTACCACGTTTTGTGTGAAGGCTTTTTTATGCGAACTCCTCGTCGTCTTTGTCATGACCCTTCTCGTCGCCGTCACTAAATTCATATCTGGCTCTATTCCCATTTGCAGATCCATCTGTTGGTCCTTTTTCTGTTCAAAGCTTTCACCTACACAGCAGGAAGGGGAGTGAAAGGAAGGAGAGGAAACCAAGAGAAAAAACATCTGTGCTTTTAACCAATAGTAAACAGGACCTCTATGAACGATGTGTTAATGGCAATGCGGGGTTTGGGCTCACTGATAATCAGTGAGGCGTGGGAAATTGAGCACTCGACACCCACCAAAAGAAACAGAGGCTCTAAGAGCCAGAGGATCTAATGACAGTGGGGATGCTATGCTACAGGTAGCTTCATAGAAATACTAGATGATTATCTTCTACAAATGTATTAAATTGTCGATGTTGACTTCTCTATGGGCTACTGATGCTACTGATGCTACTGATGCTACTGATGCTACTGATGCTACTGATGCTACCGATGCTACCGATGCTACCGATGCTACTGATGCTACTGATGCTACTGATGCCTCTGGTATCTCTGGTATCTCTGGTATCACTGGTATCGCTGATATCGTTGATGACCCATGTAAGTGGACATCATGCATCAAAATAAAGTAAAGGCTAGGCCTATCATCAGCGCTTAATCCAGATAGATATAATGTGGAGGTTTATTATGCTCTATTTTCTATAATGTGGAGGTTTATTATGCTCCATTTTCTACAATGTGGAGGTTTATTATGCTCCATTTTGCCGCGTCGATATCTCACTACGTAATCTGGGGAAAGGCAGGGGTAAATCAACTTAAGGTTGGCCAATCACAGACCGTACTCGGCACGCCTCACATTTAGTGGAACTTTGTAAGTTTAGCCGGGATTCTGCCGGGTATCTATTTCAACCTCTCGCCTGTGTCACAGCACCCTTCAGCGCCTCTAGACTACCTACTATGGCGACGTCTTGCGCCCTTTATCAAAGCCCAACCACCAAACTCTGTCCCTTTCAAGCTTTTATTGCAAACAGACTCTATTCGCGCCACTACACGCAACTCTATATGCAACTCTATATGCAACTCTATATGCAACTCTATTTCTTTGAAACTCTATCGCTCGCTTCACGCGTCATCACAGAACGAACGAGCCTATATATTAGAGCAGCTCCTCCCCTCTGGTAAGAATGCCTCCTTCATTTTCATCCATCGAAGTTTCTCATGATGACTTACTCCCGCAGATTTCTCTCTCGGGTCTCTGACCCCGTCGAGCAGCCCAAGGCTGCCAAAGCCGTACTATTCCCAGTGGAGAACTGGGACGAATATTCGAAGCTCGTAAGTTGTACACATCATGGCGCTCATACATTTGCTGACACTTTTTGCGTATAAGGTCAAGACATTTTCTTGTGAGCTCCTCCTAGTTCTTGCAATGGCTTTCCTTGTTGCCGCCACTACAGTGGTAGGCTTGGGAAGATTTGGTAAGTAGTTTCTGTTGTTGAGAAATCGCGATCGACGTTGCTTACCTTTTGTTCAGTCTACAACCACCTCTTCAGCAACGAAGAAGCTCAAGCTTCCGATGGACATATTCTCACTTCCGATGAACGCATTTCCGCCTCCGATGAACACATCTCCACTGCCGACAAAACCATCTCCACTGCCGACAAAACCATTTCCACTTTCGCCCAAAGCATTTCCGCTTCCTCACGATCCACTTCCATCTCAAACAAACGCCGCAGACATGAGCCGCTCGCCAGACTCGACAAACGTCGCTTCCTCACCACTCGATCTTCGTCAATCACCTCCGGCTATATGGCGGATGTCTCTCGATCTGTTTCATACAATTATCGCTCCAATCCACAAGTCACTCTATCGGCTTTCGAGCAATCAGCTTTGGAATTGTCGGTCCTCGACAATCAAAAAGAAATCCATTGGCTTGATAAGCAGGCTTCTGCCAATCTCATCAAAGAGTACAAGGAATTTGTCGCCCTCTTCGAGTTTGTCTGGAAATCCTCCATGTCTTCCAATCAACCAACTTTGGTTGATGAATGTCTCTACCCCATTCGAATGCATTTCCTGGTTCCTGAGAAGCTCCAGCTCCACGATCGTGGCCTACTTTCTCCTCTGAATGCCGCCTTTGAAGAATTTTGCATTCTCTGCATTGTGTTCCTCAACAAGGTGTACTGTATCGACCGCATCACGTACCTTCGAGAGAAGTGGCCAACTGCGCCATCCTTCATGGATGAACAACCTTCACTGAAAGATGTGGAAATGATGGACAGAATGCGAGGCTTCTTTTCATTCCCGGGTCTACCCAGCATTCTTTCAAACGTTTTGGCTATTTGCGGATTCGACAACATCGAAATGCCTGCCGATTTCATGGATCGCATCGTTACGGACTTGGGCGCCATTATTCGGAGGCGAACTGTGCCAAGCTACGTGGCATCAGAGGCATACCGGGAGCGACTCAGGGTCCTTGAAGCTTCTTTTGAAATCAGCCCTCCATTTCCTTCAAAAAGTACCTCCGACGTCACTTCTGAAGAGACCCCCGAAAACGAGCCAGACGTTTGGCTGCAGATTGCAGAACAAAGCGACCACGATAATTCTTATCAACCATCCGCCATAGATTCGGATATGTCTTTCAACCCGTCCTGTTATTCTCTGTCTGGCCTTCCCTCACACCCAGCCAAGAAAAGAGTCTCCTTCGAATTACCCTCGAACACCTCGGATAAAGCCTCGGATAAGATCGAGGAATTGATGTCATTGCCATCACTCAGCTCACTCAAAATAAGTGAGGATTCAGAGATTGAGCTTAGGAACCTGCGCAAAGAAGCAGAGGCCCTGAGACAGCTCGACCTTGAGCAAGAGAAGCTTCGAAAGCTTCAAGAAAGGACTGCCAACGGACCTCAACAGCCTGTGGTGGCGCCTCTCAGCGACGAATGGATCCAGAAAGCCAGCGAGACTGTCTTTGCACCAGACACTGATGTGTTGGCCACAACCTGCCAAGGAACGCCTCTCCGAAGACACGACTTCGCCACGGTAGTTGCGGCTAAGACCTGGCTCAACGACGAAATTGTCAACGGGGCACTGGGCGGACTCGAAAAGGAAATCAACCTAGTTGCTGGAATCACCGATTACAAAAAGCAAGGCCGCAAATGCCTTGTCATGAACTCATTTTTCTGGCCTCGAGTCGAAAAGGCACGTGGCCGCCAGACGCAGTCCATCCTTCGCCGGATGGGTGTTACTCCTCAAAACTTCTTACTCATGGACACAGTCCTCATTCCCATCTGCAAAGACTTTCACTGGACACTCTTGGTGCTTCAGCCCAAGAAGCAAAAAATCATGCACTTGGATTCTTTCAACAAGCGCTCATCTCACCCCGACATGGCGCTGGCGTGGATATCAGACTACCTGGGCGAATTATATTCGGCTCAGCAATGGGAGGTGATGGTGGTCAAGTCACCTCAGCAAACAAACGGCTACGATTGTGGTGTACATGTGATCACCAATGGAATTTGCATGGCTTTGGGGTTGGAGCCAGTTGCAAGCTACTGCGTGGAAGAGATGCCTCTTCAGAGACTACGAATTGCCGGAATGCTACTGAATGGAGGACTGAATGGGGAGTTTGACCTTTGGAAACATTGAATTGAAATGCATCATGCAGGGCGTTGGAAACGGGAAAAGGAAATATATTACATGGAAGGACATCCAAGGATTGTTTAATTGGGCGTTACAAAGGAACGGACCGGTAGGAACATTGGGAATGGCAAGCAAGCATTTTTTTTACATTGGAAAGGAAAGAAACGATATCCACAAGCATTTTTTTTTAGCATTGGAAAGGAAATGAAGGCAAAGGAAAGGGAATGAAAAGATACCAAGAGAAAGGAAACAGCTTGGGTATATACTTGGATACCTGGTACAGGTCAATTGATTGATACGTTAATTTGTCTTGTTTTCTCCTGCAATGTCCTGTGATGTGCTTTCTCTGCTCTCCACTCCTCGGCTAGCTGGTTCACTCCGATATTGGCACAGCAAATGTGATGTGATGGTTACCAGTGTCGCTTGACCCTGGTCAAGCTAGTGATAGAAAACTAACCAGTCCGATTGGCCGTAGCTGAACAAGGGCATTTTGTTTGGCTGAGTGACCCGAGTCCACGGAACTGGCCGACGCTGGCCAATCTTGGACCTCAGTCCATGTAAGCGGCCGCGATCAGGCATGGTAGCTTTGATCGAGTAGGATGATCGATCCAGGTGGTTGGTTGCATTTGATCTGGACGGGTTCCAATCAAGCCGATGGCTTTGATTGAGTATGACGGCTCCATGTATTTGACAATCGCTCTGCTTCTTGCCCGGACCGCTGCTGTTGTCGTCGCTCTACTGTTTCTCTTTATTCGAAGACTTGTTCTTTTTCAATGAATATTTACTCGCTATTCTCAGTTACTGCCATTTGAGAGAGTTTATACGCACTTTCTTTTACATTCTTTATACAAGACTCGAGGCTGTCGATAAGAGAGTGGCTTGTCTAATCTCGTTGCAGCCCTCGGAATGAAGAGCTACTACATATGTACGTTATACACACACTAGAAGAGGTAATCAAGTAGAGATTCCTTGTTATTTCTGTGAGATATTCCATTTTTTCGTGGTCTATTATTGTGCACGGCTATACGATGTATGAGATCTTCGCTTGGGTGGGTCAATTGGGTCATGTACAAGGATCCGATGGGTTCTGAGTCAATTTGGATTGTGCAGGCGTGCAACGTTCCTTCATGTACAATCAAGAGTCCATCTAGGTATGCCAGAGTTATTTTCATGGATCAAGGCCAGCCAGCTACTGTAGCAGTATGATGAAAAAGACGTGATTGCCTCATATTGTTGACAAATTCACAAGGTCGGAGCAAAATTGAACCATGCCGTCCAGAGCCAGAGTCAAATCGTGTTTCCTAATTCAGCAACCATGGCTTATGCCGCTACTGGCTGAGATCTGCATCTGCACTCACAAGAGGGTGCAACTTGACACATTGCCTACGCCGAAATAGAGAGACTATCAGACTACCAATTGTGTATAGGTGTGCATATGTCATGTACAAGTAGGTACAGCATGTTTGCAGCAGATGTGAACAATTCAAGTTACAACCAGGGAACAAGATCAGCCGTGGCATGCCGCTCGTTAGGGCTCAGTCAGCGCTATGGGATGCCATTGCTGCTGCTTCCTGTCCTCTGCAGCTACTGGCAGTTGACGGCTCACGGTATCAATCGCTACATTCCGTCTTCTTCCGCTGCTTATTGTGACAGGTCCCGGACTAATTACGGTAACTACAGTAGGTAGGTGCCATAAATACACCGGCATTTGGCATCAGGCGTGGCGAGATGGAAAAGAGAGGCGTAAGCCTAAAAAGAGCGTGAGCGCTTCACCCAGCAGAAACAAGCCAGGTATATGTTTCGCCCAACATTGAGCGGTGTAGTCTGGAGTCTTCGCATTCGCACAGGCACCGGCAGGTTATGGCGGTGCGACAGGCCTGGCCTGGCCTGGGTTCCGGACGGGCTGGCCGCTGGAGCAAAGGGAAAAAAGGGAAAAAAGGGATCCAAGTTGCGCCGGTCGTGTTCAATTCAGCATCTTTTCTTCTTCCCTCCCTGTTTCCTCTGGTGCGATGACCCACGGCGCGGAAGAGGTTAGGAAGATGGCCTGTGCTATGAGTTGCAGGTTTGGCTGCTTGCCTACGTGGCAGCACGAACGTAGAGCAGAGACAAAGAAGAGACAGAGCGAGACAAGGAGTCAAGTGTGCACACTCGGGCCAGCAGCGTCGAGATGCCAATGCCCAAGCTAGCGACGCAAGGGATGCTCTGCTTTGTATACTTGGCTGGAATCCAATCTGCCCTCTGGCTTCGCGCAACCGGCCTATGTGCTGCGTCCATGTGGCTCTGACCAAGTACATGCTACAGGTCAACTGTAAGATGTTGAGTAACTGAGAGCCCTGGAGTGCTGGAAATGCACCGCCAGCCCAGCAGGCCGGGTCTGTGCTGGCGCTGCTAGCGGCATGTTGCATCGTTATGACATGGCGGCGGCGGCTTTGTCAAGTCGTCATGGCACGATTCAAGCGCCCCCTCCCAGATGCCAGAGCTGCCAGTGTGACGAGTCGGCACAGCCACAAGCCACCCAATCATGTCGGGTGACGCGCTCTGCAGGCGGGGACCCGCGCGCCCTTGGCCTTGATCCAGGGAGACAAGCAGGGATCGCCGGCGTGCTGAGGCTCCCTTCTAGTGGCTTTCTAGCGGCCAGTCACTGCCTGGTCAAGCCCGGGTCCAGCAGCGATGCGCACAGTGCGCCGTGCGCCGCGCTGCTAGGCCCGGTACTGGCGGTGCGACGTCTACCAGGTCGGCGGGAGCTGGCGACGCTGTTTGGCCGGCTGGCCCAGCTTCCAGCGGGCTTCTAGTGTGTCTCTGGTGGCACGGCAGCCGCCAACGCCGAGGGGGACAGTGCGGCCATGGAACCTGAATGCATTGCCCCCTCGCAGGCTGTTTGGGCTCGGAGCCACATGACTACCTACCTATACGAGAGTGCAGCGCATCTTGCTGAGGGAGCGCCCGCACTTTGCCAGCGGTCTGCAAGTACCGGTCAGGTACCCCGCAGGGCTCTCCGACCACTCTTTTTCGTCAGGCCCTTTTTTTTTTTCTGGGGCTGTCGCCTCTTTTTCCTTTTTCCTTCCTCGCAACGATTGTTTTTTTCTCCCTCGGCGCTGCCCACTCTTTTCTTCACTGAAGGTGCCTAGATCGAACGGGAGGGAGGAAAACTGACCACTGAATGGGCCATGATCACCAGATTTTCGAGGAATGCAACACACTAGTCCCGAGGCACGGCAGTCTTTTTTAGCATCGACTGATACTAGTACTACTACCTGCACTAGGACTAGCACCCGGCGAAATCTACTGCGAGATACCGCCCATGCTGCAGGGCCAATTGAGCGACTGGCGGTACCGGTACGCCAAAGCAAGAGCTCCATCGGGGTACATGTACATGCCTCGTGCCTGCCCTCCTGGCCGGCTTTGGGAAGAGATCTCCATCGCGGTTGTGCTTTTCCTCCGCTTTCCTGCAGCTTGCGAGAGGGTTAAGGACGGCTTTCGGTCGTATGCTGCAAGCGGCGCTGATTCAGGAACTTGTTTACTTGCCTACTCCTTGCAAATTCTCCTCTCCTCCTCCTCCTTGTTTTTTTTTTTTTTTTTTTTTTTTTGCTTCTTGTAATGTCCGTCGCTAACGAAGTGATCTACGGAGAAATTATTTCGGGAGAAAAAAAAATGCGACTAGGCGATGCCGATGCTACGTATGGCTCGGCAGTGGCAGTAGCAATAGTATAGTATAGTAGTATTTGATTTTTTTTTTTTTTTTCCCGCGCCCTGTTTTTCGCCTCCCAAGCTCAGCTGGAACAAAAAGAAGGGGCGGAGAAAAAAAGAAAGAGCCACAGAATCACGCCTCCCGATCCCCGATAGGCCTTCGATGCTGATTTAGCTCGCAGCCAAGGAAGGCTACTAGGGAAGTCGCCTGTGCTGCCCCACCTGCCTGTGCATCTGTGCCTCCTGCCCCCGCCACCTCATCCACCCTGGTGGGATGTACCATTCGCTGCATGAGTCCGTACAAAAGAATGTATCTTCCGCCACTCGTCCATTCTTGTTCTGCCCTGCTTCCGGTTACTTCGCGTCCTTGGCCAAGGTGCTTCTGAATCTCTGCACGCCACAAGACAGACGATCCCGTCCTCACCGCCGTCGCTCCTTCACTCTCGTCGAGTCGAGCCATTCCTCGCTTCATAATCACGGCATTTCCAGTATCAGATACCCAACCATCTAGACTGTCTTCTTATCCTCTTCTTCCCTCACTCTCTCTATACCACGACCGACCTATCTTTCCGAGTCTTGATCTGCTCGATCCAGCATCCGGCCCCAGTTCATGTCCCGTACAGTACAAGTACAGCACTAGAAGCCATCCATCCACCTTGTGCTTCTGTCCTGTTTCTGCGCCTTTGCTCGTCCCCCCTTGTGGATCCTGACGCATTACGTGACCATCTTAATAGAGTTGGCCTGGGTTCATCACTGAGTTGCTGCTACTCCGCTTTCATCCGGCCCAGCATCAGCATTGTTAACACTCGGGGCTTGGGACTCGCTTTATTACTTATCAGTTGCATCGTTCCCGGATGCTCAACCACGATACACGGCCATTGGCTTGATTGGCTGTCTCCGCGTCCCCTCTCTCTCACCGAGTCTCCCCTTCTCAGCTTCTCAGCTTCTCAGCATCGCATCATACATTTTGTTGCACCGCCGTTATAACTGCTGTTTGCCCCCAGAGCTCTTTTGGTAAGGGCGTGCTCCGAGTGCTCTTGCCAAAGGTCTATTGGGATCATACACTGCAAAAGAGCCACCTCGGTGTAACAGCATAGCATGGTCAAACCCAGGATAAGACAACAAACGCTCGGAGTCGTCTTCACGAACACAACAAGACCCCAGCCACGGCCCTTGTCTGCGTTTGAAGACTTCAATGAAGCATCACTTACACCATACTCACGCCCGACCAGCTTCGCCTCCTCGTCCGAAGCATCATCTCCCCGATACACCATGACGGGTCACCCTCCGACCCTCAACGAGATCCTTCTCGATACCGCCCCTCCGCCATGGACCCTCACGGCCTTCATGGCCTACCTCTCGCAGAACCACTGCATGGAGACGCTGGAGTTTACCCTTGATTCCCAGCGTTACACCGCCTTCTACGATCAGTTCTTCTCCGAAGCGACCGCCTCAGATGAAAATCGGGAAAAGGTCTGCGCCTGGTGGGAGAAGCTGATGCAGATCTACATCGTCCCCTGCGCCCCTCGCGAGGTCAACATTCCCGCTCAGGTCCGAGATTGCCTCCTCCGCGTGCCGTATGGCCCCAACCCTCCTCACCCCTCCGAACTTGCCGAAGCGGGACGCATCATATACGAATTAATGAATGATTCTCTTTTGGTGCCCTTTTTGCAATCCGTCGCTGCGCCCATGCCCGACAGCCATCATGACTTCCATTTTGGATCGCCCAAGGCATCGTCTGACCGAACAGCCTCAAGCGGCACTGATCTGGATGTTTTGACGGTTGAAAGCGATCCCAATTCGCCCGTCGCGGAGCCTATGACGCCCCCTACTACACCACCCACCTCGGAATGGACCTTCAACACGTCACCCGGCGGCTTTCACCGTGCGGTAGCGGCGCATAACAAAGGCTGGAAGAAAGTCGGCGCAAAGCTGGGCTTCAATCGCAAAAGCTCTAGCCGGAGAACAACACCTACATCCTCAGGAGCTGAATCCGGAGAGATGAGCTTCAGCACTAGCAACCACTCATTCTGAAGAGCTTCAAGATGCGCCCACAAGTTTCATATGTTCTACTCCACATTGTCCTTTCAATTCTTCACCCCCCTATTCCCCCTTGCATTGGACACTTCCGAGTAGTCCGATCCCCCTTCCAAACATCCTGCATATGGAGGCTGCGGGGGATTACTAAATCGCCACACTGATGGTGCTATCGAATCTCGACTTGCAAAATACCAGACGTTGAGGTTTTACATGTTGAGAAGCAATCATGATCGGGCATAACTAATGGCTGAGAATTTGCCTACTTTGCCCTGTTGATCAGACTCCACATAAGTGGCCACATCAGATACCCCGAGGAACAAGCATACCATCTCAGGAGACATGCGTGGCCGCTCGATCCGAGTTAGCTGTCTCTTGGATCTTGCTTCAATGGGACAAACAAACGCTCATGGCAGGGATCGTATTTCAACTACCGATCCCAAGCCGTTGACCATTCTTTTTTTTTTTTTTTTTTTTTTTTTTTTTTCATTCCCTCTGAACCAGGGGGGGTTTGTACAATACATTCGGTGACTATGCTGAGGACATCTCAGCAGGCCGCCTTTGTCTTAATACGTATACCTCATGCAGCGTGTTATTCAATTTACGAATTTATGGGATCCACGGCCTTGTCATAGGTGGAACGGAGTTTATCGGGGGGTCTGGCGGTACAGATATACATTTTACTTGGTGTCTTCATCTCTTTTGTCATATTTTTTTGTTGCAAGGAGTCATCAAAGCGTGCGTGTGGGATCATTCATAATGTATTTTCACATAATACTAAATCAACTTCGGCCCTGCCGTAGATTAACATGACCATGATGTTATTCTTTAGTAGATAGAGATAGGCCAATGAATATCTAGATGGCTCAACAACATGCCGCATCAGTGAAACGTATAATGTGTGAGTGCGTGGCCAGTAACATAGCATAATTGATAGCGTGCAGATCAGGTTGCAAGTTTGCTTCATATTGTTACACCTGGGGCATATTCATTTAGTGCCCTCTCTATGTACATTCCTTTCTAATAATATCCCCCTTTTTTTTTCCTTTCAGGAACATTTCAAGACCTCTAGTACAAACGATTTGCCCTTGTCCCATTTGATAGCATTTTAATTCAGCCCAATCCCTAAAGGAGAATTTAACGTAGATATGATGGAAACAGTATTTAAAAGGAAAGAAACCATTCCCCGCTATTTATCTAGCCAAGAAAGAGAATCCCATACAATGCGATACCAAGTTGCGTTAACCGATCGGATCTCGCATTTCAGAGAAATAAGCATTCTTTGTGTAAACTTTTTTTCCCCCGCCAAAGAGGAAACAATTATTGCCCCTTCATGATTGGAACGCACCGCTCCTCAGCTGAGGGGATGCACGATACCGACCGGTCTGCGCAGGGACCTCGGTGAGTGGCAACAAAGGCGTTCCATTCCGTGGTTCGGACATCATTCGCGCGGTTCGATCGGCCTTGTTGCTTTCGCTGGTGCGGTCATAGAGATAGAGGCCCAGGAAGGTGAGGGCAATACCCACTGCCTGGACGGAGGTTGTTGGGCTCCTGAACCAGATGATGGCCATGACAATAACAAAAACGCGCTTGATGAGACTGGCGACGGAATACGTGACTGGAGATACCATGGAGAGGAGGATGAAGGCAATGATGTTTTGTCCAAAGTGGAAGATGCCGTTGAAGATGAATTCCAGTGTCAGGCGGCCGTGGTCCATCGAATTGGGTAGCTCGCTAAGGTCTACTGAACCGTCGTGGAGGAAGTCCTTGAGAAGAGTGATGCCCTCGGTCCAGAACCAAATCGGCATAGTCAGGGCAAAAGCCATACCGGACGAGTAGCACAGCAGATTGAGCTTATCAAGCTTCTTAGATTGAACGCCACCACCCTCAGACTCGACTTTCGCGGCTTCGTTGAAGAGCTTTTTCGAAAAGATGTTTTGCGTTACAAAGATTAGGGTCGCCAAGAGCGCTTCCAACACACCGAGGAGTTGGCCACCGTAGCTTCGTTCGCTGGAACAGGCCAGCATGACTCCTAATGTCAGTGGAACCAAGGAGAGGTAAGTTGCCGTGGGGTATCGGATGTTGTAAATCAGTCTATAGGCGAGCACGGTAAAGAGGGGCGAAAGGCCCTTTATCGTGTGAACGAGCGAAACAGGTATTTTGGCCGTCGCAGTCGAGCTGAGGAGATGGCCGCCGATCTGGAACATGGCCAGGGGTAGCGTTGTCATGATGACTTCTCTGCTGGGTTGGCGGATGGGGTGCCGTAACGCAGAGATCTTTGTGCGAAGGACGGGGAAGATGCCGGACAGCCAGGAGAGAAGGACGCAGAGCGAAGACACAAACGCAAATTGAATCAGCGTCAGCGTTGCGGGCATGTTGAAGGCGTTGAGGATGGACTTTGACGACGTGTTTGTCAGAGCAGACGACGTGTACCACATTAAGCAGAGAACCTAGGAACGAAGATTAATACCCTCGGCCACTCGTTCATACGCAAGGCAGAGGAGTGAATATGAACGTACGACAAGCTTTGGGGACACTGGAGCTCGTAGCGCATCGGCGATTTCGTGAGCGTTCTGGCTCATGCTGCCGTTTCTGGCTCGAATCGTTCGGAATGCATCGCCGAGGCTCTTTTGGCGGCCGTGGGTGCGGCCGGACGAGGACCAGGCGCTTCTCGCGGGATAGCCATTGGGACTGAGGTTGTTGCCATTGAAGGCCATCGACGGCGAGTTCAGGGAGTTGGCATCGTTGAGGGAATCATTGCCCAGACCTGGTGATGTCGCAAGGCTCGGAAACTTTTCCATTACGCAGCGGCGGTGGGTCGAGCTGCCTTTGGAGGTCGTAACGGTAGAGAGACAGAGAAAGACTCGATTTCCAGCGGCCCGAATCAATTAATGGAGAGGGCCGGTCTCGAGTATCCGTGTCTTTCTCTGGGCGCGCGCTCGAGCAATTTGGTTCAAGAGCGGGTGTTGGCGGTTGGAAAATCAAAAGAAGCCAACGTTCAACGTAGAGGCGGTGCTGGTGGTGGGTTACGCTGTTGCATCAATTGACATCTGGAATACGAGCTGAGAACGAGAGACAGGGGTGGATCGCTAGATGGTCCATTACCACAGAGCCATGCAACGTCGACGGCTTCGAGGCAAATGGCAAGAAGAGAAAATAAACATAAAAAAGAGAAAAAACTGCGGGGAGAGAAGAAAGAAGCAAAGGCGGACAACGCAGGGAATAAAAAAAAGCTGCGTCTGCAAAGTGGAAAGGAGATCGACAGCGCGCGGATTTGGTGCAACGCAAGAGGGTGCTTTGGGCTAGACAAAAGGAGTCGCCCGGCTGGCGAATCTCTTGGCGGCGATATCCTGGTTCCTGGCGCTATTAGCCGGGTTTTCCCCGATAGCCGCGTCCACGCGCTAGCGCTTGGCAGACACGATTGCTGGATATTTTTTTCTGGGAAAAGCTGTTGCCACTACTGGGCAGTTGGTAGGGGCTCCGTCTAGCAGAAGCGTATAGCTGCAACTTGATGCTTCATCTCCGCCAACTCCTCGCATTGGATCTGCGCCGTCGCCCGTTGCTTGCCTGAGACGATCCCATCCACTGAGACAGCTGTTTCTGTCTCTGCCTCTGCAGAGCGTCCCCCAGCTTGGCCGCGGCATGGGAAGAGATCCGAAGCAATACGTCGTCGCTCTCGCGGGTCTTTACGCTGTTTTCCAGCTCCTCACTCAGTCGACAAACCCAGCCAAGTCCAACAGCAGTCTCTCGCCAACCCCGAATTCACCATGGCGGCCCCAAAGATGACCAAGAATCAGATGCGGAGGGCGAAGAAGAAGGAACAGAAGAAGGCCAAGACAGAAGAAGTGTGTCCCCATCCAGATCCCACCCACCATCATGTACGCGTCTCGCAGATTCTCACCTTGGTGCAGGTTCAACCAACCGAAGAGGCAGATAGGCCAATTGCTGAGAAGAAGGATGCATCATCACCACCGCCTGAAGATGGTGCCGATGTGAAAAGTGTGACCGGCTCCGCGAAACCCTCCACGGTTGCTACCGATCCGATCCGAGAAGACCTGCTCGACGACGACCCTGCGTTTGCCGCATACAGAGACATATTCAGCAAGTTTGGCGTCTCTTTTGTGGAGGATCAGATTGCCAAGGAGGCCAATGCTGGAAACCAAGGAGACGTCTTCTTCGGCGACAATGACGACATCCCCGATGAAGAGGAGGAATCCGGCCAGCAGAAATTATCAAAGAAAAAGCGGAAGCAGCTAAATAAACTATCCGTTGCGCAGCTCAAGGCGCTCGTCGACATCCCGGAAGTGGTCGAATGGCACGATGTCTCAGCTTCAGATCCCCGACTCTTGGTGCAAGTCAAGGCACAGCGAAACGTCGTTCCCGTACCGGCCCACTGGGCAATGAAGCGAGAATACCTGTCGTCAAAGAGGGGAATTGAGAAGTCAGCATTTCGCCTACCCAAATTCATCGCCGAGACTGGAATTGCAGAGATGCGCGACGCAGTGCTGGAGAAACAAGCAGAGCAAACTTTAAAACAGAAGCAGCGAGAACGAGTCGCGCCAAAGATGGGCAAATTAGACATCGATTATCAAAAGCTCTACGATGCTTTCTTCCGGTTCCAGACGAAACCTGAGCTGACGCGATTCGGCGAGGTGTATTACGAGGGCAAGGAAACCGAGGTCGACTACCAGCACTTCCGTTCCGGCGAGTTGAGCGATGCGACAAAGGAAGCACTTGGTATGCCACCCGGAGCACCACCTCCCTGGCTCATCAACCAGCAAAGATTCGGCACCCCTCCCTCCTACCCTAATTTAAGGATACCAGGCTTGAACGCGCCGCCGCCGCCTGGCGGATCATGGGGCTTCCATCCTGGGGGCTGGGGCAAGCCGCCGGTTGACGAATTTAACCGCCCCTTGTACGGTGGTGATGTTTTTGGCCTCACAGCGCAGAATGGTGCTCCTGGCCAAGCCCAGGCTGCGCAGCCCCAACTATCCAATGGAGACTCTGTTGAACGAGCACTGTGGGGAGAGTTACAACCTCGTGAAGAAGAGTCTGAAGAAGAGGAGGAGGAGGAGGAGGAAGAAGAATCCGAAGACGAGGATGTCCCCGGCGGCACTGAAACTTCTACCGGACTCGAAACACCAGGAGGCTATGCCAGCACGGTACATCCCGATTACTCACAACAGGGTGTCGAAACATCGATCGCCGGCGAGATGGATCTACGCAAAGAGCGACGCGGATTCGACACCGAGGAGTCCTCTGGCCCTCGCTCTGCCTACACAGTTGTGCCTGAGCGGCAAGTCCGTGCCGAGGGCTTCTTTGGCAGCGACCGCGCCTACGACATCAATGCCGCTCAGCGCGCTGCGACGGCTGGTATGCCCGTGCTGGGCGCGGATGACGATTCCAGGAAGCGGAAGAAGCCTGGCGATATAGACGTGGCCATTGACGTCGACTCGTTGAATCAGCAAGGCGGTCTTAGCAAAGATGAACTACGGAACAGATATGACGCCAGCCAGAAGGAAGAAGGCATCGGTGCGAGATGGGCTTATGACGAGGACTTGAGCCAGATGATTGCTGAAGAGAGCAGGAAGCGACAGCGTACTGAGAAGGAGCTCAATGAGAAGAAGCGAGAGGGCAAATATAAATTTTAATACGGACCGGGAAATACGCTCTCTGTCTCTCTCATCTCGGCTATGAGAAAATATATATATAGCCGAGATTGGTTGGAAAATGGGAACGAGGTTGAACGGCGGTAGAGCGAATGACACTTCTTGTTATGCTCTAATTAAATCAAATAGTAGGAGAAAGAAACGGAATATGGAATGTGGAAACACTGGAGTTTTTTACTTTTTTTTTTATAGTTCTTCGGGTATTTCGTGTATAGTAAAATCTAAAGGCTTCATTGATACCATTAAACATTTTCGCTCTTCTCTCATGTTGCGCCTGGCAACTCTAGCCACCATCGGGTTGGATAGTGGAGTATCTTCTGATGTACTACTTTGACCACCCAGCTCACCAATTCCAGAAAACACCTCTACTCTTTCTACCTAGTGGTAGTCTACCCAGATCAAGTAATTCAGAAGCCGTTTTGGCAGAGGACACCAAGAAAAATAAAGTATCCAGCTAGGCGATAAAAGCAATCGTTATATATCTTTATTAGATCATGATTATTTCTTATTCGTAGTGCTGCTGCAGTCTCTGTCAGGGCTCTTGGAGTCATCCGAAGGACCTGGAGTCGACATATCCGATTCTTCTTGCGTGTCGTCTTCAGCTTTCTTTTCCTCTTGCGTGTCATCTTCAGCTTTCTTTTCCTCCTGTGTGTCATCTTCGGCTTTCTTTTCCTCCTGCGTGTCATCTTTGGCTTTCTTTTCCTAAGTCGATTTAGTCGCGAAGCACGCATTGCAGACCCAGCCTTGCTTTTTATCAACAGGCACAACAGCTTCTTCCCTTATGCAGTCTGAGTGGTATAATCTGTGAGGGCAGAGCTATCGTTTTCTCTGGTAAGTATGCGTTCGAGGACAGACAAATGTTGGCAGAAGATGAAGAAAAACAACTTACCTTGTTGGCGCAGACCAGCATTCTGGGCCCTAGTACGGGCAGCTGGCAGACAGTACAGCCATTAGTACCTTTGCGGATTTGAGTAGCTCTTGGAGACTGCTTTGGGCTTGCTTCTTCCTCAGCCTGTGTACCACTACTTTCATCATTGTCATTTCGTTGTAACCTTGCTCTCGCTTCGTTGATAACGGAAAATGCTTCACGTATGACTTTGTCTTCGAGCATATCGCGAACTCGAAGCAAGCTAAGATGTTTGCCAAACTCCAACAAACGCTGTTCAGCAGCAACAAGCCAGGATGCCTTCTCTCGAACGAAACCCAGCCAAGCTCGGGGGAAATAGGCGGCAGATGTGAGGCTCTGGCGAAGGATATAGCCGTCCCACTCCCAGATATACTCCTTTTCTGCAGGAGTAACATCAGAAAAATCGCTTGTGCTTTCGCGGTGCTTTTGGATCAGCCATGTGTTGTCTAGTATCCTCTTTGGAACCTCCTGTCCAGGAATCAATCGCGCTCTGCTGATGGGGTCAAAAAGAGCCTGTTTGATATCGGGCACCAGGATCTTTTCGTTTTCATGACCCCCTAAGCGCCGCTGCCCAAATCTCGGCTGCGTGGCTATTGGCGACTGGGAAGGGAGCCTGTCAAAGGGATTCTTGTCCTTTGAGAAGGTGAATACGTCGTCAATAGTATCCGATCCGAGCCGAGATGAGACCCATGACTGGTCACCGACAAGAAATGTCTCGAGGTGGAAAGGTTTAACGGGAGGCTTTATCTCGTACTCCTTAAGGGGAGAAGCCATAGCCTCGCATCGACTAGAGACTCGGAACTGCGGCCCCTGACTCGTAGTTTCGAGCACATAGTTATACGAGGGGTGGAAAGTCTGTAGGTGTGCCTGTAGCTGCTGCATAGTTTGGTGATAGGCTCCGCAAGTCACGCAACGGTAATAGTCCAGGCAGACAGGTTGGTCTGAAGGTAGGAGATAGCTAACGCGACCTTCACCCGCCGTGAGATGATTAGCCCGCGCGCGACGTTTTTTCTCTCTGCCCTGAGCTTGGTCACTCAGAACCTTCAAATTATACACCTTGTTTTTTTCACGAGTTCTTAAGGACCTCGAGGGAGTTTGTGCCCCTTCCGGACCGTCCAGGCCCTCTTCGTCAATTTCAATAGAAAACTCATCTGCGTGGTGACCATCAATGCCATTGATGCCATTGACCCTTCTGCTCATAGATGGAGCGAATAAGTCGTCCATCAAATCTCTGTCAGGGTCAATGGCGTTGATGCAGGGCATTGATCCCTTCTCCAAGACCTTTAATGCTTTGTAGCCAGCTGCCCAGCGTAGGTCAACATCCATGACATAATCGGTACAGAAGGGAGGCTCATTCTCTGAATATCCCGCGGTTAAGGACACAGGGCCCTTGAGCCGGCCAAAAATCTTGTCAAAGCGGCTCGACAAGACCCATGATTTGCTGGAGGCAGGAGAGAGATCAGGAGACACTGGCGGAATACCGAAATCAGTCGAGTCCAGCGGTGGCCATTTTTCGCCGTGGGCAGCCTCTAATTCGACTACAATGTCGTAAGAGTCTGCCAAGTCAAATTTGTCATCATCCACCCGGTTGACCAGGATACTCTCCTGGGGCACGTAGAAGGGCTTGGGCAAGTCAATGCGAGAGACGCGGTGAGGGCCGGCAGGGTTTTTATATGTCGTCAAGTTGCAAATCTGGCTCTGGCAGTGAACGACTCGGGGGCGGCAGCCAGGAGTCAGCTCAGAGATGGTGATCCTGCAGCTAGCTTTGGTGTGCGTAACCTCGTGGGGGTGAGCTTGGCCGTGATAGGATCTGACTTTTTTTGAATCCTTGTGAGAGACTTTGAGAACCTCAAATCGGAGGGCAGACTTTGATTCTAAAGAATGCGGAGAGGCAATGAGATGTTCCACAGGAAACGAGTCGGGCGTTGAAACTCGTCGCCGTTTCAGCGGCGGGCCCCTTTCATGGTCGATTTGATGAGATCCTTTATGAATTGGTGAAGATACTATGTTGCCCATAGCTGCAGAGTCCTTCAAGGCTCTGGTGCCTTTGATCCAGTTGCGATGAAGAAAGGGGGCTCGACGCTGGCACCTGGTTTTCACCGTCATGGCGGGATGAAACCGATCATGAGAAAAAGGTGATCTATGAGACGGCGGGTGAGCCCAGAGTATGGTGAAACAGGGCAGGCAAAACAAACAGTGCTGGCGGCGACGGTGAATGAAGCTCTCTCTTGGCCTTAAAGCATTATGAGCATGAGCCCGCACGCTTCGTTGCCGCTGCGGCAACCCGGTGAAACGCCCAGACGGGTGTCAAAGGTGAATGATTGACCCTGGTGAATGATGAGAATGCGCCGGCAGGGTATCGCCAGGTATCAATCGTCCGCTGGTGAATACGCAGTCGGCAGCTGGAGGCCACAGACAATAGATTGAGGCGGTGCGAGAGTTTGCGAGAGTTTGCGACGGGAATGAAGAAGCTGGGAATGCGGCCAGCAGGCTGTAGCGGCTTTGGCAGCGCGACAGAACGAACAAAGCAAGCAGACGCGTGTAGATGAGACCTGCCCGGCTGTATCGCGGCCCCGGAAAAGCCTAGCGCCAGCGGACCTCGCTGTAAGCGACGCTGTAGCCACCAGCCCGTAGCAGAGGCCTAGCGCCTGGTAGCGGGTACCAGGCAGTCGGTGGCTAGCGCTATGGGGAGCCAAGTACCTGCACTTACACAGGCCACGCTTACAAGCATGAGGGCACCATATGCACATAGCCGTCGGCGTGTCCGGTGCACGGCTACAGCGAGTCCCAATAGCATCAAGCAAATACCGTCTCAATTGCTGAGGCGCTACTACCAGGAAGAGGAGATGGTTAGAAAGTGACAGACACTTTTGGCTTCCAATTCTAGCTATCCGTCGAAGGCACTAGGAAGAAGTGGAGATGCCAGCAGAAGATCTCTCCTGTCAGCAGCGCCGACCAACAAAGTTTCCAAAACAGAGAGGAAACAACCACAGGGTGCGGAGTCGCATGGCGCTAACGCAAGTTCCGACATTCTGTAATACGCCTTATAAGGTAGGACCCGGACCCAATGAGCATGTGTGCGTGACAGGAGCAGACTGCCTATTCTGAATACAACAAACAGCCAGCCTAGAACGTATAGGAATGATGCTTAGGTAACTATGAATTAGCAGCGCAGCAAGGCTCTCTTGTCTTGCGGATGCCAGTGCTGGTGTGGCATCAGTAATGAGGACTAGTGGTGAAAGACCGTATATCTCAATGATACCTCAGTGAATGCCCATGTGTCCGGTAGCATTGGGATTTGCAAGTCTTCACGCGCACCCGACTTGGCTTAGTCCCATCGAAGCCGCATCTAAGCTTTTATTCCCCTTGGGTACAAAGCACATGTACCTAGCTGCAGGCACGTCACTGTTGACGTTGGTGGATAATTAATTACAAGGGTCTCTCGTTAGGATCACGCTGTGAGAAGCAACTTACCCACTCGGCGTGAATATGGCCTTGTGTACGCAGGTTCTCTGTGCATGCTGGCACCATCACATAAGGCTTCATCAAGGACTCCAAGTTATTGCAGATGTCTTGGTAGAGTACATCTAAGCTAAATCGCTGCGTGTAAGGAACCTGTGCAGTACTCATCACATGACAGAGGCGGTTGCGCTGTTGGGCTACCGAGCTGGGGCCCGCTACGCCTGTAAACCTTAAGCATCCCAACGCTGCTGTAGTTAAAGCAGCGCTACCTCATACTTAACTCATTCCTACTTCACAGACTTTCAGCTCCAACCAGCCCCAAATCAATATTTCTCCAACCGCCAGAAGTGCTACTACAAGCTCACGAGGCGTCACACAATAAATTGCCCCAGGCCACAGAAGTACCGTGTCTTCTACATGCATACCATTTCTTCGCTACAGCCTCTACAGCTAGCGCCGTGAACGCCGTGGTGCAATGCCGCCGACACGCAGCGCCGGGCAGCGAGCCTTGGCTCAAAATAGCAGTCGACGGAATCCAGCTCGCCAGTCCCGGCCCAATCCATCTCGCACCTCCAGAAGAACGCGCGAGGTTTCTTCTAATTCCTCAGAGTCAGATTCGAGTGCGTCCGAGTCTCCGTTGGAATCTCACCATGTTTCCGCATCGTCTACCCGGCACTCGTCTCGACGGAGGAGCACAAGAATAGCAGCCGGGCATGGCAGTAGAGCAAGCCCAAAGACAACACGGCACTCCAATTCAAAGACTACCCCTAGAGGCAAAGCTAATAACAGAAGTTGCCCCGTCGCCACCACGAACTCTCCAAGTAAACGGCGACAAACTGCTTTAGAGAACCTCAACCAGATATCCCCAACCCGTGGTCCAAGTTGGACAGATCCGCGAATTCCCTACCAATTTTGGGTAGATGTTTTCTTGTATGCTCGCGATGAAAGCGGTGCAGACGCAGCAAATACGCACTGGCTACTCCAAGCTGCCACCTTATGCAAGCTACTATCAGAACCGGCATTAACAGCCATTTACCGCCATCCAGTGATACGGCATGCTTCCAAGGCGAAACGACTGGTTTCATTGCTGGAACGCTCCCCCGCGGACACCCTCTTCAACTACTGCAGGAAAATCGAGTATCTTCACCTAAACGTTCGGGTCGTATCTCAAGCAGTAGCTTCTCAGCTCATTCGACCCTTGACTCGTCTTAAGGAATTGATATTTTTTAATCCTGCGGAACAGCCGCCTTATAGAGAGCTTGATACGCACGTCAGATGGAACTATTCAGAGGATATATTCCTTGCTCTCCAGTCACCCCCGGCTGACGATTCCGAGGCTCTTCCGCAGCCCCCTATTGCCTTGAGGAGCTGGGAGTGGAGTGGAAGCTTACTTGGCGGCTATGTCGCAGACTTCAAAGACATTATCCGAATCCACCAAATGCCATCATTTGCTCACCTTACGCGACTGAGCTTTACGAATTTCCAAGTTCCTTCGCTCAGGCTTACTGGGGCAGCGCTCAATGACCCTCAAGCCAGCGTACAGACCTCTGCTGAGGATGACGAGGTCATTGATGCTATTGGAGATGCTATAGCACAGCTTCGATCCCTTAATCACCTGGTCTTTGAATCATCTACCATAATGACAAGTCGTCTACTCTCCCTACTACCCAAGTACCTTACTCACCTGGAGCTCATTAATTGTTGGGAAATTGATTCTGATAATCTAGCCCTGTTCCTCTTCCATCATGGCAGCTGCCTCCGCACGCTCTCTCTAATGCACAACCAATCTCTGGATCTTACCTTCTTGACAATTTTGGCCGAGGCTTGCCCCAGCCTACAAGAGCTGCGCATGAACATGTCTTACTATAGGCACCATGATTCACTCAATGATGCGGATCCCATGTATGACTTCGCCCTTCTCCCTGATCAGGTCCCACGTTGGCCCTCCAGTATCCGCGTCATCGACATCGAACATATTCGAAGCTGGTCCATAGAAAGCGTGTATACGTTTATTCACTCGCTTGTTGATAATGCCGCGAGTTTGCCAAATTTGCGTGAGCTGATGATCAAGACTGCGCTTGATATCCCATGGCAAACTCGCGCTGAGCTGCGACACAAGCTAAGAGACATGCTTGAACGAGTATTCCTCCGAGAGGAGGAGGATCCACACGATGCGGCGGCGCCTGAACAGGCGAGTGTCACTCGCGATCTTGCTAGACCACGCAAGAGGAAGCGATCCAGGTCACCGAGGTCTCCTGTACGAAGGAGTAATAGAATCCAGGCGCATGTGCGTGGCTCGCTCCATCGTCCTAGAAGAGACAACACATCGCAACGGCACGGGCTTGGAAAGCCACTCTACCGAGAACCGGATACTGACGATGACGAGTTTGATGATACGGAATTATCCGACGCCGAAACTCAGCAAAGCTCATCTTCCAATCTTCAACCAGAATTGGCAGTCCAGGGACTTTGCCACACTGTCAACATCGTAATCGATAATCAGAAAACGAGAGAGTTTCCATACAGTATGGATGATTTCCTCTCTGATGGTGAAGGATCTTCGGGCGTGGAGTGGGACGGGGATGATGACGACGATCACGACTTTTCTATTGCATTTTGAGGAAATTCCCTCACTCTTATTGAATAGATACGAGTACTTCCGAAAATCAAATAAATGCGACGGCAATCTCATTATGCGGATGCAACATCTTACCGGAATGGAAAGGAAAAATAGATACTAAAAAGTGGGGGGGGGGGGGGGGGGGGGGGGGGTAACACGACATAGGGTATATTACTGCGTTTGGCGTTGAGGAAGAACTAGGATCTCATCGTACCTATGATATGATACAAAGGATTGTGGCAATAATAATCAACAGAAGTCACGGTGGCTTATTAGATTAGAAACGGGTTAAGGTTTTCTGTCTGTTCTTTCACCTCTGCAAAAATGAACTTGATACATACCTTGCTCTAGACCTTTTCGTAACTTTTTATATTGAATGCGTAGCAAATAAATTTACATCAATAGATGATTCTGCCATTAATCATTTCTCTTTCGATACTACGTTATATACAAGTAGGTAGGCAGTGGTTACTGACTGAGATGAACGTATGCCAGCAGAGTCTAGACGCATAAATCTAGTCCGACGAAAACTTCATTAAAGAAAAACCATCCATGCAAAAATCCAGTGAGGAGAAATATGTCTAAAAGGCTGCACCGCCAACGCCTTCACCAGCCAGATTCTTCATGCTCTTCTCGCTCAGGTCACTTCTCATCTCCCACGCCCGAGCATCCCGGTCAAGTCTGGACCACGAATAGAGACTCTTTCGGAGCCGTTCTTGCTTGAGCCGTAGTTCCTCGCGTATCTTTTCCTCCTCGTCCTTGAGCTTTCTGTAGTGTGGTTCAATCTCCTTCGTGACACCAAGTACTAGGGGTGTCATGGTCGGATCTGTTTTCCCGCCGGGAATTAGAGGGGGCATTGTCGCCAACAGGCTTTGAGCAAGGGTCTGTCTTGGTCCGCTGCCATGTTGAGCTGAGGGCCCCGTGGGTGGATTGAATGGTCGTTGAGTAGAAGACATTCCTGCACCGGATCCATTTGAGATGGATGCTCGAGGGCCGGTGGGGATATTAGAAGGGCCACCTGCCGCAGCTGATGCTGGTGGTGGGCCAGATAGATGGCGAGATGGCGCTGAATTCCATCCTCCCCTCCCGCCACGGGATGAGAAAGATGATCCTCTGTTTGATGGAATGTAGCCGCGGGGCCCCGAAGGCGGGTTTGTTGGACTTGTAGTGTCTGTTCTGTGTGGCATCGCGTTTGGTGTCTGAGGAATTCGTTGCGTCTGTGGAATAGGCATTGTTGCTGAGGTGGAAAGTGAACGAGCAGCAGCAGGCCCGATGGGTGGTGCTCGTAATGCTGCAGGGCCACGTGGCGGAGATTTGGAAGGGCCAGAGACAGTTTCGTTTGCAACGGGCCGTTGGATATCTTTGACAGCTGCAACTGGTGTCGTAGAACGGTGGGGAGGGGAGCCTTCCAAGGTAATGGGTGAGCGAGTTTTGGCCGACTGTGATTGAGAATCCGCTCGTTCAGAGGCAGGTCGAGACGGTAGCGCAGACATAGGCCCGGGATCTCGCATCGGTGAATGTCGCTTATATGAAAGAAATCTATCATCCCGTCGATTGGGTGACCTAGAACGAGGCCTGTAAACGCCACCACGGACAGCAATAGGCGTTGTTTTCCCTGGCGGAGTCCTCTCGCGACGGCGATCTCGAGCGAGAGCGAATGGAGAGCGTGATCTCCTGTGATTCCAAGTTAGCCAATGTACTCAGGTATTTGGCGTGACTATAAAATAACAAACCTATCATCGCGCCTCTCGGTGTCTCGCTCCCATTCCCTAGGTCGATTTCTCTCACGGTCCCAATCTCTTTCACGGTCTATATCCCTAGGCCTATCGCGCTCCCATTCACGTCGCGGTGATCTCGGTCGGTCATATCTGTTCTCTCTTGCCGGTGACTCTCTTCTAGGCGGGCTCCGGCGAGGCAGTGGTGATCTTCTCATCGGGGATCGGCTTCTCTCGCGCCTTCGGGGGCTTTCGCGGTCCCGAGATCGATCGCGGCGGTACCGATCGTTTATACTCCGAGAACGCCTTCGCGGCGGATATCTCCCAGGCACATAGCTATCGGATCCTGGGATTATAGGGCTTCGAGGGCGAGGGCTTCTAGTACGCGGCGGGCTTCTTGCTCTGTCTCTCACGGGGCTCCTCGGTCTTCTAGGCGATCGCTCCCGCGGGGTTGGCCTCCAGGACTCTCCAGCGCCGTATCTAACGACTTCACCGTCATCGTATCTATCAGAATTAGCCATGTGCTCGATGAGGCTTTTTCCAAGATCTAGAGACTGAGGTGTGAAGATGAGCGTGGCGGATTTCTTCATTGTCGCAGATACGCCAGGCTCAGTTCATCCGGTCCCTGAACTGCGAGCCAAAAATGCGATTCATGAAAGAACAATGTAATTAATGGGTGCTGATTCTTACCTGCGGCTCCGGCCATCGCGATCGCGGTCCATATTACAGGATCAATGGCAGCAAAAATAACAATGCTAAATCAAAACTTGGGCTTGTCTGTATGAGAACGTTGTCATCCGATAGGGAGATGCACATCGGAGGATAAAAAGTCCGCTTTTCTCTCTAAGAAAAGTTTAAGGCATACCCACCCATACGTAGATGGTCGCGCCTAGGCTCGATGTACTTGTATTGCAACCAGGTACCTAGCAGCTTGCTCCACATAGGTATGCAGCGCAATATAAACAATCAAAGTCTCATGATTATTGACATGAGCAGATGCATACTACGTTAGCGGGCCAGCAATAAAGTGGGCGTTAAGGCGTATACTTTAGAAACAATATTCGTGTCTGCTGCATAATCTCCAATGTTTCGTGGAGCTGATACCAAAGATGGGCTTCTATAACATGTATTTGAAAGATTCCGAAATATTGTATTGGCTGTATTAATAGGTAGGTTGTTGTCGATTAAGCCGGCGAGATTTAAATTCCAAGTATATATAGTATAGATCTGAAACACACACACAAAAAGTAACACATCTGTAAAACAAGAGTCTATGTCGAGGATTATTATGCGAGTTATTATTTGATGTCATCGAATAAATTTGATCCAAAACCGCCTTTATCACTCTCGAGGTGCACTAGCTTGGGAATCTTGGGCGGCGGTTTATTATCAGAAGTCGGCTTCGGTGTCGTCGTAGTTGTCGATATATGCGGCTGCTGCTCAAGGCTTAAGAGACTCGAGCGCCTCCTCGACTGGTTTTCTCCCGTTCTTAGACGCTTGAACCAGCCGCTCGCTCGCTTCTTCTCCGAGTCTGCGACGCTGGAGCCGCTCTGGCTTTGTGGGCGATACACATTGACAAGACTGCGCCCGTTGTTATCTTGAAATGCGCTTCCTGTTGGATTGTTATTAAACGCAGCAAAAAAAAAAAAATCATCAATGGCAGCGGACCGTACCCTGTTGACCAGAGATGGCAGGACTCGGCGGCGCGTCTTCGGGAATTGTCGTGTCAGCTTTATCTTGGGCCGCTACGGCTGCTGAAGTCGCTTGTTTGCCGCTGATGTTCTCATCGCTGGTTTTGGGCGTTCTTGCTGGCGTAATCGTCGGCTCGATCGGAGACTCCGGTGGTGGAGGAATATCGGTGCCATCGGTGATGCTGCCAAAATTCAGGTTGAGCGCAGGCAGCAGCTCAAAGCGCGAGCTGGCCACGCTCTTGTTCTGCTGCGAAGACATGGTGTGCCGACTGCTCAGCTCGCCAATTATGATGTTAAAACGAGGCCCGAGACCAGCCGGTCAATTGACGATGCTCTGTGCAGATCATCGCTGGAGAGGAACACAGGCACCCTGGCAGTCACGGTCCCCATGGAGTTATACCCCCCTATAATCTAGAGGACTACCTCGTACTCCGTTGTGTACCAAGGCCACTAGGTATTAAAACCTGCATGCGAGCTTTTAAATTAGCCCACGGCTCGAGAAAGCATTTGCTAATTTTAGATGCATGACAAAATCATATAAAAGAATTAATAATTATAGCATCTACTATCATAATGCTGATTTTAGCTATATCTTATGTTACAAAATAAATATAACATGCTTTGTTTGATGCCAAATCCGTATCGTAAGAAAACAAGCTCTTAATGTTACGCATTTCGTATTACAACTTGTACTAAGCCGTAGTAAAATCTATGTACTGGTACTTCGGGCCGAGCACAGACTCTAGCTCACCTCAGGCTGTTACTTTTGTTATCGATTAGCTTATCAGAACTTTTCCTAATTTATCGCGCCTCAACTGCGTCTCTCGCATCATGTACATGGCATCCTACGCTCAGCCATGGCACAATTCCTTCCCCGTCGCTCATTTAGTGTTCCGTCATCAATCCCCAAGTCTTATTTCCTAGGCCACCATCACGCCGCTGTCAGTAAACTAAAGACGGTCCTCCCAAGAGTGTCGCTGGTAATTGAATGCCGCGACTTTCGACTGCCGCTGTCAACTCACAACCCTCTTCTGGAAAAAGCAGTCATTGGCTGTCCAAAGATCATCGTATATACGAAACATGACCTAGGTAGCGATAGCCGTGGTGTCCGTCAGCTGCTGCAGAGGCTGCATGGCCGTCGCGCCTTGTTTTGGGATAAGAATCACCCTGGAGCAACGGCATCTCTACTAAGGCGGCTGAAGGAGACTGCTTACAAGGTAGACTCCATAACCGGGCTGTGTGCGCTCATAGTGGGCATGCCCAATGTGGGTAAGAGTACGCTGTTAAACGCCCTGAGAAACTCTGGGACGCTGGGGAGGAAAACAAAAGTAGCAAAGACTGGTGACCAGGCCGGCGTAACCCGTAAAATTGGCACAAGCGTCCGTGTGGTCGAGCCAGAGGAGCGAGGGGGCGTCGGCGCTGGCGTATATGTGCTCGACTCGCCAGGAGTTTTTATGCCGTATGTTGAAGATGGGGAGGCTATGATGAAGATTTCCCTCGTACAGGGTATCAAGAAAGGACTCATAGCAGACGAGATATTGGCAGACTATCTTCTCTATAAGATGAATCTTTGGGATCCGCAAATCTATAGTCGATACTGCGAGCCGACAAACGATGTACAAGAGTTCCTCTCCGCCGTGGCAAAGCGCGACGGCAAACTGAAAGCTGGCGGTGTCCCTGACATGGAGGAATCCGCGGCCAGAGTGCTGTCTGAGTGGCGGAAAGGTAAACTGGGCAAACATGTCTTGGATGACCTTTCAGATGAGGCCCTTCGAAATCATGAATTGATGGTTAGCAGTCCCCCATTAAGTCTAAGCCAAGGGAAGAAGGCATGGAAAGAACAGAAGAAAGAAAAATCCGCTTAAAAGGAGCGCGGAATAGGAATCAAGTGTTGTTCATCAAAATAATATACCACTTTTGATTGGTAAAAGCTGTAAGATATAGACCATCATGATAGTATTTGGTAATTTAATCTTATCGACACGCGTAAATAGCTGGCGATGAAGATCTTGCGTCTAAGCCTAAAGGACGGGAAAAATTACAAGGGAATCAAGAAATAAAGGAAGAAAAAAGAAAACGAAGGGAAAGGAAAGGAAAGGAAAGGAAAGGAAAGGAAAGGAAAGGAAAGGAAAGGAAAGGAAAGGAACAGGAGAAGGAACTGGGTCCAACCGGAGTTAGAAGCGGCGCTTTCCACTCATGTTCCGCCGTGCAATAATAAAATAATAAACAAGATGACCAGCCATTATATCCCAACGCCTTTTCCCGAAAAATATTTCATCCAAACAACCCAAGCATTTCTTCGTAGACATATCATGCAAACTCTCTGCCTGATACGTGTATAGAGAGCTATAATTCCCCATCATGCATATTGATTCTGCCACTTAACCATATCCCGCGTAAGAACGTCCATCATTTCCATGCAGCTTAAGTCCTTAAAGACCTTGGACTCAGGGGAGTCGTCCTGTTCCTTGGCATCCTTTTCCATTGGCGACTTGGTAGGATCAAGCGGCGATTGAGTTGAATTGTTACTTCGGTCCAATGCTGCTTCGGCCGCCAAGTCAACCTGTGTTCTTGATATGAAGTCCATGATGGCGGCCACCCGTCGTTTCATATCCAGCATGCTCATCTTCCCCGCCATGCCCAATTTTGTCCTTGAATTGTTCTTGTGGTCTCCAACGTGTCTGGAATGCGCAGCAGTTATCGCATTATTGGCTCGTTGGGTGTCTCGTGATACAGATCGCGCGGGTGACCGTTCAATATCCGTAGTGCGGTCTTTCGTATATTGGTTTTTTCCTTTGCCCTTTTTGTGATTGCTCCGTGACGTTCGTTTATTCAAATTTGCGGCAGACGAATGCGACGCGGGAGGCGTTCCTGGAACGGGGGATGGTACAGCAGGCGTAGGGTCTTCGAAACCTGACGTTTCCGCACCGCTATTATTGGGAGCCTTGGAAGACGGGGGATTCACATCTTCTGACACGTCGGAATCTGGGGGTTTCGTTAGTGCCTATGCCGTTTCGCAGACAACAAAGCACAACTTACCTTCAGTGCGTCGCCTGTCTGCCCGCCCTTTTCGTTTACTTATGGTTTCTTGCCGTAGGCGATCCTTTTCCTCTCTTTCTGATCTCTCTGTAACTTTGTAGGTTCGGGGTCGTTTTAATCCATTGCGCCCGCCGTTCTCGTCATCCGTGTTTTCTTGACTAATAGTGTCCATTGGCCTTGGTGGCGGTGTGGTGGATTGCGAATTTGTGCGCTGCCGTTTAACAATCACATTATTTCTGCTGGCGGGGTTAGCAATTCCAAGAAAACAAAACTTTCGAAGCTATAATCCAAGGACATACTCTTCACTGTTGCTGCGCCCCCGTTTTGTGCGCCTATTCGTAGTTTCTGTCCCATCTTGGGCAACTTCTTCCTTGCTCGCTTCAATTGCTCGGCGTAACTGTTCGTCGTCATAAGCGGCATCGCGGCTATTCATCGTAGACCGTCGTTTGGATATTTGTGACGTCGATTGGGATCGAGCAGATTTGGAGCTGCCCAACCTCGGTGATCGGGCTCCATCCTTTGCGATGGAAGTAGCTCGAGATGCAGTTCTAGCTGGTCGACTCAAAGGTAGGTACTTGGAGTATTTTTGTCTGCCGTCTAATTAGATTTCACTCTCTGCAAGATAGGTTTGAGGATAGGGTCAGCCTACCCATTATTTGCTGTGTGAATTTTGTGAAAATCTTTCCGACATTGCTCACAAAAGTATTCTTCAGGAGAACTCTCGGCACTGAAGATGCCGACACAAGCCCCATGCTGCCATACTTTGCAAATATCGCACTGCACGAAAAATCCAGTAACGTCTTCCGTGAGTTCGATCGATGCGAGGAAGTTGGCATCGGAGCCATCGACGGGAGGGCGGCCAGGGTAGTCCTCGCAGCCACATATGCACCGAACTGCCTCGTCCTCCTCGTCTTGCAAAGGATCTAGTTCGTTGGACATTTCTTGGGCCTCGTTCCGCAAGTTTTTGTACTGTTCGTCGTCGTGGCCACGCTTCCGCCTTCGGCCAAGGAGGGTATCGTCTATATCGTCTAGCGGATCGGACGATACGGATGCACTGGGTGTGGATTTGTTCGATTGGGGCCGGTTAAGGGATCTGGTATGTCGTTCAAGGCGGCTGAAATTGGTGGATGAGAGGGACTGTTGAGAATGAGAAGCCAACGCGCGAGCTCTGGAAGATCGTCGTGGCGAGGGTGGTGCCATTGAATACTGTAAGCACCAAACGAAAGAAGAAAGATACGCAATAAAAACAAGAGGCGAAAAAGAGTGCGGTCAAATGTCTAACATCTAGTCAAGCCTGAATTGTATTCTGGTAGAAGGAGTCTGAAAGGTTGGTAGGTAAGGTAGAGTAGAGCCGTATTTTTGGAGAAGCAGAGGACTAGCAGAAAGAGTGGCTCGGTACATACTAACTACCTAAGCGCCGAATAGCGAAGTACGGATGTGGCTAGCTTGGATGGCCACGAGTAAATCTTCCATGTGGGCAATGGCACCAGGGACGTGGAAGTGGCCCTGGCAGTGCATGATGTGCAATCCATTGAAGATACCCGCGGTAAATTGGTATCCAGTGGGTAGATCCGGTGGGTGGATCGATAGTCGATAGCTCTCTGGAATTTTTTGGATTCAGCTTTGCATCATCATTGACGTGCACCCTCTGTAGCTCTCAAAATCAGCTTTTTTTCGAGCAGGAATTCGACCCTTGTCAGCAGCCTAAGATGACGACCCAGGTTAGCATCTAAGCTCCATGGCAGAAACCTTAAAGGGTGGAGGAATAAATGGGCAAAGTCAGCTGTCAACCACGCTGTCAAAGCAGTCAGCCCAAAGCCACATTGAAGGATAATCAGGTACTGCTTGCTCTTCAGCTGCGATTTGCAGACGATGCACCTTGGTTAGGCCGCTGTCCAATAAGTCGACAATTAACCACTGCAGTAGTAGCGGATTACTGCCTCCGCCGGTACCCATAAATAAAAGCACTTCCTTGATTCCGGGCGTTTTGGCAGAGTTCCAGACCTAAAACAGCCTAGCAGTATGCAGTACTGCCGACTCCACCTCACCACGTCGTAGGCCGATGATGTATTCGGTACGTTTTTGCAAACCTCGTATCAGCAGCTTACCCAGTGCATTTTAATTTCAATTGTTTCCGCTTCCTTCGGCGACAATTCATTCTCTCGTTTCTTCTGGCCTTGTTCGCCGTTACTTACATGGTTTGAAGACCACGCTCAGGTCTATGCCGTGAGGGCGCGACTCAATAATTCACCATGTTCAAGCGCTCGCGACGACGCGATCATTCGCTTCAGGTAGGCCAGCCCTTGTCGCAAGAGGCGCTGTTTTGCTCCTTTGCCAACCCGCGGGCGTGTTCGATGGCCTCAATGGGAGACATCTTTTTCGTCTGCCATCAGCCATCAGCCCGTTTGCGAACACTTTGCTAATTAGCTATAGCCACCTCTTACAAAAGAGACGGCCGCTCCTGATGCTGCTATGGCCGCGGCATCCGCGTACATGCGTGGCAACAACAGTCCAGCCCCATCGTTATCATCGGCAGCTGCCGCCGCAGCCTTGCGAGCGCAGCCAGCGCCACTCACAAATGTTGCGGAGGCGCCATCCAAAAGGGTCCAGCGACGGGCTTCCTCGCTATCGTCCCCTATCGGCGGCCGCGATCGAGGAAAGAATTCCAAGCTGTCCAGAACGCCTAGCATGAGCTCAATGACCGAGCGGACCTTTCGATCACCATCGCCGGCTCGTACGGCTCCTAATAAGAAGCAAGATATACCACCTGTCCCTAGCATGCCCGCCTCTAAAAATATCACAATTCCATTGAAAACACAAAATTTCCGAACTGCAAGCCAGAAATCCAAAGGTCATCCGCAAGGCGCTTGGTTCGGAGCCGCCATTATTCAAAATGAACAAATGCCAGAATCGATACCGAAATCGTCTCCTGATCTACCGGAATCTCGATCAGGGAGTGTTAGTTCCTCGATCAATTTTTCATATCCCCGCCGCACGCCATCATACGAGTCAAATCTGCCGGCTGAACACGAGCTTGTTTATGATCCGAATTCTAGAAGAATGGTTCCAAAGGCCGCGACTATAACAGCGAGCCGTCAAGCTGAGGACGTTGTCCTAAAATCATCCGAGAAAGCTAAGGCAACAAAGCCAGTTAAAAAGGGTCCTACAACACAAGAACTGGTGGATGAAATGAATATACCGCCACCCAACAATATCCGAACAGAGTCTCCTTTGTTAGCACCTAACCAATCAAATGATTCAGACTTCTTTGGGAGGAGCCATCTGAATGACATTTCCGGTTCTAGCCGACTGATAGCTGCAGCGGTGGAAAAGCCTTCACCAATGAGAGAAATTGAAAACAAGACGTCCAAAGATTTTCAATATCGAAATGACTTCCACAATGAACCACCTGAAGTTTTGGCGTCGGCAAAGACGTCGGCGAGTGTATCGCCCAACTTATCCAAATACGACAACTTGAAGGTTGAAGCACCTTTTTCATATGCTGGATCTAGTTCAGAGACATCCGTACGATCGGCACACTTTGCTTCATCGGCTGATCGTCTGGCTGTTGTTAAACACGAGCCGCCACCGCGCTCTCTATCACCCAGAAAATCCGCCATGAAATCCTCTATTTCGAGTAGAGGAAGTTTGTCCCAGAATCCTAATGAAATTCCGGAGTATTCAGGGCTTGGCATTTCTCATCCTAGCGGAGAGGATACCGCGGCAGGCCAGAAAAAGGGTGCCAGGGTAAGTTGGAACGATAATAGCACAGTCATGGCTATCGAACCAAGCAAATTTGAGGAAGCAGATTCCACAGCAGCATCCAACAGTCACTCAAGACAGAAAGCATACAGCGCTGTCGATGGACAAAAAACGGCCACTGAATCTACACTGCAGGAGGATGAACTGATGTCTCCCCGGCCGGCTCTTCCATTATTTGGAAGCGTGCGTGACAAAAAGGGGAAGGAGCCCGAAGAACGACAACTTGTTCGCCCGCGGGAACGATCGTTATCGCCTCAGTCAATGCCGCCATCCACTTCTCATGCATCATCTTTGACAGCCAAAAATGAGACTATCCCATCGGTAGAGCCAGTGAAAGGGCTCAGCTTCAATCGAGAACAGATGCCAAGAAATGTAGCAAACATTTCAAAGTACCGAGAGCCACTGCCATCTATTATGGCGTCTACCGAAAGTCTTGGGCATGAAGGCGAAGACATGGACAGCTCGGATGACGAGCGGTTTGAAGACGTATTGACCGACGCGGACGAACCAACGTCTCAGAACCCCTCCAGAGATGTATTACCAGATCCATCCTCGACCTCTAGGTTGTCAGGCAATGAAGCTTCCAAGGCAAGCCTGGCAACCATCGGTGGATTGCCAGACAATTTCAACGAAACGCCCTTTTCGCTACCGGAGATGCAACATGACGGTGTAGTACCAATGGCTCGATCAAACTCTCTCCCAGGTAGTTTCCCGTCTGAGGACAATATTCCCAAGTTCAACTCGGGCAACGCAAATGGCTCTGCCGCGCCAAAGTTAACTCAGGCTTCAGGATCCAAGACGGTCAAACTTACCCAATTGATTGATGAAAACAAGATCGAGGAAGAGTCGGATAAAGATAGCATCTATAGTGACGCCTACGAAGACCAGCCTGAGGCTGCAGAAGACGGATTCATGTCAATTGACGCTGCATTGGCCAACCCACTATTCTCTCAATTAGGCAATAGCAACTTCAATCTGAACACAAGTCACGAACAAAAACCGTCGGATCACGATGTCGATGCTGATGACTGGGAAAGAACCAAGGCATACTGGAAGAGCTTGACGTCTGACGAGAGACGCCGACTAGAAATTGAAGCTCTCCAGGAAGCAGACGATGATGCTCTCCACGGGGCTTTAGCAGCAAAGGGCTCCGCGGCCGCAACCGATGACTCGGGCTACCCCCTCAAGGCGAAGCAAATGAAGCAAATTCACCGATCCCCAGTTGAACGCCCGCTACGAGCCGACTTGGCATCACCCAGAGCAGCTCAAGACCACAATAATCCTTTGAGGCAGGTAGATGCCCACACAGGACATCCTTCGCTTCCACAACCTGAAGCCATGAAAACCAGTAATACTGCGACGGGGCGCGGCTTAAAAAAACTAGCCAAACTCAAGCGCTCCCTCAGCAGTGAGCCAAGACATGCAGACGATAGTCGCGGCTCCGTGGCCCGGCCTAGCTCCTTATATAGCCCCGTTATCTCAACAGGCTCTGGCCCGAAGCACGGATCAAGCAATCTCGCAAGTCCTCTGGAGCAACCAGCCACGAGCCCAGCAATGAATGCGGGTATGAAGCCTACTCTGAGGCGACGAGGGTCCGATTCCAGCGAGAGCAGCTTCGTGCGCAGTAGATCAGCCAGTGATACGCGCCGTGGATTCAGGGCATCAATGAGAAGCAACATATCTGAGTCAAAGCTATCAATGGGCAATACAAGAGCCGGAAAGAGGATGACTCTACGCTCATTATCACCCTCCGCATCGCATGCACAGCGCCATTCAGTCGTGCCTACATCTTATTCTGAGACAGTGACTGTGCATCAAGCGAATCGTTTATTCCACCAAAACGCAGCCGCGCCACAAACTAACCGATCTACGCCAAAACGGTATCAAGATTCAGCATACGAGGATCATTTGTCAGATTCTAGCGAGGATGATCTAAACACCACCCCATTGACAAACCGCTCGCTGACAGGCGACGAATACGAGCCCGCTCATTCCAAATTGAAACATTCTTTTTCTCATTTGTACGCACGCAATAAAACTCCCGACCACAACATCAACACCAATACCAATGCAGGCTTTGTGTCCAGTTCACAGAGACCCAACAAGCTAAAGCGGAGAGACGACCAATACCACAACGAGGGAGAGACACACATGCCTCAAAGGCCGGTGTCTCAGCCAATTAGTGCTGCCGCAGCACAGGAAGCCTCGTCTCGCCGGCCAGGATTGATCTCATCATTCATGCGCAAGAAGGATCCCCGCGAGACGCATGAACCACACCACAATCCCGAAGACGCACACAGCGGCGGCTGGCCACTGCAGAACAGGAGAGCTGTGCCCAATGAACTCCCAATGACGTCACCAATTGAAGACGGGGGGAGAAGGTCCGCAGCTAGCGGCTCGATTGGCCTGACGTCAGATCCCCGCCAACAGCACGAGCTTCGTGGAAGCTCAGATCCAGGCCACGCAGAGCATAAGCGAAAGAAATTTAATAGCATACGCAAAATGTTTAAAATTAATGACTAGATAATTCTATATAGGTCTTGTAATTTACCAGAATACCCAACTAAAATAAATTCATATTCGATATCCACATTTTCACAGCCCATCTCTATCCAGTTAGGCAGCCGCCGCTAAAACGCGCGAGCACTATACTTGCAGCTACCCAAACATGAAGCTTGAAGCTTGAGATAACAAGTAACATGTCATTTGCCAACAATTAGCGCAGCTACATATTAATTTAATTGCGGTGCGACTCTAATCCATTCTTTTTGCCTCTGCGCACCATATATATAATAATATCTCTCATAGTTTTCTGGGATCGCCGAAGCTTTTGTTTCTCCCAAAGCAAAGTGCGCGCGTACCAGCTCTCATTTCAGCTACCCCGCCTCCCACGACCGAAGCATTTTTGCGCCATGGCAGCTCAACCAGAGCAGCAGAGCAATCCTCAGGATGGCACAGGTTCGAGACAATTAATTTGCCAAAGAGTACTGCCATTTGATCTAACTAAGAGATAAAAGGCGTCGTCAAGCTGGACCCCTGGCTAGCCCCATTTAGCGACGCGCTGAAGCGACGATACTATAAGGCGCAGCACTGGATTAAAGTTATAAACGACAATGAAGGTGGCTTTGAGAAGTTTTCCAAGGTATGGAGGCTCATTAGTATCTCCAGGGCTTTTCCCCTTTCGTCTTCCCTATTCTCTATTTTCTCAGAGGAGAAGATAAACCTCAAAAGACATATGAATAACACCTGGCAACTTTATAGGGCACTGATATCTACGGCTTCAATGTGGACGACAAGAACAACATCATCTACCGCGAGTGGGCGCCCAACGCGGAGCAGGCTTACCTCATTGGTGATTTCAGTAAGCCTCTACTATATGCGTGCAGTCTCGGCGATGCAATTGACACCAATTGATATAGATGGCTGGAATATGACGTCCCACCCCATGAAGAAGAATGAATATGGAGTCTTTGAGATTGTTGTTCCCGCCAAGGACAACCAAAAGGCCATATCACACAATTCTAAGATCAAGGTAGCTCACTAAATACATATTTCCAGGCCAACTGTTTTTGCTAACCATCTCTCAAAAACCAATTAGATCTCTCTCGTTCTCAATGGAGGCCATCGAATTGATCGCTTGCCAGCATGGATTAAATATGTCACCCAAGACCTGTCTGTTTCACCAGTCTATGACGCTCGATTCTGGAACCCGGAGCCTGCAGAGAAATATTCATTCAAGCACCCACGACCAAAGAAGCCACAAAGCATTCGAGTGTATGAAGCTCACGTCGGAATTTCTTCTCCAGAGCAGCGCGTCACTACATACGACGAGTTCACCGACAAATTGCTTCCCAGAATTAAAGACCTTGGCTACAATGCCATCCAACTGATGGCTATTATGGAGCATGCTTACTATGCTAGTTTTGGATACCAGGTCAACAGCTTTTTTGCTGCGAGCAGCCGGTATGGAACCCCTGAAGGTTTGAAAAGACTAGTCGACACTGCTCATGGAATGGGAATTGTCGTGCTGCTGGACGTGGTTCACAGCCATGCGTCAAAGAATGTACTCGATGGACTCAATGAATTCGATGGAACCGACCACCAATACTTTCACAGTGGAGGCAAAGGCAACCACGATCTTTGGGATAGCAGACTCTTCAACTACGGCCATCACGAGGTGATGCGATTCCTGCTGAGCAATCTCCGATTCTGGATGGACGAGTATCACTTTGATGGCTTCCGCTTCGATGGCGTTACCAGCATGCTCTACCTGCACCATGGAATTGGAACGTAGGTCAAATATCTCTCCATCTCATGAACTAGTGATAATGGCTAACCGACCCAAACAGTGGGTTTTCTGGCGGATACCATGAGTACTTTGGCCCAGATGTCGACGAGGAGGCTGTTGTATACCTGATGGTTGCCAACGAGATGCTGCACTCACTCTATCCCGAGTGTGTGACTGTCGCCGAGGATGTGTCGGGAATGCCGGCTCTGTGTCTCCCTCTGTCGCTCGGCGGCGTGGGTTTCGACTACCGACTGGCCATGGCCATCCCTGATATGTGGATTAAAATTCTCAAGGAGAAAAAGGATGAACAATGGGATCTTGCCAATATATGCTTCACTTTGACTAACAGACGCCATGGAGAGAAGACCATTGCCTATTGCGAGAGTCACGATCAAGCGTATGTTAGACCCCTACTCGATGATGGAAAGGTCGCTAACGTTTGGATATATCCAGGCTTGTCGGAGACAAAACATTGATGATGCATCTATGCGATGCGCAATTATATGATAACATGACCACTCTCAAGCCGTTGACGCCCGTTATTGACCGTGGAATGGCGCTGCACAAGATGATTCGACTTCTTACGCACGGGTTGGGTGGTGAGGGCTACCTCAACTTTGAAGGTAACGAATTTGGTCATCCTGAGTGGCTTGATTTCCCTCGAGCCGGAAACAACAATTCATTTTGGTACGCCCGTCGACAGCTGAATCTCACGGAGGATAATCTGCTTCGATACAAGTTCCTCAACACATTTGACAAGTTGATGAACCATTGTGAAGAGCGTTATGGCTGGCTCCACGCGCCCCAAGCTTACATCTCCCTGAAGCATGAAGGCGACAAGGTCATTGTGTTTGAGAGAGCGGGACTTGTCTTTATTTTCAACTTCCATACCAGCCAGAGTTTCAGCGACTACCGCATCGGCGTTGAAGTGCCCGGAGAATACAAGATTGTCCTGAACAGTGACGCAGAGGAAGTGGGCGGCCACAACAGGCTCGATGAGAGTACTCGCTTCTTCACAACGCCCATGGAGTGGAATGGGCGGAAAAACTGGACTCATGTGTACATCCCATGCCGAACTGCCATTGTAAGTCTTTAGAATGCCAGCCTCTTAGGGAATTTACGCTAATTTGAGAAATTTAGGTACTGGCTTTGGCTTAGTGATCTAGGGGATTGTATATTATGGCTATGTACCTGTGATATTTCTCAAGTTTTACCGTATTGTGCTTTTTTAAAAAGAAATGCTTCGTTTTATACTGCTTAATATAGCGTAGGCCATGTGTAATATACCATTGCATGATGTAGGAGGGGCTGGTGCCAGCGGTTGCTTGTAAACTAGAGTTGTACCGGAAAGAATGATTAACCAGTCAATCCTAATAGGGCATTAAATGTGATTCGGATTAATCAAGATTCTGTCTGTCTGGTTGCTATACCATCTGCTTTATACTCGAGTCACTTTGGTTCGATATGCTGAGGTCTAGGCCTTATATATGGAGCCCTCCACAGTGTCGTCGAGATAGCTCCTCGGCTCTAGTGGGGGTAAGAGGGGCACTTTGCCGGATAGCTGTGTTGAAGTTTCCAACTCCAATTGCGCTTTCCCACCACTAGCACGTGCTATGGCTGTCTGATTCTACGTCCACATCTTCTTTCTCATATCAAGCCTTGATTAGCAATGCTAGGCCGTCCTCATCTAGCTCCATGCGCTCTACCGCGGGCCGGGCGTGTCGTTGGACGGCTGTTTTCTAATCCCCTATCACAACAGACTATTCGACGTCGGTCTGGCCCGTACGGCTACACCCAGGCCAAGGCCCTTGTCTTTTCTCAGAATGGGGAACCGTCGGATGTATTGAAGTGAGTATCTATCACCCAATTGGGGGCCGAAACTTGGAATCAAATAGTCGGCTAATGCTGCATTCCTATCCAGACTTCACACGCACTCCATCTCTCCCTCGCTTTCTTCTAAAGCCGTCCTGCTGCGAGCTCTTGCGGCTCCCATCAATCCCGCCGATATAAACACCGTCCAGGGCACGTACGGCTCCCAGCCCAGCTTCACTTCTCTCATTGGAACCCCTAGTCCGTCCGCGATCCCTGGAAATGAGGGCGTCTTCGAAGTTCTCGCCACGGGCGATCCGTCTTCCCCAGTTCGCAAGGGAGATTGGGTGATACCGGCCGTTGCGCAGTTTGGCACGTGGAGGACGCATGCCGTGGCAGACGTAGACGAGGTAATCAAGATCAATAAAGACGGTCTAAAGGCGACTCAAGCGGCGACCATCTCCATCAACCCCGGCACGGCATATCGCATTCTAAGAACATACGGCCCCAACGCTGGAATCAGCAAGGGCCTTGGCATGCGACCGCTCGAGGTGGGCAGCGGCGAGTGGTTTATCCAGAACGGCGCCAATTCCGGCGTGGGCAGAGCGGCCATACAGTTTGGCAAGCTCTGGGGCCTCAGGAGCATCAACGTCGTTCGCGAACGAAGCTCTCCCGAAGCGACGGAGGAATTGAAAAAAGAATTGACGGGTCTTGGCGCCGATGTTGTTGTGACGGAGACACAGTTCCTTTCCCGGGAATGGAAAGATCAGCTGGCGGCAATCACAAACAAGGGCCGCGAGCAGATTGGGCTTGGCCTGAATTGCGTCGGCGGCAAATCTGCCACGGCTCTCGCTCGATCGCTCGGGGAGGGCGCCACGATGGTGTCGTATGGAGGCATGGCTAGGCAGCCTGTTGCTCTACCTGTGGGGTTGCTCATCTTCAAAGATATCCGCTTTGTTGGCTTCTGGCTTTCGCGATGGAATCAGCAGGATCCCACCGGGCGCAGACACATGACTGATTACATTGTTGATAGTATCCGCGAGGGTAAATTCCAAGACGTTCCTCTGGATGAAGTGGCGTGGAACTGGGAAACCGAGGCTTCTACTCTGACGGAGGAAGTGCAAAAAGGCCTTCAAGGCTTCAGAAAAGGCAAAGGCATATTCGTGTTTGGCGATACATGAATTGATATCTGGAAAAGACCAGTGTAAATGAAAAGGACTGCAGAATATGTGCGTAAATGGACTTTGACGTAAAATATAGTTTAATGGGATAGGATGGGATCTACTGTATTCAAATAGAATGATGAGATAATGTTTGGTGTTAGGAAGGACAACTCTGTAGTTTAATCGCTTCTATTTATATTACAATATATACACATGAACCGCCTATTCTTGCTATGAAGATTCAACATCAACCCGCCATGACTGAACTAGTCCATCGTCGCCTGTTGTAACTAGCATTTCTTCTTCCCCCTTCCTTGTTGAGCCTGCATCATATCGCCTACACCAGGTGATGTGATTGATCTCGTATGGCCCATGAGCACTGGGCACTGTAGTCAGTAGCTGCCATTGTGGCCCGCCAGCAACAGAGCCATTGTCATTCAAGGTTGCGTTGCCATCCGAGACGTTATTTTCGGTGGCTGCCGAAGGTTCTGATGGAGCAGCAGCTTCCTCCTCTTTGTATAAAGCAATAACACCATCACTGCCAGTGCTAGCGATGAGGCCAGATTCAGCGCTCCACGTGGCTGAGTATACATCCTTGTTGTGCACCTTGGGGAGCACAGCTGTGCAGTTCCACTGCTCTCTGAAAGACCTTCGCATCGTGCTTGGTATACCGCCCAGGCCCTGAGCCATCGCTGAGCCCTCTCCATCAGCGTTGTCTTGCTCTTGCTCAAGCGTCCACACGCGTATTGTCTCATCAGCAGAGAATGTCAAGAGTCTGGGGAATCGATTGTCTCTCGGCTTTGGTTCCCACTCTACGCCCCAGACGGTGCCTTCGTGTCCTTGAAGAACAGCTACGCAAACCCATTCTCCATCCGAGTCCTCGCGCCAGATTCGAGCTGAGTTATCATAGCTAGCGCTAGCAAGAACATCGACGCTGTAGTACCGCTGCCCAACACTGTTGCGCCCAGGCACGTCGGGACACCAGGCTACGGCTTTGACGTCTCCTTCGTGCTCGTTGAGAACGGCAATCGTTTCCCAGTCGTCTTCGGATTCGGAGCTAGCAATGTCCTCCCATATCCAGATGGACTTGTCGCGCGAGCAGGTCGCAAGGTAGTTGCCCGACGGGTTAAACGCGCAGCACTTGACTTCGGAATCGTGGCCCTCTAGCACAAGGTTATAGTCCCATTCGCCAGACTTGGCGGCTTCGTCACCCGCGGGCCCTCTTGACATGTCCTGACCCAGACCATCGCCGTCGTCCTCGCCGCCGGCCTTGTTCCAGCGCCAGACGCCGGCGGAAGAATCGAAGCTGCCCGAGATGAGGCACAGCTCATGTGGCGGCAGTGCAGGTTTCCAGGCGACGCTTCGGATGGATCGCGCGTGGCCGTCGGTCAAGGCGCTGTGGGAAGAGAGAGTCGATAGAGAGAAGACAGTGACATTCTTGCCGTGAGCGGTTGCGATTAGAGGGAGGCCAGGATGTGGTATCGATACCCAGGCTCGTTCATGGAGATCGGGCTTGAGCGACTGCAGCTGGACGATGCGTATAGAGGCCATGGCCGGGCCTATCAGGGCAGGAATATCCTGGGCTGCTCAAGATGGGTGGGAAAACAGCTCGCAAAGCAATCCGATTTTGAAAGGTACCCATAGGCTGTAGAAGACGTATAAGTAAGCACAAAAAAAGGTGGGATGAAATGCCCCTCGGCGATTGCGAACCCCCACCTCCCGCAGCATCATCCAATGAGGGGCAGATGATGTGTAACTTGTGAGCTTAAAGCAACGCATTGAATATCTAGATTCTGCAAAACCCCGGGACAGCCAATTTACAAGGTAAATACAATTGAATACAGCTACCTATATGCAGCGCAAGTGTAGGCATCTTCAAATGGCATTGGTTGGGAGCTTGGTTTTGGACAGGGACAGCTGAGATACCCTGGGTAGGCATGCAAGTAATGGCTTGGCAAACCCAATCATGTAACACAGACTCAGGGATCTGACCAATACAATGAAGCTTAATATAAACTAGTCGCTACTGCCTAGCACGACGACCCTCTTCACAGCGGGCACTCTCTGGACTCGTCAATGGCCGAGACAAGTGTCGTACACCAGATATATATAGAGCGCGCAACAGGACGGTTTACGACAACATCTTCAGAGATGTCACTCATCTATAACGAGACCATACCTCCAGCTATCCCAACCTCATGATGGCGACCCTCATAGCTCTCCCGCACGAACTATCCCTTCATATATTCAGCCTCCTCGATTGCAGCGACAAGGTCCATCTGAGTGCTACATGCAGGTCATACAGAACTCAATTGATACCCGAAATTTTCAGTACAATACGATTCACCAGCAATGAGGTATCAGCAGCATCTGCATTGGCCGCCGTCGAAACTTATGGCCAGTACACGAAAACAATCGAATTCACATGTCAATGTAGTTACCAAGTGAGCCCACTGCTACCGGGGCCATCTCTGCCACCAGCAGCTTGCAAGGTCTTGAAAGGCCTCCTGACGCCAAACTTGCACACGGTCAAACTCGGGTTTGATGTCGGCCTCGATGATGAGGAACTCGACCCCTTTGATGTTTATGATTATCCAGAGGACGTCGACAGGGTTCGCCTGTCGGAAAGACAAGAGACGTGGCGAGCGCTGATGAATGAGACCTGGGAGGCCCTTGTGGGTAATACCCTAGTAAGGGAGCTTATCCTTGATGAGCTGCCCGCAAAATGGACCTCTACATACTATACCGATGCCTTTCACCGTTTTCTCAATCAACTCGAGTCTGCGACAATTCACATATTTGGCATACCATATGAAGAGTGGCGGACTAATATCACAATCGGCTATGGAGATTTTGTCAATAAGTTGGGTGCTGCGTTTTTCAGCCATATGGGCGGACTCAAGCATTTACATCTCTGGGCGACAGATCCGCTCGGCCTCGCCAGTGAAAGTATGCCTTACAACGAGCTTCCTTTGCGTCCTGAAGACCTCCCTGCTTTACAATCTCTCACGCTGGAAAACTGTTTCATCAGTCCAGAGTTGATTTCGTTTATGAAACTCCACGCTCAGGTCCTCAAATCTCTCCGCTTAAACGAGTCCTTCTGTGGGGACAACTTATCCTGGGCCGATTTTTTTGATCAAGTATACGAAATGAAACCCTCACTTACCGAACTAATATATAGAGGCGACAAGACGCCATTTATGATCGATGCGGAAGACGAAGTGTGGTGGGCTGATGAGTCAGATCTTTTGCCTTTCCGCCAAAGGCTGGAAGCAGATCCAACATTGAACGTGTTTCGGCGGGGACAGTTAGACTCAGATACAGGAGTGCTCTTCTTTGATCTCCGTGACGAATTGAAGCTTTTTAATCAAGGTGATGATCAGAGGGCATACGTTCGTCTCATGGGACTAGTCAATGGAAACAGGGCAGAGGCAAAGGTTAACTCTAGATAGTTGCAACGTTCACCCTACAACTTCAACAGATGAGGCCAACCGTCTCCTCCTTTGCGTGTCATCGTCGAAATGCCGCCTGTGCATGGCCGTTCGCATTCCTGCCGTCAGCATCATCATGCCGTCATTGAACTTGTAATACCTGATAGTTAACAATATGTCTGGCGCGTAAAGCCTGCAATCAGAACAAGGCATAGGCGCCCAGTGTCAATTTTAATTCAATTTGCGACTTACTCGAATATCTGTGCTAATAGTATAAGAGAATCTGAATGTCACAATCCAGTCATTCGATGAACAGGCAATGCAATTGTTCATAATCCGCACAGAGGTCATTAGGCTATTTACACGCTGAGCATAAATGCGGTATTCATTTCTCATTCAACAGCTGCTAAGACAAATTACGCCACCCACACAGCCGACCAAAGCCCTAGGTTTTCGCTCGCGGTGGCGGTAGGGGATCTGCGTGGGTGGCCACAGAATTGGAGTTGTGTCTAGGCGGTGTATCTGAATAACCATCTCCGTCTTCATAATCGTCTTCATATCCATCGTCAGAGTGGGTGGAACGGCTCTGTTCATTAGTCATGGCGGGTGAAATGTCAGTTGGTCGCGTAGCCTGGGGCTGGTCTGGGATATGGTCGTTCGTATGGCCAATTTTTGCGGATGCTTTGTTGTTTTTCTTTCCTTTTCTGCTTTTTGCTTTTGCCTTTTCTAATAATCTTTTTCGGTCTGCTTCTTCCTGGCGATGTCGACGATCCTTGATTTCGTAATCTCGAATGAGAGTGCGGGGAGGTTCGCCAAAGATGCGTTCGTACTCGCAGAACTCACAAATCCAAATCTCGGCCGAACCTAATATGCCATGATAGTAGTTTTCCGTCGCAAGTTGGCGTCGGCGGCGTGCAGCGATAGCCAGTTCCCTCTCTAGATGGCTGCGAGACTTTCGAGTAGAGCCAGCAGGGCGCTTACTGACTTGCTTCGATGCACTGCCCTGTAGTACACTGGGACTCGGGGGAGGTGCAGCAGGTAAAGTTTGTGACGACTGAGTTGACACACTTTGGCCTGTGGAGCGGCCTACGGAACGATTAGCAGCCGTAGGGAAAAGGGCATCTAGATCTAAAACCTACCTGGCCACTGTATAGCTCCGGGTGTTTGTGGCTCACAAGTGAATGTGAACTGAGTAGAAGCAGGCATGGCCTTGTCAGCAGTCGTATGCGGCTGCAACAGACTTCCATTCTCCTGTCCTTGAAAGGGTTCTTTCTCAGCAGTCGCAATTGCATTCGATATGATACCGCCTCCAGTCTGGCCTGCATCTAAAGATATCAGCATACCCTATTTATTTGTGTACAACTAGATTCAATGAAAAGAGCGTACCGGCCGTTGTCCACTGGGATGAAGTAGCCCTTGAACGGCTGGGCCAGATATTGCCTCCATCTGACAAAGCTCGCAGGGGACTGCGACCGTTATTAGATCGCCCAAGTCTCCCCCTGCCAGATCCGGATAGTCCTTGGCTGCTTGAAACATGCGAATTGTTTCCCGGGGACGCAGCTGGGGCCAGCGATGCTCTACTACTGGGTACTTCAGCCACCGGTGACCGAGCTCGCATAGAATTCGATATCGATGACGCACTGGTATCGGATCCCAAAGAAAGACTGTTGTTTGCTAAAGAATCGCCGGTCGTGGGGATTTTCCGCTTCTTCTTGTTGTTGGTGTTTTCAAAAGACTCGTAGCCGTCCGCCGATGAAGCAGTAGATGGTATCACTTGTAACTCCATCGTCTGGCGAAGAGGATCTAATGCTGCAGACGCTTGTATTACCACACCCTGGATTTTCGGCGACGATCCCATCATAAGGGTTTCTCGCCATTCTTCCTTGAACACAGCTGCCATAACAGCCCCATTCCGTCGCAACGTTGAATTCCTTCTAGAATCATCACGATGGAGTTGGAGAGTGGGGCTAATCGATGTCAAAGCGGGTATCCCGTTATCGTTCCTCGTAGTATAAGATGGATAGTAGAATAGAGGTATGTGGTCGTGAATATTGGAGGGATATTTGATCGAGTTGGCTACCTCTGGCGATAACCTTTCCCGAAGTCGGCGTTTCGGCAGGGGCCGAATCGGCCGATCGGGAAATAACAACGACACGGCATCAGGAGACATTATAATTCGTTGTTCTAGTCATGCAGTCGAACGGTTTGTTAGCCTCAGAACTGTCAACAGGGTAGTGAGAACGGGGAATATGCAGTGGGGTAAAAGGGTAAATGCCCAGTTTGAGTGCTATCGCAGCTGCGGAAAAAAAAGCATGGTAAAGCATTGTGATATCATATAGCGGGGCGCAAAAAGAAATCAAGATATAGAAATTAGGTTCGAGGGCAGTCTACTCGTCCATAGTTGTCTGAAAGGTCAGAATATCGAGAAAAGCGCACCTACCACATATCGTACAAGAAGAAAATCGTTTGGCTTTAGAAATAGTGACAAAACGGTCGCGAGAACACTAAGTTGTAGTAGATAAAGGAACAAGGTAAGCCGTAGCCGCTATTCAAGCGAAAGAAGAAGATGGCCGGCCAGCCTCGATAACTGCCACAGCCTTGAACTTGTGGCCAAAGGCACTGAACGTCGATATTTATAATGGGCGAATTCAAATGTCCCCTTCAGAAAGAAAGACTGGGCGATACGGTCGCAATATGTCGCACAAGATATTTAACCAGCAATACAGTCCGATTCGGAAACCTTCGCCCAGATACTAAATCATTCGTGCGTTCGGAAGAGAATGAGAACTATGGATTTCTCAAAATATCAGTTGCAGCAAATCTGCTAGCAGAGGCGCAAACGGAATCGGCTTTCGTGTTGGCAGAGGGCGGGCCCAGGCGTTCGATGGTTCGATTTCCAGAGGAGTTGAAATGACCAATATTTTCTAAGCGATCGAGTTCGGGGAGAAGCAAGTGTACCAACGGGCGCATCAGCACTGGGCGCAGGTAGTCGTAATTAATGAGTCGTTGATGGTCTTGTGGATTAGGAGAGGTATGGGAACCTAGACGGGACCGACAGCCACCCCACAGTTTGGTAAGCAGGGAGCGGCATTGGTTACCATACTCCGCACATAGGCGATATACCAGTAGCAACTGTAAAGCCGTGTATTTCCACATATAATCAAAAATAACGCTAATAATTGTTATGCAATTTATGAAAAATTAATTTTTTCATAATGCTAATCTATAAGTAATAAAGTAAAATAATATATGTATATATATATCTATCAAATAAATCTATTTTTATATAGTATAATACAATTTAATAATATATAAAGCGTGAAAAATACTTATGTAATGATGTAATGCTCTAAATCAGCTCAGCCTGCTGTGCTAAATCCTCCCTTGTTTATTACACCAGTACGAAGTACCATCACCTGTAGTACTCCGTACTTGCTGCACTCCACAGCGGGAACTGAACTGCATTCAGCAGCCAAATTAACATCAACGATGCGACCGATATAGCTTAAGAGCTTGATTAGGAGACACTCTTGTCCTGCATTGACTCTCGTGGCCGGGTTGCGATGGCCAGTCTAATCGGCCGCACTCTATTCAAGAAGAAAGAGGGCATCCTCTCCTTCAGCAGTGACCATGGAGCGATAACTTGGACACCAGCATCGGGAGGTCCTGCAACGATCTCACTACCAATCACCAACATAACTAGTAATTCTCATTGGATTCCTTGTGTATGATAACGGCAACTGACGCTGGCTAGATTTGCAGCAAACCCCCGACAGCTCTCCGAAGGTTATGCTCAAAATATTCGAAAAGTCCGAGAGCGGAAACGACCCCGTTACATACCTCTTTCATTTCAACACCCAGGAAGCCAAGGCAGAGGCGCAAGCAATCAAAGATCTCCTTTCTCGACTCTTGGCCGATCTCAGAAGCACTGATGCAAACGTGTCCAAGCTGGGTGCTGCTACCGCAGCGCCCGCTGCCAATGGAGATGGCTCAGCAAGCGCCTCTGCCACTTTAGGATCCTCCAACGGTATAAATTCACAATCAATGTCTCCAAAATGGTTCGACGATAGCCAATTGAAAACGAACATTGAGCTACAGCAATCTCTCATGAAAAAAGACAAGAGTCTGCATCAAACTTACATGAGCGCTATATCAACTAAGCCAGATTCAATGACAAGTGCTGCCTTCAATTCCCAATTCTGGTCCATGAGGATAAATCTATTGAGGGCTCATGCTATTGAAATCAACCAGAAAAAGGGAGCATATAATGTTCTTTCTACTGTTAAACCTCGGACTGTTGATGGAGAGTTAAAATTGAACATCAGCGTCGAGCAGGTCCAAATGATCTTCGCTCAGCACCCGTTAATCAAACGAATTTATAATGAAACCGTACCGAGACTCTCTGAAGCGGAATTTTGGTCGCGATTTTTCCTCAGCAAGCTAGCCAAGAGACTTAAGGGGGAACGCGTCACCGACAATGACCCTGCAGATGCCATCTTTGACAAATACAATGCCGATGGCAATGCGTCTGATGCTCATACGAAAACTATGAGCCAGCCTGTTCCTCACATAATCGACATCGAGGGCAATGAGGAGAACCAGGGAGGATTCAAAGGAGGCAATGCCAAGGATGTCGAGATGCGACCTAGAGCAAATATTCCCATTGTTAGGACGCTTAATAACTTGAGCGAGAAAATCTTGGCCAATGTTCCTCCCTCGGACAGCACAACGATTGATTCAAAGGGACTTTACGATACGTCTCGAGAACTAATCCTACGAGATTTGAGGGGAGAGGGGGAGGAACAACGTATTATACTCAACATCAAAGAGAGGAATAACTTTTTCTCATCCAAAGATTCCCCATCGCTAAAAAATAGAGATATGTTTGGGAACCAGCAGCCTGGCGAGATACTCGCCAAAATGCGAAATCTATATGCGGCCGGGAATGATAAGACGACAGACAGTGGGCTTCAAATTAACATAGATCTCGACATAGATAGTGATAGCGACAAAGAGTCGAAGCCTGGGGTCAATGCCGCCCGTGGTGCAATCAAAGAGGCAGAAAAGGATGTCATGGCCGGTATACACCAACAACGCTCCCAAAAATACGGGGGCGCCTCAGATGATTCCTCCCCGATGGGAATCCCGTCCCAAATCTCCGAAAAATCCGCGCTTACTCATGCCACAACCATTGAGTTCCTTCACCAGTTTTGGGATGGGTTTCTTTCTGGCGACCCTGATCGGGCGATGGAGGTTCAATACTTGGCTGAATCGCTAGCAAGATCCACGACGCGCATCCAGGCCGTAGCTGACGAGGCTGAGGCTGAACGCGACAGCATCATTCAGAAGCGCAAGCAGGAGATCCGTGGCCACTTTGAACGCACAGGAAAGAAGATCCGGTGGAAGCCAGATATGGTGGGCGGCGGCCGTGATGCTGTCTCCAAGATAATGCAGCCAACGCTAGATGCACTACGGCGAGCACAGGACTCTTATTCCAAGGCACTGGGAGAAGAAAATATCCAAATATCAACGGAAAATGCGTAAAAAACTTTGGGTCTTCTCCCCTTAGTGAGCTCGATAGAGCTTGGCATTTCATGCGAAGGGCAGTAAGATTGAAGATAGGAGATGAAAGATGTCATAGGCCAGCACTGGAGCCGCATATAACGGTTGGGACCTGCAGCTGATGAGGTTGGCAATTTCACGCCTCTTTTGCAAATGTTTGGTGTGCTTTTATGCTTGCCGCCCCAGCATTCTAGAGATGGGTCCAGCCGAGTCCCTTTACCACGATGCAGCATCACTACCGAAACTACAAAATTAAAATCATCTGGAGTTTTTTATACTGGTAATAATACCCCGTATTAATATACTGGACTCATCGCCTTTAGATGAGTTTTTTATCTAACAGGAGCAATGCGCTTGTCTTCAACAAATCCAAAACCCATGGCTGACTTGGCGGTGCTTCTTTTTCTGTTGCCGTATTCCTCGTCAAATTTGCGTATCAGTTTTAGAGATATCATATCCTCGCTAATGCTTGCAGGAATACTCTTCAGGGCCTTGTCAAAATGAGATTTGCGAAGGATTCGTCTTTCGGGATATTGGAATGGGGTAGACTCTTTGTGTTTGGCCGCAGCCTCGTTTTCTTCTTCCACTGCAGCCATTGCAGCCGCAACGCACATATTCTTGAGGTCAGACCCTGAATAGTATGGTGTCCGTCGTGCATATTCGTCCAACGAGACAGATTCATCCAGAATCTCGTCTTTGAGTATTAGTTCTAAGATGGCCCGTCGATCGTTCTCAAGAGGAAGATCAACAAGAATCTTTCGCGGCAATCGCCGCAAGACAGCATCGTCCAAGTCAAAAGGGCGATTTGTCGCAACCATAATAAAAGCATTTGTCTCTTCCATACCATCCCACTCCTTGAGAAATTGATTGATATGCTCACGATGAGACGCCCGATTAGCAAACATACTTCGACTAGCCAGTAAAGAATCTGCTTCATCGATGAAAACAACGCAGGGTGTCAGTTTTTTAGCCAAGGTAAAGACCGCGCGAATGAGCTTTTCACTCTCTCCGACCCATTTATCATTGATAGAGGCACCGCTGACTTCGAGCATATTGGCGCCGCTGTCTTTAGCCACTGCCTTGGCGAGCATAGTTTTACCAGTTCCAGGAGGTCCGTACAAGAGGCAACCTGAGATTTTATCTTGCGCCAAAACACCGTAAGAAAATGCATCCGGTCGCACGAGGGAAAGTGATGTGAGAAGTTTCAAAGCAGATATAGTTTCGGGCGGAGCATGAACATCTGCAAATGTTGTCCGAAGATTTTCTCGGTTGATTTGACCAGACGCTATTCTTTTCTCGTATTCATTCAATTTCATTGCGGCTCGGCTTTCCGTTGTGCTATGATCGTCCCTTGTAATGCCGTTAAGCATGTCACTCTCAACAACACCTTCGTTAGGAAGAGAATCTCCGGGCCACTGTTGCAGATGGCCTAAAGCAAACCGTTCTAAGAAACCGGAAGGCATGCTATTACCAATGCCAAACTTGGGGCGTTCCTGCAATTTGAAGGCGCATGCCAGATGATAAATTTCTGGTGCTGGGAGAATTGAATCTTGTAGTATGGAATATCTGGGATTTGAGGAACGCAGATATGATAAAACAGACTCAAACGACAAGCCAGCTACCTGTGCCGATGCTTCGGGATCCAATGCTCTTAGCATACGAGCAATGTTATTGACATTTTCAGCGAGATAATCGGCTTTTTGTAGGTGGAATGACGACCCCTGAGTTCGAACATTTCCTTTGGGGGCAGTATACTGTTCGATGAAATTTGGCTGAATATGACGAGTGACAACAAAATCGTTCGTGGCGAATTCTTTGATAGCATTTCGATACTCTTCCGATGGCTGCTCGCAAGAAGATGATCCAAATAGAGCAATTGGTAGCCCCTGTTGCCAAGCAATATCAGCGAGGGCTCGCAGCCGGCTGATCAGGAGAGACCCCTCAATCGTCATGCTCAGTTCAACTATATCGTGAATATGAATTAATACCGGTCGTGTGCGAGGCGGCGTAGATCCAACACCTGCAGATCGAATAATTTGATCCAAAATTTTGTCAATCTTGAGGTTTTCCCATTTACTAAAACTTTCATATTCTCCTTGACGTAACTTCTGAAGCTCCTCCACCACGGCTGAAGGGCTCGAACTACTCGTGGCGATGCCAACTTCCGTATCGGATTCTTCACCTTGGCTCTCCAGTGGCGTATCAACTCGACTTCGCGCCATCTTCCCACTCAATTCGGCGACTCTAAAACCTAGCATTGAGAGGGGTGTGCGCGAATAGGCCCAATTCTGGCCTAGATAATCGCCCACCAGTTCTGAAAGGTCATACGCATCCAGGTGCACCAGGTCCGCACCGCTGTAGTGTGCAAAATGTCTCCCGATTGCTTCTGATATGGATTTTCCCCCATATCCAAACATCGAAAAGACTGTAATCGGCCTCTTGCTCGTCTTGTGGTCGAACGTTGGCGATGGCGATGCAAAAAGTTCGCGGTCAATCATCGTTCGGAGGGCAATAAACGTATCAGCGGGGAGGTCAGCGATGATATGCGGTAAGGCATAATCATATCGCTCCGCAAAATCAAGTTGATCATCCAAAGAAATAGAGGCAGCAAGTGGGGAGAATTGATCATGGCTAGCTGGTGTACCACTGTTAAGAACTTTAAGAACATGAGACCACCAGAAAGGTCGAACTTCGTAGCTATGTTCAAATTGGCGGGTTGGGTATATGGAGTCAATCAGACAATTGGAAGATTCAATGATCATATCCCCAATACGCACTGCTCGCGCTATAGTCTCCGGAGATTCCCATCTTGGGTCATCCTGGTCTAGACGGGAATTCTCCAGATCTATCGCGAGCTCGCCGCTCCGAACAAAAAGGTGTCTCAATGCTGTCTCGAAATATGTCTCTAGTGCCTCGTATTTCTTTTTGAAAGAAGGTCCTTGCTCAGCAATAGCTTGAAATAATTTTTCACGCCTTGCATCTTCTGCCAGCGCGATGGGAAGATGTGGCCGTCCCTGGGTTGTATAGAGTGATAGATTATTCCGAAGAAACGTTTGCGATAATTCAACTGGCGGCAGAGCAGTCACTTGTTTCTTTCGTTGCTGGCGTGTCCTTATAGGCCCAGCCGCGTGTCCCCTCCAGCGTCCACCAGATGATTCTGTACCGGTTTGGTTTTCAAGCTCGTCGCCATGATCCGCTGAGTCTTCGACGGGCTTGGAGCCATTCCCTCCACTGCGACTGTTCAACTGGACGGCGGACGAATGAAGGGCCCGCGAAATACGTGATGATAGCCGGACAGCCAATGGAACCATCGGCAGGATTCCGACAGTCTGTGTATGCATCCGATCGAATGGCTAACAAAGGATCCAGCACATAGCTTACCGTCAATCATGAGTCCCTCCGGTGAATGGTCGAACTGGTGGATCATCGACGTGCCAATTGGGGCGTGCATGGAATAAAGTAAACCCAAATGCCATTGAAAATTTATAATAGTGCTACAGTAGGCCTCTGCCACTTACCTAACGCAAGATTAGCTATCTAAGTAGAGAATAATTCGGAAAGAAAAAGTATTGTTATTAAAATTTAGTAGTTAGTTAGTATGGTTTCAATATGAAGAGCGTCTAATAAATTGAATGGTTATTCGATATTTATTTGACATTTTTCTTATTTCAAAACAACAGATTACTCAAGTACTTTTTTATATGCCTTATTTAAAGGGAATGCCTATTCAGCACCCCAACTCTACTATTCAGCACCCCGGGAAGTTAAAATACTTAATAATCTAAATAAAATAAAGGGAAAATATATAAATATAAATTAGATTTATATTATTTATATTATTATTTATTTTAAAAAAAATTCTTTTTTTATTTTATAAGTTTTATTAATTTTAAATTAATTTTTTTAAAAAAATATATATATAATATATTAAATATATTAAAAACTATTATATTATTTTAAAAAAGTAAATTAAAAAAATATATTATATATATTTAAAGTTATATAAATTATTTAAAAATTTAAATTTTAAAATTACTTTTATATTTAATTTTAAAATAATTTTTTAAATAATTTTAAAATTTATATATAAAATATATTTTTTAATTATTATTATATTTAAATAAAAAAATTTAAATTATTTTAATTAAATTTAAAGTTAATTAAAATATAATATATTATAAACATTTAAATTGATATATATATATATATATATTTATTATTTTCTTATATTATAGTAGTTCTTTATTATTTCTGGGGTGCTGAATAGGCATTCCCTATTTAAAGTGCCATGGGATGGCAAGGCTATTCTTAGTAGCTTCTGCAGCAGCACTAGAGCTCGAGATCCATGCGCGCTATGACATCCTGGTGGGGCTTTTATCGTTAACATAGACGCGATGCATTCACGTTTCTCGCCTCACGGATGCAATGTTTTCTGACAATGTCTGACTGGAGAGAGCGTGGTGAAGTAGCAGATTCTGAAGACGACGGCGACTTCTCAAGCGATGATGAAACGCCAGCCATTCTGTTGACGCAATTTGCAACGAAGGCCCCAGTCTCGAATAATCAAGTTGCTGAAAGTATATGGGATTTCCCCGGGTCCGATGATGATGAGCAGAGTCGCGTCCCTATATCGAAGTCGTCTCCAGACCAACTTCTAAACGCTTCGCCATCTCGAACGCCGGATATTATTCAGAGCCAGGTTCAGCCATCGCCTCTGGAGAAAGCAGGAACATATCCCCCATCTGATGTTCTCCCTGTAGGCGACAATGTCTCCCGCAACAGCCATAGTACATTGGACGCCTCCAGCCCTAAATCCAGAGGTACAAGAACAGCCCAAAATGAGGGTGTTGATACGTCTGCCTCATCACCTCCGATGTCGCCAAATGCCTCGGCGACGGCTCAGAAAATTGAGGTTAGACAGCATGATACTCATTGGGAGGCCACAGCGGCTACGTCGTCCCGCCATACCCATTCTTTACGACAAAGAAAGCCGCAGCAGCAATATCCCTATTCCTATGATAACGTATATTACAGAAAGTTTTTCCCACAACTTGGAGTTAAACCCATGAAATTACCCACTGACATGGGAGGAAGACATCAACCAGCAGGAGCTCTACCGGACGAAAACCTTGGCCAGTACAGCCCAAGTGATGGTTTGCCGCCAGGAACGGATGAAACGGATGACGGCAGCTTTGCAGCTACCCAGAGTGAACATGATGAGCTAGATTTAGCTACAGGCTCTTTGGACCCATCACGGTCACGTAAACCATCGGCTACCAGCAGCTTAGCTAGCTCAACAACCGATATCGTTGGTCATAATGCTTTCGACCAAGATTTGCCAGGTCTAGATGAGCTACTAAATGCACACTCGCCCGCTAGCAAAGATAATATTACAAACCATAAAACATCTCAAGTCTTACGACTCACACAGAGAGCCAGAAGGCGAGATGTTATCTATAGCGATCCACCAGAACCAATGACTACAATTTCCCGAATATCGATCTCTCCCAGTCGCCCCTCAGTGTCTCCAGAATTAGCTACACTGCAAATTCCACAATCAAAATCCAATATTCCCATTGACTGGGATGACCCTTTTACAGAAATGATACCGAGGCCTTTAGTTCCTAAAACTCCAATAGAAGTCTCTTCTCAGGAGCTAAACAATCAGGACGGGCATGACCAACCAGGGTACAGTGAAGAATCTGAGACTGGAGATGAAGCTGATAACGACGCATATCATCTGGTAACTACGTATCGGCGCCGCATCAAAGGCGTTCTTCCCGCTTCTTGGCTGAGACTAGACCAACAGCTGAGTAACAATAACAATCGTCAAGGTCCCAAGAAGAAGACACAGCATCGGCTTTTTAACGAGCAGCAACGTGGTGTAGCTCTGAAAAAGAAGTCAATCTCTAATTCTACCGCTTTCCCCCTTCTTCCGCTGGAATTGGATCAAGAGCCTCTTGCAGACTATACGACAGATGACACACCTGAACATCAAGCCGAGAGGTCTGCCTCACCTCCTATTCCTAGTCAAGAAATTAACCAGATCGATGACATCCCAGTGACTGTTGGCAGTAAACGTCAGCTCCAGTTTCCCAAGGCGTCAGTATCAAGCAGAAAACGAACCAAATTGTCAACTGGATCTCGGGTCAGATCTAACCAGGCTCGCCGAAGACAAAAGACTCTTGACGGCTTTCTCCTCTCTCAACCCAATGTGTTGCCTGAATCACCGGTCATTGATCAATTTTCGTATAATGACTCGCAAAAGCCGAAAAATACGCATGGAAAATCATTTGACAGACGAAAACCTCGAACGAAATCTATCCCCTTGTTGAGTATTCTTGACACCATAGAGCCGGGCGCCCCTAGATTTATACGAATTGCTGCACGCTCTGCTAAGCAAACATTAAGTCAGGGGCGTAGCAATGTGCAGCAAAAAGTCATCAAGCTCGCTACAAGGCAAGACCAAGTAGACGCTATGTCTATTTTGGAAAAATGGAAGTCAGGTACAATTCAGCAGCGACCATCAGTATCAACAGCCAGCAAGACTAAACGGGCGCAACGCCAAAGAGCAAACATGCGTCAGGCAAACTCAGGCGGTGGGTCAACTTCAGAGCTCAAATTCAGCACACTGAGAAATTCCTCCCGGAGGTTGGTTAAATATCTCCATGAAAGCGGTTCGGCTGGGTACAGACGAAGTGATTCATACCAAAGTAACAACACGGAGCCTCGGTCTGATATGGGTGAGACAAGTCCTTTATCTTCACCTGCTCCCATTTCCCGAGCGGCTCAGTTGGAGGTGGATGAAAGAGCGAAGAGAGCCAGAATGGCATTTACTTCTAGAAAAGGGGCCTTGGATCATATCTTCAGAATCCAAAAACAAAAGAGATCCAATTGGCGCTTAACTGGAAATATCAATGCTATAGCTACAAGCTCAACGTCCAGAAATCTCGCTAAAGCAGAACACGCAACGGCAGAGGAGTCCCAAGGACCAGTGAACACTCGATCAAGGCCTCTCCGATTTCGGAAAAGCATCAAACCTCGTCGAATTGATATCAAAGCACCCCAATATACCCATGCTAACGATCCTCTTCCTATACATTCCTCTGTTGTCGACACTGAATCTCTGCCCGAAAAGAGCAAGCTCTCCGGTCTGGCGCCCTATGGCTTTCGATATACTAGTCACTTTGAGATATTTCCTCTCATGCCTGATGTCCGATTTCATGAATCAACTTTGCTTGGCAGCGGCATTTTGACGAAATTATGGATGGGGGATTCACATTTAAATATGCAAACACGAACCTCAGTCAGATTTGGCGATCATGTCTTTGACTGGGGCTTTTGGAACGAGAAAGTATCCTCCGAGACTGGAATTTTATTTGATTCAATAGCTGAGCTATTAGAAGACCGCCAACGATCTAATCTATATGATGATGACAGCGCTATCAATGCTATTCAGGCTACCTTGGAATACATAAGAGGTGCTCTGGACTCAGCGAAGTCTGAGTCACCAATACCCCTCCTCATATCGCGGCTGCAGGAAGTTTTCCACAACTTTGTTGCTCGAATAGAGACAGGGCTAGACCGCTCGTTAATTAATTACGCCAAAGACGGTAACCTTATCTTGAAAATGCTTGACAGGGTCTTGTTGGCATCTTCCCTATTGATGCATAGTTGTCAAAAAGTGCCACAGTCAGCGGACCAACAACCCGCTGTGGAAGGATTGCTACTGTCGCTATCGCAGTTGATGATTTCGATACTTCTCCGCGGCGGTCTTGGCCAGCTCAAACAGATTTACAACGATCTTGGCCAGCTCAATCGCCGCGATCGTACGTTAAAGGGGAGTGCCGTTGCAGTACATTCGTGGACTCTTTTAATACAAATATTTAAGTACATAAGCCCACAGCAACTCTCTTTCTGGGGCGTATTAGAGAGAGTCATACTGCAACCTTATATTCTTTCTGGCACCGATGTCCTTGAATTCGAAATGGCCTGGGAGACTGTGTTCACACTCCTTCCATTATTTAAATTTGACGACACCGGGAGAATTGTCACGGAAGAATCTCATGACAAAAGAGCCGAAGGATGGATGATACCTCAGAAACTTGTCCGACGAGTCTTTCAATTGTATCAGGACAATGATCACCAAGCTGCGAGCTTCAATAGCTACTGTCGGGCTCTAGTTTCACGATGCTACTATTTGGTTCAGCAATGGGGTTGGTTTCATAGCGCCCCTGTTGTCGGCGCCATATTTGATTTCTTTGGAACCCAAAAGCTTGCAAATCTCCGCAATGAAGAAGTTTACCGATCTCCAAGATTCATGAACAATCTATCAGGGAACCCAGTGCTTGAGATTGAGGCAGATGACTGCTGCTTTCACATATTTCTCAAACTTCTTGCCATAAGCATCAAAAAGCTCCAAGAGTTCGGCTCTGAGAAGGATATCCGTAACTTAGTGACTCGAACAATACCAAATCATAGCCGCTTGTACCTCAAAGAACACAAAATTCTTGAGCGGGATTTGGCAGCTTTAAGAAATCATCATGACCTCATTGGTACACTCTTCTGGGCAGCACCGCCCGGCGTCCGGCCTCAAGTGACTCTTATTGAGGGACTTATTACTCCTGCTAGTTCTCATAAGGAAGCATGCTTGATAAATATTAGAGCATGGGCTCAGCTTGCGAGCTTCATTGTTTCATCCGGCGAAGCTAAAAAGTCTTTTGAACCTTTCAGAGAATGGAGACACACATTCTTTCAGCAGACGATAACGCAATTCGAGGGTATTGCAGCAGAGATCCATCAGCAGTATCTGGCTCTGTCCAAAGATACGGATCAGTGTGTTCCACAGGATGTTGTGGAGGCTATGATTTCACAGAATAAAGCGGCTGTGGTAGAGACTCTCTATCTATTATTTGCAGCTTCAGCAAATGTAATGAGAGAAGCTCTAGATTTAGAGGCGGCGACGTACTGCTTAAACACGCCTCACTTGGAACGGATTTTTCAATATTTCACCGTACCAATACCCGAACTTGACTGGTCGATTTTACGAGTAGCACTGGCTATATTGGATATATTCGTGTCCAAAATTGAAGAATTCAAAAACAGCCAGGAAAGCCAGCAGGGTGAGAGTCAAATCTTAGACTCTGCGCAAGCAGATGATGCGTTCCTCATCCTAGAGCAGGACATTTCTCGGACTTACTTTGCAATGGCGCGATACATATTATCATTTCCAACAGAAATGCCCGATCAGCCAAGGGCAGATATAGCCGACAAGGCCTTTTGCGTTGGGCAGGTCATTACATTATCCGCGAGAATAGGGATAGGCTTCAATAACTGTGGCCTACTAAAACTTTCAGATATGTTTCAGCCTGGCAAGTTTTGCCTTTTTAGCGACGACCAGCATATTCTGGACTTATCTCAACGGCAATCTGTTGTATCGTTTACGTCCACGCTACTGGAGCACGGGTTTGATGACTTTTCTGACACGGGTTTCACCGTTCCTGAAGTATGGGTGGCAGCATTAATCACGCCTCTCAGATATTTGAAATACGAAAAACTTATTGCCCTGCAAGCCTATTGTTTTGCTAAAGGCATTGTGCCCGATATTATCATCGACTTGACGACTCAGCCTAGCTATAAAACAAATAAACAACTGTTCGACTTCACAGTTTCGTCATTGCGCAAAATTACTCGCAGCTTGGGGCCTGGCACTGGACGACCACTCTCTAAAATACTTGAGCTTGCGATGAGGCTAATGCAACACGACTTGGGTTTCATGTATGCAGACACTTCTCAGCACCAGAACTACGTTGTCTTTGTCCAGGGCATTATATCGTCAATTAGGGCACATGGATCAGGTTTATGCATGGTGGACAGTTTTTTCCTTCAAGTCAGCAAAGAGTATTCACCACCCATTCAGGACCCGCACCTTCAAATTGCAAGTATGCTATCGTATGGCATTCTGATAGAAGAAGGGGAAGAGACTAGGGCAGCTAGTCAACTATTCTTTCTATTGCTTAACAACTTCAAACACGCATTGGCAAATGGGAACCCCACAAATGATGCCATAATGCTTCGGAAAGGCATGAAGCATAAAAGCATACTGGCCTTTGTGCTGGGAATGATGCTCCCAGCTATTATCCGTGTCTCATTTACACTGAGCTCTTGCTTTCCTCTGTTAGATGTCTATGCAACGGCTCTGCGGCTACTTCTAAAGGGACGAATATTATCACAACAGCTTGATGAAAGTGACCTTTCTCATGTTAGCGTTACAATCCAGGCCATTGTGGAAGGAATGAGACAAATGCGTCTTGATCGTGAGGTTCCATCTGGCCCCCGGATTCATATCCTAGGGCAGGCGATGAGTATCCTGAACTTGCTATGGCCATCGCTATTAATTGCCAATGCGCAGTGGCCTCGTAACCCATGGCTCACTGACATAGCTTGCACACTTCACGATATTGCTTCCTTTACGGAAGTCGCTCAACTATATCTTCGTGATATGATTGAGATGGGAAGTGATTCACTTGATAGCGATCTGTTATTTGAGGGCCTTGAGATCGAACGTCCGCAGACCTTCAACGCACATGTTGATTTTTTCACTAATTCTATCAAGGATGATATCGAAAGAAATTGGACTATTACTTCCCAGCACATCTTAGTCCAAATACCCTTAAAAGGCAAAGGACAAATGGAGCCAAGAAACAGTGGGATAGCAAATCCAAGATGGATAGAAAAAGATCTTATACTAAGTGTTAATAATGAAATTAGTGAATGGAATAGTTGGTGGGTTATACTGAATAAAGTAGCTTACTATAACTTTACTATTTCTAAAGATAAAGGATTACTAGGGGTTTATAATAGGGATTTAATTTTCTAAAAAGCAGTAAAGTATTAAAAGAATAAGAAATGTATATTTTTTATTATTATATAGAACTTAAATAGAATTATAATTATTAAATAAAAGATAATAAAAATAATTATAAAATATAATATATATATAATATATTATTTTTATATATTTTATTGAGTTTTAATTTAGAAAAAAAAACTTATTAAAAATTTATTTATTTAATTTTATTTATTTAATTTTATTTATTTAATTTTAATTATTTAATTTTAATTTTAATTTTAATTTTTTAATTTTAATTTTTTAATTTTAATTTTTTAATTTTAATTTTAATTTTATTTTTAATTTTAATTTTAATTTTAATTTTAATTTTAATTTTAATTTTAATTTTAATATTATATAATAATTTAGTTCCTATGTACTAGGTTATTATTATAATCTAATATATATAGTTATAACTAAGAACCTATTAGGTAAGCTAGAATAAAAGAATATATACTTATTTTATTAATTAAATATTATTTAATAAAATTTATTATTAAATGTATTAAATATAATCTAATAAACTTAATTATTAAATATATTAAGAATATTTAATTGATTAAATATTTAAGTTTACTTTTTTATATATATTTAAATAACTAAAATAGCTAATTAATAATATAAAATTAAAATTATAATATATTTTATATTACTTATACTTGAATAATATTTATTTATTATTATTTATATTATTTATTAGGTTTTTTAATTATTTTATTAGTATAAATTTAAAACTAATATTATATAATAATTTATTCCTTAGATCCTAGGTTATTGTTTTAGGGTAGGGAGATTCCTAAGGAATAAATATATATTTATATTAATAAATAAAATAAAATATTTAATTATTAAGTATATTATATAATTATATAATTAATAAATAAAATATAACTTATATTTAATATTATTATATTATTAATAATTAATTATTTAATAAATATATTTTATTTAGCTTATATAATAAATTATTTTATTAAGGTTAATTAAAGCTAATAGTTAACTTATATTAACTTTATATAAGGTTAATATTAAATTATTATTAACTTATTTATAATTAGTTTTTTAATTTATAAATAATTTATAATATATATTTTTATTATAATTATATATGTTAAGTTATAATTATTTTTAAAAGTATTTTCTTTTTTTCTTTTTTCTTACCTTTTAATAATAATCTAAGAGCTTTTAATTCCTTTAGTAATATTTACTTCTTATATAACTTCTTTTAATTAAATTATAACTTTATTTTAAATAGTAAAATTAAGCTATTATTTTAGCTTAATTAGCTTATTTATTAATTAATAATTATATTCCTTTAGTTATATAAGTCTTAAAATTATATTATATTTATTAATTAATAATAGGTTAAATTATAGTAATATAATTTAATTATATATTATAATATTAAGGTAATTAGTTTTTTAATTAATAATATTATTATTATAAGAAAATGTTTTTTTTTAATATTATATAATTTAATAAACATAATTTTTATTTTATATAAGGCTTATATAAAATATATAAAGTATAATAAAATATAATTTATTATAGCTTTAATATTTATTTAAACTATAATATTATTATTTATAATTATAATATTAATTATAAGTTTAATTTTATTTTTTTATTTTATTACTTTTAATATAATTTAATTAAAGTATATTTTAAATTAAGTATTTTTATTTATTTATTAATTATATTTTATATATTAATAATATTTAGCTTATAAGGTATTTTATATAATAAGCTTATAATATTATTTAATATATTTTTAGCTTATTTTATATTTTTTATTTTATTATATACTTTTAATATAAATTTTAAATATACTCTTAAGTTTTTAAGTTATAAATAATATAATAAAATAGTTTTTATTAATAATAATATTTATAATATAATTTATTATAATAATATATAAAGTTTTTTATTTATATTATAAAATATTAAAATGTTTATATTCATTAATTATTTTTAAAATTATATAATTAATATAATATAATTTAATTATATTATATTATTTTTATTATTTAAAATATTTTAAAAATAAGTTTTTTTAATTTAATTATATTTATTTTTATTTTAAGAATTAATTTTTTATTATAATTAAGTAATAAGTATATTATTTTATTAATTTATTTTTAAAAAACTTTTATAATAATATAATTAATATAAATATAACAACTTTAAGTATTTTTAATAAAATAATTATTATAATTTATTAATAATTATATTATTATTTTTGTTAAGTATTTAACTTATATAAGTATATTATTAATTATATAATTTATTTAATAAATTTATATTATAATTTTTAATATAAAAAAGTTTTAATTAATAATATTTATTATTTTTCTTATTTTTATATATATAATATTAGCTATTATAATAAGTAATTTAATATATAAAGTTAAAATTAATAATTTTTTTTTAAATTTTTATATAATTCTATTATTAAATATTTTTATATAATTAATATAATTTAAAATAACTTTTTAAAATAAAATTATTTAATTTTATATTACTTAATAATATTTAAATTTATTAATTTTAAGTAAAATATTACTTTATATTATATAAAAATCTATTATTATTTTTTTATTCATTTAAAAAAAAATAAACCTAATTTATTTTTTATTTTTTTATTTTTAATATTATTAATAAGAATAATTATTAATTTTAATTTCTTTTTTTATTTATTTTATAAAATTTACTTTTAATTTTATTTTTTAATTTTTATAAAAGTACTTTATAAGAAATTAAAGATTTTAATTAAATATTAATAAAAGTTATATAAATAATAATATATAAGCTAAGGTAAATTTTTATTACTTAAGATTTTATAGTCTTTAAATAACTTTTTATTTTCTATTAATATATTTATAAATAAACTTAAAAGCTTTTTTAAACCTTAGAAATTATTTAATAATTTTTTTTTATTACTTATTTTTATAAGGTTTATAAAATAATTCTTAATTTTTAATTTTAATTATTATTATAATATTTTTTTATAATAGGTAATAATATATAAAATTTTAATAAAATTTATTTAAAAGTTAAAAAGTTTTAGTTAATAATAAATTTAAAGTTTTATAAGAAATAATCTAAATATTCTAGGTATTTTAAAAAAGGTTTAAGTTTTTTAAGCTTAATTTATTTTAGAATATATATTTAAGCTTATAGCTTTATATTTTATTTTTAAGTATTTAAAAATATTTATTAATTATATTCTAGTTAAGTTAATTTTAAATAATATTTAAAGTTTCTTAATTATTAATTATTTTTATTATTACTTAATTATTAAATATAATATTTATTTAAATAAAAGTTATTAATATATAATAACTTAATCCCTAGATCTTAAGTTATTATTATAAAATAAAAAGATTTCTAAGAGATAAATATATATTTATATTAGTAAATTAAATAAAATATTTAATTATTAAGTATATTATATAATTATATAATTAATAAATAAAATATAACTTATATTTTATATTATTATATTATTATATTATTAATAATTAATTATTTAATAAGTATATTTTATTTAACTTATATAATAAATTATTCTATTAAAGTTAACTAAGGTTAATAATTAACTTATATTAATTTTATATAAGGTTAATATTAAATTATTATTAACTTATTTATAATTAACCCTTTAGTTTATAAATTATTTATAATATATATTTTTATTATAATTATATATATTAGGTTATAATATATTAAATTTATTTTTTAAAAATTTATTTTCATATTTATTATTTAATATATAACTTATTATATATTAATAAATTTTATTTAAATCATTATTAAATTTATAAGTAATAATAAAAAATATATTATAATAACTTTTAAATTATTAATAACTTTTAATAATATAATAAAGTAAAAGGGTATACTATTATACTAATAATTCAAAAAGATTAGTAATACTAGTAACTTATACTAGTATTCTTTTTATAATAGCTTATAGGGTATCTTGCCTATAGGCATTATATATTAGGACTAGTTATAAAAAAAGTAAAAAAGGATTAAGTAAGTTTATAGTAGCCTTATTAATAAGCTCTAGCTAGATATTCTAATATAATTATATTTATTTTTATTCTTTTTTAATAAAGTAGGAAAGCTTTATTCTTTTATATACTTATTTATTTTATAATAATTAGGTTTTAACTAATTATATTATAATTTCTTAGTCTTTAAGATTTAATAAGCTATTTATCTTTTATAATATTAACCTAGTATATTAATTATTAATATTACTTATTTTAATAAAACTTAAGGAATATATTAAAGGGTTTTATTAAAGTTATTTAAATATAATATATTTACTTTTTAATAATAAATATATTACTTTTTTATTTTATTTATAAATAAATAGAAATAATAATTTTATTCTTTTATTTTATTAATCTTATTATATTTCCTTTTTTTTACTTTACTATTACTTATTTTTTATAAGCTAATAGTTCCTTAATAATTATTTTATATAAAAAAAGCAAAACTTTTATTATTAATAAAAATAGTAATAGTAATAATAATAATAATAATAATAATAATAATAATAGATATATATATATATATTAGTTTTTTAGCTATTTTTATTAACTTACTTTTAAGATTAATATATATTAATATTATATATATTATTATTACTATTAAAAAAAAGGTAATAATAAACTTACTTATTTTTATTATAATAGTAAAGGTTTTAATTATACTTTTTTTATTCTTTATTCAATTAACCTTAAGCTAAATAATAATAATAAATATATTATTTATATTTATATTAAAAATAATAGTAAAAGTAATAAAAAATACTTTGAGATAAATAATTATTATAAGCTAATTTACTTTAAGCTTATTATAAAAGTTACTAAAAATAAACCTAATATAATAATTTCCTTTTTTTTTTATTTTATATTAATTTATTATTAAAAAAAAGTTACTTATTTTTAATAAATAATTAGAAAATACTTATAGGATTATAAGGCTTAAACTACTATTATTAATAAAAATAAAAAAATAAATCTTTTTTTTTTCTTTTTTTCTATTAATTAATACTTTTACTACTAATAGCTTTTTATTAATTTATTTTAAGGCTTATAGTATTATTTCTTATTATATTTAAGTAAATATTACTAATATCTTTTATTTCTTAGTAAGTATTTTTATTATAATTATTATAAGTTTTTTCCTTAAATTATAATTATTTATTTCTTAATTTACTATAAATAAAAATAATAATATTAATTAATAATATTAAAATCCCTAAGTAAATTAGTCCTAAGACTATTAATAAAATTAAAAATATTAAGTACTTTCTTATAATTAGCTTTAAATTAAAGCCTAAGAAAAAGAAAGAAAGTAATAATAGTAAAAATAATAATAATAATTAGCTATAATCTTTTTTATAATATACCTTATTTTAATATAATAACCTAGTATAATAATTTTATTATTTAATATTTTATTATTTTTAATTATAATATAAATAATTTATAATCAATTAAATAAAATTTATTTTATTATTATTCTTTAATTTACTTAATTAATAATATATTATTATTTTTTTACTTTTTTTCTTTTTTAATTCTTTAAGCTTATAAATTTTAAGGATTATTAATCTTTTCTTACTTATTTTATAATTTATTAAAAATTAACTATTAACTTACTTATAACTTATTAATAATATTTAATAAAATTATCTTTTTTACTAAGAATACTTTAAAAATACCTTAACTTTATAAGTATTACTATTAATTCTTTAAAAACTTATATTTAATTTATTAATAGTTAATATATATTTTATATATATTATTTTTATTATTTATTAAACTTTTTAATTATATAAAAAAAAAGAGTTTAGTTAAAAACTTTATTCTTATTATAATAATAAAAGTAAGTAACTTAATTCTTATTATTAATTTATTATTAATTAATAGTTAAGTATTTTTAAAAAATATATTTATTATTAATAATTTAATAAAAGTTATTACCTTATTAAAAAGTATATTATTTTTATAGTTTAATAGCTTTAAGATTTAGTTATAACTTTTAGCTATTTAATAAGTAATTTAATTTAAATTAATAGCTAATTTATTATTAATTACTTATAGAAAAAATTTTATAAGATATAACTTTTTAATTATAAATAAGCTTAGGCTATAAAGTATAAATAAGGACTTATATAAAAAATAAGTACTAGTAAATTAATTATTAAATACTAATAAGCTTTTAACTTTTATATTAATATTAATATTATTAATTTTATATTTATTATTACTAAAGCTTTAGTTAATTATATAAATATAAGTTTATATAAAGCTTAATTAATTTAACTATTAATTAATTATAAGTATATATTTATAATAATAATAATTAAATAAACTTATATTAATATAAATATAATAAAAACTTTAATAAAACTTTTTAATTAAAATTAAAAATTAAAAAAGCTTTAAAGAAAACTTTTAATAATAAGTAATTAATTTCTATAAAACTTACTACTAATTTACTAAAATTCTAATACTAATTTAAAATTTTCTAATTTTTATATAATATAATAATAGCTTTAGTATAAGAAATTAAAATTTAATTATTATTAATCCTTTAAACTTTTTAACTTTATTTATTTTATAATTTATTATAATTTAATTATAAATTAGCTAAAAGATAATTATTACTTATATTCTTATTAGATTATATTATTAATAAAGTTAAATTTTTTAATTTATATATTTTCTATAATAATCCGGTCCCTAGATCCTAGGTTATTATTATAGGGTAAAGAGATTCCTAAGGGATAAAAGTATATGTTTATATTAGTAAATAAAATAGAATATCTAGTTATTAAGTATATTATATAATTATATAATAAGTAAATAAAATATTACTTATATTTAATATTATTAAATATATTAATAATTAATTATTTAAATTATTTAATAAATATATTTTATTTAACTTATATAATAAGTTATTTTATAAGAATTAATATAACTTATCAATTTAATATCTTAAAAAATACTTATATATATTAGTTTAATATATAAAACTACTAGCTAATTATTAATCCTTTTTTAATTAATAATATATTCCAAGATTATTTTAAGATATATATTATATTATATTTCTTAAAAGATTAAATTATAATATAATACTTTTTTTCTAAAAGTCTTATTCTTAAAGCTTATTATATAATATTTATTATTGTATTTTATAATAATATATTTTTATTAATAAGTAATTTTCTTTTTTATATTTTTATTTTATTATTTCTTATAGTTTTTATTAAAAAATATTATAAGGCTTTTTTTTTAGTTAAATATATCCTAGATATAAATATAATAGTTAATATATTATATACTTATTATTATTATTTAAAATTAACTTATATTATATTTAATATATTTAATTATTATATTGATTATATATAGCTAAAGAAATTATATAATAAGATTATTATAATAAAGTTTTATAAATTTTATAATTTCTTATAATATTTATTAAATAATAATTAATTATTTTTTTAATATTTAAGTATTAAAGTTATAATTTAAACTTATGAAAAATTTAAATTATTTATTATATATTTATAAAATATAAAAAAAATTAAAAAAGTAAAATAAAAAGTTATTTTATTATAAAATAATTAAAAAAAAATATAATAATAACTATTAAATAATCTTTTAAATAAGTTACTAGTTTATATTTAGGGCTTAGTTTTATTTCTAATAGCTTAGCTTTCTTTAAGTTAATTAACTTTAGTATAATTAATTTAATATTATTTAAGCTTTTAAATTTTAATAAATCTTATTTATTATTATTTATATATTTTTTAAGTTTTTAATAAATTCTTAACTATTTATATTATTATTATAGTTTTTTTATTTTATTAAGTATTTATATAGCTTATTTTATTTAAACTTAAATTTAAGAATTTTTTTAATTTTATATATTTTTTTCTTTTTTAATTATAATTTTATTATAAATAGTTTTACTTATATTTTTATTAACTAAGGCTTTTTTTAAAAATAAAATATAAAAAATTAAATAAAGTTTTACTTTTTATTTCCCTTTAATATTAAAAATATTAAGCTTATAATTAACTTTTTTAATTTTTTTAATAATTTTATAAGATTTTACTTTTTTATAATTTAATTTATTACTTAGCTAATTAATTTTAATATTAGCTTATTTAATTTCTTTTATATAATAATAAAAGTAAATTATATTTTTTTTTAAAAAGTTAAACCTTTAAGCTTTATTTAATTTATATATTTTTATATTTATATATATATTAATTTAAATTATACTTATAGTTTTTTATATAATTTAATTATATTATTTATTTTAATTATTATAAATTTAATATTTATACTTATATATAATATTTTATAAGTGTTAGGTTTATAACTATAGTTTAAGAAAAATAGTAATTTTTTAATAAATTTTAATAATATATTATTATATAAAAGTTATATAATAAATAATTTCTTAATTTAATTATTTTATTATAAGTTTATATAATATTATAATTATACTTTAATAATTTAGTTAATTTTTTTATTTATTTATTTATTTAAAAGTAATATATTATATTAGCCTTATAGTTTATTCTTAATTTAATTATAAAATTTTATTAAAATATAAATATAAATATTTATTCTTAATTAAAAATAATATTTTTTAATAATCTATAATTTAAGTTAATAAATCTTATAAAAATATATATAAAATCTTTAATATTTATTACTTTTTTATAAAAAATAAAATAAGTTATTTTTATTAATTAATTAATAATAATAAAAATATTATTATATTTTATTCTTATTATTAGTTTTTTTAATAATAATAATTATATAATATAATTAAATAATATAAATATTTATAATTTTATAAATATTAATAAAAGCTAAATCTTATTATAAAATAAATATCTAATACTTTTACTTTATTAATAGGTATTATAATATAATATAATATATTAAATTACTTTTTTTATTTTATTAATATAATAATAATATTATTATATTTATTTTTTTATTTTATAAATTCTTTTATATTTATAAATTTAATATTTATAAATTATTTTTATTATTTTATTATATAACTTTTTTAATACTTATATTTTATTCTTATATATTAATATTTTTATATTAAAGGTTACTTTTTTTAAAATATTATTTACTTTTTTTTAAGTAATATATTTTTTAATTTTTATAATTATAAAATTATTTTTTTTAATTTAAAATATTATAGCTAATAATTATTATTTAAGATCTTTTTTATTATTAAATTTTAATATTTATATAAAATACTTAAGGATTTTTTAAAATAATTTAAGTTTATAATTAAATATATTTACTTATTTATTTTTCTTATTTTTAATATAAATAAGTTTATAATTAAATTATAATAGTTTTTTAAAATATTTAATTTATTATTTAAATAACTTTTATATTATTATAAAATAAGTAATATTATTATAATTAGTTTAAACCTTAATCTTATATAAGCTTTTATATAAGTAATATTTTTATTTTTTAAATATTTTTATAATAATTATAAATTTTTTATTATAAATTAGATATTATAATATAAATTTATAGAATTTCTTTAAAAAAATATAATAAATTATAATTTATTAATTTTTAATTTTTATTATTTAATTTATTCTTTTATAATATAATTTAAAATATTTATTTTTACTTTAATAAATTTTATTTTATTAAATATTACTAAAACTAGTTTATTAGTAATAATATCTTTAAGTTATTAAAATATTATAATTTTTATATTTTTTTATTTAAACTTATTTTTTTTATTAAGTTTATAAGCAATATAATAATTTTTATAAAGTCCTTAATAAACCTTTAATAATAATTTACTAGTTTTAAAAAGCCTTATATTTTCTTAATATTTTTAATATTCTTTTAATTTTAAATTATATTAATTTTAATAAAGTTTATTTATATATTTTTAAATATAATAATATATCCTAGGAATATTATTTTTTATATTTTAAATTAATATTTTTTAAATTCTATAAGAAAATTAATATTTTTTAATACTTATAATATTTTATAAATATATTTTTATATTTTTTAAAAGTTTTTAAGAAAATTAAAATATTATTTAAGTAAATATTAATAAATTAATTAATATATTTCTTAGTATAACATTAATTATCTTTAGAATATAATAAGTATATTAATAAGTTTAAAAGGTATAATTAAATATTTAAATAATTTATATTATATTTAAAATATTATCTTTTATTTATTACTTTTTTTAATTTATATAAGGTTATAAGCTTTTTTTAAATTAAAAGCTATAAATTAATTTACTTTTATTAATTTATTTTTAATTTTAAAGATTAATAATAGTAGGGTATGATTTTTTTTTATAATTTTACTAAGTTATTAATAGTTTATTATTAGTTATAGCTTATTATTCTTTTTAAATATAATATAATAAGATATTTTATAAATAATAAGAATATTTATATATATATTAATTTTAATTATTTTTTTAATTATTTTTATAAGATTATAAGTTTAATTTTACTAAGATTATAAATCTTATAAAACTTAAGTATTATCTTATCTTCTAGCTTAATAATATAATTTTATTTAATATAAACTAATATTTTAATTTATATTATTTTAATATATAGTTTTTTATATTATTAAAATATTTATAAAATAAATTATAATTATTTTTAAAATTATTATTATTTTTTATTTATTTTAAACTTATATTTTTATTTTTATAAGTTTAATATTAATAAATTTAAGTTTTTAATATATATATATAACTTTTTTTTATATTTATATAACTTTTAATTTATTTTCTTTATTATAATATTATAAAAAAATAATTAAAAATATATTATTAAATTTAATTAATTTTATTAAAGATATTTTTTTATTTTATAGTTTTTTGCTTTTTAAAAGTAGTATAAGAGCTTTTAACTTAGTTAATAGTATTTACTTTTTTATAGCTTTTTTTTAATTAAGTTATACTTTTATTTTAATAAGTAAACTTAAATTATTATTTTAACTTAATTAGCTTATTTCTTAATTAATAATAAAATTATATATTTATAATAATATAAGTCCTAGAATTATATTAAACTTATTAATTAATAAAAGGTTAAATTATAATAATATAATTTATTTTTAAATTATAACTTTAAGATAATTAATTTTTTTATTAATAATATTATTATTATATTAGAATTTTTTTTCTTTAATATTATATAATTTAATAAATATAGTTTTTATTTTATATAAGACTTATATAAAGTTTATAAAATTTAATAAAATATAATTAATAATTACTTTAGTATTTATTTATATTATTACTTTATAATTTATAATTATAACTTTAATTATAAGCTTAATCTTATTTCTTTATTTTTTTATTTTTAATATAATTTAATTAAGGTATATTTTAATTTAAATTCTTTTATTTATTTATTAATTATATTTTATATATTAATATTATTTAGCTTATAAGGTATTTTATATAATAAGCTTATAATATTATTTAATATATTTTTAGATTATTTTATAATTTTTATTTTATTATATACTCTTAATATAAATTTTATAGTTATACCCTTAAATTTTTAAGTTATAAATAATATAATAAAGTATTTTTTATTAATAATAGTATTTATAATATAATTTATTATAATATTATATAAAGTCTTTTTATATATATTATAAAATACTAAGATATTTTATTAATTAATTATTTTTAAAATTATATAATTTATATAAAATAATTTAATATAATTATATTATTCTTATTATTTATAATATTTTAAAAATAAATTTTCTTAATTTAATTATATTTATTCTTATTTTAAAAATTAATTTTTTATTATAATTAAGTAATAAATATATTATTTTACTAATTTATTCTTAAAGGGTTTTTATAATAGTATTACTAGTATAAGTATAATAATTTTAAATATTTTTAATAAAGTAAATATTATAATTCTATTAATAATTATATTATTATTTTTTTTTAAATATTTAATTTATATAAGTATATTATTAATTATATAATTTATTTAATAAGTTTATATTATAGTTTTTAATATTAAAAAATCTTAATTAATAATATTATTATTTTTAACTTCTTATTTTTTAATAATAGCTAATATAGCCTTTTTTATTTAAAATAATATTTATTATTTTTATTATTTTTATATATATAATATTAATTATTATAATAAATAATCTAATATATAAAATTATAGCTAATAGTTTTTTTTTAAATTCTTATATAATTTTATTATTAAGTATTTTTATATAATTAATATAATTTAAAATAATTTTTTAAAATATAATTACTTAATTTATTATAATTAAACTACTTAATTTTTTATTACTTAATAATATTTAAGTTTATTAATCTTAAGTAAATTATTATTTATATTATATTAAAAAATATAATTTTTTTAATTTATTTTTTATTTTTTTACTTTTAATATTATTAATAAAATATTTATTAATTTTAATTACTTTTTTAATAAATTTAGCTAAGCTATTAAGCTTATTTATTTTATAAAGCTTATTTTTAATTTTATTTTTTAATTTTTTATAAAAATATTTTATAAAAAATTAAAAGTTTTAATTAAATATTAATAAAATTTATATAAATAATATTTTATAAATTAAAATAAATTTTATTACTTAGGTTTTATAATTTTTAAATAAATTCTTATTTTTTATTAATATATTTATAAAACAACTTAAAAGCTTTTTTAAACATTAGAATTACTTAATAATTTCTTTTTTTTTATTACTTATTTTTATAAAATTTATAAAGTAATTTTTAATTTTTAATTTTAATTATTATTATAATACTTTTTTATAATAAATTATAATATATAAGACTTTAATAAAATTTATTTAAAAATTAAAAGATTTAAGTTAATAATAAATTTAAAGTTTTATAAGAAATAATTTAAATATTTTAGGTTTTTTAATAAAAGATTTAAGTTTTTAAGCTTAATTTATCTTAAGGTATATATTTAAGCTTATAGTTTTATATTTTAGCTTTAAGTATTTAAAAATATTTATTAATTATATTTTAATTAAGTTAAT